>JAGSPU010001569.1:0-1200000 GCA_019321725.1 Paulownia fortunei | reverse complement strand
ATGTTAATTAAGCCAGTTAAATAATATGAATATTAAGACCATCAAATCTCTTGAAGCAGAAAATGTACATAGGTTAAAGTACCTTGAGCCACTTTGATTGATCATTAGTCGGTTCCGTCGAAGAGAAATTGCAGTCTTCCTGGCTTCTCATTGCTGTTTTGAGGTGTTTTTTTCACTAATAGTATCCAGCAATGGGCTTCCACTCCTTTTCTCCTCAGGGCAGGGGTTTGCAGTCTCTGTCCCTGCTGCCGAGTCCCAAGATTACTGCAAGCTTCAGAAGACGATATTATGACCATTGCTTCAGCAGCTTCTGCTTCCTGCGCGTATCAACAAGAAGATGGCAACCTTTACTTAGTTCAAATGGTGTTAAAGAGCAACAATTGGAGAGAAAATCGATTTGTAAACAATTTATGAGAAAAATAATTGGGAATTACTTACAACAGTACCTGTGAAGTCTCAGCAGTACTCAAAAGTTCCAGGTCCTTCAGCTTACTGAGTATAGGATAAATGCTGCCGTCTCGACAAAGGACCGGAACTGTCTGTCCCGATGATAATAGAACTGTCAAAATAGAGTATTAGTGAAAACGTTGAATTAGTCGAGGACAGGCTTGTCATGTTAACTATCTATTTGAGAAATCTAATGATGAAACATCAGTGATACTTCGTCTGCGCAGGTGAAATATCAGCTAAATAATGCAAGTTTCCAGGCATTTTTTTTTTTTTAAACTTGCTAACTACTGTTAAAGATTGGCAAGAGGAAATTAGAAATATTATTCTACTATATTGAAATCAAGAAAAGTACCTTATCCTCCTTGCCATTGCCTCGTTTTCTCTTCTCCACTGTCCATCCCACGAGACGCTCTTGTAATGAAAATTCGAATTTCTTATGAAATGTAGGAGGGGTAGGGTCTTCTAACATTGGCAGCACGACATGGTCTCCTGGTGCAAGATCATGTACCCCAACTTTCCATCTTTTATTGCTCTCATACACCAGCAAGTGGCATCGATAATACCACCTGTTTGGGGCTATATATATTAACAAGTGTTAGATAAAACACGGGGAACACAAATGCAAAAGCACATACTGATTAATTAATCATGGTTGGAACTTTGGAGGTATACCTCATGGATCTCCAGGAGATATTGTTCACCGGCTTTTGGAAACTTGAAAAGTCTAAAAAATAATTCCTCATTCCCTTCAGTTCTACGCTTTCTTTTGCTTGATGATTCTGCCAAGCTTGGTGCTGGTTGCTGCTGCTGCTGTGGAACAAATATGTTAGTGAAACAGTTTAAACATGGAAAGCAGAAGAAATCATGAACGATCAACCATGTGCATATACAGATTCATGAAGCAATCAGATGACAAAGAAGTTAATACAGGAGTACTATTTGATTCACCATTTGAGACTTTAGATACTTTCACATTTAAGTAAGCAACATAAAACAGAGAACTTCAGAGATAAACCATATCCGCAAACGGCTTTGAGTTAACTTGTAGATGTTCAACCAGAAACTCAAAAAATAAATCAGAGTACATGCATCAAAACAAAACAAGAAAAGTGAATCTCTTGTAAGAATTGGTATAAAACTTAAAAGCACAATACAACCATACCTCATCGTCTAATCCTGTTCCCAGGGGTACACTTGATAGGGGAATGGGTGCCAGCACTCCATCGACAGTAAAACAGTTAAACTCCTGCGACCACTGCCATGGATTGGAATAAAATTATTACAAAAAGAGAACATTAAGGTTTTATTTTTTTGGGATTGTATATGAACCAATAACATGCTAAAAAGCTAACAATACAGTCATGTCTAGTCTGCTGGTCATCATCAAGTTTAGAAAGGCTACCTTAATAATGGGAGACCCTTCTTGCCTTTGTGAATCCTCTTGTTCACCTGAACCTACATGTGGCTGAACCGCCGCCTCAGTAGTTTCGTAATCATTTTTCTTCTCTAAGTGAGACGCCATTCGGATTTAGATATGTATAGACAGACTAATGTCTCAAAAAATGCAGAATGATATGAGGGTTCTGGAATATAATACATGATTTGTGAAGGGGCTCATTTATATAGATGTCATTGAGCAAATATGACAAGAAATTTTGAATTCGAGTGTTCATGCTTTTAATGAGGGCGCACAAGGGAACAAGAGATTTTAGGTATTAAGATTTAAATGGTTTCTTAAGAGGTGTGGATTGTGTGATAAAAGTCAGATGTATTTGGATTCTTGTAATTCTGCTTTTTAAGAAGAAAAATGTCAGACATTTGAACTGTAATACTTACTCACCATATATATGCATCACAATGATATGCAAGAAAACAGAATGCCTTTAATGGCATCGAATTTGAACATTTTTGTACGTTTAAGGAAAGGGAACAGTAAATCTACATTTCAGATACAGTATTTAGGTTTAGGGTGTGGCAGATTATTACTAGAAAAGTATATCACTTAAATTGAACAAAATGTGCCCCAAATAAAGAAATTCGTATTTTTTTTTTCTCTTGTATTAAAAGTTGTAATTGGATTACAAGAATCAAGCAAATTTCTCTAAGGTTTCCCGCTTAATTAGTTCACACACGGGTTGCTGCTGTCTTATATAGAGTTTCAAAAGTTTGCAAGTTCTTTTTATTTTTTTATTTTTTTTCAATTTTATATTGCAAAAGGCACCAAAAGTTTTTCGAAATATTCAATTTCTAATAAAATAACAATTGTTATGGATGCAACTGTAATCCATAAGAGAATTAATATATATATATATATATATATATATATATATGTGTGTGTGGTGTGTGTGTGTGTGTGTGTGTGTGTGTGTGTGTGCGCGCGAAATTTGGAACAAGGCAACATGTTTTTTAACTTTTTTGTTAATCTACGTGCCTCAGAAAATATGCCACTAACTATTTTTTGAGTCTTATTAATAGATTTTGTCTTTTGAATTGTGAAGGAATTTAACATGAAGGTCGAATGTTTGGATTGCAATATTTAGAAGAGTTTAAGAAGTTTTAAGTAAATTAGGCAATGGAATGTAGTCATAGAAAACAAAGACATAAAGTTTTTAATGAATGTTTCTAGACAATAAAGAGGAATTTTGCATTTTACTAGTTATGGTCGTGCATAGTTATATACATTGTACATTGTGACACTGCTTGTATTCATTCATTTTATATTGCATGGATTCCTAGCTACAACACATTGCAGCTGCCTCCATTTTCAACCAATTCATCCAGTGATAATTTGTATATACTGCAATATGTGTACTATTATCAGAAAGTGTCTCCTTCTTAAACAAAGTTATTGACCTAAGAAGAGGAGGGAGAGATGAAGTTAGAAGAGAGAAAGTATACCTTTAAATATCACGCCAAATAAAAATGAGTGAAGCTTTTTCTATTTATATATCGATATGTTGTCGTTATTTATATAATTATGTACGGATATGCTATTTTTATTTATGTAGTTATGTACGGACATATTGTCGTTATTTACATAATTATGTACGGATATGCTATCTTTATTTATGTAGTTATGTACGGATATGTTGTCTTTATTTATATAGTTAATTATGTACGCATATGCTATCTTTATTGATGTAGTTACGTACGAACATATTTTTTTTTTGTTTATATAATTATGTACAAACACAAAAGCAATTATATGTATTAGTATACATGTGTGAGTCATTAGTATTCTTTATTTTATGGATATGCAAAAACTTAATTTACATGTGAACCTACATATTTCCACAATCTCAATATACGATTATATTTACCCTCCTTATTTTTCTTCTCACTTTATGAGGGAGGGTGAGGAACCAAAGGGCAATAGAGAATTCAAATATAGTTACAACGGATATGTTGTCTTTATTTATATAGTTATAACGGATATATTATCTTTATTTATATAGTTACACTATGGATATATTATTTTTACTTATATAGTTATATACTGACAAATGCAAGTATATGTATATATGTACACGCTTGAGTCGCCAGTATTCTTTATTTGCATATGGATATGTAAAGACCTTATTACGCGTATGCATGTAAATATCTCTCTTAGATATGATTATGTTTACCTTACTTATTTTTCTTATAATTTGTGAGAAAGGATGAGGAAGGAATGGGGCTATAGAGGAATCAAATAAATTATAAGTTTAGTTTTTAGGATGCAAGTAGGTCTTATATAAATTGAACATTCCTTTTACTACATCAAATTGGAGGGCCTTCTTTTAATAATAAAGTAGCATACTACATTATTTGAATTTTTAATTTGTTAATTATAATTAATATGGTGAAAAATCACCAATTTTGTCAAAAGTTTTCCATGCCCCAATCCCCTCCTGTTGGCCCCAGCTAAATAAACCAATTATTTAGAATTTAACATATAGCTATTTCTAATATTTTCTAAAAAAATATGCTACATGGACTGTGCATACCAAATTAACCATGGCACTTTCAGGCAATGTACTTAGTTCGACATTTAATTATACTATAACTAATTGACAAATAATCGTCGAAGCTGCACTTACAAAAAAAAAAAATAAAAAAAAAAATAAAACCTCATAACATGTGGGGATGTAGAAATTATCTTAATTCTCAATCTAGTAAATCTAGTATTATGACGTTGCCCTTCTTATTTTTCTTCTGATTAAGAGAGGCCAGGGAGGGGGAGCACAGATAAATTGGATAAATGGCATACTTATTTTTAGGATGTGAATGCTTATATAAATTGGATCTGAAATTTTGACGTCTTTTTAATACATCAAATTGGATGGAGATTCATTTTATTTTTTTTGGTGTTGAAAAGGTAACATACTACGTATATTTTGAATTTTAATATGATGGCTATACTTAAATGGCCGGTTTACTTTGTAAGATTAATCCATATTTACTAAATAATTCAGTCTAATCAAATGTATACTTCTATGGATTGAGGCCCAATAAATAATTCAAAGCACAAAAGTATTTCAAAATTTGGTGATTATTTCTTGAATATGAATCCAGCCCAACGAGGTGGGATCAAATAATCTTACAAGTCCACCAATTTAAGTAATAAGTAAATTGTCTATTTTATCCCTCAAAATCAATTGAATTTACAAAATTTGCCCTCTTCTTCCAAATAACCAAATTACAACCTAGTTGTCCGTCTCACAAGCATGAAACCACAGCTCCTCATCGTCAGCTCGAACTCGTCACTCTCTACTTTAAAGTTTTTACTTTTCTGTCTCTTCTACTCGTTTACATTTGTCAGAGTGTATAGAATAATTCCGTCGGATAAAGACATTGTTCTTCTCTACAAAAGATTACCGTAACAATGTTAGGAAATACATCAAAGAGCTGTGATGTTTACAGTTTCTGACATTCTTTTGCTTAAGCTGAAATTTTCACATCTTTTTAATACATCAAATTGGATGGAGATTCAGTTCTTTGTAATACATCAAATTGGATGGAGATTTTTTTTTTTTTTTTTTTGTGTTCAAAATTTAACATACAACTTATACTTTGAATTTTAATATGATGGCTATATTTAAATGGCCGGTTTACTTTGTAAGATTAGCCCATATTTACTAAATAATTCAATCCAATCAAATGTATATTTTTTATGGATTGAGGCCTAATGAATAACTCAAACCCAAAAATATTTCAAAATTTGGTGATTATTTATTGAATATGAATCTAGCCAATGAGGTGGGATTCAATAATCCTATAAACCCACCAATTTAAGTAATAAGCAAATTGTCTACTTTATCCCTCAAGATCAATTGGATTTACAAAATTTGTCATCTTTTTCCAAATAACCAAATTACAACCTTGTTGTCGGTGCCCCTCACAAGCATGAAACTGTAGCTCCTCATCGTCGACTCGAAATAACCATTGTCTACTTTAATTTTTTTACTTTTCTGTCTCTTTTACTCATTTACATTCGTCAGAGTGTGCACAAAGATTCCGTCGGATAAAATAGTCGTTCTCCTCTACAAAGGATTACCGTAACAATGTTAGGAAATGGTTTAGAGAGCTGTGATATTTACAGTTTCGACATTCTTTTGCTTGAGCTGAATTATTCATGTCTTCTTAATACATCAAACTGGATGGAGATTCTTATTTATTTATTTTTCGAAAAAGTAATATACTACATATACTTTTAATTTTAATATGATGGCTATACTGCTTGTTTAATTTGTAAGATTAGTCCATATTTACTAAATAATTTAGTCCAATCAAATGTATACTTTTATGTATTGAGGCCCAATGAATAATCCAAGGCCCAAAAATATTTCAAAATTTAGTGATTATTTATTGAATATGAATCGAGCCGAATGAGGTGGGATCTAATAATCCTATAAGCCCACCAATTTAAGTAATAAAATTATCTACTTTATCCCTCAAAATCAATTGGATTTACAAAATTTGCCCTATTCTTCCAAATAACCAAATTGCAACCTAGTTGTCGGTGCCCTCTGTCTCACATGCATGAAACCGCAGCTCCTCATCGTCGGTTCGAAATCACCATTGTCTACTTTAATTTTTTTACTTTTCTATCTTTTCTGCTCATTTACATTCGTCAGAGTGTGTACAACAATTCCGTCGGATAAAGAAGTCGTTTTCCTCTACAAAGGATTACCGTAACAATGTTAGGAAATGCATCAGAGAGCTGTGATGTTTATAGTTTTGGCATTCTTTTGCTTGAGCTGAAATTTTCATGTCTTCTTAATACATCAAATTGGACGGAGATTCAGATATTTTTAATACATCAAATTGGATGGGAATTCATTTTTTTTTTTTTTTGGAAAAAGTAACATACTACATACTCTGAATTTTAATATGATGGCTATACTTAAAGAGACAAAAAAATTATCAAATCTTTTTTTCGAATTTTCTCTAATGTGATGGCTATATTGAAATTGACGTAAAATTTACCATTTTTTTTCTGAAATTTCGCTAATGTGATGGCTATACATAAAGTGACGTAAAAACTACTAATTTTTTTCTAAAGTTTCTCTATGCTAGAATCACTTTAATCACTAGAATTTAATTTAAAAGTTAAAAGTCTACATCTAATCATTTTTTTTCAAAATTAGGCTACAAAAATTGCGGATACCAAATCAACCATAATAGTTTAATTAACAAAATCTATAGTAAAGTAGTATTTTTAACATACAATTGGAATATTTCCAAATGTTTGTACAAATATGTGATCGTTGTTTTGTTATGCATGTGTAGACATATATATATATATATATATATATATATATATATATATATATATATTAATATATTGGTTTATATATTAGTATACATGTGCATGCATGCGTCGATAATCTTTATTTATGTACAGGTAGGGGTTTTATTTATAGTGTGCTTATAATTCAGTTAATCGATGATTTTTATTTTTTATTTTTCAAACTTTCGATTTCGATTAAAACCAAATCAAATATTGAATTAAATTTTTTACATAATATTTTTATACTAGTTTTTACTTATCCAAACTAAAAAATTAATATATATATATATATATATAATTTTATTATTTAATTTTTTATCTATTATTATTATTTTTTATTTTTAAAAAATCAATTAATAAAAAAAAATAAATTCAGTTATAGTCGGACCCAACTAATTAATTCGATTTGGTATTCGAATAATAATTATTTATGTGCGAAACTTTATTTACAGTGAGAGCCATAAACAAGATCCAAATCCGATAATGCTGAACTTATTTACCACAACCTGTGGCTTTTAACAACTTTTATATGCAACCCACCTTGAAAAAAAAAAAAAAAAGTTTCGCATTCTCTTTTTGTGACTGTCATTTCAATTCATGAGTCAACAACATCCAAATTATCATGCTTGGTTTATCTCTCTAATGGTTCTTGGTTTGTAGACTTATGTTTATGCCACAAAGAAATTAAGACTTAACTTATAGAAAGCTCTAGAGCACTAGTTGACCATAACAAAGTATATCACTCGATAGTCCAACTGTTGGAATTTTTAGATGTACCATTTGGTGGTATAACTCCTCATAATAGTAATTATGTGGAATATTAATTATAAGATGGGTCATTGTGCATCACAAAAGTCCATTTATGGGTATTGAATTTGTTCCATAGTGAAAACCCTCCAAAATTCAAATAAGATTTGGAACATGTAAATGTAAACAAAAAATACGTAATTAATTATGTACTTTTTAATTATGAGGGTTGAGGTATTTATAGTGTAGATTAAAAGATTTTGTGGGTTTGGACTTTAGGGCCTAAATGGGCTTAAATTAAGTATTATGACACAACTTGCTTATTAATTTATAAACTCTATAAACTTGATATATTGGGTCTAAATTTTATTTCGGTCCATCATCTTGACCATTTGAACTAGCACTTTACATAGCAATGGCATATCAGGTTCATATTGCATTAACAAAAGTTCCAACTATGTTGGAAGACAGAAAATTATTTAATGTATCGCAAAGGGTATGAAATTAGTGTTGACATGTATAAACAGTGGCCGGGTTCACCTATATATCTATATATATATATATATATCTATATATATATATATATCTATCGTTGACGGAAAATATGACAAGATTTTCTATCTTAATGGGATGTGCATAAGGTAATGAGGCTTGTTAGGTATGAAGATTAATGTGGTTTTTCAGCCTTATGAAATTTTAAATGCAAGATTACTAAAGACGTCTGGATTTTTTGTGATTAAAGCAGAAATTTAATTGGATTCTTGCAATTTCTTTTTTTGGACAAAAAATAAAGGGGGGTCAAATACTTTATACAACTATTTGCCATATATAAAGGTTTGACATGTACATAAAAAGGTGCAATATACTTTATGTACAAGTATAAATTAATCATTAAAATCATTAACGTTGAAATATCGTCAAAATCATTAGCACGTGCATATGTAGCGCATTGTTTTAATTTATTAACATGTACATTTGTAAGACATTACTTTATTATATTGATGTGGAAAAATATTCATTTAACACCAACCAGATACTGTTATAGGTAAATATAATTTTGAAACACCTAAGGTCAAATTTTATTTGAGGTTTTTATAATTATCCATTTTCAATTAATTGCATTATTTTCAAACCAAGTAGCTTCATACCTAGCCCTTGAGATAGGTGTGTGTATGTTTGTGTGTATATATATATGTATAGAGACCATTAAATCATTTGAAACAAAAAAATGAACGTAGGTTAAATTACCTTCAGCCACCTTTGATTGATCATCAGTGGGTTCCGTCGAAGAGAAACTGCTATCCTGTGGCTGTCTATAGATAGAGGTTTCAAAGTTTTTAAGTTTCTAGGCATGCATTCTTTTTTTGAACTTACCAACTAATGTTAAAGATTGGCAAGAGGAAGTTAGAAGCATATTCTACGAGATTGAAATCAAGAAAAGTACCTTATCCTCCTTGCCATTGCCTCGTTTCCTCTTCTCCACTGTCCATCCCACGAGACGCTCTTGTAATGAAAACTCAAACTTCTTTTGAAATATAGGAGGGGTAGGGTCTTCTAACATTGGCAGCACGACATGGTCTCCCGGTGCAAGATCGTATACTCCCACTTTCCATCTTTTATTGCTCTCATACACTAGCCCATCTGTTTTGGCCTATATATACTAACTAGTGTTTGATAAAAACACAGGGTACACAAATGCAAAAGCAAGTATTAATATTTTTTGAGGTGGAAAATGAAAGTTGGGCATGCCCATATTGAGTATTAGCTTCAATATGTTGAAATGAAAAAAGTTATATTTAAATATCATTAGTAACGTTCTAATTTATAGTATAGGATTTTTATGTGTGAAAATATAGCGCATAACGTGTGCAAAACTAGCGAACTGCTTAAACATTTTTTTTTTTATGTGTGCATATATAGGGCATTGCTTTCGCATCAGCTTGAGGATCCAAAGTTTGTAAATTTTCGGTAGTAAATGAATAATATTACATAACAAAATTTTGCACGATCCCAAAACTCTATAATTACTATCTTAGTTAGAAAAAATGTAAACATTAATCTATTTTTATTGTAGTTGCTTCATACTACATATTAGTTCGCTCTTTTAAAATAATATTATTTTTCTCTATCAAATTAATTTGAAACTAAAGCAATGGATCAACTTGATTTAGAATCTTATACTTTGCTAGTCTCTTATATGATATTATCTAAAATTGGAATGTTGTTGGGCGCCATGGAATACGTGTGGTGAGGTCACGTTGTCGACATTTTTTATTTTATTTTCATATATGATTTATTGACATATACAATCATTGTTGTCATGCCCTGAACCCATGGATGAAGATTCGCAAGCAAGACTCCAACACAATAAATTCTATTAACAATTATTTTGCATTTGTTCTTATTTTGTTAAAATAATTACTAGAGAAGTTCATTTACCCATTTATAAATTATTTTAATTTTTTTTCACAACAAGTATAATATATCACATATAGTTCAAAAATGGACTTGGCAATGCAATATCATGGATTATTACAATAACAAAAGGCCTTGGTAATATATATGAGTTCAATGAATTCGAAATTCTACTGCTTTAATGAAACCTTTTGCGGTGCCTTGAATCATCTTGCAAGGTTTAGAGTACAAGGGTTTCCAATTTTGTATATATTCTTCGATTGCATCACTTGGTTTTCTCCAATTTTAGCATCGGATTTGGACGGTCCGTTCATGCAATTCTCTTGAGAAACCTTTTAATATGAATAATTTAATCTCCGTTGAAGAATCTTGCAAGTTGCTTAGGAATTAGGAAAAATCTATAAAACCCATAATATTTATTCGTACCTCATCTGAAAATCACCTTCGTGTAATAGATTAGGCGAGTTGGACAGCTGCTGAGTTGGAGCGTTAATCGGTTACGAATCTGGTGGGTTGCTACCTGTGTCACGAACTAGCGTTAGGGGTGTCGGGAGTTGCCCGACAAATACCCTCCGATGCTTAAGTTAGTAAGCGGCGTAGGTGAATTAAATCAGAAATTAGAGAGTGTTTAAAGTTTAATCGAATGCGTAACTTTTAATTATGAAAATAAGAGGGTATTTATAGCGAAAAATGAAATATTTATGAACTATCGGGCCTTCAGCCCATTGAAAAATCTTTCTTTTGGTCTTTTATCTCTCGGCCCACTTTTTTGGCCCATATTACTTACACTAATTCATTTGGGCTCGATCCATCACAATATGATCCAATTAATTTGGGCTAAGAGCAAGTTTATAAAAATTGAACTAAATTCGACAAATCAATTCATTTATACATTTGATAGTTCATGACCCATTTGTTTTGCTTGATTCAACAATTACGTACCCATTTCTATCTTTTCGATTAATTGCATTGTTTCCATACCAATTAGCTTTGTAACTAAAGCCCTTAAGATATATACACATATAGTATATACATATATATAATTGAATATATGTGTGGGTAAATGAATACTTACCTTATATGGTCAAAAGGCGAATATTGAACTGTAAATTCTTATCATAACTTTAATTTAACCACTTACCCTTATTAAACGTTATGGCTTATAAAGATGGTTTATTGTATTAATTCACCCTGTAAAATTTGTGCCATTCAACAAACACAATTTGTAGAACAAAAAATAAAGTTAAACTTGAGTGAAGTTACAAATTTCCACATTGTTGGGGAAATGCCAAGAACATTAAACTAGCTACAATTAAATTCAAGAAATGGCATGTTTTGGCTCCCCTAAAATTTCATTCATACTTTGTGGTGCTTCATCCTCAAAAATATCGCAAATGTAATCCATAAATTCGTTCTCTATTTCATCTGCTTCAGTCTTTTCTCTCGCCGGAGCGCACACAATTTCATTGGGGTTTTCCTCTTTCTCCTCGCTACTATTCTCTTGAATTGGTCCTGTAATCCTACCCTCCTCCAAGCAGGGGCTTGCAGTGTCATTCCCTGCTTCCACACCGAAAATCGAATTTTCATTCTCCTGCCATGCTAACACAATAATGAGACATGTTAGTTAAGCCAGTTAAATAATATCAATATTAAGACCATCAAATTACTTGGGAGTGGAAAATGTACATAGGTTGGAGTACCTTGAGCCACATTTGATTGATCATTAGTGGGTTCTGTCGAAGAGAAATTGCTGTCTTCTGGCTTCTCGTTGCTGTTTTGAGGTGTTTTTTCACTAATACTATCCAGCAATGGGCTTCCACTCTTTTTCTCCTCCGGGCAGGGGTTTGCAGTCTCTGTCCCTGCTGCCGAACCAGCACCTGAGTGTTTATTCTCTTTCAACGTGCCATCATTTGAGCTCCCAAGGTTAATGCATGCTTCAGAAGACGATATTATGATCATTGCCTCAGCAGCTTCTGCCTCCTACGCGTAGCAACAAGAAGATGGCAACCTTTTCTTAGTTCAGATGGTGTTAAAGAGCAAGAATTGGAGAGAAAAAATCGATTCTAGATACAATTTATGAGAAAAAAATTTGGGAATTACTTACAACGAGTACCTGTGAAGTTTCAGCAGTACTCACAAGTTGCAGGTCCTTCAATTTACTTGAGTATAGGATAAATGCTGCTGTCTCGACAAAGGACCGGAACTGTCTGTCCCGATGATAATAAAACTGTCAAAATAGAGTATTAGTGGAAACGTTGAATTAGTCGGAGACAGGCTTGTCATGTTAACTATCTATTTGAGAAGTCTAATGATGAAATCAAGAAAAGTACCTTATCCTCCTTCCCATTGCCTCGTTTCCTCTTCTCCAATGTCCATCCCACGAGACGCTCTTCCAAAGAAAACTCAAATTTCTTTTGAAATATAGGAGGGGTACGGTCTTCTAGCATTGGCAGCACGACATGGTCTCCCGGTGCAAGATCGTATACTCCCACTTTCCATCTTTTGTTGCGCTCATACACTATCAAGTGGCATCGACTAATACACCTGTTTTGGGCTATATATATTAACAAGTGTTAGATAAAATACAGGGAACACAAATGCAAAAGCACATACTGATTAATTAATCATGGTTGGAAGTTGGAGGTATACCTCATGGATCTCCAGGAGATATTGTTCACCGGCTTTTGGAAACTTGAAAAGTCTAAAAGACAATTCCTCATTCCCTTCAGTTCTACGCTTTCTTTTGCTTGATGATTCTGCCAAGCTTGGTGCTGATTGCTGCTGCTGCTGTGGAACAAAACATCTTCATATTAGTGAAACAGTTTAAACATGGAAAGCAGAAGAGATCGTGATTGATAAATTATGTGCATATACAGATTCATGAAGAAATTAGATTAAGTTATACAGGAGTACTATTTTAATTCACCATTAATTGACTTCTATCTTTTCCCTTCCAGTTAAGACATGGTAAGTTCTAAGTATGCAACATGTATAAAACAGAGAACTTCAGAGATAAACCATGTCCGCAAACACCTGAAGACTAAAAATGATTTTCTTGTGAGATTGAGGTAATTAAAGGGAAAAAAAGGAACTATAGCCTTGCCTCTGTAGCCCCTACAACCGTAGATGGAGATCCACGCACCCTTTTTCTTGAACTTTCCCCGCTCGATTCTGGTTGCTGCTGCAATGCAAATTATAGTGGCATTACTGAAACTGTTTAAAGTTCTTTTTGTTTCTCCATTAAGGACAAGCGCAAAATGCCAAAGAAATACAAAAAATGATAGGCCATCTGCATATGAATTTATGGAGTTGTCTTTGAAATAACCAAAAATTATCATGTACCAGTTTGAGACTGCAGATACATTTATTTCTTGGGTTAACTTGTATGCATACATCAAGTATATATACAACCAGAAACACACAAAAAAAAAATCAGAATACATGCATAAAAAAAATAAAAAATAAAAATTCTCTTGTAAGAAATGGAATATAAATTAAAAGCACCATACCTCATCCTTTAATCCAGTTTCCAGCGGTACACTAGTTAGCGGAATGGGTGCCAGTACTCCATTGATGGTAAAACAGTTAAACTCTTGTGACCACTGCCATGGATTGGAATAAAATTGTTACAAAAAAGAGAATATTATGGGATTTTAAATGTACCAATAACATGCTAAAAAGCTAACAATACAGTCATATCTGGTCTGCTGGTTATCATCAAGTTTAGCAAGGCTACCTTAATAATGGGAGACCCTTCTTGGTTTTGTGAATCCTCTTGTTCACCTGAACCTACATTTGGCTGAACCGCCGCCTCAGTAGTTTCATAATCATTTTTCTTCTCTAAGTGAGACGCCATTCTGATTTAGATATGTATAGACAGACTAATGTCTCAAAAAATGCAGAATGGTATGAGGGTTCTGGAATATAATACATGATTTGTGAAGGGGCTCATTTATATAGATGTCACTGAGCAAATATGACAAGAAATTTTGAATTTGTATGTTCATGCTTTTAATGAGAGCGCACAAGGGAACAAGAGATTTTAGGTATTAAGATTTAAATGGTTTCTTAAGAGGTGTGGATTGTGTGATAAAAGCCAGATGTATTTGGATTCTTGTAATTCTGCTTTTTAAGAAGAAAAATGTCAGACATTTGAACTGTAATACTTACTCACCATACATATGCATCACAATGATATGCAAGAAAACAGAATGCCTTTAATGGCATCGAATTTGAACATTTTTGTACGTTTAAGGAAAGGGAACAGTAAATCTACATTTCAGATACAGTATTTAGGTTTAGGGTGTGGCAGATTATTACTAGAAAAGTATATCACTCAAATTGAACAAAATGTGCCCCGAATAAAGAAATTCGTATTTTTTTTTTCTCTTGTATTAAAAGTTGTAATTGGATTACAAGAATCAAGCAAATTTCTCTAAGCCCGCTTAATTAGTTTACACACGGGTTGGTGTTGTCTTAGATAGAGGTTTAACAGTTTGCAAGTTCTTTTTTTTTTATTTTTTTTTTCAATTTTATATTGCAAAGGGCACCAAAAGTTTTTCAAAATATTCAATTTCTAATAAAATAACAAATGTCCATACAGGATGTAATTGTAATCCATAAAAGAATTAATATAAATACATATATATACGAAATTTAGAATAAGGCAACATGTTATTTAACTATTTATTAATCTACGTGCCTCATAAAATATGTCACTAACTATTTTTGGAGTCTTATTAATAGATTTGTTTATTAAATTATGAATGAATTTAACATGAAGGTCTAATGTTTTAATTGCAATATTTAGAAGAGTTTAAGAAATTTTAAGTAAAATAGGCAATGGGAATGTAGTCATAGAAAACAATGACTATAAAGTTTTCAACGAATGTTACTTATGCACATTGTACAATGTTACACTATTCACTCATTTTATATTGTATGGATTTCTACAACACATTCCAGCTCCCTCCATTTTCAACCAATTCATCCAGTGATAATTTGCATATACTGCAATATGTTTACTATTATCAAAAGGTGCCTCCTTTTGAAACAAAGCTATTGGCATAAGAAGAGGAGCGAGTTAAAAAAGAGAGCAAGTATACCTTTATATATCATAACAAATAAAAATGTATAAAGCTTTTTCTATTTATATATGGACATATTGTCGTTATTTACATAATTATGTATGGATATTATGTTTATTTTTATAGTTATGCACGAACATGTTGTCGTTATTTACATAATTATATACGGATATGTTGTCTTTGTTTATATAGTTATGTACACATATGCTATTTTTATTGATATAATTATGTACGGACGTTTTGTCTTTATTAATATAATTATATGCGGGCACAGAAGCAAGTATATGTATTAGCATACACTTGTGAGTCTTATGGACATGCAAGAACTTTATTTACATGTGTGCACCTTCATATTTCCACAATCTCAATCTACGATTATATTTACCTTCCTTATTTTCTTCTCACTTTGTGAGGGAGGGTGAGAAACGAAGGGGGCCATAGAGAATTCAAATAAATAACAAGTTCATTTTTTATATTACATGGAATCCTACAACACATTCCATCTCCCTTCATTTTCAATAAGTTCATCTAGCAATAATTTGCATATACTATGTGTAATATTATCACCAAGTGCCTCCTTTAGAAACAAAGCTATTGGCATGAGAAGTGGAGGAGAGACAAATTTAAAAGAGATAAAATATACCCTTAAATATCATGTCAAATAAAAATGTGTCAAACTTCTCTAGTTATAAATGGACATTTATCTTTGTTTATATAGTTACACTCCGGATATATTATTTTTATTTATATTATTATAACTGACGTATTGCCTTTGTTTATATAATTATGTACGGATGCGAAAGCAAGTATATGTATCTGCTGCATACACGTGTGAGCCGCCAATATTGTTTATTTGCATATGGACATGGAAAGACCTTATTTACGTGCGTGCATGTAAATATCTCCTTTTATCTGTGGTTGTGTTTACCTTACATATTTTTTTCCCTCATTTGTGAGAGAGAGTGAGGAAGGAAGGGAGCTAGAGAGGATTCAAATAAATTATAATTTTAGTTTTTAGGATGTGAGTAGGTCTTATATAAATTGAATAAAAATTGTAAATATTCCTTTTACTACATCAAATTGGAGGGCCTTTTTTTAATTATAAAGTAGCATATTACATTATTTGAATTTTTAATTTGTTAATTATAGTTAAGATGGTGAAAAATCACAAATTTTGTCAAAAAATTTCCTTGCCCCAATCCCTTTCTGTTGGCCACTAGCTAAATAAACCAATTATTTAGAATCTAACACATAGCTATTTCTAATATTTTCATAGCTATTTGTAATATTTCTAAAAAGTATGCTACATGGACTGTGGATACCAAATTAACAAGGCAATGTACTAATTAAGTTCAACATATTAATTATACTGTAACTAATTGACAAATAATTGATGAAGCTGCACTTACAAAAAATAAATCTCATAACATATGGGGATGTAGATATATGCTTAATTCTCAATCTAATAAATCTAGTATTATGAGGTTGCCCTTCTTATTTTTCTTCTGATTAAGAGGGGGAAGCACAGATAAATTTGATAAATGGCATACATATTTTTAGGATGTAAATGCTTTTATAAATTGAATCTTAAATTTTCACGTCTTTTTGCTACATCAGATTGGATGGAAATTTTTTTTTTTTTAGTGTGTTGAAAGGGTAACATACTTAAAGGGCCAGTTTACTTTGTAAATTAGCCCATATTTACTAAATAACTCAGGCCGAGCAAATGTTTACTTTTATGGATTGAGACCCAATTAATAACTCAAAGTCCAGAACTATTTCAAAATTTGGTTATTATTTATTGAATATGAATTCAGCCCAATCGGGTGGAATCAATAATTTCATAAGCCCACCAATTTAAGTAAAAATAAATTATCTACTTTGTCCCTCAAAATCAATTGGATTTACAAAATTTGCCCTCTTCTTCCAAATAACTAAATTGCAACCTAGTGGTTGGTGTGCTCCGTCTCACGAGTATGAAACCGCAGCTAAAAAGGGCTTGTGCAAGAAAGTACAATGAACTTGATCAAAGGCTAAAAAGGGAATTATGTGGAAGAAGACCACTCGGAGTTTATCTCAGATGAGAAGGAGCCAAAACAAGAAATTGAAAATGTTAAAGCTCTAAAGCCTACATCTGGTTAATGGCAAGGAGATGAAGAATCTAACTGGGAAGAAGAAGAAAAGAGAAAGGAGAAAGAAAAAATTACTGTGTTAAAAAATTGGTCGGTCTTTAATAAGGTTATTTTGGTAATATTTCAATATCACACTCATTTATTCTATAATGTACATAAATAGATTACATTTGTTATTCACATATCATTCTTACAATCTAAAACTGTATACATAAAATTTATTATTATATCGATTTATATCATATGACTTATTATATTTCATATCAATCATGTTATATCCTACCCAACAAAGACGTAAAAATTACCAATTTATTTTTATGAAGTTTCTCTGGCCATATTGAAAAGTACATAAAATTACCAATTCTTTTTTTTTTTTCTGAAGTTTCCAGAATGTGATATGGCTATACTTAAAGTGACGTAAAAACTTCCAATTTTTTTCTCGAAGTTTCTCTATGCTCAAATCTATTTCTAATCTTTTCTCAAAATTAGCTTACAAAAATTGTGGATACCAAATTAACATGATGGTTTAATTCACGAAGTCTATGATAAAATAATATGTTTAACATACAATATTTTCAAATGTTCGTGCATATATGCGATCATTGTTCAGTTATGCATGTGTGATATTGCAGACATACATATATGTATATGTTATATTAATATATTGGTGTATGTGTTAGTATACATGTGCATGTCGTCAATAATCTTCATTTATGTAGAAATAGGTAGGGACCATAGCTGTGCTAATAATTTGGTTAATTCGGCGGTTTTCAATTTTTTATTTTTAAAATTTTTGATTTTCAATTTGGTTTTGATTAATCGAACCTTGAAAATTGAATTATAATTTTGATATAATATATTTATACATATTGTTTATTTTTATACTTTTTTATTTTTTTTATTCACACAAACTAAAACTCAAAAATAAAAAATATATTTATATATTTATTATTTTATTTAAAAAATCAATTTGTTGAAAAATCTAATCAAAAAAAAAATAAAATGGTTATAACTGAACTTGACTGATAATTCGGTTCGATATTCGATTTATGATTTTGACCCCCCAAACTCTCAATTTGGTTCAATTCGATTTGGCCAATAAACACCCCAACTTATTTATGTGTTTATATACGGATATGTAGAAACTTTATTTACAGTGAGAGCCATTAGAAAGATCCAAATCTGCTAATGCTGAACTTATTTACAACCTGTGGCTTTTAACAAGTAACTTTTATTTACAGCCCACCTTGAAAAAATAGTTTTGCATTCTCTTTTTTGTGACTGTCATTTCAATTCATGAGTCAACAACATCCAAATTATCATTCTTGGTTTATCTCTCTAATGGTTCTTCGCTGTAGACTTATGTTTATGCCACAAAGAAATTAAGACTTAACTTATGGACAGCACTAGTTGACCAGAACAAAGTATATCATTCGATAATCTCACTGTTGGAATTTTTAGATGAACTAATTTGATGGTATCACTCCTCATATATAATATAGCATTCATTCAGAATATTCATTGTAAGATGGATCATATATTTGCGTAATAAAAAGTCGTTAGAATTTCTGGGGTTTGTCAGAGAGAAGATTCTTTAATATTCAAGTCAGATATGAAATAAATAGATGCAAATCAAAAAATTTGAAAGCATATATATACATAATTAATTGCGTATTTTTACTTACGAGGATTGTTGATATTTATAATATAAATTAGAAGATTTTCATAAGCTTGGATATTAGGGCCTCAATGGGCTTTATCGACTTGCAGGCCATGTAGACTTGGGTTATTGATATTAATTTTTTTTATTCATCTTTGGAATTGACTTTTTAAACTTAGCATATTGGCCTTTATGGATCACGTTACATAATGGATCAATATTTTGAGTCACAAAATGCCTCATTTTTAAATTCTTGACTAGCACTTTGGTGACATAATTGGAGCTTTGTGTCACGACCCGATCGTGACCATATCTATCGTAGGCAGTACTAGTTGAAAGAGTTGAAATGTATATGTTGGAAAAGGTTCCACATCAGGAGTTGTGGGAGATTTATGCAAACTTTTTGGAGTTAGGCATGCCGACCCAATTGATTCGGGGAGTTTGTCGCTAGTTTTGGACTTGACGTTGAAGAAAAGACTTGTTCATCCCTATACAATTTGGTCGGGTTCTGGACTCGTTCCCCTTTATGAGTCCAAGGCAGAGCGAAATCAGTTATTGTCCCTTTAGATTTGACTAGCCTTTGAGAGGTCAGGGCGCAGCATGGGCACCGTGTGAAAGCGGAATTGTCCGGTCCTTGGCATTTGGCTCAATTAAAAATTACGAAATGCTATATATTTATCCTAACACAAGAAAATATCTAGAGGCTTCAATCTGCCTCTAACTATTTTCCAACTTGCCGGTAATATTAGTAACCTAAATTTAATCTTTGACTAAGACTTCTTGCTCTTGAAAATCGTAAGTTAGTATATTTCAAACAAGTGCAGTGCAGGTTTTGTGCGCCTTGCAGTCTCTTTCCCTGCTTCCACACGAAAATTCGATTTTTTATTCTGCTGCCATGCTAACATAATAATGGAGACGTTAACTAGGCGAGTTAAATAATACGGATATAAAGACCATCAAATCACTTGAAGCAGAAAATGCATGTACGTACATAGGTTAAATTACCTTTGGTTGATCATCATTGTGTCCCGTCCAAGAGAAACTACTTATCGTCTGCCTTCTCATTGCTTTTTGAGGAGTTATTTTCACTAATATTATCCAGCAAATGGGCTTCCACTCCTTTTGAAGGGGTTTGCAGTCTCTGTCCCTCTTTCAAATATGCTTGTCTCAAAGATTAAGCCATGCATGTGTAAGTATGAACTAATTCAAATCGTGAAAGTGCGAATGACTCATTAAATCAGTTATAGTTGTTTGATGGTACCTGCTACTCGGATAATCGTAGTAATTTTAAAGCTAATACGTGCAACAAACCCCGACTTTTGGAAGGAATGCATTTATTAGATAAAAGGTCGACATGGGCTCCGCCCGTTGCTGCGATGATTCATGATAACTCGACGGATCGCACGGCCCTTGTGCCGGCGACGCATCATTCAAATTTCTGCCCTATCAACTTTCGATGGAATGATAGTGGCCTACTATTATTGCATGCTTCAGAAGATGATATTATCATCATTGCTTCAACAGCTTCTGCCTCCTCGACGTAGCAACAAGAACATCTCAACACTTTTCTTAGTTCAGAAACAATTGGACAGAAACTCCATTAATCATTGATAGAATTTACGAAAAAAGTTTGGAATTACTTACAACAAATTCCTGTGAAGTTCTAGTACGTATAAGTTGCAGGTCCTTCAATTTACTTGAGTATAGGATAAATGTTGTTATATCGACTAAGGACCGGAGGTGTCTGTCCCGATGATAATAGAACTGTCAAAATAGAATTGTTTGTCTCCTCCAGGCATGGGTTTCAGGGTTTGCAGTCATTTTCCGTGCTTCCACACCAACACTTGAATTTTTGTTTTAGTTCGGCTAAGGCGCAAATGCTTTAATATGTTAAAAATATTGAAATATCATTAGTAACATTAATTCTTTTATAGTACAGTATTTTGATGTACGCAAATATAGTGCATCTCTTTAACATTTTAACGAGTGCAAAAATAAGGTATCACTTTAATGCTTTTTACGTGTGCATATATAGAGCATCACTTTAGCATCAACCAGGTGTAACTGTATAGGGTTGTGGTTATTTTTTTTTTTTTTTTGGTAATTCATTCGGTATTTTGGTAAATTAATTTTTTATAAATAAATTATGATTAAAAAATTAAATATTAAAATTGTAAGTTTATTTTTTAATTTTGGAAAGTAATAATATAAAAATAGTGTACAAACAAAATGATATAAAATATGAATATAAAACTTAAATATAAAAATATATAAAATAATATTTTGGTATTCAGTAAACCAAGAATCAAAACAAAATCGAATACCGATTTTTCATAAAAATTAAAATTGAATTCTCGATTTGATTTCGATGTGTATCGAATTTTCAATTTCGATTCGAATAGTTAACACTCCCTAACAGTTGAGGATCCAAAAGTTTTTAAGTTCTCAATATTTTACGAAACATTAAAAGTTATGGATAATATATCATATTTTCGATTAAATTATCCTGTAATAAGTCAAAAAAATGTTGAGAAGTAAGTGGGAATTGGTATAAATGAATATCAAGGGAAATGAAAATATGTAACAAAAATTTTCACAAACGGTATTTGAGGTCCCTAAACTCTATAATTAATATCTTAGAAGAAAAAGTGAACATTAGTTTGTTTTTATTGCAGTTTCTTACATGCCCTAAAAAAAATTAATTTGGATTCTTTATTACAAAATGATATTTCATCTCGTATTTGCTTTTATTAATACAAACCACATATCATCAACATACACATAGCGTATATTAGTGAAATGAAATATAAGATACAATATCATTTTGCAATAGAGGATTCAAATTTTAAAAAAAAAAAAAGAATGTTTTCTAAAGTTGGAATAATTTTGGGAGCCATGGAACACGAGTGGTGGAGGTTTTGTAGACATTTCTTATCTAGTAATGGATTACACGAGCAATTATTTTGAATTTGTTATCGTTTTGTAAAATAATTAACCTAAATTACTAGAGCAATTATTTTGAATTTGTTATCGTTTTGTGAAAATAATTAACCTATATTACTAGAAAAATTCATTATAACAACTTATAAATCATTTCAAATTTTTCTTTCACAATCAATATAAAATATTACACTAGTTCGAAAGTGGACTTGACAGTATCATGGATTATTACAGATTTTGCCAACCGTCAAAGAACCGTTAGATCATATTTCAAGGTTTAGAATCCAACGGTTTCCAATTTGGTATATATTTGTCTATAGCATCACTTGGTTTATTTCCAATTTTAGCTTCGGATTTAAATAGGTCCATTCATGCAATTCTCTTGTGAAACCTTTTAGTATGAATAAATTTATCCCCATTGAAGAATCTTGCAAGTTTCTTAGGATATATCTGTGCAACCCATAATATATGGACATATCATCGTTGAGAAAGTTATAAAATTTGAACTAAATTCCACAAAACAATCCATTTACATATTTGATGGTTCATGATCCCGTTTATTTTGCTTGAGCTTTTTGCATGGTCTACTCCTTTCCTTACTTGATTCAAAATTACGTACTCATTTATATCTTTTTAATTAGTTGAATTGTCTTCAATCCTCATAGTTTTGTACCTAAACCCGCCCTTAAGATATATATGTGTGTGTGTATATATATATTTGTATATATGCATACATGTGTGTATTTGAATAATTATTTTATATGTAAAACGCGAATATTGAACTATAAATTAGGACATCTAAATTCTTATCATGATTTTAATTTAACCACTTCCCTTTATGAAATGTTATGCCTTATAAAGATGGTATTTATTGTATTAATTCGTCCTGTAAAATTTGTGCCATTCAACAAACACAATTTGTAGAACAAAAAATAGAGTCAAACTTCAACAAACTACTTATCAATTTCAAAATTGTTGGGGAATGCAAAAAATAAATAAATAAATAAAATTAAACCATTTACAATTAAATTCAAGAAATGGCATGTTTCGGCTCCCCAAAAATTTCACTCATACTTTGTGGAGCTTCATCCTCAAAAATATCGGAAATGTACTCCATAAATTCATTTTCTCCCTCATCTGCTTCAGCATGTTCTCCCTCTGGAGGCTTTGCAATTTCATTCGTTTTTTCCTCTTGAATTGCCCTTGCATTCCTACCCTCCTCCATGCACTGGTTTGCAATCTCCTTCCCTGCTTCCACAGCAAAACCCGAATTTTCATTCTCCTGCCGTGCTAACATAATAATCAACACGTTAATTATGCCAGTTATATAATACAAATATTAAGACCATCAAATCATTTGAAGCCAAAAATTGTACATAGATTAAATTACCTTCAGCCGCCTCTGATTGATCATCAGTGGGTTCCTCCGTGCAGGGGTTTCCAGTCTGTGTCCCTGCTGCCGAACCAGCACCTGAGTTTTTATTCTCTTTCAACGTGCCATCATTCGAGTTCCCAAGGTTATTGCACGCTTGAGAAGATGATATTATCATCATGGCTTCAGCAGCTTCCGCCTCCTGCGCGTAGAAACAAGAAGATGGCAACCTTTTCTTAGTTCAGATGGTGTTGAAGAGCAACAATTGGAGAGAAAATCGATTCTAGATACAATTTATGAGAAAAGAATTTGGGAATTACTTACACCGAGTTCCTGTGAAGTTTCAGTAGTGCTCATAAGTTTCAGGTCCTTCAGTTTACTCGAGTATAGGATAAAGGCTGCCGTCTCGACAAAGGACCGGAACTGTCTGTCCCGATGATAATAAAACTGTCAAAATAGAGTATTAGTGAAAACGTTGAATTAGTGGGAGACAGGCTTGTCATGTTAACTATCTATTTGAGAAATCTGGTAATAAAACATTCAGTGATACTTGTGCGCAGGTGAAATATCAGCTAAATAAGTTAGAAGTATATTTTACTAGATGGAAATTAAGGAAAGTACCTTATCCTCTTTGCCGTTTTCTCGTTTCCTCTTCTCCACTGTCCATCCTATGAGACGCTCTTGTAAAGAAAACTCATACTTCTTATGAAATACAGGAGGGCTAGGGTCTTCAAACATTGGCACCACCACATGGTCTCCTGGCGCAAGATCGTATACCCCCACTTTCCATCTTTTATTGCTTTCGTACACTAGCAAGTGGCAACGACTTATACCACCTGTTTTGGGCTATATATACTAACAAGTGTTAGACAAAACACAGGGAACACAAATGCAAAAGCAAAAACTGACTAATTAATCAAGGTTGGAGGTATACCTCATGGATCTCCAGGAGATATTGTTCACCAGCTTTTGGAAACTTGAAAAGTCTAAAAAACAATTCCTCATTCCCTTCAGTTCTTCGCTTTCTTTGCTTGATGATTCTGCCAAGCTTGGTGCTGGTTGCTGCTGCTGCTGTGGAACAAAACATCTTTATGTTAGTGAAAAATCAGAGTACATGCATTGAAAAAACAGACAAGAAAAAATATTCTCTTGCAAGAAATATGAATATAAATTAAAAGCACCATACAACCATACCTCATCCTCTAATCCTGTTCCCAGGGGTACACTTGATAGCGGAATGGGTGCCAGCACTCCATCGACGGTAAAACAGTTAAACTCTTGTGACCACTGCCATGGATAGGAACAAAATCATTACAAAAAGAGAATATTAAGGTTTTATTAAGTTGGGATTTTAAATGTACCAATAACATACTAAAAAATCTAGAAATACAATCATATCTAGTCTGCTGGTCAACATCAACTTCAGCAAGGCTACCTTAATACTGGGAGACCCTTCTTGCGTTTGAGAATCCTCTTGTTCACCTGAACCTACATTTGGCTGCATCGCTGCCTCAGTAGATTCATAATCATTTTTCTCCTCCGAGTGAGACGCCATTAACTTTCTTGAGGGGTGGACAGACTATTATATCACAGAATGCAAAATGAAATGAGAGCTCTGGAATATAT
This sequence comes from Paulownia fortunei, assembly GCA_019321725.1. NCBI lineage: Eukaryota > Viridiplantae > Streptophyta > Magnoliopsida > Lamiales > Paulowniaceae > Paulownia > Paulownia fortunei. Next base: position 1,174,799 of record JAGSPU010001569.1, on the reverse strand, counting down.
GATTTGTGGAGGGGTTCATTTATATAGATGTCATCGAGCAAATATGACAAGAAATTTTGAATTTGGATGTGCATGCTTTTAATGAGGGCGCACAAGGGAACAAGAGATTTTAGGTATTGGGATTGAATTAGTTTCTTAAGAGGTGTGGATTGTGTGATAAAAGCCAGATGTATTTGGATTCTTGTAATTTTGCTTTTTAAGAAAAAAAGGTCAGACATTTGAACTGTAATACTTACTCACCATATATGAGTGTATCACAATGATATACATAAAAACAGAATGGCTTTAATGGCATTGAATTTGAACATTTTTGTATGTTTAAGGAAAAAAACAGTAAATCTACATTTCAGATCCAGTATTTAAGTTTAGGGTATAGCAGCTTTTTACTAGAAAATATAACTCAAATTGAACAAAATGTACCCCAAATAAAGAAATTCGTATTTCTTTTTTCTCGTATTTAAAATTGTAATTGGATTACAAGAATCAATCAATTTTCTCGAAGGATTTCCCGCTTAATTTAGTTTACTCAAGGGTTGCTGCTGTCTTAGATAGAGGTTCAAAATTTTATTTTATTTTCTCTCAATTTTATATTGCAAAGGCACCAATTTTTTTTCAGAATATTCAATTTCTATAAAATAACAAATGTCCATAAAGGATGTAATCCTTAAAAGAATTAATATAATTGGAATAAGGCAACATGTTATTTAACTTTTTTTAATCTACGTGGCTACTAACTATTTTTGGAGTCTTACTAATAGATCTTGTTTATTAAATTGCAAAGGAAATTAAGATGAAGGTCGAATGTTTGAATTGCAAGATTAAGAAGAGTTTAAGAAATTATGTAAATTAGGCAATGGAATGTATTCATAGAAAACAAAGACAATCAAGTGTACTTGGCTTTGTTTTAATGAATGTTTCTAGCTAGACAATGAAAAGGAATTTTGCATTTTACTAGTTATATATGCTCGTGCAAACTTATACACATTGTACTAAGTGACACTACATGTATTTATTCATGTTGGATTGTATGGAATCCTACAACACATTCCATCTCCCACCATTTTCAACAAATTCATCCAGTGATAATTTGCATATACTGCAATATGTGTACTATTATCAGAAGGTGCCTCCTTTTGAAGCAAAGCTATTGGCATAAGCCGAGGAGGGAGAGATGAAGTTAAGAGAGAGAGAGAGAGTATTTTCAAATATCACGCCAAATAAAATTGTGTCAAGCTTTTCTATTTATATATGTAATGACATTTGTCTTTATGTTATCTTTATCTGTGTAGTTATGTACGGATATATTGTCTTTATTGATATAGTTATGTACGGACATATTGTCTTTATTTATATAATTATGTACGGACATAAATAAAAATAAAAATATTAATAAACACGTGTACGTCGTCAGTATCTTTCTTTATGTATGGCCATGCAAAGAGTTTATTTACAAGTGTGCATGTATATATTTTCACAATCCCAATTTATGATTATGTGTACCGTCCTTATTTTTCTTCTCACTTGCGACGGAGGGTGAGGAGAGAAGCGGCCACAAATAATAAGTTTAGTTTTTAGGATGTAAGTAGATCTTATTTAAATCGAATACAAAATTTAAATATTCCTTTTACTACATCAAATTGAAGGGTTTTTTTTTGTTTTTTAATAATAAAGTAGCATACTACGTAATTTGAATTCTTAATTTAATAACTATAATTAAGATGATGAAAAATCACCAAGTTTATGAAAATTTTCCATGCCCCAATCCCTTCTGTTGGCCCAAGCTAAATAAACCATTTAATTAGAATTTAACATATAGCCATTTCTAATCTGTTCTCAAAAGTAGGCTACATGGACTGTGGATACCAAATTAACCATGACAGACTAATGTAGTTTAAGGCAATGTACTAAGTTCAGCATATTAATTATAATATAACTAATTAACAAGTAATTGATGAAGCTGCACTTACAAAAAAACCTCATAACATGTGGGCATGAAGAAATCTTCTTAGTCTCAATCTAATAAATCTATTATTATGAGGTTGCCCTTCTTATTAGGATGTGAATGCTCATATAAAAAGTATCTAATTTTTTCATGTATTTTCAATACATCAAATTGGATGGAGATTTTTTTCTTTTTTAACAAAAAAATTAACATACTGCATATGCTTAATGTGATGGCTTAAAGGGATGTAAAATTTAGCAATTTTCTTTTGAAATTTCTTTCTACTCGTATCGCTTTAATCACTAAAATTTAATATAAAAGTTAAAAAGTCTATTTCTACTCTATTCTCAAAATTAGGCTACAAGAATTGCGGAAATCAAATTAACCGTGACTATTTAAAATAATTTAAGATAAAGTAGTATATTTAACATATAACTGTAATATTTCTAACGTCTGTACATATATACAATCGTTATTCAATTATGTATACGTGACATGCATATACATGCATGTGTATACTATGCATGTATTAGTATACACGTGCACGTCGTTAATATTCTTTATTAATGTACGGATATATAGAGACCTTCTTTATGTGTTATGTAGGGTTATGCATAAACTTTATTTATTGTCAGTATACAAAATCTTCTCACTCTCAATCTCTGACATTGTTATGTGACCTTTCTTAGTTTTCTTCATTTTTGAGAGAGGATGAGAGATGAGGGGGCCACAAAGAAATACAAGCTTAACTTTTAAGATTATGTTTCCATTGCAACATATTGTTCCATGACAATAGGTCTGATGTAATTTACATTCCTTTTTCAACACATCAGATTGATGGGAAACATTTTTAACCAACAAAGAAGCATACTAAATGTTTAGATTTTTTAAATTTGATGGTTATAATTAAGGTGACGTAGTCATCAATTTTGTTGAAGTTTTATTCATGCTCAAGTCCCTTTTTACTCTTGGCCCTAGATTCAGCAATTATTTAGAATTTAACATTTAAAGTACAGTTCTATTTAAATTCAAAATTAGACGTTATCATTGTTATTCATACTGATATCTTTACATTCACCTATTATTTTGTTTTATGGCATTTTTTTAGTAATTTATAGAATAGGAACAAGAAGAATAGGGTAACCCCATCACAAGAATTAGAGTATTTAGACATCTTATTTAATTAGGAGACTTTCAAGAATAATTTTCTTAATTTTAGATTTCTTGTTTAGTTTTATTTTCTTTCTTCCATTACGAGTTCATTATTTTGTACACCCTACATATAGATGAATTAATTCTCACTTGAATAAACGAATTGATCGATTAGATATTTTTTTTACTTTAATATATTATTTTGATAGATATTTTAATATAATAAAAATACTTTTATAATACATTCTGATAAGAACTTTTTTTTTTTTCTTTTTTCTTTTTTCTTTTTCTTTTTCTTAAATCTCTTAGGCTCTAGTGTTGTACCCCTCCCTGCTCTTCGAATTAGTAATTTAGGTTGGGCCTCGATTATACGGATATTGCATATCTATCTCTTAGATTCAACTAACAAAAAATTGTCAGTGGAGCCGTGCTAGCTCTACTTCTATTTATTGGGTTGGGCCAAAACCGAATTCAGCCCAGTGGACCTGACGGATATTATTCTTTTATTTTGGGCTCTTCTAATGTATACTATTCTGAAAAGAGGAAACCACCGATTCATCCTGGACAGAATATAATGGGAAATATAAATGGGGAAAAAAATATTAATATTAATAAGAATAATTTAGAAATTATACAATCCAATATTACTGGCCCCGACTAGTATTTATATTTTAGTGCAGTCTCTATTTTGACGTTAAATCTAAGAAAAATGTTAATAAAGTAGTGGACTGGAATAAGCAAAAGATCAAAATAAAATCACAAGCAAGGAATAAAAATGAATATCCTACATTTATATATACCAAATTAAAACGTTATTCAAATCCAAAATGTTTTTAAAGTCAATTGCACAAAGCTAGACGCTAACCGTCATTTTGAATCTATACGTACAATCACAACATTATATATATATATATATATATATATATATATATATAAATGGAGGAATAAAAATCAAAGAAACACGTAAGAAAATAGAAATTCAAGCCGCAGTACAAATTTGAGGATCATCAAAATTCCTTAGGGTTTTGATGAAATTCTGTCCCGTTATTTTATATATCTATGCAGATTTTCACCTATACATGTTTGCGTTTGTATATGGAGTGAGAGTGAGCTTCAGCCCTGGGGACTGAAAGCTGTGGAATCGATAACTGTTCTTGCGTCGATTGGGTTCGGAAAATGTTCCGAATGGAGATAGATTCACCGCCGGAATCAATCGCTCCTTCTCATTACGATCTTATTATTCAGGTATGATTTTAGTCGGAAGAACAATTTGAAGTGCTCAATTTTTTGGTTTACTCTTGCAAAAAGTTTCTGTTCCACTCGAATTGGATTTAATTTGCAGCAATTTTTTTTTAAAAAAAAATCTGAGCTCTCTGGAATATAAGATTGTTCCTTAATGTCTCTTCGAAGGTATGACGACATAGACAATTTAAAGAAACTAATTTTTTCGTTATATTTTTGGCCGTTTGAAGTTTCTGTGAGACTCTAGTTATGTTAGGTTTGAAGAATTCTATTTCAAATCCTGTTTTACTATTTGTTTTTTTTTTTAATTTTGGGTGATCTATCTCTACTGAAATAATAATTGAATTTGAGAATTGTTCCTCAAGATCGCTTGATGGACAATATGGAGCAAAGCACCCAATTTTCTTTTTAATTTTTGTGATTGAAGTTTTTGCAAGACTCAGAAATTTTATTTAGTTTGGAGAATTATTTACTATCTTTTTTCTTTAGAAATATGGGAGCCATTTTCCTACTAAATGTGGAAAGAAATTAAGCATGTTCCTAATGTGGACTCAAAGATACAATATAAATTATGTGACCAGAGGCTTTCACGGCTGGGAATCCCTGAGGACATTTGAATCAAGGACAGCATGGTTTTGTCGCCTTTGCGAAATTTAACAGAATCCATATAGGAGTGTTGGTGTCTGCTATCTTACCCACAGATGAGGAGGAGGTGGATGAGGTTTGTACCGTGAGAACTTGATTTGGTTGCAGTGGTTGATGTTCGAAGGTGAGCCTAAAGTGGCACTAGAGCAACTGGCTAAATTGAGTGCTAATCAGCGAGGTGTTTGTGGGGCTGTTTGGGGAAATAACGATATTGCATACCGCTGCCGGACATGCGAGCATGACCCAACATGTGCAATTTGTGTCCCTTGTTTTGAGCATGGAAACCACAAGGACCATGACTACTCCGTCATCTATACAGGTGGTGGGTGCTGTGATTGTGGGGATATTACCGCATGGAAACGTGAAGGGTTTTGTTTGAATCACAAAGGTGCTGAACAGATACAACCACTTCCTGAGCACGTTGTTAAGTCTTTGGGGCCTGTTCTGGACTTCTTACTTTGTTATTGGAAAGAAAAGCTACTTTCTGCAAAAAATGACTCTGAGGAAACTTCTAGAGCGGTTGCTCATGTTGCGGAACTCCCAAAGGCTGCAAATGAGTTGACCTCCGCTGTGGTGGAGATGTTATTGGATTTTTGTAAACACAGTGAAAGTCTGCTCAGGTTCATTTCTGGGAGAGTATATTCTTCAGCTGATTTATTGAATATTTTGTTTTAGGGCAGAGAGGGTCATGAATGATAGCGTTGTTGGGAAGCTCCATGAATTACTTCTGAAATTGTTAGGTGAACCTATATTCAAGTATGAGTTTGCAAAAGTGTTTGTAATCTATTACCCAGCTATCGTAAATGCAGCCATAAGCGAGAGCGGCGACACTGCTTTCAAAAAATATCCACTGCTTGCAACATTCTCGGTCCAAATTTTTACTGTGCCGACTCTAACACCGCGCCTTGTAGAGGAAATGAATCTGCTGGGTGTGCTGTTGCAATGTTTGGAAACTATATTCATTTGTTGCGCTAGAGAAGATGGAAGGCTGCAGGTATTGCATTTCTTTTTGCATGTTATTACTCTTGAGCTATTTCCCATGTAAAAGCACACAATTTTAATGCTTATGTATGCTGTCAATGATTTTAGGACTGTTATCTGTGACAGTTCTTTGAGGTGGAAAATGAAAGTTGGCTATGCCCATAATGACTTAACATAAATATTTTTCCATTGGATGTATGCATGTTGCCCTCGATTTTGGATTCTATCTTTATTGATCGTCTATGAGTTACGATCATGCGCTATAGATAGGCATTGCTTATGTGAACTAGTCCTTGTTTTTTCTGTCATGCTCCTTTGTGATTATTGATGGAAATTTGTGGGTTGTGCTTCTTTTAGTGGTTGGCTGTTCTACCTACAGCTGCTTCTCTTTCCATAAACGGCTTCACCCTGGTTAGAGGGAGGTCCTTCCGTTAATTGTCAATGGCCTATTGTAAATGGTTCAATCAGCAATATGCTAGTCTCTGTTACCCCAAAGGCTGTGTCTATTTACAGCGTTTTACTGAAGCAATGAAATGCTAGTGTTTCTTATTATTGATCTTGTGATTTTCTGCTTATTTGGCTTGGGTCAAGCTGCAAATGGATGCGTGATTACTACTTGTGGCTGTGTTGATTGTTCTCCTCTTTGTGGATGAAAATGAAATTTGATATGTTTGTTGACGTTACTGGCAACTTTGTCTAGTTTTGGTCTTCTATTTCTCCATGGTGTCCCTGTGAAATTCCATTCCTGTGGTTTGAAAATTGTTGTGCATTGCTGAGTTTCGAGCTCTATTGCGTTCTTTGGACCATCGTTCCATACTTTGTTATGTAGATTGTTTATGAGATTTAGATTTGTCAACTTCTGCTTTGTGTTATTGATGATGCAGATGAGTTTTTGAAGTGTTTGGAGTGTCAAAATTCCAGGTGAAAGTGATGTATGACATAAAAACTTAAACAGGTGTAACCTTTGATCCAGTAGTGACATGCTATCCAAGATCTTTTTGAGCTCTACTATGGGGACAAATAATATTTTCGACTTTTGATGATTTAAACTCGTATTCCTGTTGTTCTCAACAGTCATGTTTTTGACTTGCACCAATTTAGCTTTTGAAATGGTTTAAAGATTGTTGAAAATTTTATCATTTCTGTTGCAATGATGCGGGTTTCCTGTTTTGCAACGACGTGGCATCTGAATTATTTTTGAAGATTTTAAAGAATCTGTTATTACTTTTTGAAACTGTAGTTATAAGTTAAACCTTTTATTTGCCTGACAAATTCACATTTGTTATTGGCTGATTCAATGGGTGATGCATTTTAGTGAGCGAAATATGAGATATTTATTGCAAACTCAGGTCAGAGGGTGTATATTCTGTGTTGATCGTTGATTCAGAATATCTGTGTGGTGAAACATGTGGATATGAAAGATCAGAATGGCTGTGCTCAAATGAAATTTGCACCCTCCATATTGTAAGGGAAAGAAAAGTTCTGACTTTGTTGTTTCAACTTTGAACATTATTGAAAAATGATTTTTAGATTTATCTCTGCTTAATAAAAAAGATATGGAACTTCTAGCTACCTCCAAATAAAGGGTTCATATGTTCTATCCGCAAGAGTTTTTGAGTGGAACTTAATCTACACAAAATCAGACATCCTAAGATCCAAGTAACGATAATTCAGTGAATTGGAATTTGGTTAAGAAACACTTGTCTGGAGAAAAAATGTTCCCAAAAAACTTTATTCTTAGTGCCTTATCGGTGACTTGAAAATTATGACAACTCTAGCAACTACCTAACTACAGCAACTACTACTACAATGCACTCACCATTGTGGCTGATATATTTGCACTAGTTCTGCTGAAGTGACTATTGCAATGTAGTTAATATGCTTTACTTCTATGGTGTAGATGCCATTGCATGAAACATGGATGGCCTAGACTAGATGCTGCTATATCCATGCTGAAACTTCATTAAGTTTCCTTTATGAGTGTTTACTGAACTGGCTATGCAGTCAATGCTATTAATTGGATCAATTTCTTCTGTTTAGAGTTATTATTACTAACACTTATACTCTGTAACATGTACAGCCTGATGGATTGCAATGTATCCTGTTTAAGTACCTAGAATTTTTTTAAAGAGTTAGCAGTAAGTTGTTATATTAGGTGATAAATTTCTTGATTGTTTAGGAAACTGTTTTATTATGTAGTTCTGGTAATTCATGAAGTTATTCTATAAGGTTCATGTTCTCCCAATTGATCTCAATAGTTCTATTATATAGACACGTATGGATTGACTCTTTCGATTGGTGCTATTACCTATCCTTTTTTCTGGAGTGACTAGTCTTTAATTACTTTGATTCTATAACTATTAGTTTTATATATGCTTCTCGTTGAGTCTGTTATTATATTCTCTCTAAGTCCATATCATATGGAGAAGAAGTTGAACTCAGCTGCTTGCAGGTTGCTAAATGGGCAAACTTATATGAAACTACTCTTCGTGTGGTTGAAGATATTAGATTTGTGATGAGCCATTGTACTGTAACCAATTATTTATGCAACAGTAGGCGAGATTTAGTAAGAACATGGATGAGGCTATTGGCTTCTGTGCAAGGGATGAATACTCAAAAGCGAGAAACAGGCAGTCAGGTAGAAGATGAAAATGAGAATGTCCATTTGCCTTTTGTTTTATGTCACTCCATATCCAACATTCTCTCTCTTCTAGTTGCCGGGGCATTTTCTATGAGTAGTAATGAGGATACTTATGAAGAAGCTTTCTTTTGCACGCATAAACTAGAGTGCGAAGACCTAGACAGCCTAAGACATGCAAAAGTTGGAAGGCTATCGCAGGAAAGCTCCGTCAGTAGTAATACAGGGAAGAGCACATTGGCACATGGGGCCAAGGCTGCTGACGGTTTCTCTATCCCATTGTCTGCTTTATGGTTAGTATATGAGTGCTTGAGATCTATGGAAAGTTGGTTGGTATTAGACAACACAGTGGGCCCTCTCAATGCCTTATCTCTGAAAACAAGCAATGGCTCTGGTAATAATTTCCTCGCTCTGAAAAGTGCTCTGTCTAAGTTCAGAAGAGGGAGTTATATTTTTAAATCATCCACTTCATCTAATAGTGGGCCTACTCTTTCTAGTGAAGCTCTTAACAAACAATGTTTTTCACCATCCCGTGGTGGTTTTAACATTGGTGTAGGGTTGGAGTGTGGCCAACCCATGGGACAAGAAGCTGGCCCTGGTGGTTGTGATGACAATATGCTAGAAGGAGAAAGCACCAGCGAGTTAGAAGGCCTCCGAGTTCTGAGTTTATCAGATTGGCCTGATATATCGTATGATGTTAGTTCACAGGACATCTCTGTCCACATTCCGTTACACCGGCTTCTTTCAATGGTTTTGCGGAGAGCACTTAAATTTTTTTATGGTGAATCTGGATCATCATACATGCTAAGTGCTAGCTCTGCCGATCGGTCGTTTGTTAGATATGGTGACTTCCTCGGCCAGATTTTGGAAGGCTGCCACCCCTATGGGTTTTCTGCTTTTGTGATGGAGCATCCTCTGCGAATAAGGGTGTTCTGCGCTGAGGTTCTTGCTGGAATGTGGCGCAGGAATGGAGATACTCCTATATTGTTTAGCGAGTGGTATCGTTCAGTCCGCTGGTATGTAATGCTTCGTTGGATGGCACATCTGATAAATATCCATTAATCAAAAAAAATAGGCTGCTTCACGATGTTGTATCTATTCACACTTCTTCTTAGGATTTTTGGTATGTTCTTAGAATTTCTTCTCATTGGTTTCTTGGTGCAGGTCTGAACAAGGTCAAGATCTTGATCTCTTCTTGCTCCAGTGCTGTGCTGCATTAGCTCCAGCAGATCTTTATGTCCAGAGAATCCTGGAACGTTTCGGGCTATCAAACTACCTGTCTCTGAATCTTGAACAGTCTAGTGAGTATGTAATTTCTTCTTTAACTTGTCCTGAGCAATTTTGGAGTAAAATGAAGTGAAGCCTTTGTCTTGTTTTCTGTCTGACTTGTACTAGTTATGCAACCTCTGTAAGTGAAAAATGTTCCATATGTAGAGAAACTATTACCTGATCTTTGCAGTAGGGATTAGTGTGGCATTTGGGTTAGTTTCAGTCCTCCATCCTAATCTGTTGATTTTGATATTGCTTTATGCAGAACTAATATTTTATGCTTATCAGCTTATTTGAGATTTTATTCAAAGTCCTAAGCAATTATTTTAGAAGTTCACACTGAACTGAGACATGAGTAGAACATGACAAGCAGTTTATGCATAAATGTTAATGAACTAAGTTACTAAGACACAGTAACTTTAGGGATCTGTTACTTAATATGTAATGCACCCTGTATCTTAAGGGGATGCCCGGATATACTATTCGGGCTAATTACAGGTTCTTGTGCATAATATTGTCGTTAGTTTTACATGATCTGAAATTACTTTTTGGCCTTTCACTTGTCGCCGATCACATTATATTTAATAGAATTCTGTTGTGGATATTTTTGGTGGAAAATCAATGATTATTTTAATTAGATTGGCTGCATGTTGATGGTGTGAGTCTACCATCTAATCTCTACGTGATAAAGGGACAATCTTACTTGTATGTACAGTGCCAATTTGTTGCAGGTTGTTAATTTCCGAAATTGGGACATATAAATCACATTGCCTTCTTGATGGTTTCCATTCTATGTGTCATAGCTAATAGAAAATCATATGAATGTTTAGTTGTTGATTAGTGTTGAAAAAAGTATGTGTGCATAAGTAGGTCCATGTATTCTCCAACTTAATTTAGAGAAGGATGCATGGACTAAAACAGTGAGACTTAAAATTCTCTAGTTCAAATTAATTAGAAAAGCTTCAAGATCATACTATATAGGAAGCTGCATTATTGTTTCCTTTGACCAAGGAAGAATGGTTCTTTCTATTCAGTTTTTTCCTTTCTTCTGGCTAGCAGCTTATTCCTTTTTTGGGGTTGGACGCTGAGCTCCGTTTTTACTAGAAAAACTTTGACCTTTTCCTACTGCTCTTTCCCTATTTTCTTGCATGAAACAAGAACTCTTACAAGTCTTCTCTTCTTTAGATAAAGGAACTTACATCCTCTTTTTCCTTAGCTGAGAACATAGTTTCAAATAAGAATTTGGTGGTAGCATTAAAAAAAATATACCTAAAAGATGAATCTTGTATGTTCAAGCACCATATATATATATATATATATATATATATATATATTCATGGGACAATTTGTGTTTTTTTTCTGGACAAAGATTTCTTTGATAAACTGGTTTGGCGTAAAACAGAAATACTCCAAAGATATGACTACTTTACAACATCTTCCTCTTGTAGTTTTAGGTTCCCTTTCAGGTAAAATGAAATTTGATGTGGTACCACATGAGAGATTTATGGTTCAGTTTCTACTCCCTGTTAATTTAAGAGACATTTCCACTTGAACAACTGTTAATTATCGAAGTTATTCTTGACATCCACTACATTAGAGATATATGGTTCATTTAACACTGAGTAGATTATTCTTGGTAATATCCGTGGAACATGTCCCACTTATCTTCTGTTAGTTAGCTTTAGCACTCCATTCTGCTCTAATGCACTGAGGTTTGAACACCAGGCCTGAGAAAGATAGTTTCTTATTGAAAGATGGTAACAAGGTGATGGTGGATTAAGAATTTTGAATTTTTTTACTTTGTATTAAATATTCCCCCCTGTTGATATTTTCAATATGTCACATATATATCTGCTGTTGATTTATCCATGTTTCTATACCAGTATTGGTTTTTATCCGTTTTCGAGCTTTTTAGAGCATACTTCTTTCATTCCATTTAACATCTAAAGCATGCTTTCCATATCCTATGAAGAGAACGAGAGTACACAAAGTAAGCTGAATAGAAGCATAATGTTTCTAAAGTGAAAAGGTTTTTAGCATCAAGCTTTCTTGGTGCCTGATTGAACTAGCAGCCAAAGTCTTAAGGACTTACCATAAAGATATGCATCTATGTATACACTTATTTTACTAACCAAGTTCGCCATCAGCTTGAGATGCTTGGCTGATATAAGGGTTAATTCCTTGTTATGTCTATATTTCAAAATCGAGAGTTTCTAGGTACCACCCTTGAGCCAATGTTTATTAAGCAATTAAATTATGTGATCTTGATATCGCACCATGCAGTCCTAATGAATGTATTCCCAACATAGTTACTGAAAGTTAGCAGTTAGCAGATGTGTCATGTCTACATGCTCATCCATCGTTGCCCTGGATGGCTGTAACCGCAGATAGTTGCTTAGAAGAGATGACTCCATATAGTGCTGCTTTCTCTCTCTAGTCCCCTTTCCTGATCTATACAATGTTTTGTATAGATCTGACCTACATTGCTTTCAATGCATTTATTTGTTTAAACTATAGACTTTACTGAGAATGTCCTTTAAAATTCACAGTATGCTGAAAATGATCTGTAAGTTGGATTCTTGTGTTACCTTCTGGTCTTGTGTTCTCCTTCTAAAGTCTTAGTGATCTTAGAACAGTGTGATATAGCTCGTTATATAAATATGGTGTTGTAGAAGAAGAGCAACCGCAAGATTTTCAGAGGGTAAAGAAGACTGGTTCACACATCCTTTCATAACAGTGAGTTAAATGCATGTGGAATTCCATTCATTTGGACCTTCAGTTATGATAGTACAGAATGCTTGCCTTCTTATTGGTATCAAAAGACAAAATAAAATATGCCCCTTCTAATTGAGCTTGAAGGAAAATTTGAAGTATGTTATCTTGAAATTCCATTTGAACAATGGATAAGATTTTCTTCATTTGACAGCGGGTTGGCCCAATCCTAGGTGTTTCATGCATATTAGTTCCATTATTACGTATCTTGACTGACATTGTGGGTCTGAACATGAGAGTATTGTTTCTTACAATTATATCATGTGAATATCTGTGTTTGGTTTTACATTTTCAGGCATGAAACAACTCTAGTTGCTGAAATGCTTACGCTTCTAATACAAATAGTGAATGAAAGGAGATTTTGCGGGCTAACCAATTCTGAGTGTTTGCAAAGAGAGTTGGTGTACAAGCTCTCTATTGGAGATGCCACTCATAGTCAGCTTGTCAAATCTCTTCCTCGTGATCTTTCAAAAGTTGATGAACTTCAAGAAGTATTGGATACAGTTGCAGAATATTCACATCCATCTGGCATAACTCAGGTTTGATTTTTCTGCATATAAAATCACTATTTGTTGAGTTGGATAGAGACCGTCAGCCACCCTTATTTCTGTGCATCTCAGGGTATGTATAAGCTGCGGTCATTGTACTGGAAAGAACTTGATTTATATCATCCTCGTTGGAATTTGAGGGATCAGCAAGCGGCAGAAGAAAGATACTCACGGTTTTGTAATGTTTCTGCATTGATAACTCAACTTCCTAGATGGACAAAGATTTATTACCCTCTCAGGGGACTAGCTAAAATAGCTACTTGTAAAACACTCCTCCAAATTGTCCGTGCTGTTCTGTTTTATGCTGTTTTCACTGACAAACTCATGATATCACGTGCTCCTGATGGTGTTCTTTTAACTGCATTGCATTTATTGGCACTAGCATTGGATGTCTGTCGAGTATACAAGGAATCTGGTGATCCATTATGTTATGTGGGTGATGTGATTCCAATTTTGGCATTTGCCAGTGAAGAAATATGCATAAGCAAGTATGGTGATCAGAGCATGTTGTCGCTTCTTGTAATTTTGATGAGGATGCATGAGAAAGAAAATGAAGAGAAATTCATGGAAGCTGGCAATTTTAGTCTATCATCCTTGATATTAAGTCTAATCAAGATGTTTGTGGAACTTGAACCAGGATGCATGACCAAATTGCAGACCCTTGCACCCGAATTAGCCAATCAATTTTCACATACTATTTTAAATGGTAATGCAAAAGACCGAGAGTCGGCTTTTGACAGTGAAAAGCGCAAAGCAAAGTCTCGAGAAAGACAAGCTGCTATAATGGTGAGATTTTTTTCCGGTTTAACACATTTATTTTTTGATACAAGCTGAGAACGAGATAATTCAATAATTCAAGAACTGATTAGGTATCTTTCTTTATTTGAGTTACTTTCTTCAAATGAATATCTCTTGCAAAGGATGAAAGCACTTGTGAAAGGAGAGTTTGGTGAGTTATTCTGTGCATCTCTTTATATGCTGGATTATCTTTGAAAATACTCGTCACCGGCCATGCCACATGATTCAAGTTTCAAGATATGGGTTCACTAAACAAGTTGCATGGGTGCTCTACACAACAATGATTTCTCTTCCCTTTTTTTCCCCTTTCCTTTCCAGGGGTTGATATTTTTATGGAATCAGATACCCGTTTGGCTCTAAAATATGCAAACGTGAAACTTAAACTAAAAACCTACCTACACTGTTAATCCTTGTTCATAGTGTCTACTAAACTAATGCTTCCTGCTTGGTTGGTCACTCGATGACAAGTTGCGATTTGAGTTCTTTAGTTGGGTGACATGGGCCTAATACTCTTCTAGTCAATCCAAGATAGAAGTTGACATGGACATTGAGTACCATTGATATCCTTTCTGACTGCTGGGTACTTTGCTATTAGTGAGTGGAATTTGCAATTTTTTTAGTGCTCATCATTTCTACATTTTAATACACAGGAAAAGATGAGAGCCCAGCAGTCTAAGTTTTTGGAGAACTTTAATTCCATTGGAGACGATAAGATGGATGATACCAAATCTGAGCAAGAAGTATCTGGTTCTGAAGTCAGTAATGACTCCCAAGAGTCAGCTCAAGTCATTTGCTCTCTGTGCCATGACCCTAAGTCTAAAAGTCCATTATCATTCTTAGTGCTTCTTCAGGTAACTGAGGCTCTGGTATCATGTGCCATGTCAATTCTGATTACTGTCATGTGGTTAATTGCCTGCCTTAGTCAAGTTGACAAACCAGATTAGTCTTTAACATATCTTGTAGAGAATCATTCTGATTCCTTATTGTTACTTTTAAATAAAGAAATCCAGGCTTTTGAGTTTTGTCGACGGAGGGCCCCTTTCATGGGAACAAGTTAGCCGTCTGGTAAAGAGCATCTTCCTGACAATACAACCACAAGCAATAATATGTCCCCAGCAGTATCTCCAATGGCTCAGAAATGATCTCATCTTCTCAGTTGGTAGATTTGGTTCAGAGTGCTGTAAATGATTTTGCTTCCTTGGGACAGCCTAGAGAAGTGAGTGCTTTTATGGAATTTATTACAACTCGATTCACCTCAATTAAGAATGTTCAACTCCCTTGCACGTCAAAAGATACCAGGGAGAGGACAGCCTCCTCCCTTGAGACATTGGAAGAGCAGATGTATTTGGTGATTAGGGGATTCCAATCCAGTTCGAACAACTTGGAATCAGACGCTGGAAGCAGCACAGAAAGAAACAACAGTGCTGAATCTATTTGCTCTGTAAATATATAGCTGCGCTGCCTAAAGAGCCAGTGGATAATCCTTCGGCTTCACAGAATGGCCGCTCTAGAAGTGATAGGAAGCGATCAGAATCCAACACACTGCATGCAGCATCTGATAAATTTGGCCCCTCTGGGGGTGATGGAATTTACATTTCTTCCTGTGGACATGCAGTGCATCAAGGATGTTTGGATCGTTATTTATCATCACTCAGGGAAAGGTAGACCTTTCTGATCTGCCTTTCTATCCTCCACTCCTTTCTTTCAGAAACATCCCTCTACGACCTTGTACCCCCTTAACACATCTTAGTAGACAGGCCCCGATGAAAGGACCAACTAAAAGAATTTGATCAGATTAGGCACCTTAATGTAGTTAAGGCCACGTTTGGTTTATGATATTTTTCTCTTGAATCTGAAAAATTGTTTTTTAATCATTTGTTTTATTTGAATGAGGTGTTTAATTAAGTTGGGAAAAAATGAGCTTGGATAATCAATTGTTTAGAAACTTTGATTTTGTGAGACTAATATGCAGGAAAAAACTAAACTAATTTGTTGCCAAAATATGTTGTTATAAAAATTATCTGGCTTATCAAGAATTCATCTCTTATCTTTTCAAAATTGATTATCAGTCACTGATATTTCAAATTGATAATCAATCATGATTTGTAGAAATTGATTTGTCTTAACTTGTTATTTTACAAATAATTTTTCTGAATTGGGAAAAATATTGTACACCAAACATGTCATACCAATATTTTCATAGTTTTTAACTTTAACTTGCATGTGGTCCACTTCGACTCCAAATAACTTAATTGATGGAGGCTGAAGATATTAAGAAATGAAAATCTGAAGTAGTAGTTCATCAAATGAGGAGTTGGTCTACATTTTTTCACTCGAAGACTGCAGCATTGAGTTTGACTTGAAACACATATTTCATGTTTAATGCGTTTAATATATATTGCTCTTAGTTTTGTGGTAATTAATATTTTATGGAATTAATTTATTGATTGTTCATAATAATGTGGACCTCAACAATCAATAATCAAGGAGATATAAAAAAAAAAATTATTCTTAAAGCTATAAGTTATTAAGTTGATACCCATCCATCTACTTACAATGTTCTCATTTCCTCTTTTTGGGATGTCAAACAAATTATGGTCCTCTTGCCAAAGTACTTAATTACTTTGAAGATCCCATACTAAAGAGTATTTGTGGTATTATAATTAGAGTTATATGTTTTACTACATTGAATTGGTGCGTTCCTTAAAAGAATTATATAGTATTGCGAGGTTTTCTGAGTGGTAATTAAATAATCTGTTTACTCACTGTTAGTCAATTTTCATGCCACCAAGGGCTTGTTGGCCTCCTGTTGGTCCTTCTGAATCATCAGGGTTTTATGTTAAATGTTATTGGCCAAGTAAGATAAATTCCCATCAGCGTTGTTTCTGGCTAAACATTGAGAATGTGCTGCCTTATCACCATTGACTTTTCTTAGTCCTAGGTCTTGATTAGCTTCTCAGATATTGTCGAGTATGATAACTCTAGCCAGTAGACCAATCTGCTTCGCATGTTTCTTGTCTCGAATAGTATAATGGTAATTCTGCGGGGTTTTCTCTTAGATTGCCATCTTTATCTTCTTTTCCTTGTTCATGGAATTCAATAACTCTTGCTCATATTTATCAGTCTTGATTTCTGTTGAGTCTAGTCCTTAGGTCTTTCATATAAATTTATCCTCTAACATTGACAATGCCTTGTGATCCAGCTCGAGAAACTTCCCTTGGAAAATGATCCCATGCAAACGTCCAAGTTTCCAATATTCATCAACCCATCAGATAGCTGGAAATTTCACATATCCACTCAGGGGTGGGCGTCGGGTCTGGTTTTTCGGGTTAAGGTAGTTTGGGCCGGGTAGCATATTTTGCTACCCGATACCAACCGATATGTTTTTTTTTTTTTTTCAGTTAGATGCCTCTGCCTCTGGGGAGTTTTTCTCTTTCTTTGCTCTCAGGATAGAATTCCTGGATTTTGAGCCCACTTGTCGAATCTCCCATCATCTAAGCTTTGAATTGAAATCAATCCTGGAATACACAAATGTGAAGGAAGTTAAAGAATACAGAATGGGGTTTAGCAACATGAATTACCTTCAAAGCAGTCTGATAGTAAAAACTATAGTCCCTTTTGACTGGTCCACTGACAATGTCTAACCACATCTTGTATCCTTACTGCCTCTGGAAACAAAACCAGTAAGCTTAACCCCCCAGCCTTAAGTTTTCTTAAAAGTCGGTGCCTGATTACTCAATCGGGTAGACCAATCATAGCCGATACCTAATCTGAAATTTTTAATTGGGTTCGTGTAACCCGGAAACCTTTTTTCTTAATAAATAAAAAAAGCTTGCCTTTTTTTTATAACTGAACCTGATCAGGTCGGCTCGGACCGAAATACCCTACCGAACGCCCACCCCTGTATCCACTAAAAACCAGTAAGCGTAAATTTCCATGTGGCTTCTTTTGTAGGCTTCCTTCTGGCAACTTAAGGTGGAAATTCTCTACCATGACCTCCCAGCTATCAATATCTGGCTTATCACTTTTCCGCCTTGATTGGGCGTCGTTTAGTTGATTAGTTAATATCATGCTATGCATGTTTCTCATATCACTTTCCTGTTCACGAGGCTGTGATGTTTCTGCTCTCAACTGGAAGGAGGGGGTTCTTGTACATATTGATGGTAACAAAAGGGCATTTTCTCTAGGTTCCTTATTCCTATGGGGTTTATTTTATATGTTACAAATGGACGTGAGCTTCATTTCACTGATCTAATGAGTTTTTCTTAAGACATGTAGAGGCACTATACTGCCAAGTGTCTGTCAAACTTTGAGTTAACTAGAGTTGAGGTTGTGTGCATTCCACAATATATTTTTCTAGATCTGTTCTTCAGTATCATAGGCACCATAATCTGTTGTTTATTTTCAGGCTTTTTCTGAGATTAAAAACATATCTGGTTTGTTTTGTTTTCTATGTGCACAGATACGTAAGAAGAATTGTCTTTGAAGGAGGGCACATTGTGGATCCAGATCAGGTTGGAGCTATTTTTGTTCTGAACTTTAGGCTGTTGAAGAGAGTAATAATGTTTTGATAATGCTCATATCTTTTGGCAGGGTGAGTTCCTCTGTCCAGTGTGTCGGGGACTTGCAAACTCCGTCCTGCCTGCTTTGTCTGGAGATCTGAGAAAGGTTCCTCAGCAACCAGCTGTTTCAACTATTAATTTTACAGATGTGAGTGGCCCTTCAACTTCATCAGACATTGTTAGTTCACTTCGTCTCCAAGATGCTTTGTCACTCTTACAAAATTGCTGCAAATGTTGCTAGAAGTAATGAGAGTCTAAAAGCTTTTCCAACACAAAATTTGAGGATAAGCCAAATCTTGAACCTATCATTCGTTTATTTTGTGGAATGTACTATCCAGGCCAGGATAAGATTTTTGGAAACTGGCAGGGTAAGCCACTCATTGATTCTATGGGACACACTGAAGTACTCTCCTCATGTCGGCAGAAATTGCTGCTCGATCAAGAAAGTTCATTGAGTGCTAATTACAGCCTCGGTGCTTTATACAAGGAACTCAACTCTTCTAATGGTTTTATATTATCCTTGCTGTTAGATGTCATTCAAAACACGCGAACAACAAATTCTCTGACTGTCCTTTTAAGATTACGAGGCATTCAGCTCTTTGCCAGGTCTTTATGCCCTGGCACTTCTGCAAGTGAATTGTCCAATTACTCTTGCCAGCAAGGAGGTATCATTCCTTCTGCTGGATTACTTTGCTCAATTCATTTCCAAAAAACATGTTACCACATGATAACCTATCTCCATATTGTACAATCCTGAAAATGGAAAATCATGACATATGTGGCAGAAATTACATTAGCTAAACCATGTTTTGCATTTTGATTTGGCAGGTAATCTGCTTTATATCTTGGAAAATGCTGAAGCAGAAGTACAGTACCCAGACATTCAGCTATGGAGACGGGCAGCTGAACCTGTCCTTGCTCATGATTCCTTTTCATCATTGATGTGGATAATCTTCTGTCTTCCATGGCCAGTATTATCATGCAAGGAGTCATATCTGTCCCTTGTACATGTTTTTTATGTTGTTACGGTAACTCAGGTAACAAGAGTTTCGCTTTGTTTGACCTTCAAAAGATATAAACTTGCTGCGCTGCCTGATTTCTTATCCGATGTTATGTGACAGGCTATAATTACATATTGCAAAAAAAGCAAAGCATTGAAACTGAACTGGGATTCCGTGATAGTTTGATCACCGATGTCTACCGTGTGATGGGGAAATGTGGAGAAGCTGTGCATTCTTTTGATTCTTACCATGTTGATCCTGCTTATGATGTCAATGATTCAATTCGCAGCTTAACCTTTCCTTATTTGCGGAGATGTGCATTGTTTTGGAAACTAATAAACTGCTCTAATTCAATGCAATTCAGCAATGGGTTCCACTCATGGGGTGGATCTCCCTATACAGCTGATGATTTCGAGTTTGCTAGTAACACTGTTGAAGAGCTTCCTGAGGTTGAAAAGCTGGAGAAGATGTTCAATATTCCCCCTTGGCTTCATTGTTAATGATGAAAAATCACGGTTGGCAGCTTTGAGATGGATGGGCCATTTTTCTGAAGTCTTTGAATCTCATAAATTTGAACGTGTTTTCAGATGTACTCCTGCAGTCCCATTTAAGCTGATGCTTTTGCCCCATCTTTACCAAGATCTATTGCAAAGGTTGACTTGTAATTTCTTGAATTAGTAGCTTATTTTCTTTTATATGAATTCATGAATCACGTGAGGGATCTGTCCAACATCAGGTATATTAAGAAGCGTTGCCCTGACTGTGGAGCTGTAAAGGAGGAGCCTGCATTGTGCCTGCTCTGTGGTAAATTGTGCTCACCAAACTGGAAAACATGCTGCAGGTTACCACCAACTTATATCATAGTGTTTTATTAGGTGTCATTCTACCTATAAGACCTCCTTTACTTTGGGTGGAGGGGGATTGGTGTTAAATCATATTTCTACGTGTTTCTGACTCTGGCTCATTTATTCTTAAGGGAAAGCGGTTGTCAGGCTCATGCGGCGGCC
Organism: Paulownia fortunei; assembly: GCA_019321725.1. Taxonomy (NCBI): domain Eukaryota; kingdom Viridiplantae; phylum Streptophyta; class Magnoliopsida; order Lamiales; family Paulowniaceae; genus Paulownia; species Paulownia fortunei. The sequence continues at coordinate 1,154,242 of JAGSPU010001569.1, read as the reverse complement.
TGTGGTGCTGGCATTGGGGTGTTCCTATTGGTTAGAGTATGTTTTAGATTTTCTACATGTTATGCTGCAGCCAGGCTATTTGTCTAATATGACTTATGTGATTCTTCTTTATTTCTGGATGGAGTTTTTATGTCCTTATGATAGTAATTATTGTTCTCAATATTTGCTATAGAGAACTACAATTTTGCTTCAGAGATCTGCACGTCAGGCACCTTGGCCTTCTCCATACTTGGATGCATTTGGTGAAGAGGTAGATTGGTTTTTCTGAAAGCTTGTCTGATTAGTAATTTTTCTTTATATAATATAGTTTGGATTGGCATGTGTGCATTCCAACCAACGGTAGCTCAAGCTGGTTTTCTATTGTTTTTAACACTTGAAATATTGTTATTCAAACTCAATTGGGCTTTGTTTTCATGGAGTTTTTCTCAGAACTTAGCCACTCCTGGTTTTCTGACTTTTTCCCAATTCACACGTAGCCAAAATTGAAATAAGTTGACAGGTACATTGATGAAAATGACGTGGAGGTGTAACAGCTATGCTGCATGGAATCTGTGCATTGGGATCCCATAATCATGTAGATGCGACAGAACCCTGACATTGTTGTGGAATCCCTGTTGAATTCTTAAAAAAACTTTGGGACAGACATCAATAATAGGATGAAATAGAGGATGAAGAAGAAATGGAAACAGGATGAGCTGTAACCTGTCTGTGGAATAATTAGAAATTTTTTATTTCAAGAATTCCAACTTTTGTATGTTGAGAAACTGACTTATCTCCAATACTTTGATTTGGATCACGTCACAAATAACCATTGATGCATCAAGAATGATTTCACGTATCTGAAATATTAGTTCAATAAGTTCGCATCGGACAAGAGTGGTGATGGGGTTTTTTTTTTTTTTTTTTTTATTTGGAGTGGGAGGGGGGGGGATGGGATGGGATGTTAATGTTTTCAATTTTTTTAGTTCATACTTGTAACTGTTAAGAGGTATTAAAACAGAGTTGGTCGTGCCAACAATTAAAAGATTTGAAACACGATTGGGCTACCATAATTATTGCCAAAATATAGTAGAAACAACAGGCGACTTCTTTTCTTTCCATAAATAATCATTTCATTCTGGAATAGTTAATTGATCACTTCCTTTTACAAGTTAAAATTATAAACATATTTGTTTTCCTGAACTTTTATTTCTTGTAATCTAACTTGACTTTTACATTTGTTGAACATTTTTGCATATAACATGACATACAAGAGGTGATGTATAGTATTATTCCATGGAAAAGTTCTAACGCCCAGACCAGATATCTTACACTTCAGCCCATCCAAAATTTGATAATCATGCATGTTTGATTCTTGGACATGCACTGCACCTGGCATTTGCATCAAGTTTGGGCGAGCATAGAAGTCCTTAAGCTTTGCATGCATTTTCAAATACTCCTATTAAAGTTTATGTGAAAGGGCATTTGTCTAGTTTCTCTTCTAAGGAGTCTATATCATCAAGGCCTTAGCTCCACACCATAATGCTGGTGTGGTAGTCATCCCAATCTGTGATTCTGATATACATCCAGAGGATGGTGTTTTGTTATGAGTAGTTGATATCAAGGTATATCATCTATACCAAGAAATGGGCTCTCATTCGGGCTCTATACCCATATTATGAACAGGAGTTCTTTGTTTTGAATCCACTTATTCTGCAAAATGCATGGATCCTTGTGCAAAATTCTGGATTATTCTTGACTAACTATTGATGAATTATTGCTTTGATAATTTGAAAATGTTGAATTGTACTCATGTTCTGTAATTCATGAAAATGATTCAACTCTTCAGGGAGCTGCACAAACACGGGGTGTAGCATCTTAGTCATCGTTAATTTTATTTCTAAATTTTGTTGTTTCATGTTACCAGCTAAATGCCTGTGAAGCACCCTTTTCCTATTGAACATTTATGCAATTCTACTTAACTTCCTTTTTTCTTTTTTCTTCTTCTCCTGAATGTGAACATTTGTGCTTCATATCAACATGTAGATCTGTTAAGTTCTTTCCTCTATTCTTACAGGATGTTGAAATGCATAGAGGGAAGCCATTGTTTCTGAATGAAGAACGTTATGCAGCTTTAACTCATATGGTAAACTGGCAAGCTTTGCTTACCTCTCTTCGATATCTCATGCCAATAGTCATGTTTCTTCTAATGTTGCCAAGTTGGAAATCACTCAGCTTGATTCGGAAGAGTTAATTCTTCAAGAATTGGCTGACTTGCCCTTTAATTCATAGTTGGAATGCCACGCTGTCCAGTGTACTATAGTTGTTGATATGGTGTTATGAATTTGCCTTGAACTATAATTATCACCAGAAACCAAACTGCTACAGAATATTTTCTTAATGCCAATGAACTTTCCTTTTGGTATTTGAGGGAGAAGAGCCTGGTTTTCATTTTAAAGTTTTATTTTTGGTGCAAGAAAGCAATTATCCTTTTAAATCATCCTCATTTTCTGGTCAAGTGCTTCTTTATAGTCTGGCTGAATTTGTAAATACTTTTGGCTTTATCTTCTTTTAACTTGTGATTCTTCCATCTAGGTGGCTTCTCATGGGCTTGATCGAAGTTCAAAGGTGCTTCGGCAAACAACAATTGGGTCTTTTTTCATGTTTTAGATTCTCGATATGTTGTAGATATCAATTCTTCTGATGAGGTCTGGCTTTAAACATGGATTACTGTCATTGTGTTCTTCTTGGTGTTTTTTCATTTTAAATGTCAGTCTCTACTAGCATTTTTATTAGTTCTGAATGAACTTTGCAGATGGTATAGCATCCTGGTTCTTGGTTGAAATCATATTTGGGCTCCAACAGAGGATATGAGAATCAGTTGCAGTGTTTATATTTGGAATGTACAGACTTCATAAAGGTCGGTATGCTGTTAGATTGTTGTATAATGTTTCATGATTTCTTTCTCTAGGACCTCCTTCCTTTATTTGGAAATCATGACTGCCTCCCTTTCGAAATGAATATACTCCTAACACATGAAAACAATTCACTCTTGTTGAGTAATAAAAAGGTAACATAATTAATATATTATTTGGCTACGACGTGGATCACATAATTCGTCCTAGGGTGGTGCCCTCCACTGCTCAGGTTGCAAATTAGCAATCTCGGTGCTCTAAGGAGCCTTAATTTATTTATTTTTAATACACACATTTAAAGATTTAAGTCACAAATTAAGATAATGTAAGAAATAAGGCAGGAAAATGAAGATAGTTGTGTTGTGGATGAGAAGCAACTTGGTGGTTATTGTGGTTGTGGTCAGTTGTTGAAGACGGGATGGCAGGACAGCTATTTCTGCCTGGGCTTGCCTGTTTTCAGAGAAAGAGAAAGCGAGGTAGCGAGGTAATATGCTAAGGTTGGGTTTTGAAGGTTTGGGTGGGGAAGTGATAAGATGGATATCATTGAAAAAGAAAATCATTGAAGGCAAAGAAGGAAAAAATGCAGAGATACTTGAGAGGAAGGAAGAGAACGTTGTGAGAGAGAAATTGGTAACTAAAAGATAGGATTTCTGTTTTCTGGTATTATCTTTTAGTTCATTGATTTTGGTCAAATGAATGGTTCTGGTAAATTTATGAATATGTAATCCTTACTTATATGATTTATTCTTTTAGCTGCTCTATGTCATTCCCAGTCTTAAACGTTGTAGTTACCAGACTTAGGTTTGACGGTGCAGATTTCTGGCAACCATTGCAGTTGCATGATCCTCATTGTCGCAAATTTGGATGGTGCAGTTTCATTAGTCAGTTAACACAACTCAACTCTGTTTGACTTAAGTTATGACATACTATTCAGAATTTGACACTCTCAATTGGGGCCTTCAATGCAATTTACTCCTGGATGGTGCAGTTTCGTAATGACTATTGCCAATTCTTTAAAGTTTATTGAAATATTAGAGTAATTGGTAAAGAGGAAAAAATTGCTTCAAACTTTTTATCTTTGGCTTAACGCCCACACCCCAGCCCTAAGGGTAAAAAAAAAAAACAACAGTTAAAAGTCTAGGAAACTTTTTTGGTTTTCCTCCCTAATTTTAGTTATCTCAGCTGTTTGCTGCCAATCAACCTTTCCAGAGGTGAATATTGATTTGCTTTCCTTGAGGTGGAAGCTCTCAATGGCAGAGGTGTTCTGGCGAGCAGCTGTTTTCTCCTCACGGTTGGCGATATGTACAGTTCACTATATATATCATCTGTAAAATAGCTCTGCCTATTTTGTAATATAGTATATGATTTCATCCTGTTTCCAGGGAATGGATGTGTTGTAAATCATAGTATAGAAAATAATTTGGTCTTTAAGAATGTTAAAGCACTTTGTGCTAGATAATTCAAGTCATTTTAGCGTAACCATGGCATTAGGAACTCGTGAACTTCCTAGGAATTCCAGTCATTGGATAATTACATATGTCTGCAGTTGTTTCAGAATAATTACAGAGATCTGCCCTGACATGTTTTCCACTTATTATAGATTCCTTCGGACATTAAAATGATTGTCAGTAAAATAAATTAAAGAATAGTTTTTGATTCGCCCTTGCTCAAATAAGCATGCCATTCATGGGTGGGGGCTTTATTATGCTAAATCAAAACTTGAGGGGAGCTACATGTAATATAATGTTGCTTCATAATAGTTGATGCATTATGGAGGGTCTATATGTAATATATCAAAGCTTGTGGGGTTCTAAAGGTAAAATTGTAAACCAGACATTTCCGTGTCATCATCTACATGCCATATATTTTAAGATTTCGATGTGTTTACGTATCTTACTTTGAAATACCAAGAAATAATATGAATCCTTTACACAAGCGGAACTACCCAATGTAGCCTATTTTGTTTCCATATTGGAGTTTCTGAACAAATAAACTACTTGAAAAAGAAAATATCGATCAAGGAGAAAATTTGACACGACAGTGAAGAGAAAATGCATACCAATGCATTCAGAATGATAATACAAGTAAATTTTGTTCTTAATGAAGAGAAAAATAATCGTTTACCAATTGATCCACTAGATCACATTATGATTCACATGCACATGCACAGATGAGAGAAATTTGGTATTAAAGTGATGCACAACAAAATCATATTTTAGAAATTCTTTAAATAGTAAAACAAGAAGAGAGATTTTGCAGCACCAGGCATAAATTCCTTTATGTACAGACTGATAGGACTTAAAATGTCAAACATATATTAAGATTATAATACAACTCATTGCAATCTTTGGCCTTGAGGTTGAAGATCTGAAGGATCAATAAGGCCTTCTAAGACAACAAGTTCATCCAATAAAGATAGCTTCTCCTCCTCAAGTCTTAATATCATTTTCAACTGCCTTTAACTCTCTTCCTAATCCAAAGCTTTCCTCCTCCAAGAGCAAATACTTCCGCCTGAGAGCTCTGTATTCATTTCCAGATGTTGAAGAGTCTGGCAGTGAATCTGGGATTGATCTCTCTGGTTGGAACGCTGGTGAAACTTCATTTATCAGACCTCTCTTGGAGGCCTTTTGCCCCTTTGAACTGGAAAAGGTTTTAATCTCCTGGGATCTTTTAATACTGTCCCCAGGTGATTGAAACATTTCAGGGTATTGTGACAAAGGTTTCTTTTTTCTAGCCTTATTAACCAAAGCATCATTTATTGGCAGATGCTTCTGATCTTCCATTTCTTAATCAGTTGTTGGGAGGCTCTACACTGATACAAGTCCAAAAAATAAAGACAAGGTTAGTTTGACCATTGAATGCCAAAGATTTTAGCCAATAACAACTTTCCAAAAAATCAGAATAAGATCTTGTTAATGCTGAAAAAGGAGTTCTGAACAACAATAGTATTAACTTGTAAGACCTAATAGAACTCAGATAATTGTGAAACCAGTTTTCAAATAATCCAGTTTGAGGAAAAAAATGAAAAGATATGCATTGCAGAAACCTCCAGACAAGAAGAGCGCATAAATGCAACCATCTAAATAGCAGATGCTATGAAAAGCTATTCTGGACTTCAAAACAGAAACACCCTAAGTTTTCCCTAGTTTTAATTCATGTCACTCTTCAAAGTTTTCATTGTTTTCAATTTAAGAAGTGTTGGAAAAGAGTGTCAAAATAAATGACACTGACGCAGCGGAAGTAGAAAAAATATTTTCGCACCTGTTGGATTAAAAATGGGATCAAACCAAAATTTCAAAGAAAATAGAAAGAGAGTAAAAATTTGATACAAAAATTTTCACTTGGAAAACACAATCAGGAAAAACCACGAAACAATAGTCCAGACAAAAACTTTCATTATAGTAAGTTTACAAAATTCTCCCTAAATTAAATAGGGGATACACAAAAAATCTCCAAGAGAATATCTCTTATATCACAAAATATCCCAAGTTTCTCAACTTAGAATATTAAAAAATAGTAACAATATTCTAAAAGAGAATGAAAAATTCCTAAAAAATTTCTATTTTCTTCCTTCAAAACACTTCCTATTTTTTTCTCCAATCAAATGTAGAGAATTCTCTCTACTCCTTTCCCCCTTTTTTTTCTCTCTTTTTTCTTGGTGTTGTTATGTGTTTCTTCTCCAAATGATGCCTCTATTTATAGGAAGAGAAAAGGAGCATGCTGCCAAAATTTTCTTCTTTTTAAAATGTTCGGCCTTTCGCGCTTGCAGCAGCCCTTTTGTTAACTCTCTTTATTTTTATTTTTTATTATTTTTTTGTATTTGTGGGTTCCACCCCCACATAGGGTGGAATATCAGAGCCACATTGTTACAATTGCGGATTAAAAAAAAGAATCAGCAGCGCGATGTTCAAATTAAATAGATCGACTACTCCATTTAAAAACCAAGTATGTTGGATCTGACAATATGTGGCATTATCCACAACAAAGGCAAAATATATTGCAGTACCTGAAACCTGCAATGAGATATTGTGATTGAAAAAATTTCCTTAGAAATTAGATTTAAAGCAAGAAAAGTACACGCTCTACTGTGACAATTAGAGCGCGATTCAATTGAGTAAAAATAGAATTTTACTTAAGATCAAAACATATTGATGTGAGTTACCATTGGATTCGGGATGTGCTTGATGAAAAACTAATGTAATTTGAAAAAATTCACACTAATGAAAATAGTTAGATATGCTGACGAAATCTTTACCAAGTTTGGAACTTGCAAAAGTAGAGCAAGTTTGGTCTGGAGAGGGAAAATTGATGAGTATTCCATCCCATGTGGTGATGGAACCCACGAAAATACAAAATAAAAAAATAAAGAGAAAGTCAACAAAAGGGGTTGGCAGCCTCTCTCTCTCTCTCTCTCTCTCTCTCTCTCTCTCTCTCTCTCTTTAAAGCACGTCGAACATTTTGAAAAGAAGACGATTTTGGCAGCATGCTCCTTTTCTCTTCTCTTCCTATAAATAGAGGCATGATTCAGAGAAGAAACACACAACACACAGTAGAAAAGAAAGAAAACAAGAAAAGAAAAGATACAATAAAAAGAAAGAAAGAAAGTCTACATTTGAGAAAAATAAAATAAAAATAGGAGTTGTTTTGAAGGAAGAAAAGGGATAAAAAATTTAGAAATTTTTCATTTTTTCTTAAAATAATGTTCCTATTTTTTAATATTCCAAATTGAGAAACTTAAAATATATTTGTGATCCAAAAGGCATTCTCTTGAAATTTTTTTGTGTATCCTCAATTTAATTTAAGGAGAATTTTATAAACCTGTTACAGATATAGTGGAAGTTTTTATCTGTACTACAATCTTGTGGTTTTTTCCCGATTTGAATTTTCCACGTAAAAATTGTTGGGTCAAATTTTTACCACCAACTCCATAATATCCATTAACTTAGACATCACTCTACATGAAAATGGCTACTGGATTAATACAGTAAGGGCCGGGAATGTCAGCTGTCAGTATGCTTGTATGCTTTTAAGGAGGATTTCTAAGAGACTACCCTAAGAGGACTAAGGAAAAAGTGCTCAAGCCCCATTACATATGAACAAAGACATGGCAGTAAGACTGAGGATTAGAACGTCAAAAACCTATTTCCAACCTAACCCTACACAGAATTATGCCATGGCATCTTGTAAATTAAATAATTAACTGTCATCAAAATACAAAAACATTGAGCATTTACACTGTCAAAAAAATCGAAAAACACAAAAGCATACAACATTGAAAATAAATAGGAGATCCACGCCAATTAAAGTTTCAAATCCCAAAATTTCTTTTAATAAAGTTCAAGCTCTCGGAAATCTCACCCAAAAAATCCAACATTCTTTACAGGAGGCCCAAGCTCTAAAAATACTAAAATTTAGGGGAAGTAAAAATATTCTGGAACTAAGCAGTAATCATAATTTTAGAAGTAAATCAACCATAACTTAAAACAGTAAATCAGATATCACAAGTAGTCAAAGGCGATCTCCCGGAGCGCGGGGCGACGGCTTATTGCCTTCTAAAGGCTAGGCTAAGCAGAAAGAGCACAAAGGCGCACATTTGTGAAGAAACCCTACTTGAGTGTTGGTAACAAATAAATCAGCACATACCGTCGGTCAAACACTCATCGGCGGCGGCGAGACTCCACAGGTTCCGTCAGCCTACAGCTCTGTGTCTTTCTCCTTTTTCCTATTCTTTTCCCTTTTCCTCTATCCTCCTCTTTCTTTCCTGTACTCTTCTTCTCCGTCTCCTCGTCTTTTATAGGTTAGGTTGTTTCGATATATGGGCTTTAGTATATCTGTTAATGGGCCTAGTTTTTTATCAAAGTGACAGTGCTGTTGTTAACGGTTGGAAATAAATAATTATACTTTTAACTAACAAACTTAATTTTATAATATATTCTTGAAACGGTATTTTAAAATAATTATAATCGTTCAATAATAAAATAGTTATGATAGTCGGGTGTGGAGATTTATAAAAAAATACACTTTGATACATTGAGATTGCTATAATTTTTTATTTTTAATAATTTTTTTTTAAGTTTTTGTACTGTCTAGTTTTTTTTCCCTATCTATTCATTATATTTGTCCACTTATTTTTACAAGTTTCCTTTATGTTTTTAAAATGTCTAGTTTTGTTTTCCCTTTCTATTCATTATATTTGTCCACTTTGTGAATAGAAAAAACTATGATATATAGCAAATTTCTTTTGCTGCACTAAATAGTTTTATATATGGATACATAACATTTCTCCTTTTTTCGTTCAATGAGCAAAAAAATTACATATAAATACCGGAATATTTAATTTTTAAATGTCAAGCTCGTAAAATGCGTCTAAAAAACTATTAATGAACATTGAATTATTGACAAAAGAGTTCAATCACATGACCCTTAACGAATTACCTGAGCCAATTTCGGTTACAATTAGATATAATTTATCAAATTATGGGTTGACGTAATATATTTAAGATATATTTGTTTACACCTAAGGAACTGAACACCATTTGCGTCTTGGACATTCAACAATTTATCTAATAAGCATTTGTTCCACCCCGTTTTGTTCGAATCTAAATTTATGAAAATGAAATCTTTTTGAGTCCTAACAAAAAAACAATCTCATGATATGTCTGTCTGTACACAACAGTGTATCATTCACAAAAAAGTGCATACCAATGGAAAATTGGATAAAATAAGAAAAATTGAAAAAGTTACCTGAAATCCACAGCCACATAATTGTTCATTGATTTATTAGGATTTAGATTTTAATCGGGATTTTTAAAAATATGCATCTTTCCTCTCCCGATTCTTTTTCTTATATTTCAAATTTTATTTTTCAAAATCTTTGGTCCAATTAAAACATCTCCTTGCAATTTATATATTGTCTTTTTCTTCCCATAGAAATATGTATAATTGAAATATTACTCTTTTTTTAATTAAAAATAATAATCAACTCTGAATTTACCATTTAATATTATTATTGGTTTTTTGTTTTATACATATAACCTAAAAAGAAAGACTCAAAGCAAAATCATACATTTTAAATTCTATATATTTCGTCAAAGTATTCTCACCCTAAAAGCATAGGGAAAGAGGTTTACCCTAAAAGATAACTCTCTATATTAAAAGGAACCATACTTCCAACGTAAAAACTACTGTATTTCCATTTTCAAGGATCCTGTACAAATCAATTACAACTTGCATGACTATGAGACGGAAGGACCCGATGAAATTATGGGCCATCCAGTAACACAGATCCTAACTTGACCTGTACCTTCTTCTCCATGATGCTGAAAGTCAGGACATACCTGACAAGAAGGTTTATTTTGTCTGCAAGCATCTTGAGCCTGTTCTTATATTCTCCATTTCCTATCAATATAGACAGCCACCTCACATTTCTTTTCGGATGAAATCTTTGTATACTGATCAACAAATCAAACCAAGAAATAATGTAAATAATTAGAATTCAATGTTCACGGCCCAAAAATAGAGGGAGGGAAAGAAGGCACAATAGTAAAAACCAACATGAAATCAGCAGTAGAATCAGCTTTGTTTTATAGTAATAATTCACAGCATCATCAGTTGTACCGATTACAATACAGTATATGCAGCAGTTGCAGAAGCAGAATTGGGGAAAAAAAAGGAAACTGAATCCTTCTAGGAAAACAACAATAGTTGACTTGCAACATAAGGGCTTTGACAGAGAAAAGAGGTCAGGCAATTATAATAATAATAAACCTAAGGTAAGAGGAAGCTCCATTGGGAGGTCATCATGTGGAACTATTACGTGCACCTGAGCTAAATCTTGGTAACTCGAAACCCAAGAGCTCATATATGATACTACCAAAGTTAATAAATTTGGTCGCTGTGTCAAATTTGTTTTGGCATCTTTGGATAAAATCCAAAGCCATCAATATGTCTCACAATCATATCATTAATCGTATGGGCCCCTCACAGTACGTTGGGATATAGTCATGAAGCACTTGACTAAACAAGAAAAGAAATTCAAAAAACTTGACCAGAATATTGGTACTATTTGCACACATGAAAATATGCAAGTATAACAATGCTGCTACAGAAGAGACATACATTGTAATAAGTTACCCCCGTCTTTGGCGTGTGTAGACAAACTTTGTTGCAGGAGGGGTATCCTTGATCACTGACTCAGGTTTTGCATTATTGGAGCACTCTCGCTCCATGTTAAGCGTAAAATCAAGCTGCTTCTCAACGGATTTAAGAACAGAAGTCCTTTTGAATCTTAACCGATATGGAGGAGAAGCATTGCAGGACTTGCTGCTGCTCAACTCAACACCATCATCCCAAATAGGATCTGCACATAAACTATTGTTTTGCAACCCAGTCTTCTCAGAACTATCCGTGTGATTATGCTCACCATTAGATAGAATTGTTTCCTTACACTGTGTTTCAGACTTTCTCTTTCGTAATATGGATGGAGTATTTGGAAAACTTTTTGCAGCAATTTTCAATATGGATTCTGGAGTTTGTGCAGAAAAGCTTCCACCTTTTACACTTGGTGGAGTAAAGAAAGTTGTACTTGATATTGCTGGACTAATGTCTGATTGAGACTGCGTCAAAGATACATTTCCAAGATTTGAATCTAGCTGAACATAATTCTCTAACTGTGGTGGCTCATAGAATAATGTACCACACATTGGAATATCATCATGCAATGAAGCCCAATTATTCGGTATTGATCAACTTCTCCACATATTCCGGGTCTCTCAAACTTAGATCCTATCTTCGAATGGATATGCTCTGCTTCTGATGACATTGCTTCACATCTAGTGCACTCAGAATTGGTAGATTCGCTCTGCTGATCACCTGCTGAGGCAGCAATATCACAATTTTTGGTCATGGTCACAGGCTTATCCTTCCCATCTTCAACTTTACAGGAATCAGTAGTTCCACGTGAAGCTAGGAAAGATGAATTTAATCCTTTATTTGAACCAAAGAGTAGTTCTCCAGTTGAAGTGGTTTATATATATATAGCACAATTTTGGGGAACATAGAGGATGGAGGTTTCCTCTAGCCAGATAGAAATCCAATTTCTTCTTCAGAGAGCTATTCCAGTGATTCTTGATAGCATTATCAGTCCTGCATGGATTAAAGCCAGTTACAAGTTGTCCATGAATTATCTGCTGTATGCAGGGAGCTAACCATGCACCCTTATTTTAGTTAATGCAAAATAACCAACCTCTTGTTAAAAGACACGGCCTACCTGAAAACTGCCTTTGATGTTATGGAGAAAGAAAATTGAAGAACAAGCAATGGTCCACCTCAAATAGGCCTAATCCTAACCACTTGAGGCTGACTGTATAGTTAAAATTTTCATATTCATGAATCTCATTTACACCATTAAGACATTACTTTAATCATGAATCTTCAGAATTTTCTATTAGCTATCCCATAACTTGCATCTTAAGGAATCCAAATTCTGCAGTTCATATGAGTTTGTTCATTCCACATTCAATGGACCAACACTCTGCAAAAGGGAAAACATTCACTTAATTGAACACCAAAAACTTGAGACTGTTATGTCCAATTAAAGTCCTCGACTTTATGTTCTGATGTCTCTCTAGAGCATTAGACTAAATTTATGTACTAAAGTTTGATGTGAAATATATATAAGAAATATGGTGGGAAAAATGATTTAACGAATATTGACAATACAATTCACCAGTCAAAAATAATAATGCACTCTTCCACAATCCAGAGTTAAGTATTTAAAATCCAGAGTTAAGTATCTTAAAGTGTCCGTCATTTTTTTTTCTCTCAATCTACTCATTTGCTGAAGAATGATACCTCCCAGGTAGAAGCTTAGCTAATTCAGCCCATTTATTCCCATGAATCCTATGAGCATTAAGCAGAGTAAGCTCTCCTCCAAAGTCCAAGCATCCTTCTTAATATGTGGATTCAAGTGATTGTGCCACCGAAATTTTCGAAGAAACAAACTCAAATGTACTGACCTTGTTATCAATTATGTGAAGAACAAATGTTCACGTGATAGCCGTAAAATTTCTAAAGTTTCGTAACATACATATAGCACAGATGAATGTGAGTTCATAACCAGCTAATTAATAAAGAGAAGACCTCACCATGTATAAAACAGCAATATGGTGCATGATATAAAAAATTGTTCCTTATCAACAAACGTAGAGTATTTTGGACTAAAAGCTTCATATATCTACATCAAAATGATAGCATTGAGAGCAGAGGAGTAGTGGAACATCTGTACAAAATGTACAAGTACCAATATTTTTTTCTTGCAGAACATGCTGCTGGGGAAGGCGGGGTGGAGGTTTAATATATTTCTGCCAGAACCCATTCTTTTGAAATTCTTAATCAATGTATGCCTGATCACAACACCCCCCCCCCCACCACCACCACCCAACACGCACAGACACAGACACACACACACAGGCAACGCAAAATACATGATCACTCAAAAACACAATAATATGGTGGTGAAACACTAAATCAATCTGTCACATTAATTGTTAATTTGTTTATATGATTTAAAGTGTTACCTCTCACGGCACTGTTTCCCAATGCGACCAGGCAATGACTTTGCTATGACAGACCATTTTGTAGGTCCATATTTAGCTACCAGTCCTTTAATTTTCTCATCCTCCTGTAAGTAAGCAGTACAATTTTGGAATCACAACCACGGCATTGGCCATGATAGAACATCTTAACAGTGGGACAAAATCAATAGGAGAGGGAGGAAATCTAGCTGCCAACCTCTCGGGTCCAGGAACCTTTAACAAGTTCTGGATTCAGAACCTTTTGCCATCGATGCAAGCACTGCACTTCTGATCTATCCGGAAAGACCTCAGCTATATGCATATCAATGTTAGTGCAGGACACATACTTTGAGTATGATTGCAAAGCATGTTTAGAAGCATATCAAGATAAAGTGACGAAGCGAATTGGATATAATGGAAATGTGAACTATATTATCAAAAGAATTAGCAAAATTACATTTCAACTCTTAAAGCAAAATGTTTCGGGAAAGCAGCTTTAACAAAATCCTCCCTTTTGTTCAATATAGAATCACCACATATTCAGATATTAAGAATTGGAAACTCAGAAACTTAGTTCGCCTTCTTTTATAGTTAACCCATTTTATTTAGTCAATGTTTCTGCATCATAATCATTCAAAAAATCATTTAGCGAAATGACCTATTAAGAAGATACAATGAACAAGAAATCAAATATATTTAAACTTTAAAACAATTTGCAGAAGAATTGTTTGGACCTCTTATAAGTTCAACACAAGCAATTTACTTCAAGTGTAACATCAGAACAATTGTACTAAATGATCACAGCAGCATTACAAAATCAAAAAATCCACTTCAAGTTGCATATAAAATAGCAAAGTGACAACAGCATCATAGATAAAACAGAGAGCATTTTTGGCAAATTATACCTATTTTCTTCCAACTCTTCCCTTTGAAAGCTGCAACAGCTTTTTTTAGCATATCATCCTAAAGCAAAATCATTTCATTAAGCATATGTACATCACATTTGTGCAACGAAACAACATCATAGAAATGAAAAGAATTCTTTTTAACTTCTAGAGATTTTTTCAATTAAGAAGCATTGAACTCAATTGTCATCATGCAAAATTAAGGTCAAAACCCCAATAAAATTCCTCAGTCCAGCACCACAAACACACATCTTTTTAGAGATCTTCTTACCTCCTCTAGAGTCCAACCTCCCTTTGCTCTTCTAATGGGGCCAGTAGTTCTTCTGTGAAACAAAAATTGTGGCACTAAATTTTACTTCATCAAGCCATGGCTTTAAGGCTATTCAAAAAAAGAAACAATTTACGAAGGACATAATACACTGTCTAGTGTAAAAGTTAGTCACATGCTTCTTGCCAGGGCATAGGTGAATTACATGAGAAAATAGGTTGTTTAACTCTAAATAGCTTCAAGATATAAGTAACAAGCTTAATTAGCTTTTAAAACTTCACACTATGACAAATGGTGGAGAGGCCAATTTTTAAGAAGTAACGAATGCTTCACATGAACTGACTAGCTGTCATGCTAGGAAATAACAGCATTTTGGTTATTGTGAGTCAATCTATTCTTAACAAGAAATTTCCCATAAACTTACATCTATTTTACCTTACTATAAGCAAAATCTTTAGAATTGTTTTATCCTTATGCTGGTTTTCCGAAAACATTATTCCATGAGATAATTAACCATGAATGACATGCTAAAGTTCCACTTCAGTGCAATACATACAACCTTTCTGGCATATATGATGTGCACAATTATTAACATACCATATAAAGTTATGATCATTGGATAAAAACCCACCCATGCCCTAAATAGGAAACCATCATTGGATAACAACCTCAGCCATGCCCTAAAAACCAGCTAATCATACCTATCGACTATACTATCAAATATGACCGATGATAAACATAATATGGAACATCAATATATTTATTCATGGAAAAATAAACACCACAATAATACAAGAGCAAGCAATCTAAATCAAAATCCCAACACAATATACCCAGAGATAACAATTCAATCCCAATAGGAAGGACACAAAAATATTCATTCCAAAAAAGACTACAATAGAGCAAGTAATGAAAATATACCTGTCAGCTGGCGAAGTGTTAGTGGGACTACTTATCCCAGGTGATTTAAGCGCAACACAGCTACTGTTCTCAGAAACAGAAGAGCTTGAAGCAGTTGTAGATTGATTTTTCTCGAGGCAAAAATCATCAGATTTCACCTCTGCCATTTAATCCCTCCAACTCATCCCACCTCAAAATTCCCAAACTTCCTAAGTAAAAATTATACACTCCAATAAAATTAACATCAATTTCATACAATACGCACATCAAACATCAACAAAAAAGAAAAAGTTCTTCATCACTAACACTAAACCAAGATAAGTCCAAATCTCAAAAACCCCAATAATAATCAACAAAAAGTCCTAAATCAGAAAACAAAATCCTACAACAAGAAATCGTACAAAAATGAAAGCGTTACACAAATCTCGATCAATCAGAGCTCGTTAAACTGATAAAAACAGTTAAATTGATCAAATAGCAAGTCAAAAAAATTGGACATGAATTTATAAAAATTGAAATTCAAGAATCTTCAGAAATTACCGTGATCATACCAACCTTATGAATTCGAAATCAATCTCATCGAATTCTTGAGCCCTAAGAAACAGAAAATCTCTGAATTTAGAGAGAGAAAATTCCGAGTTGCAAAAAGCCTTCCCCGTTGAATATGAGAGAGAAAAGGCAAAATATTTATATATTTTGCATGTAACGAATACTTATGTGGGGTTAATGACGGCTCCGCTTGGCCACCGTCAATTTGAGGCTAAATGATAGAATGATTGTTGTGACGGCAGTTGACGTTGCACGTGGCCGTTATGAACAAAAGTTTGAACCTCAAACGGCACATTTTTTTTGTTTAGCCACTGGTTAAATGTCGAACGCTTATCGGGGCTGATATTTCCCGGGTTGATGTGAACCGTCAAGAAGAATACAGATGGGCCGGAATTTAATCGAGCTGTGGTGTGATTGATACGTGGTAATCGATTGAGATTTAAGAAGGATTTTTGGTAATATCACTTGTGGTCGTTAATTCCCACTGTCACTGGGTTCCTTGAGCCGGTTGATTACTTGGTGTAATGTTTTAACGGCTGTGATTATTGGGTGGATTATGGGTATTCAATTCTTTTAAACAAATTGAGAATGCATCTGTCTATATACATCATCTACATAAAGAGATCAGTTTAGATTAATTAAATTGATATATTATTTATTAAATTGCTAATCTAGTTTCATTACAAAAAAATACTATGTGGGTAATGGCCTATAATTACATATTTATTTGCTAAAATTTAGGCCCACATTTGTTTTTATTTTTTCAAAACATAGGATAATCACCATACAAAGTGAAATTTCATGCATGATTTTAGAGATAAACTTGTAAGTCATGTCTCATGTCAAATTTGTGCGTGAACTTGCAAATTGGCTCTTTTAGTATTATTTCTTTGTGAGTTTTATTGAGTATCAAACGCTTTGCCCTCGAATCAGAATATCGTATATTTTTTAATACTCTTAATTAAGAAAAAATATACAAAATAAAAAAAAATGAGAGAAAGAAAAGACATCTCTTTATCACC
Organism: Paulownia fortunei; assembly: GCA_019321725.1. Lineage (NCBI taxonomy): Eukaryota > Viridiplantae > Streptophyta > Magnoliopsida > Lamiales > Paulowniaceae > Paulownia > Paulownia fortunei. The sequence continues at coordinate 1,137,130 of JAGSPU010001569.1, read as the reverse complement.
ATGGCAAAGAACCATATATTTGGAATGTAACTATACGTGTACCAACACATATTTTAACCATTGTTATAGCACATACAATTAAATTTTATTGTATGATATCACAAATAGTTGATTGCAGTTCTTGATTGATAGGAATGTTTTTGTCTTTGAAGCTAGTATTAACAATAATTATATTCTCGTTATTTTATTTTATTTTTAGTTTAACAATTAAGATATTTTGAGTGAGAATATATTCGTTAAGAAACTTGGCAAATAGAAAGGCAATATGATCATTAGGAAGAATTCAAAGCTATATTTAATGTGAATCTTAAGAGTTACAATCGAGAAAATCATGATAAATTATTCATTATAAACTATTATGTTTGACGGGCCCAATTTGATAAATTATAATATTTTTAGAATAAAATCTAATAGTGTCATCAGCTTGATTAAACATTTCTCTTAATTAAGCTCAAATAAACTTATTCACTATTAATAATCTGACTTGTGATACATGTAAAAGAAAAAACTAAAAAAAGAAGGAATACCAAGGAATACCTTGTCTGGATCTTTTTGAAGTTTACCAAGGATTTGGTACATTTTCAGGCCCATTGAGCAATGCTAGCCGGTCCGAGGCCCAGATTTTCAATTCAAACGTTCAAAACCGCACATTCAAAACTCAAAAGTTAAAACCCCCCTTTTCTTAACGGTCAACACAGAGTCCGCTCTTCTTTCTTAGAAATTTCAACATCTTTTCATCCTTTCAGTTTGTGTGAGTGCATCAGAAAATCTTGTGTTCTAATGGAAACTCAAACAGAAATTTTTTGGATCACACCAACTCAAGCAGAAAGCTTTTCTACCCCAGCGAAAAAATCATCACCAGCCCAGTTCAATTTCAAAGGTCAGAGTCATCGTAAAACTTCGACCTTTTCTCCCTCAAGAAATTTCTTCAAGAAATGGAAACCCCATCTCTTGTGTTTCTCTCCAAGAATCAGAGTCTTCTTGTGATGAAGTTACTGTTCTTCTCAAAGATCAAGAAACCAGGTTTGCTTTTGTTTTGGGTTGGTAGACGGGTAAAACTTTGAGAGCTTTGAATTTTTAATTTTTGGATGAGTGATCTGATGTAATTCTTTTAATTTTTTTTATGTGTGTGTAGTCGAAATGAGTGCTATAAATTGGATGCTGTTTTCGGGCAGGAAGACGACAATGTGAGCCAGATTTTCGAGAGAGAAGTGAGGCCTTTGATTCCAGGAATATTTCAGGGTTATAATGCAACTGTCTTTGCTTATGGGGCCACTGGCAGTGGAAAGACTTACACTATGCAGGTTTGATTTCTAAACGAAGTGCTGGACATTCAAATTCTTCATTTTCTTTTACTACCCGAACCAATAGGTGTCTGGGTTTTGGTGACTGTCTACTTCTAATAATTATGCCCACTTAGTTCCATAGTTTTCATGAATGCCTAATGGTCATAATGATGGGATAATTTTCTGTGCTTGAGTATAAAAAGCGGGAAAGAGGTAAGTCCCTATCTGGGGGTTACAGTAATCACAACAAGGAGTGACAGATCGACAGCTAAGGCCTTTAAAATTGAAGAGGAAAATAGACTTTATCATGCACTCAATGAATCACATATGTTCTCAATATTAGTGCTAGTAATATGTTGGAGTATATACGTCTATGGCTTGCGTGTCTGTATTTATCATTGATCTTTCGCTCTCAAAAGCATGAGCAGTAGTTTTGTTTGTGCTTGATCATTTGAATACATGGTTACATTACTCTTTTTCTTGGTGAACGATTTCGATGAGTTAGCGCAGAACCTTTTTGGTTCTGAGGCGGCATTACAGCACCACGATTGCGATGCTCCTATATCGCCAGTTTGTAGCTTCCGTACTTTTCTGCTTGCACTCGAGTTAAACTTTAAGTGATTGAAATCAATCATTATTTCAGTTTAATTCAGTTGTAGCTCTGTTCAAAACTTGATCTGTACTTGGAAAAATGACAATGCAGGGGAGTGATCAGCTACCTGGTTTAATGCCCCTTGCCATATCCAGCATCTTGTCTATGTGCAATTGTACAGGAAGTACCATTGCAATATCTTACTATGAGATCTACCTGGATAAATGTTATGATCTATTAGATCCTAAAGAAAAGGAGATCATGGTTTGGAATGACAAAGACGGACAGATACATCTCAAGGGATTGGCTCAAATTGAAGTGAACTCAATGGCCAAATTCCATGAGATTTTCTCTTCTGCTCTTCAGAGGCGAAAGGTTGCACACACGGGCCTCAATGATGTATCGAGCAGGAGCCATGGGGTGCTTGTGATTACGATTTCCACCCCTTCCCATGACAGTGTTGATGATGTTGTCACTGGGAAGCTTAACCTCATTGATTTAGCAGGTTTTGAAGACTGAAATACTTTTCTTGTGCTCCTATGGATCTCATCAAGGGTCTTTTAACATTTGAATATTTCATCTATAAATTAGGAAATGAAGACAACAGGAGGACTTGCAACGAAGGAATTCGACTTCAAGAGAGCGCCAAGATAAACCAGTCTCTATTTGCATTGTCAAATGTGATTTATGCACTTAATAACAGCAAGCCCAGAATACCTTATAGAGAAAGCAAATTGACGCGCATATTACAGGATTCTCTTGGAGGGACAAGTCGTGCTCTTATGGTTGCCTGTTTGGTATATCAACTGACTTTGGTATGCGCTTTCTCAAAGTTCTAAAACCTCAGAGGAACTTTTATTAACTCAGCTTTCTTTGGCAATAGAATCCAGGAGAGTATCAAGAATCTGTTCATACAGTCAGCTTGGCAGCTAGGTCTCGCCATGTTTCTAATTTTGTATACCCAGCTCACAAAAATGCTAATTCAAACATGAAAGTTGACATGGAGGCAAAGCTTCTTGCCTGGCTAGAATCAAAAGGCAAAACAAAAAGTGCTAAAAGAATGGGGCTATGCCATTCTCCATTTCGTGGTAGAACTCCTAGTTCGGTGAAACCCACAAGGAAATTGAATACATGTCCGCGATCCAATGAAACTAAAGCTGTTAGAGACCAAGGTGTTTTGAATTCAAAACAAAGGTAAAAGTTTTGTATTGGTATCTTGCTGCACGCTACTTGACGCATGCCCTGGATATTCAGCACTTAGTTTTTGTCTACAGAAGTCCATGCATAGCTGGCAGAAATCTATTTCATGGTGGAAGTTATGCAGATCTTAATGGGGAGGTAAGTGTCAATTTGGACACCTGTTTGCATATTTTGGTTTTAGTCCCATGAAATGCTTTAGAATGTGCAAATAAAATCCATAACCATTTTAAATGCCCTTCTTATGTACCAAATGGGAAAAGAGGTGAATGTTACTGGAACTTCTATATACATCCTTTGTACTAGAGTTAGCTTGTGCAATTATATTATATAATTTGGCATTACCTTATGGCTTATAAATTTGGATATGGAAGTTTTAAACATGTGCTTATTAGAAAACTAGCTGAAAGGTATTGGTCGTGGTACTCCTGGTGAAGTTCATTTAGATTATGATAGCTTCTTAAGTCAATTATCATCTTTACCCATTCCTTGGGGCAGATGAGATGTATGGAAACAAAAGGGTCTCAGAAGTTTAAGTGATGCCAGATTATGATGTTCCATAAAATCTCATCATTTTATGTTGTTTCACAGGCTCAAAGCCTTGCTGCTGCTGCTAACGAAGAAAAGTTTGCCATCCCAGTTTATGGGGATGCATCAGAATTAAATCCTTCTCTACCCGGTACACTATCTCAATACATTTTTATCTCAAAAAGTGAGAATCACCAATTTCTTTTTCTACAAAGATAAAACTACTATACTAGCATGTAAGATATCCTCTTTTTCAGATGAATCATCGTCAGATGAGGAGGAAGCAACAATGAATAAATGTGTCAATGCCATCAGCCTGTCATCAGTAAACGAGAAAATTAAAGCACTTCAGAGTCCCGATCGAAAAGTCCTTTCTCCTATTAACTCTAACACTGGAAAGTCACATTTTGTTACTTCCGATCCGAAGACTCCTAAGTTACATTCAATACCAGGTGATGGAGAAAATAACTTCCAAGGCTTAGGCACCCCACTTGATAAATTTACGGCTCGGAGTTCTAGCTTAAAGGTATGTGACTATTTTTTATCTAGTAATTTACACCTTGTCTCTGTTATCCATTCTGATCAGTATAAGGGATTTCATGGACAGAGTTCTCTTGTTCAAGATTACATCGAATTCTTGAATACAGCCAGCAGGTAACTCCTTTAATTGTCTTCTTTTGTTATTCTTCCTTTTGTATTGAAAGCCATTTTCATGTCCATGCTACTGCATTATGCCAGGGAGGAGCTACTGGAGCTAAAGGTGACATTACTGATACCTTTATTAAAACACTTGGATTACAATAGATTGAGGATAGGAATCACAAGCTGTGCTTGTTATTTAACTTGTGATTGCTTTACTTATTTACTCGTTTAGGGAATTGGACAAAAGATAGCTGAGTACATCATTGAGCTAAGGGAAACAAGCCCTCTGAAATCTGTAAGAAACATCAAAATGCAGATGTATGTTTACTACATGTAGGGACTTGCACTATGAAAATTGCTAAATTTTCGTTCTTTTGATGATTGCAGCTAGGTGATCTGGAGAAGATAGGCCTTTCCTCAAAGCAGGTAAAATATAATGAGCAATTTTTTTTCAATGAATTGGTTGCCTGAAATTTAAGGTTGAAACGTTGATTAAATTTATTTTCCAGGTGCATAACATGTTTGGAAGGGCTGCAAGAGGAGTATTAGAAAAATCCGTACACAACGCCTAGTGTGCGGATAGTATTAGAAAAATCCGAGGGAAAAAGGATAGTATGTTTTATCCTTTTCTTGTTCACTTCTTATATATGTTTCTCTATTTGCGCCAGTGTCTGTTGTACCATCGGCTTTGAGATGCAATTTATGCAATTTGCTTTTCATCTTTACAAGATATTGATGAATCTCTTCATTGGAACTATCAAACATATAATATATGTGATCTGTAGCTAGCTGTGTCCTATATAAGGAGGTTTCGGAATTGTGATTTTTTTATATGATTCACTTTCTGAAAATTGATTTGGCAAGAACTAATTGTGCTAAATCATTGTTTTCTTTTAATTCAGCTAAAATGTTGTCTTTTTTAAGAAAAAAAAGGGCTAAATGGGTTGGTTTAAAAAAAAAAATCAATTTTAAGAATCAAGTTAAAGATAAAACAGTAACACAACAATTTTGGGCACTCATCTTACGAGAAACACAATGAATTTTTAATACAACTTGATGTTTGAACTCAGTTTTCGAAAATAAGATAGTAGTTAAATAAGATAGTTCTTACCCAAAAAAATAAATAAGATACTTGTTCATGAAAGTACAAAAACAAGTCTAGGAATTATAGGAAAAAAGGGAAGGGAAAACAAAAACAATAAAAAAAAAATTACAGAGTCTTGTATATGGTGATTTATTTAAAAAATATATTCTTATACTTGTTAATAGAATTCATTTTTACATCCGTTGCACTAAATTTTCTAAATAGCAAATCTCCTCTCAACTACCACCTGGGCAAACCATTCCTCTTTTATTTGTCACACAAACTATAGTACTCAAAAAGAATAGAGAATAGAAATTCATAATAGCGATTAGACGTGATTAAACACAATTTTGTTGATTGAGGGAAAAGCTTTAGAAATTATTGACAATACACAAATCACAAGACCCTCAACTGTGAACGGAGCAAATCACTTAATCGCGTGGCATAATTTTATTCAGACACTCGCCGCCAAGCCATCATTTATTGCAGGACCAAAATTTGTCCAAAAAGTCAAAAGATTCTAATCCCAAAATAAGTGTAATTATTGAAGGGAACAGTGTGTTACTCTAGGATTGGATGCCAAAATATGATTGCCACTTTATTTCAATTGTGAGCAACCCAATCAAGGCAGGAAAATGTCCGCAACACTTTGAATTTTTCGTTTTACATTTAATTTGATAATTATATTTTATACTGTACTTTATAAATATATGCCAAATCTATTAATATTGTTTATATGTATGAAGTATAATAGAAAATGCAGATTATAACCAAATATTCAAAATACGCGCAAAAGATTAAAAAAAAAAAAAGGAAAGAAAAACCAAACCAACAGGCATAGAGCTAAAATTACAGAAGTGAGTTCACTATTAATATAAACAAACTCAACTTTCCTTTTAACATAAAATCAAGACTCCAAGAAGCAGCAGCAGCAGACATGTTGACACTAACCCATTTTTATAGACTCCAAACAAAATACGAGAGCAACCATTTGAAACCCCCAACACGGCTACTTTTATTACAAAAGGGCACAAATTAGATTTCAGGATCATCACCAAACGATGATGATTTCACATAATTTTGGCCCTTTAATAAATACAGACTCGAACTTAATACATAATACTAGTACCACTTCTTGTTCTTCTTCTTCATCTCTGCTTTAGAGCCCAATTAACTTTGGGCCAGGCCCAATTCATTTGCAAGTGCATGGATTGCAGGTGCAGTTAGCTCCGCACTTGCAGCCGTTCTCTGCAGCAGCCATAACTGTCTCTGATCCCTCAAAATATCTGCATAACATGCCCCCCAAATAATAATTTTTAAAAATTAAATAAAGTGTTTTTTTTTTTCCAAGCAAAAGAGAAAAATAGGAAAAGAAAACATGGAGTTGAAATGGATGCATACGTCTTTTGAGGAGCAACGCCGAGGACGAGGGTCTCAGTGGCGGCGCCGGCGGCCTCTGAGTAGCTCAAGTCTGGGTACATACCGCACCTGCACAAATCATATTAGTAATTGCCATAGCTTATTCCAAGTTTTCTGATTATTTAGACCACAACCAATAAGCATGTACATGAAGAAAAATCTTCCCTTTTCAGATGCAATAATTGGAAAATTTGAAAGAAAAAAAAAAAAAAGGTAGTTGATGGAAAAAAGAAAAGGAAATTGAAAGAGTTACCCATTGCAGCCACCGGCGCACTTGCAGCCAGAGCCGCAACCACAGTTTCCTCCGCAGCAAGACATCTTCTTAAATTTTCTCTCGGAGAAAAGGAAAAACCCAAGTATTAACAGATATCCAACACTCACAGAATGCTTTATACTTGAAGGATGAAGCCACGGCCTCCATTTTATAGTGAAGTTGGGGAGAGAGTGGTGGACATCATCCGTACACGTGGCGAGATCTGGTGTAGCGAGTGGTCTTCACGACTGCATCCGATTCTATCTCGTCTGCACTTACCTTAGAGATAATTTTCGACCATACACTTGTTCAGTGGAAAATTCCAGATTAGGATTGATGTCAAAGGGTGATAAATTGTCTGAATCAGTATTCCTTACCTGTTTACTATTAATTTATTTAAAATTGAATACTTCCTGTATTTTTTTATTTATAAATAACAAATTATTTTTAAAATAATTTTTATAAAAAAAACCATACACAAAAATAATAATATCACCCCAGTAAATTCCTACATTTTTCAATAAATCTCATAAAAGAAAATAGTAGATTTAAAACTTAGAAACGGACCATAATTCCTAACAAAAAAAAAAAATCAAGATTATATTTAATTACAGTCAAACACCATTGTGTCACATAATTAATATAGTCAGAAGTGATAATCCTTTATTTTGGTTTGGCAATTATACTAATTAATCTTAATCTTATATGAACAACTTGGTTAAGGTTTTGCAAATCACCTCAGATAAGTAATGAATGCTGAATTGACATAAATCATCTATTTGGAAGTCAAATTTACGCAAACAAAAACGTGTTGAATTTTGTGCATGCACAGAAGTTGATTACTGAATATGAATAAGATTTGCTGTTTATTATGGGATTTATTAATATTCACAAAATCTATGTGCTTAATTTTGTAGAAAAATATTTATATTTGTCAGTTAAAATGAACTTGAGGGTATCAGGAATCTTAATGGATGGATGCATGAAGAAGTATACTTTTAAATGTGATAAAAGCCTGAGGATTTAACAATATATATACACACATATATACACAAGTGTGTGTGTGTGTGTGTTTTTACTATGAGTCTTGTTTGTTCACTTAGTAACTATAAAAAACATATGTAGATATAAGTTATTTGTAATTTAATTGCTGGGTTTCTCTTAACAATGTATTGTTGGATTTTTTATCTTAAATTGTCAAAACACTATCGCAAAGTAATATATTCAAAATATATATATATATATATATTAATGTTTTTCACTAAAATTTGAAAACGAAATGTAGGACTACATGTTATGATGAGCAGTTGTGAGATTTGATTTATCTTCTGTAGTGAAATGATGTATCAACTATAGTTGCTCTTCTTTCTTAAACCAAGAGCTTGAATATGGAGTTTCATTTTTGCTATAAGAAAGAAAAATGATACAAAAAATTATTTTGATCATTTACTCATTGTCTTTTTCACTTGTACGCAATAATTTTTTTTATTTTTATTTTTTGGGTTTGAAGGGAGGAGCATGAATGAAAAGAAGAATTAACATAGATGATTTCTTGGAAAGTTCGCTATAAATCTTCGTCCATTATATTTGGGTGTTTGGCTATATTTCTTTTATTTTTCTCGTAACAGTAAAGTGTCATTTTTTGAGAATATTAATTAATAATTATTTTAAAAATATTGAATATTATACGTTAAAGTCTCTATATGAAAAATTAATATCAAATTAAATTTATTTAAGCATTTATAGTGAGATTGAAACTTAAATCTTAAATTTTTTGAGACCCAACTTAAATTAGGCCAGATTAACAAGATTAGTTTTGATTTTTGGTTGTAAACAAGTAGTTAGGATTATCATGTTCTATGGTCTCAGTTAAAATGACGATGGAACTCCAAATGCATTCCATTAGGACTTTTTAGAATTTGGACACCAGGGGTTAAATACACTAAATTTGTGAAATGCTATCTTTCACCTTTTTATATCCTCACATCATTTAATAAGATATACATCTGTATAGTAAATGTTAATTATTGGAAATCAGTTAACTGCATTTATTACATCCTTTTTTAACTAAAGTTAAAAAGAAATGCTACCAACATAAAATATATGTGATCTGTAGCTAGCTGTGTCCTAGATAAGGTGGTTTCGGAATTGTGATTTTTGAATGTTATTTATTTTTGAAAATTGATTTGGTAAGAATTAATTATGTTAAATCATTGTTTCTTTTCAATTCAGCTAAAATATTAAAAAAAAAAAAACAATTTTAAGAATCAAGTTAAAGATAAAACAGTAACACAACAATTTTGGGCACATAAACTTTAGAGAAACACAATTAATTTTTTAATACAACTTGATTTTTGAACTCAGTTTTTGAAAATAAGATAGTAGTTAACTAAGATGGTAGTTCATGAAATACCAAACAAGTCTAGGTAGAAAAAACATAAACCAAAGTCATATACATATATGCATCACTGAAATTATCCTAATCTATACTCCCATGATTAATATAATGCATGCCTTTGCCCAATAATGTATGCGGGTCATGACAAATGTGACATAATTATTATCGTTTGATATCGAACATTTAATATAAGCAACTGATTTCCTTTATCAACTTAGGATAAATCGGGGTGGGCGGGGTTGGGGAGGAGGAAGAGAGAAAAACTTACCTCACAGTCTTGTAAATGGTGATTTATTTCAAAACAAATGTTACTTATACTTGTTAATAGAATATAATTTTTACATCCGTCGCAAATCTCCTCTCAGCTACCATCCGGGCAAACCATTCCTCAATTATTTGTCACACAAACGATTGTACTAAAAAAGTATACAAATTAGAAATTCATAATAGCGATTAGACGTTATTAAACATAATTTTGTTGATTAAGGGAAAAGCTTTATGGAGCACTACGGAGTAATCACTTAATGACGTAGCATAATTTGATTCAGACACTGGCCGCCATGCCATCATTAATTGCAGGACCAAAATTTGTCGAAAAAGTCAAAAAGATCCTAATCCAAACAGAAGTGTAATTATTAAATGGAAGAGTGTGCTACCCTATGTTTCGATGCAATATATTATTACCACCATAATTCAATTCTGAGCAAATATCCGCACAACAAAACACACAAAAACACACACACCACGGCATAGTACTGAAATTACAGAAGTGAGTTCTGTATTAATTTAAACAAACTCAACTTTCCTTTAATACAACATCAAGATTCCAACAAGCAGCAACAGCAGCAGAGATTTTAACACTAATCCCCATCTATTATTATAGTACAAAGAAGCAGACTCCAAACACAACACGAGTGCAACCATTTGAAACCCCCACATGGCTGCTTTTTATTACAAAAGGGCACAAATTAAATTTCAGTATCATCATCAAAAGATGATGATTTCACATAATTGTGCCCCTTTGGTAAATACAGACTCTAAAGTTACTACATATTATACTAGTACCACTTCTTCTTCTTCATCTCTGCTTCAGAGTCCAATTAACTTTGGGCCAGGCCCAGTTGCCTAACATTTGCATGGATTGCAGGTGCAGTTAGCTCCGCACTTGCAGCCATTCTCTGCAGCAGCCATGACTGTCTCTGATCCCTCAAAATTTCTGCATAAATATTCCACAAAAAAAGTATTCAAAAATTAAATAAAGTGTTTCTTTTTTTCAATCAAAAGAAAAATAGAAAAAAAAAAACAATGGAATTGAAATGGATGCATACGTCTTTTGAGGAGCAACGCCGAGGACGAGGGTCTCAGTGGCGGCGCCGGCGGCCTCTGAGTAGCTCAAGTCTGGGTACATACCGCACCTGAACAAATCAACATATTAGTAATTGCCGCAGTTTATTTCAATTTTTATGATTATTTAGACCATAATCAATAAGCATGTACATGAAGAAAAATCTTCCTTTATCAGACGCAATAATTGGAAAAAAAGAAGAAAAAAAAAATAGAAAAAGAAAAGGAAATTGAAAGAGTTACCCATTGCAGCCACTGCCGCACTTGCAGCCAGAGCCGCACCCACAGTTTCCACCACAGCAAGACATCTTCTTAAATATTTTCTTGGAGAAAAGAAAATCACAAGTAATTAACAAATATCCAACACTCACAGAATACTTTTTGCGTAGACGATGAAGCCAGGGCCTCCAATTTATAGTGAAGTGAGGGGAGAGAGTGGCGACATCATCCGTACACGTGGCGAGATCTGGTGAAGCAAGTTGTCCTCAGGACCTGCATCGGATCAGTGGAAAATTTCGGGATTAGATTGACGTCAAGAGTGATAAATTCTCCAAATCACTATTCCTGACCTGTTCACTATTTATTTGTTTTAAATTGAGTATTTCTATTTTTTGTATTTATAAATAATTTGGTATTTTTGAAAATATTGTTTCTTAAAAGAAATTATACACTTAAACAATATAACATCACATCATTAATTCTCTTTCGTTATTTTTAACGATACAACTACAAAATGAGTCATTAAATTGTATAAACATGGTTGTGTCGCATAGTTAACTTAAATCAGAAGCTATTAACCTTTATTTTGGTTTGGCAATTATACTAATTAATCTTAATCTTATCCGAACAACTTGCTTAAGCTTTTGCAAATCACCTCAGATAAGTGGGAAATGCTGTCATCTATTTGGTAGTCAACTTTAGACAAACAACGAGGTGTTGAATTTTGTGCATGCGGTTGAATAATTGAATACGAATAAGATTTGCTGTTTGTCGTGAACCACAGGTAATAAAGGATATAAAATGACATCGTTTTGCGATACGATATGGATAAGGGATTTGTTAATATTCACAAAATTATATGAATTATAATTTGTTAGTTAAAAATTGATACATGAAGACCTTAAATGTGATAAAAGCCTAAGGAATTAACAACATATACTTTTGTTTGTTCACTTAGTAATTATAAGTAAGATATGTAGATCTAAGTTATTTGTATTTTAATTGCTGCTGCGCAAAGTAAAACTATTTAAATTATAATATATATATATATATATTTTTTAAATTTTTTTTTAACTAAAATTGAAAGACAGAAATAGAGCCTTACATGTTATGATGAGTATTTGATTTCTCTACTGTAGCACAAATGATATGTCAACTATTTTCGTTCTTCTTTCTTTTTGCTAACTTTTTTATCAAGTGAATTGAATCAAAACTGAATATTAAGTAAGAATTGAAATTGATATGAACGGACGGATTTATACTTAAACCCAAATAAATTCATCTCATTAGGAGTAAGTTTAAATTCGAGTAAATGGATATTGAGGTGAGTACAAATTTTAATTTTTAAAACTCAAATGGGTTTGGAGCGGATATGGGTTTTAATTTTTTAAATTCAACTGGATTTGGAGAAGGTAACGAGTTCTTACTGGACTTACCCCATATTATTTTTATTTTTATTATAAAATATTTTTATAATTATTAATTAATTTAATTTAATTGATTTTTGAATTGAATGATTGTTCACATACAATATTAATATATCAACTAAAATTATTATAAAAATATTTATAGACTTCAGTTTCAATTCGAAAAATTATAGTTAGTTTATATAGTACCTAATATAAATATGCATTATGAATAAATTAGTTATATCAAGATTGAAGCGATGGTATGCAGGTAGGCTATATGTAACATTTCAAAATAATGGATATATAATTTTATTATATTCATCTCATATAAATCGATGTTATTATCACATTTACTAATTCAAAAAATATAATCAAAATTAATCAATACTGTATGACTAGTATTTAGTAAAAAATGTTAAAATTCAATAACTATATAAAAAGAAAAATGACTATACAAGACCAAGAAAAATTAAAAGAAAATAATTTTTAGTGGATTGATGAGTTTATTTGGGTTGGGCCTGTCGGATTTTGGGTTAGGACAGGTCCTCAATCGAAGGGGGCGAGATGAGTCTCGAGTCCAGTTTTTTTTTATCGGAACGAGTCTTGAATTTGACTAAACCTGTTCCAGACCCGCCCCTCTGTCATCTCTAGAAACCGAATCAAAAAATTTAGTTTAGTATTTAATTTTGATTTTTATGAAAATTCCATATACGGTTCAGTTTTTATTTTTTGTTTGGTTTATCAATCATAACGAATACACAATTATTATTTTTATATATGTTTATACTTTATTTTTATGTATGTATTTTATATCTATTATTTAATTTTCATACTTGCCAAAAAAATAAATAAAAATTGAAAAAATTATAATTTTTAAATATTTCTTATTTTTAAAAATATTTCAATTTTAAAAAAAAAAAAACAAAAAAAATCAGTAACTACAAACTTGAACCGATTAATTGAATATGACATTTTGACATTCGATACGATAATACTGAATTATGGCCCCTACCCAAGAGCTTGAAATATGAAATTTCATTTTTTTCTTGTGAGAAAGAAAAATGATACGAGAATTTATTTTTGACGCATTTGTCTGTTTTGACTTGTTGTGTTGAAGGGAGGGACCATGAATGAAAGTCTTTCTTAACATTGATGATTGCTTGGAAACTTCGCCATAAATCTTCGTCCATTGAATATGGGGGTTAGTTAGATTTTTTTAGGTAACAATCAACTGTCATTTTATATACGATAATATCAATTAATAATTAGTTTTGAAATATTGAACTATCATAAATTAAAGTCTATACCTAACAAATGAATATCAAATCAGATCTGTACTAGTATTTTTAGTGATAATTGAATTTCAAGACCTACAATTTTTTGAGATTTTTTTTGAAGATTGGGCAGTTACCAATTTTACTTCAAATTACTCAAATTCATAATTAATTACGTTTATGTATTAATAAATTACTTTATCTCAGTTAATTTTTTTTAACATCTAATTTAACATGATTAACAAGATTAGGTTTGAGTTTTGGATGAAAACAAGTAGTTAGGGTTATCATGTTGTATGTTAATTTTCCACAGCGAAATTGACTTCTTGCCTACACAAATAATTAACCTTAGCATGCCCAAACTTGTGTTGCTACCAAGCGCAATTATCTCTATCAATGGTAAAGAAAAAGGCTATGTTGCGCGTACACAGACAAGTGGATACAAATAAGAAATAATTTAGAAATAACCTGTAAAGACATTTTAATTTAGAATATTTTATTTCCTCCCACGATTTAGTAAGATATACAATTTTTTTTAGTAAATACTAATTAATAAAATCCATTAACTGCATTTATTGGTCTTTTTTAACCAAAACTAAAAGAAATAATGAAGAAGTGATGAGTTCAGAAGTGATTAACAGAATCATTTTTTGTGTTAATTATATCCTAATTAAATATAAAGCAGAAAATAATCTATCCCCAAAGTGCATCTCAACTTTGTGACGAACGTATGACATGGAGCACACATTTTTACGACAGGACCAAATTCACTTCTTCCCACCACTTACAAAGAATTGTACAAGCATCTTTTACAACTAATCCCTAAATATTCCAACAATTGAAAAATTCAAATGGGCACAAAAGAAAGTCACAACCAATAAACCATGTAATATTTATAAAGCAAACATGAAAAACCAACCATTTCCCTTTTTAAAGCAAAAAAAAAACAAAAAAAAAAGGAAGCTATTTATTAAACATAATGGATTCCATTTATATTTAAGGTGTGGCCTGTGAAGTAAAAGAATGGTCTTAATTAAATTCCACACTCATTCATAGGATCAAATCTTCAATTTCATCCCATTGGAGATTTGCAATTTTTTATCACTCACATATTAAAATCTTTTCTTTCTACCACCACATGGGCTGTTCATGTGATGAGGACATATAAAAAATCTTTCAACCAATTGAAGGGACCTATCCTCCATGCAAACACTAAAGAATAGAAAAGGAGGGAAAAAGCCAAAGAGACATTGAAAAAGAAAGTGGAAATGGTAGCTACTTTTTTCAAAGATCATTGATTTCGAGGGTGGGGTATCAAGAAACTTCCTCCGTTTGCTCAGTGGATGGGGAATCTCTTTTTGATGTGGCCAACACTTGTAATTATTTTTTACCTCTTCCAATATTCAGTTCCACTTTAAGTACATTTTGTAGTTTATGTGACATATTATTTGGTGTGGATGATCAGTACTGATGTTCTGTTGTTTTA
Source organism: Paulownia fortunei (assembly GCA_019321725.1). Classification (NCBI taxonomy): domain Eukaryota; kingdom Viridiplantae; phylum Streptophyta; class Magnoliopsida; order Lamiales; family Paulowniaceae; genus Paulownia; species Paulownia fortunei. The sequence goes on along the minus strand of JAGSPU010001569.1, from coordinate 1,121,999 downwards.
CCACATTGCTGCAGATGACCATTTTACTAACCCCACCCCCACCCCCAACCCGGCTCTCTCTTCTCCCAGTTGAATGAATTAGTGTGTTTAAATTCAGGAAGAAATAAGGGAATTAATATTTTTCATGAAAGTATAATTCCATTTAAGAAGTGAAAAATAGGGTGGTGTGGTGTTCTACTTTTTTGTGGGTTTCATGTACCAGAGCAACTTGTGTAGATTGATGGTTGGATTTTTGGCACATTTTAAATTTAAAGTAAGAGTATGAATGAGCAAATGAAAACATGGAAAGGCCAAGAAGCCATTCCAATCTAATCAATATTGAGCAATGTCTCAAAGAAACCCTGAAGGTCACTATTCTTTGAGCAAAAGACAGAGAGAATGGCCCTCAAATATTGATAGAGACCAACTTTTCATGATTGTTCTTTGAAAAAGAATAGATGGTCCAGAAAACAAAAAACAAATGAAAGCTGTTTTGATAGAGATGAGGATACGACTACTTGTGCCACTGGACTTGGTTTTCAAATACTTCTTTAATATTTTTGTTGATTTTAATTTTGTTGGTTTGATGGTAGACTCAGAAGTCCAGGATTTATTCTTCTTAACTCAGCATACAGCTTCTTTATATTGCTTCCTTGAGAGAGAATACACTACAAATGTGGGAAGTTTTAATTGATCACAGTCAAGAGAGTCTGTCATAGACAAATTTCCATGTCTTTAACAAGAATTATATAATGGAATTTCTGATATGGTAGATCATATACTGTGCCATTCACAATGAATCACTTGTATACAGTCAGAAAAAGGTTTCTGATTGAATACTTTAACTGGGGAAAAAGGAAGCGAATATATATATATATAGTGAACGATAAGAAATCTTATTCTGTTGTCAATTTATTGAGCTGGGGGGCAACAACTGATATGGAGCTGCTCGCCTTTTTATAGGCCAAAATAATCAAAAGGAACAAGGAGGTACTCGCTATTTGTTGTAAAAGCTAGTGACATGATAAAGAAAATAAGGGAAGAAAAAGTGACTTAGTTTTTCCAATTGATAAAAGGACAAAAACAAATAAAAGGACGGAAAGAAAAAGTGACTTTTTAAATTAGTTTTTTATATTGATAAAAGGACAAAAATTGAAAACGCCCACCGTGGGGCTCGAACCCACGACCACAAGGTTAAGAGCCTTGCGCTCTACCAACTGAGCTAGACGAGCTCGTTGTACAAATAATGCTATAGTGTTTATTTGTTCGTGATTCGAAGTTGAATCAAATACCATTCTGTTTGTTTGGGCTATGTTTCCGGGCTTAATGACTAATACATGTTGGCGATCATATAATTGGACTGAAATCAAAGTGAGAGAATGATCTATTCTCACGAAAAAACAAATTGGTAAGATACAAGAACTCCATTTTTAATGGGAATAAGGTTGGAAAGGTAATAAAATGTTTTTCACGATGTAAAAGGTTAAATACTTAATAGACAACTTCTTTCGAAATTTGAAGGGATCTGATTATATATGGTGAGGCAGAAGGATTAATTTTATAATACTCCTGAATTATAGTTCATGTATCTTTGGTAGATACAATACATAAAACTGACATGTGAATTACTTATACTTCTTACAATATTTGTTCTTCCACATCGTTTATTTCTTGCATAAATATAAAATTTTTGTTGCTTTTTTTTTTTTTTTGTGTGTGTATTACTAGTCAAGTGCTAACGCTCCTATAGAGTTCGTTCTTCTATCAGTGAAACCGAAAGAAAGGCAAAAAATCAGGCATTTTGTATAGATGGAGATGTGTAGCTTGATTCTTCACACTTCTTTCGATTTCTTTCTTGAGATATCAAGACAAATTACACCTTTAGTTTCAGTGAATATTCATTCAAATTTGTTGAATTATAGTTTTAGTCTTGGATAGCATGACGGAGCATCATCCCCCCCCCCAACCCCACCCCACCAGATAACACAAACACCTCTTATAAAGAGGGATCAAAAGATGTATCCAGAGATACCCTTTAGAAGAACAGCATTTGCTACTTGAAAACATCCTTGTACAAGTAGAACTTAAAAGACATATGATATCACATCACTTTGCAAAATATGCAAACCAGTTATGAAAATTTAAGAATTCACAAGAATACATAGTGAAGCTCCCATATAAGAGTCCAGGTCCCCTGTAAGTTTGTAACTGCAACTCAATATCAATAAAGATATGAAGGTGTCAAATACTGATAATGAAAAGGCCTTTTGCAACAAAGCAACAGACTCCATTAAGTAATAAGTCATCCAATTTTTCATGATTCACGTTGTTATTCCTTAATGGGCTTAGCAAAAGCATTTTAAGCATTATTCACACAATTCTAAAGCCTGATAGTCAATGGGCCATAGAAAAACGAGTCCGCGTCTTGAAAAGTCAGAAATGAAGAAGTTTGGATTGGATTTGCCCTTTGAAATAATAGACAGTTACCCAACCTAATTTAATGTATTCATATAAAACATTGTGCAAATGCAATACCAATCAAGCACGTTAAAAACAAGTTATTTTTAACTTTAAATTGAGAGTTGAATCAAGAGCAAGAGAGCAAGAGCATGAAATATTTGATTTTAAAAGCATTAAATCATAAACCCCTTTTAGTTAAAACATTAAACAAAAGTTGATTTAGATAATTTGTGCTCATGATATTCCAAATTCATAACAAATAAATATATATTTTTTCTTCTTAGATGTAAAAATTTAATCATTATATACGATTATAGAATGTGTCCAATTTTGAAGAGGAATTTATCCACGTCGATTTAGCACGCGAATGACATATTATTTATTATTGATAGTTCAATCACTCTCTTGCAAAAAGTATTTTTTTATAATAAAATCATAAGATTTTGATAAAAACGAATAATATTTATCTTGAATAGACATTTGTCCACTCGATACCACTGCACCATTCTATAATCTCATCTCTTTCCATTTTTTACAATTCTAGTTCTCTCGAAGACTTTAAGGATTTTTAAATTCGGAAGATGCACGCTGCAGCCTCTGTTGTCCAATCAAGTTCGACATCAATAAGCTTAATTTCGTAATTTCAATGAGATAAGGTCTGACTTTGGGCAATAATACAAGCATATAATGCCTTTTTGGAAAGAAAAATTCCTCCCCAACATGCCTAATGCCACCCCCTATTCTTGATATTTTTAATTATATATAAGCAAGTATACGCAGATACGATTTCATTTCTATGTATCAATTCATTTGCTTAAGGATTATTAGGGCTGGTGGAGTATATCCTGTTTGAAATTTAAATTTAATCATTTAATTTTAGTACTAATAGTACAAGTAGTACAAAAAAAAGATTGTTAGCTACAGCTGTTGAACTGTTCCTTTTAGCAGGCTAACTCTATTTGGTGCAATTTGGCACCCTGATTTAACAAAATGTGCAACTTTGCCTAGGTCATCTCAGCTAATGATCAAACAATTTAAGTTTTGCTAATCACAATTAAGTCCACAATAATGCAGAAACTACACTTTCTGAAATTACAATTTCTTATTACTTAATTGTCACGGTAATATATATTGTCTTGTCGGAATAGTCACATGGCAAGTTAGAAGAAATTAAGAAAAATACGTATAGTGTTTATTCCTAAAATTTGATAATTATAGAATTTCAAAATCGTAATTTTTATTATTTAAAATAATCATTGTGATTGTTTGAAATTCTACGAAGTTGTACCACTATTCAGACTTAGGCAACCACATCAAAATGCACATTTTTTTCGTCTAAATAAAGGTACAAAATGCATGAGTCATGCACACTAGTAATTGTCCAAACAAGTACAAATGGTACACTTCTGCCTAAGTCATTCAAAAAAAGTGTGAAAATAACATTAGAGTTGAACAAAATTTCTGCCATCAAATGGCACACATTAAATGTGAGGTCACAAATTTTTGGAGTTTCCATATTTACAAATATCCCAAAAAAATTTAATCATTGCTTTAGAGATTTTCTTGATACAAACATATAATTAATAGCCTTATAAACTAAAACTATTTTTTGATATTTAATTAAGTGTCAGTGACTACAAATATAAATATAAGTTTAACTTAGGTATTTTCTGATAATAATTTAATGTCAGTGACTGCAAAATAGATATAAGTTTAACATAGGAACTTTACTAGCGATAACTTCGGCTTAAAGAAAGGTTTGATTATCTATTTGAATTTGAAAAAAATTAGCTTAAAGTCAAATAGCATAATACTCACAGCAACTGAGACAAAGCCTTGTGCTTGGGGTCTATGCATCTTTATTACTTCCTCATTCAAAACTTCAAATAGTAATAAGCTTCCCAAAAGTCAAACATGTAACTGTTCAGGATTAAAAGTCATGTTCTTGACATGAAAAGTCAATGAGTATTATTCTCAACACAAACCTAAACTTTTTTTGATGGGACTAAGGAAACTTGCATTTGTGGGATTTTTATCTCTTTTTTTTTTTTTTCCCAGAGATACCAAACATTTGTCACAACAAGCATAAATAGTAGAATCTTTGGGGTGGATGGATATTTTAGATAATTAATAGGGGATAAGACAGAATTTATAGCATTCAAAAATAAAAATAAAAATGGGTAATTTAGTAAGTGAAACAAAAAGGATGAAATGTGATGAATTTTTTTCAAAAAAATTAAAAATAAATGGAATTTGTTCTCTTACTTTATGCTAATTCTCTGTAGCATCAAAACAAAGTGGTCTGCACATAAAATAGATCCCCAAAGAAAAGGGCAATTTTTTGACTTTGAAAAGTTTTAATTTAAGCACAGGGAGTTTTGAAACTAGATACAAAACTTAAAGAAAGGTATACATAAACCCTTCCAATCTTCTAATAGCCAACTTTTTAGCAATCTCTGAACTAAACATTGCATAAGGCTCCATCACTCAGTGATCACAATTTTTTTTTTTAAAATAGAATTAAATTAAATTAAATAAATGAAGAAAAGAAAGAAGAATCCATTGATAGAAACATTGGAGATTGCTCAAAAACAGAATATACCACCTATATCATACTCAAGGGATAACTTAGTAATTATATGCAGGTCTACAAGCCACTCCCTCAATGCAGAAAGAATCATATATAGTTTAATTCAGGTTTGTTACAAAGTCAAAGAATTTATATAATGTCAAACATTTAGTTTGATTTAGCTTTTGATGGGAACACTGATTAAATTTTTATTTGGTATTTCATTTCATAAATATATATTAAATATATATTATTCATTCTAAATATATATTTAAATGAATACTTAATACATCTCACATGCGTTATAAAATAAAAAATAAAATATTAATTTAAAGAGAGCTCTCCATTTTGGAAGACATTGCATATACAATCAAGATTATTGGAGTTTTTCAGATTTCAATATCGACTTCTTTATTTACTCCAATGGTAAATGTCCACGAAAAAGTATGTATGTATTATCATATTATTAGAGATAAAAACACAAAATTAAGGAAACTAATCTTTCTATAATTAATAATAAAATAAAAATGTGAGGGCATTTTAGCCATGATGGCATCCGAATCAGCATTCCACCTTGGGGGTGTGCAAATCGCAAGTGGAGCCTTTTGACTTTGCATTTACAATAAGCTTTTATCTCTCTCTCTCTCTCTCTCATAATAACATTGTGTGTATTTCTATAATCCAAATATTCCTGTACTACCACTACTGCTGATTCCCTCTATTCCATTCCCTTAAACCCCACACCCACAAGATAATGAACACATAACATACAAATCATATTCCTAGTCAACGCCCTCAGCCACCAAAATCCAAAGCATCGAATATTAAGCAAATCCATATTTTAATCTCAACCTTCAAAAGTCAACTCTCTCTCTCTCTCTCTCTCTCTCTCTCTGTCTATCTGTCTTCTTCATTTATCTTCCCTCATCTCCACTGCTCTCTCTTTCTTCTTCAACTCCAATACCAAACCATGAACTTTCAACTCCAACTCTTTTAACTCCTCTCTTTCTTCTCTTCCTCTATATCTTTTTTCTTCGGTTTCTTGAATAATGGGAAACGGAATACGAAAGCTAAGCCCATGCTTCGCCGGAGACGCCGGAGAGATTTCCCGGCGAAGAAATGACATCGCAGTTTATTTATCTGATCCTCTTGACGAAGGATTGGGCCACTCTTTCTGCTACATACCAACCGACCTTGTTCACAAATCCCAGTCGTTGGAGGATTCTTCCGCCGCCGGCCCCCAAAATACGGTGTTTCGCACCATCTCCGGTGCTGCCATCTCCGCCAACATCTCCACGCCACTCTCCACTGACCCTTTTGCCTACAGCAGTTCTACTTCACTTGACAAGGCTTCAGCTTTTGAAAGCTCAAGTTTTTTCTCCTCTATTCCCCTCCGACCAATTCCCAGGAACTCTATTCACACAGTTAAATCCGGCCCGATTTTGAGGAATTCGGTGTCGGGATCCGGTCCGATAGAGCGTGGGTTCTTGTCCGGCCCGATTGAACGGAGCTTCATCTCTGGCCCGTTGGATAATCAGTTTGATCAGTTGCACAGGTACAGGCCTAATTCCAAGAAACGGGCTTTGGTTAAGAATTTTAAAAAGGTGATGTCTAAATCTTTTTGGAGTTTCTCTAAAGAACTGAGTAGTAATGAGAAAGAGCATAATAATGTTGTGGTGAGTGGGAGTAACAGTGGGAATAGTAGCACAATTACTAGTCATAATTTGAGTAGTGAAATGAGCTTGGTTGATGAGAATGATGATGTTGGGAATGAATCTTTTGGAAGTCAAAATTTGCAGTGGGCTCAAGGGAAAGCCTGGTGAGGATAGAGTGCATATTGTGATTTCTGAGGAGCATGGATGGGTTTTTGTTGGGATTTATGATGGATTTAATGGCCCTGATGCTACTGATTTTCTGTTGAATAACCTTTATTCCAATGTTTACAAGGAGCTTAAGGGTTACTGTGTGTGATAAGGGTGAATCTTGCGAAAATACAGTTAATAGCTCTTCGTTATTGTCAAAGAGTTTGGGTAGCAAGGAAAGGGTGGAGCTTGACAGGAAGTTAAGGGAGAAATTGAGCAATTTGGGACCTGATGGTGTTGCAGACAATACTATGACTGTTAATCATTTGGGAGTTTTGAAAGGGTTATCTGAGGCATTGAGGAAAACGGAAGCATCATATTTGGAGATAGCAGATATGATGTTAATGGAGAATCCCGAATTGGCTTTGATGGATCTTGTGTCCTGGCGATGGTGATGAAAGGCGATGATGTTTATTTGATGAATGTAGGGGATAGTAGGGCGGTTTTAGCTCAAAAGGCTGAGAATGATTCTCAAGCTGGGAAGATGTGGAAGGATTTTGAAGAATCACTCAATGGTTATGATTATGAGAGTGTATATAATTTGAGTTCTTGTCAACTCACAATGGATCATAGTACATCTGTTAAAGAGGTAAACCTATTTTGTTAGGTCTTCTTTAAGGCCAGATGTTGCCTTGTAGTTCCTCTGCTCATGTTTATGTGCTAATATTTTTTGGTATTTTTCATCATCTCAGGAAGTGAGAAGGATTAGAAATGCGCATCCTGATGATGCATTTGCAGTTATAAATGATAGAGTGAAAGGTTCCCTGAAGGTCACCCGGGCTTTTGGAGCAGGCTTTCTCAAACATGTAAACCTGTTTCTCAGCTCCATTATAGCACTCATATACTGTGTAAATAAACCGCAGTTTTGTACTCTGCTGTTGCATTAGTCCTAGAATGCATAAATAACTTTATATTTAAAATTTCTGCAAATAAAACAGAGGTTATGACCATCTAATTGCCTTGCCTAGATGTAGAACAAGTTTGCAGAGGGCCAAGATCCCTACTACATTAATATTTGCTTCTGCACTTTAAGCTGTGATTCACATTGAGTTTCGTTTTGATTCTCGTGATGATGATTTAGAACAATTTTTGGATTTTTTACAGTCCATACTTACCATACAGTTCTAGCAAAAAAGTTGGTGAATTGGTGACTTACATTTTAATCTGATTATTCTTGTTTTACAGCCCAAATGGAACAATGCACTTCTGGAGATGTTCAGAATTGATTATATCGGAACTTCCCCCTACATCACATGCTCACCTTCTCTTCGCCACCGTAGATTAGAATCCAAGGACAAATTCTTGATCTTGTCTTCTGACGGCCTCTACCAGTACTTCACCAACGAAGAGGCCGTTTCAGAAGTTGAAATATTCATGTCAACATTCCCTGAGGGAGATCCAGCTCAACATCTTGTTAAAGAAGTGTTATTTCGTGCTGCTAAGAAAGCTGGTACGATTATACAGAATTTGCAGCAAATATATCTACATACAAGTGATCTGCCTATATATGATAGCATGAATTACAATGTTTGCAGGTATGGATTTTTATGATTTGCTTGACATCCCACAAGGTGACCGGCGGAGGTATCATGATGATGTCTCAATTATCATTATTTCTTTTGAAGGAAGTATATGGCGGTCATCAGTGTAACTAGCACTAGGATTAGAGGTACAAATAGGAAAAAAACAGATAAATTTCACAGGAAGCTTCAAGTAATTTTTGTTTCTCTTGGATGATACATACCATCGTTCTGAGGATGTTTATACTTGTAGCATAAAACTAGGTTACGTTTTCAGAGTTCCAATATATGATAGAAAAACTGTGTGTGATCTACCAGTGGGGATTGTAAATGCCGATAACCCCAAGGTTTTTGCCCTTTCTTGGAATGTAATATAACTTCAAAATTTTGTATTTCCTGGTGCTACTTGAGGTTTGCATTTCTTCAAGAAGTGCCCTTCCGACACTGATAAATTTCAATAGACAGGCCAACTGGTCGAAATTCTTTTGTTCTTTTCCATTTTGTTTGTATGCCTAAAGCTGCCTTTTGCTACTGTCTTGTATTTTAATTACTGAAATGCAAAGACTCCATTTCTTTTCCCTATGGAAATACAGTCTTGACTGTCAACATTTCAGAATTTCTACTTGAACACAAACCTTGAACTTCTGGTCATTAATGAAAACTACTCCAACTCCTATTTATCTTCTACTGTTGTTTCTTCTTATCTAGCTCAAATACAAACAGCTTCTCGATCATACTTAGTATAGGAAGATAGTCAGCATATTTACCAGACTTTTTGTTCCATTAAACTCAATTGCGTAAACTTTTTTGCAAGGTTTTGGCATGAAAGCGATGGACCAAAACTCAATAGTAGTATAGCATCTTCCAGATTGAAATTCCAAGCTGAATCTCTTCATGAAATCCACTTAATTTGCAGAGTTGGAGATGGTCAACAAGAACTCATTGCATTGTCAATCATTTGCGCGTTTCGTCTTATGAAAGTTAATCCACACCTAACAACATTGCAAGCTAATAGAGTAGACTTTCTACACAGGAAAAAGAAGTCAGATGTAGACTTGTGCTAATATTTCAAAATTCCCTACTGTTTCTTGGTTCGCATAATTGTTATTTACGCCATCAGATGCATGAATACTTCATGTTTCTTTTTCTTTATTGTTATCATCATCCTCACGCCGTTTATATGGTTGAAATTCAATTTCAATCACGAAATTACTAAATAAATGAAAACTAAACTACGTCAGTACAGTTGTGCTTATCCTTTTTGTTACAAACGTATGAAGCAAATTTAAGAAATTTTTAAATGAATATCAAGAAAGATAAAAGTATGAAAACAAATTTCTACTTGATTTTGTGTATAGTAGGACCAAGTGCTTAAAAATGAAAAAAATAAATAAATAAAATAAAAATCCCTGCTGAATTCTGGTATCTAAAAACTAAAGGCAGCCATAGGCCCATAGTGGTCTAGTTAAAAATTTACTAACTCCACATATAATCAATTATTCAAAGAAAGCAGAGAATCACATACATAGTTGACCAACACAAGCAGACAAAAAAGCTTTGCATGAACCCTAATTTGATTCCATGATTTGTTGGAGGATGATGCATATACAAACTGTGTTAGGTTTCTAATAAATGTAATGGTTGCCCCAAAACAATTATATAAATGACAAGCAAGTCAAGGTACATGAAAAAAGCTCTTTTAAATATTGGGACAAATTGCTTATCTTGTGACCTGTGACATTAAAATTTAATTTTCCAAACCAAAGTTTTGGTTTTTAATTCTTGGACTATCACAATCAATTGGAGGGCTCTTGTTGGAACCAGTAAAGTGATGTGACTGTCATCTCATTTCAAGACCCAATCCCACAATTTTCATGGCCCTTTGATTAATTGTGTTCAAAACCAGTCTAAAATTGGGTTCCCACAATTCAACTTATAATTTTTGTGTCTGTTCAAGATTTCGTAAATCTTTTTTTTTTTTTTGTTATAATTGATTTGGTCTCCATAAAATATTAGTTTTAATTTTCTGATTATAGTCATAAAATTTTTTTATTGACTTTTGAAAAAGTATTTTGACGTATTCTTTGAATACTTCAAAGTTAAAACAAAGTACTTAAAGAAATTTTTCCATTCAATTTTAGTTGTTTCCTCTGATTTTAATTAGCCTGATTAATGAGAGTTGTTTCCAGCCTAAAGTATATAATAGATAGAGGGAAAGAAGCTTGATTGCCTAATTAAGATATTTGTAAGTCAAAATACATGGATATTTTTTTGTCCAGAAAAATCCTCACGTGGTGCTGCAACAAAATCACGATTCAAGAATCAAATCTGACTTGTTACCTTTCTAGAAGTGTGGATGTAATAATAAGCATGGTTAGACAGTTGTTGTCGTGTGCATACAATTGCATCAATAATAATAATATATACATATATATATATATACACACACACACACACTTGCATAAACATGGAATAAACCACTCAAATCAGACAAGTGAGAGAAAATTTTGATCCTGATCGAATTTAAATGATTATATAAAAATTAAAATTGTAAACGATTTAGTGATTAGTTACTTTTCTTGAGTTACAAATAAATATTATTTAAGTTTGACCAAACAAAATTGGACGGGAACTTCCGCCGTTGACAACCCGAATTTTGAGTAGGGCAAATTCAAGTCAGAGATACATAATTTTTATTGATTTTATGCAAGTAATAAAGATCAAGTTTCATTTAAATTTTCTATCTATTCTTGAACGGAAAGGGTGGTTTTGAACTTTGTAAACAAGACTAACCACGAGCAAGTATAAACCTAGCAGTGCAGACCAGACTTTATGCTCAACATTGAATTAATGAGTTCATGATATAGAAGAAGAATTAAGTCAATTAAGAAACTCAAATCCAATTAAGAAAAGAGTCAACATAACTGGAATTAATGATGTAATGGTGTAGCTGTGAGGTTCACATTCAATCTACTTTTATCATCAGTCATAAATCGAGGATGATTTCAAATTGAAGTTTTCCTGCCCAAACTCACTGTGTAGTCTACCAAACTAGGAGAAGTTAACAAGATTTGTCCCAATCAGGTTGATAGGATTATATTAAAAAAACATTATCGAATTATTATAAGATAAGTATAATTACATTTGTCATTCCATAGATTAAATAGTATAACTACAATTGTCATTCAATAGATTGAATTGGATAGAATCAAATGTGGACTAAAATTTTCAGGAAATTTGTACTCAATGTAAAACAGGCAATACTTTCTCATTTAATGGGGTAGCAAAAAGTAGATACACTATATACACAACACACCGTCAAACAGCATTTGGAAAACCTTACATTAAGTTCATAAATGCAAAACCAGACTTATTGCCCAAAAAAATAAGAAAGAAAAAACTCTTATGTTTTACCAAGCACATTCCCATCGACACAAACTGCAAGTAGTCCACATCTCACGGATACGAATTTGATATACTAGTACGAAACCAGGTAAAATAACAAGAAATGATAGATAATTCGAAAATGGTCAGTTACAAGCTGAGTTTTCCTGTGCTTAGGACAAAGTAGTAAAAGGCACCCAATCCAAAGCTGTATTTGCAATGTATGTGAAACAGTGATAGGAGAGGGGATGAGTAAGAGAACAGCGGGTGCTCTGGCAGCAATGATACGTTGGCGCTTGGATAATTTTGGCCACCATCACCATGAAAAGCATCCTCCTCTTCTGCGGCGAGAGAACCTAGTATTTGAAGCTGGAGTCATGTGAGTATATCAGAATTGTTTGCACATAATTTTTGAAGCTTTCCATGTTTCTGGCATGTCTATCACCATATGAACCTCTGTGTCCCAGCTTCATGATTCCAAGAGAAAGGTCGAAACAAGAACATAAACATTGTGAAGCAATTGATGAAAAGATACAGGATCCCCATCAGAAGCCAACTCTTGTTGTTAGTAATATTGGTGTGGAGAACCAAGAAGAAGAATGGAATTGTATAGTATCTGAACTCTATCAGCGGAGCAGGAACAAGTGATGCAGCACAAGCAAAAAAATATACCAACACCCAGAGCTGCTTCTGATTTTTTGCTGCAAATAACAATCAATTAATCTTGTTCATAAGATTCACATCCTACACAAAATACATAAAAGAAAGAAAGGAGAGTTGGCTTGCACTAACCCAAGGTACAGACAATAGAAAACCATGAGTAAACATAAAGTGGGACCATAAGGTACTTCGTTGACCAATGGTAATTGATGACTTTTCGCCAGAGATAGAAGGGATAATGCCGATTGTCTGCAAGGAGATATGGATGGGCTATGCTGCAGGAGACAATAAACATTTTACTAGAATGTACAAGATGCCAAATTAATTCCAAATTAATTCCAATAAAACTTTGCCATTTAATGAAAACCTTTTAACCCAGTTTTCACTTTTCAAGCAATTGGAAGGTACACATTATATTTTCAACAGGCAGAATGAAGAAAAAGAATACAGAAAGACCACCAAGTACCATAGAAGTTCAGTAACTTTTATCAAATGGTGTAAAATAAACTGTAAGATATGTTTAAAAAAGTTTTATGACCAAAAACTGATTAAAAAAAATTACAACTAAGAGATTGAGCTGATTGAGTAGCAAAACAGATCAAATGGGACTTTGCAAGTAAATTCTAAACAAAAGGCCTATATTGAGATGCACCAATGAATCTCATAGAATAATTGAGAAACGAATCATTTTAGAAATTGATCATGCTCGAATTTCTTTGATGACACAACCTGAAAAATTGCACAGAAAGGAAGCCAATAGTTAATGCCATGAACCACTGAAAGAAACTAAGCAGTTTGTTCTTGCAGAACTGTCGGAACAGAAATGCAGCTTGACCTAAAGAGAAGTGGACAGGAACCATAAACAGAGCAGAAACCATGCCAAAATAAAGCAACTGAGCAAAATGGGGAGAAACTGCATGTGCATCTTTAGCACCTGAAAATTCAGAGTAAGTGAGTTATTATTTGCCGTTCAGCTTCATGGATTTAATAAAGTGCGGACAATAATTCATTAATTTTTTTAGCAAAAAGGAAAACAGAAGTAGACAATACCAAGAACTATACTTCCATTCCAGCAAACAAAAGCAACAAAAGCCACAAATACCATAAAGAAAGGACTTAAGGCAACCAAAAGCTCCCAGAAATGATTCCACGAAATAATTATTATGCCCTGAATATCATCAAGCAATCCTGCATCACACAGAAAAACATGGAGATATATAGTTAGCAAACATGGAAAACAGAAAAACAGAAAATCGCCATCAAGTCTCTTATGGCAAGTGAATTCTTTTCAGGTGCTGCTGAGGATACCATGTTATGCCCTAGTGTATTTGACTTCTTTGCATGCGCATATTTGAACTCCGCATTAACTTGATTCTATCACCTTTCTGGTTCCATTTTAATTACTAATTATTATTAGAAGACAATAGGCGCTGGTATGGGCACAACAGCATTCTAAAATAATATCAATTACTTGCAAGATTTTTACTGACTACGTCAATGCATTACCGAATAGTATGAAGATGAGGTATAACCTGATGAGTGTGTCATAGGAAAAGACGTTTGTGAAGTAAATTTGTTCCGGCTCTTTGCACCACTATTGACCCTTCGCTTTCTCAAGTTAGAGATCATTGATACACCTTTACGGTTGGCAGAGAGATCATCTTTTTCCTTTGATGTGCTGAAGTCATCTACTTCCACACTATGTTTTTGATGAGACTGAGAAAATTCTATAACGCCAGCGCAAGCAACAAAAAGCATCCATATAGTATTTGTTTGCCGTATCAACACAGATAAGGCCCCAAGCTACCGGTAAATGAATCAATAAGATCACATAAGGTGCAGAGAAAATGTAGAGGGAAGATTTAGAATCAAAGGAAAACTATAATAAATGTAATAGCATTTTGGTCGAATAGTGACAACCCATAATGTTTTTATCAGTGATTAGTCCAGATTACAGCTCTTGAACTTAACAAATCAGCATTTAGCATCAAAAGAGAGAACAATGGCACTGAAGATCTATAAATACAAGATTATGTAGTTCTTCTTCCCAGTCACAATGCAGGATACTTTTATATGAGGAGGCCACTCCAAGAAGTTCATAATCACAAGAAACTTCAATTTTTTCGAGAATAATTTGGTGTTATCCCAAGAGATTTGTGAGCACGTGTAAGAAAATTCTGAAATACTACCACAGGATTTGATTTCACATGACAAAAAAGGAAAAAGAAAATTTGAATCAAGGCTTTGAAATATGGCCCTTGTGGTGCTATTAATTTTAGTTTAAATTTCATGCGGAGGAAAGATGGACTTCCTTCTTGTTTAACTTTTTCTGAAGGGATTTGTTAACCTATCCTTCAGACCACTATTTCCCACCTTTCCAACAGATAAGGAGAGAAAAGATAGATAGATATATATAGAGAGAAAGAGGGAAGGAGAATGAAAAATTTCAGCCTGTGCTCGCCCAACAGCTCATTGGCCAAATAACATAGCCAAATTGCAACTAACAAAGGTATATGGAGCGGATGGAAGTTGAAGAAGTTGACATAATACAAACAGCCCACAAAGCAGAAATTTAGCAGCCCTTCACATGCTCACAAAGTGTATATTATGAAACCAGACTCTGCAAAATCATCAAATAAAAAGCTGCCAATTGAAGAAAGAATAGTTAGTTTTGTTGCTAAGTTGCTGGGTGTATATTTAGTTGTGGAAATTGACCAAATAAGAGAAGTCATAAAAGGTATGCTGAGAGACTACAAACACGCCCACAAGGCTGCAATAGCACTGGTACAAGATCGACATTCTCTATAATATTAACATATTTTAGATGACACAAGTTTCAGAAAATTTCTCACCAATGAACTGAACAGGTACTTCTTCTTCAGAATTAAAAGATACATGGCAAGTACTGCTGTTAGTGATGCCACGTCTGTATAATATAGAAAAGTGAAGAACCAGTGCAGTGGATACAATGACAAAACCACAGCACGAAGTGTTGCCTTCTTGTCATCAAGAGATGGTCTCAAATGGGTGATTATCTCATAAACAAGAATGCTACATATTACAGCCAGAACACCATTAGTGAGTCGTAGAATTGAAGTGGAGCACGAATCTGAAAATGACAACACTGCTTGCATACAGAACAATCCTGGAAACAAAGAAGCAACATAGGCAAGTGAAAGAAAGTACCTGCAAAAGTTTTAAATTGCATAAATCAACTTCTTTTACTTGAAAGTTTCTATACAATTGAATCTCGTAAAGAAAGTCCTCTTCACTGCTTTCACCATCTATAACCAGCTTAGCTCAGTCTCATTCAACATATTTCCCAAGCTATTGTGAACAAGATTAAAATGTATCAGTTCTACAATGCAACAACTTCACATCCAAATAGACAAGCTCAAACATCTAGCTCAAAATTGTACTGATATATTCAAAAAAGTAGTCTCATTTTCTTGATTCCTTCTTAAAAATGTCAATTCTATACCATCTCATCTCCTTCTCAATAGCAATGATCTACTCAGAGGAAGAATCATTTTCTAAACCTGCCATACAAAATTCTTAGTGCAAGACACCAATGAGATTTTAAGTTTTTTTAAATTGCAGAGCAGGAAAAAAAACCCATCATTGCATCCCCACTCTGAATTGTGAACAAAAACAGAAATTAATTACGGCATGTCATATGCAGCCGCTACATGTAATAATTAATCCTATTAATATAAATAATACATGAACACTTTGGAAATAATAACCACAAAATAATCCATCTAATTTCATTTTCTAAATAGAAAAAATAACTATTTAATCAATTCTACTACGAATAGCAATTCAATAACTAGTCAAACTTCCTCACAGTTCAGAGTTCACTGACAATGCATGGAAATTAAATGAACAAACAAGCACGGAACCAAATGAATAGATTATGAAAATAAATACCAAATGAAAACTCACAGTCCAGGGGAGTGGTGATCATGGGATCCCAACTTCTGAAATTGCCTCGGCAGTACTGTTGCGCCTGCGTACGTGGAATATCTCATCCTGCATTTCCACCATAGCATACAAAAAAAAAAAAAAAAAAAAACTCCTCCAATCATCAATCAGATCATTTACTTACTACATCCAATATATGTATGAAATTCTCGGTTAATCGTCAAAAATTAGGTATATAAAAATAGTAAAAAAGTTTACCATGTAAGGATCCGGAACAATGCGATTAACAAGAATAGAGATTGGAATTAGCCATAGAATTACAATCGATGCAACTGCGATCCTACCCATATTGGATAAAATTTATTGTTTTGGCGAATTTGCGGGGCTTGGGTTTTCAGGTTTTTCTTATGAAATTTTAGTTGAGGATCTTTTGGCTGTTTCAGATTTTAACGAAAATGTTACACAGGACGGATTTTATGTATAAAACGCGTTAGATAGTTGAAGAACAACCCGGCGCCCTCAAACTCAAAAGAAAGCGCATTACTGGTGGGAAAGTCCATTTTAGGGTCAAGTACTATAAACCCTTAACTTTTTCTATCTAAAAAAAAAAATTAAAAATATATCTTACTCCAAAAATCTATTTCGCCAATTTTTTGGAAAAAAAAATCAAATTGTTAAGTTTATCATTAGAGCTTTGTCACGAAACCATGCTTCAACTCGTTAAATGAAGAAATTCGCGAACTAACTCTTAGTTGAAAACTTTTTCTTGAATTTTTATGATTGATAAGTTATATTAACAATCATTTTAATTTTTATGCGTCAATACTTAACTATATTTTTAGTAAGAAAATTTGAATAATGTAAAAAAATTTAAATTTTAATGTAGCATTCAAAACAGGAGGTGGATACGAAATTCCCTGTATAAAACAGTTCACCCAAACAAAATTATGTAATTTAAAATTTTAAGATGCAAAATTCAATTAACACTTCCTAATAATCGCCACTTGTTTTCAGATCTCATGCGTTAATTTCTTCTCCGCTGTCCAAGAAGGCACTGGCATTTCCCTTTTTCTAAAAGAAAAAGAAAACTATGAAAACAGCTCCAGTGTTCCAAAAGACATTTGAAAAAACCAAATAATATAAACTACTTATTAGTTAATACAGCTCCAGTGAGCAAAAATCCTTAACAATACAAAACTATAGAAACAGTGCGTAGGCAACACCTTTATGCTGCTAAATCTCTCCAAAAATCAAAACCAACACAATGAATTGGGAAAAAACTCTAGATTTTACAATCACAAAACCAGGGGCTGATGACATTAACTGGATATTAAGCTGATGGCATCAATAGGAAATTAGAGGTACAAAATCAAGAACGACAATGCAAGCAGCATTTTCTTCACAGTATAGAGCAATAATCAGGATACTAATAAATGCTTCTGATAGAAACATTTCCTGTGCACAATTGAAGGACCAGATTCATCGTACTCTGCCTTTGCTATCCACATCTGCAGACAATGATACAAAATATCAAACTCAGATGGGGAATGCATAAAAGTAGATGACAAATGAATAATCAATAAATTGTACCTGCTGGAAGGTACTCAGGGATGCTAAGATGGATCCCCCAATCCAAACGCTGTACTTCCTTTCAGGAGGAGCCACCACCTTAATCTTCATGCTACTAGGAGCCAATGCAGTGATTTCCTTGCTCATTCTATCAGCAATACCGGGAAACATGGTAGATCCGCCACTGAGTACAACATTCCCGTATAGATCCTTCCTTATATCAACATCACATTTCATTATAGAATTGTATGTTGTCTCATGGATACCAGCAGCTTCCATTCCAATCATTGATGGCTGGAAAAGGACCTCAGGGCATCGGAAACGCTCATTTCCTATAGTAATCACTTGACCATCAGGTAACTCAAAGTTCTTCTCAACACTGGAGCTGGTCTTGGCCATCTCCATTTCCTGCTCAAAATCAAGAGCAATGTACGCCAGCTTCTCTTTCATGTCCCTAACAATTTCCTTCTCAGCAGAGGTAACGAATGAGTACCCTCGCTCAGTGAGGATTTTTGCCAACTGGTCTGTGAGGTCACGTCCAGCAAGGTCAAGACGAAGAATAGCATGGGGAAGAGAATAGCCTTCATAAATGGGGACTGTATGGCTGACACCATCCCCAGAGTCCATAACAATACCTGCATGAAAGCACCAAGATAACCATGAAAACATAATATGGACAGACATGTTCTTATACCACAACAGCAAACAAGGTGCAAATAACCAGACAAAGTTTCATACAAGCTCCCCCTTGCCCCATATATCCAATGCCAATAACAAAACAATCCAATCCCTTAATCCATCTATAGTTTCCGGAATATAATGAAAAACTCGATTAATTTGTTTTGAATGAAGATAACAATGGCAAGGTTTCAATACTTGCTACTAAGTCGAAGCTCTAATATCTCAAAAACTATGACTGCGTAAAGCAAATTATGATGCACTCAAGATATAATAAGCAAAAGTACCAAGTGAAGTGTGAATATGTCTTAAGGAGACCTTGGCAAGTATTTCTACCCCGACAACACATTTTGTGAATGAGAACATGACGCAAATAACGCAGAAGAAACTCTTAATTATAGTCCACTATCCATCAATGAGTCCTCGTACTGGTAAAGAATCCAAATAAACGAAAAAATGCTTTCGGTGGCAGAGACTTCTTCAAGGGTTCCAAACAGAACACGAGTCAAAGAATGTGGACAATTAGAAGTTAGCATGACTTTGACATTCTTCTAGTACTTCCAATTCTCTACTCAACCAAAACTATGACAGTAAAAATGAAGCAACTTACCAGTTGTACGACCACTGGCATACAAGGATAGAACAGCCTGGATAGCAACATACATGGCAGGGGAATTGAAGGTTTCAAACATAATCTGAGTCATCTTCTCCCGATTAGCCTTTGGGTTGAGGGGTGCTTCTGTGAGAAGAATTGGGTGCTCCTCAGGAGCAACACGGAGTTCATTGTAGAATGTATGATGCCAGATCTTCTCCATGTCATCCAATTACTAACAATACCATGCTCAATGGGATACTTCAGAGATAGAATACCACGCTTGGACTGGGCCTCATCTCCAACATATGCATCTTTCTGTCCCATGCCAACCATCACACCCGTGTGGCGTGGGCGACCAATAATGCTGGGGAACACAGCCCTTGGAGCATCATCCCCAGCAAATCCAGCCTAAAACATCATTAAATCAGCCATCAGTATGAACATTGGATCTCTAGGGGTACCAACCAATATCTACAATATTTCTTGTTGAGGATAAATTAAGATTCTTAACCAAACAAGAGGCAAAATATGTAGTTATCATGCTCTCTACTAAAATAAGCATTACCTTGACCATGCCTGTTCCATTGTCACAAACAAGAGGTTGAATGTCCTCAGCGTCCGCCATTTACTACTTGTTGACCTGCCAAAGAAATACAAGCATTGCCAGGATGTTGAAGTAGAATAAAAATACAACATATTAATTATGAAATTTTATTTGTTATAACATGTCAAAGTCATAGATTTTCCTATTGCAAGAAAGTTAGAGCTTCAGCTGATCATCAACATCAGCACGACTAACTTTAATTCATTACAGTACATGCCTCGCAATATATCAACTACAATTGATTTTGAACAAATTTGTTCTGAAATGAAATACAAGAAGTTAAATTGCATCTGCTTAAACAAGATGTGTATAAGCAAGTCACTAATACAAGAGACTGCCTCAAAGCCGTAAAATATTGATTTTATATTACATACAAAAGAGATAGTAATATCTAATCATTAGTTGTCTGTGTAAATATTTTGTTCACGGTGCCAAACCATTCATTAAATACACTCCCGCTCTCCCAAGCTGCTGGCATGAAGATGGAATTTTATACATATCTTTTATTCAAACTCTGCAGTGACACAGAGCTCTTTCCCATCGACCAACTATTTATCATAATATGTCACCACTCGTAGACATCCATAAGCAACTGCAATTGTTTCCCCTCTAATAAAAAATAAAATCCAAGTATGCATCAATCCAACCTAAGCTTCACCTAGCCATTTCCATATAGTACTAACAGGTAGCCGAATTGAGTTTCAGCTGCAGCAATCAAGTGGCAACGACCTTTCTTCATCTACATCTCTGTCAAGATTATACCACAAAAGTACATGGAAAAAAGAAACAAAAATATTCCATCCCATTGTCTTGAATTCGTTTGTTACTCCTTTGTCCAACTATGGCCTTTTTCTTATCAAGCACTCCAGTTTTAACAAAACAGTTAAAAAATATATCTTACAAAAAAGATTTAGCATGGTTTAAGTTCATTTTTTAAAATTTAGCCACACACACTCAAAAAGTGTGTTTAAGTGCAAAGTAAAAGGAATCTATATTACTTACGTGGATTTGATACTCTCAACACGAATCAGGCTGAAAGTAAGATTCATCAATTTGATGGACCATCTAACCAATTGTTAATCAACAATCAAAGAACTTCCAACTTCCAATAATCAATGCATAGCCAATGATAGGACTTAATCAAATACCTTATGTAATCCAAAGGCAAAGACAGAAGGCAATGAAAAAAAAAAGGCAAGAAATACTAAAAGAAAGATCGACTCTGCTGACATCTCACTCTGACAATATTCAAACCTCAGGATCAATGATCAAACTACCAATAATATCATCTGATCAGAGATCTCATACATGCGCATTTTAAGTAGAATGTAGATGTACTTATGTAAAAATACATCGCATAAGACAAATGACAAAATCGACAAACCAAATGAAAATGCTGATCGACGAGAAAAAATGTGAGAGTATATTTTTCTACGTACAATCAAAACGAAATAATCTCAATCATGCAATTCAGAATGCGAGAGAATTTCATTACCTTTTTTTCGTATTTCGAAACCCTAGAAATGGAGGAATAATGAATTGAAGGACTTCACGTCGATCGAGAAACGGAGAACGATTCTCTTCTTCCAACAATTAAGCGCCTCAAGTTTCAAAAAATGGAAATCGTGAGCGAGCGAGCGAGCGAGCGAGCGCAAATGAAATGCAAATGTGAAGGAAATGAAATTCACCTTTAAAATGCACCTTAACTCTCGCTTTACTCCTATTGACCCGTGCTTTGCATGAAAAATTTTAATATTCAAATTTTACATAAACATTTTTTAGTATAATAAATTGGGAGTTGATATTGGTACTCCAAAAATTATTACGGCATTTAAATTTATTATTTTTAGTAATTAATAGAGTATTTTGGGGATGTTAGTATCAAATTTCAATAAATAAATGATCTAGTATTTTACGAGAATAAAGCTGAATAAATTATATTTTTTTTTAAAAAATATTTTATGTAGCATGATGGAATAAATTCGATAATCATTATATACAAGATGAGGATGAGATCGTGGAATTTTTATTTTTTTTTAAATCTTGTGATTTTGGATTATATGAAATGTAGTTGTTATGCACTAGTATATATATGCAATAGAATTACAAAATACTTTTAGCTTGAAGTGAGAGAAAAATAAGAGTAATTATCTTTCATATTTATGTTTTACACTAATTTACAGTATAATTAGAATTAACCCCAAAAATGAGCTCATCACAATTTATTAAGTCCATCTGGTAAGAAATTAATAGGTACTTGTGGGCCAAGGGCCCAAGTTTGTCTTAAAGTCCTTCCAAGTTTGATTATCAAATGATGTTTTGTATTCCGACATGTGGAATAATTATCTTCACGTAAATTAATATTAATTATAGAAAAATACTATATATATTATCAGTTTGTCTTTCACTAATTTTTTAAAATGAATACAAAAGTTTTTATTTTCAATGGCTTGTGTGTTATTGTTTTTTTTCGTGGTGCAAAATGATGACTTGTTTGTTTTTCACTGCATCATGAAATTAATCATTGAAGATACAATTACAGTTGAATCCAAGTCTTTATTGCCATAATTACCATCTTGATTATTCCTCATTCTTAGGTTAAAATTTTGGTTTAACGATCAGAAGTCATCATGGCAATTTAACTAATGAAGGCATCAATGAAATAATAAAAAAAAAAAACGAAAATAAGAAAACCTATATTATTGTTCACTTTAGAGCTTCATCTAATCTTGTTGCTTGTCGGACCATGTCAATTATTATGTCACATTTCAATGCATCAAATTAAAGTTGTTGAATTTTATGGTTTCAACAGAAATGAGGATTTTTTTTTTTTAATTTTTATATTGATCACTTTCAATGTAGATATGAACATTTTTATCTAATAATTAGATATATATAAAATAATCGATCACTTCATTGAAAAAAAATTAAATGTCTTGATTATACAAAAATTCAAATGATGCGCATTTAAGACATACTTACATCAACTACATCAATGCATGTTTTAATATTATTATCAATTCTTATGGTGTGGTAGTACCAATATCATTCTTGTATGGGTGAGGTTAGGGTTTTAATGTCCGTTCCCCTCCTCCATCAAATCAAGCCGACTTAATCCCCAACATCAACTTAATCAACATATATTTTAATATTACCATCAACCTTTATGGTGTGGTGGTACTAAACCTGACTCTTATATGAATAAAGTCAAGGTTCAAGGTTCATTCCCCTACTCCGACAAATCAAGCTGATTAATTCCCCAACATCAACTTCATCAACAGATGTCTTAATATTACCATCAATCCACCCTTGTAGTATAGTGGTACCAACCTCACTCTTGTATTGATGAGGTGAGGGTTCAATGCCCATTACTCTCCCTTAGCAAATTAAGTTGAGTTAATCCCCCACCCCCATTCCCCTCCCCCTCCCGCCACCCCACCCCCACCCCAAAAAAAGGAAAAAAGATTGAAATAAGCAAGTGGCCCGAATCTTGAAAGAGAAGTGTATCTCCCTTTGTGAAAGACAATGTGAGCAAAATTTGTGTCTGAACCTGACATTCCAAGTCATATTGCAAAGAGGAACATTATTGTGGGGAACATGTCCTTCTACCCTAAGGAAAAACCCACACCATTTTTATTTTCTTTTTCTTTTTCTTCTCATTGAATCTTTGATCTGCAGTTGCATGCTCTCACTTTGTATTGAAAAGAAATACATGTAAATCTTCATGAAATCAAATAGTACATGTAGGGATAATTGAACATCATTGCTGTGACCAGCATGCATGCAACCTCGGTATCATTATTCCTCCATGTCCATTTTGACACTGTCTTATCAAATAGGAGTAAAATATATATATGAATATTTTAGCAATTTAAAAGTAATTTTTAATGGTTATATATACATTACTATGAATTATCAGCAACATCTTATTTTTCTTCCCCTCAAATGATGCACCAATCATAGTGCTGTTGTTCCAGGGGTTTTTGGGTCAACGTAGGTAAATAATCAATAATTATTGATGAACAATAATCATGGCTGAAAGGGGTGCTAGACTATTAGAGGATTTATAGGTCAATGTAGGGAAATTAATCATGTGGAGTCTTACAACATATTACGCGGATGAGGTCAAGTTTTATGTAATTTTGTTATTTTGTGTTTGAATTAATAGATTTGAAGTTAATAATTTAAAATTCATAAAAATAAATTTATTAAATTTATTTGAATAATTTCAAATTAAATAATTTTTAAAATTTTCAGCTTTTATTTTAAATTGTTGTTTGAATCATTGTCATAAATTTTAAAATTTATTTAATATGAAGTTATTTGATTTTTTTGAAAATAATTTTAAAAAATAATAATAATAAAAACAGATAAGAGATAAGGAGAGGCATTTTCAAAAAAATTCCTTTTTATTCTATTTTGATGTGATGGATTTGATGAGCACATCGCACATAATGTATATCATATACAAAGACACATGATTCATGCCCTTTTGATTTTGTGACTGGCATATTACGAATTAGGATTTTCCCACCAATATTTGCCATTATTTTTAACCTGTGCACTTCAAATCTCTTCTCATGCCAAATTAAATATTATGTTTTAAAAAGCTATTTATTTAATACTTTCCCAAAGAAAAGTGTTTAAAAAGCTATTTATTTAAACACTAAAGTTACCATGTTGTCATTAATTTGTGGCGGGGGCTAATTTGTTTTTATTTTCAAGAGTAATCTTTTCGTTTTTTACTATTTGAAATTTTAGAAATACATTTATTTTATATATAATTATCAAAACACAACTTATTTCTATTTTTGAAATATATGTTTAAATTTATTAGCATTTCATATCTTCACCTACAAAAAATTTACTAATATTTTATGTTTTTTAATTAAAAAAATATTATAAAATAAATAAATTTTTATTTTTAAACTAATATAGTTTATTTAAAAATATAATTAATCAAAATGTATTTTTATTTTTATAAAAAAAATTAATAAAAATATTTTCAAATATTTAAAATAATGAAAATATAAAGATGAGATGAAAATGAAACCCGGAGGCTCTTAAATTTGGGAAGATGAACGTGAAGCATGGGACATGATGGTGGGTGGATGGGCGCAAAATCATCATGAAGCATGTGAATAAGCAGGTAATGATGCCTCATGAGAGTCTGTGAATCTGTTTTTTCTGACTGTTAATCCTATCTTTCTGCATTCTAGCAGCTTTTAATTACTATTAAGGTCAGTTTAATCTTTATTTAATGAGATTAACCACTGTTTAATCTACTTCCTTCAACTCACTGTTAATGCACCTTCAGGGTGTTGGTTAGCGCGTCTACTACACATTCTGTGATTCGATCGTAATTGGCATTTAGTTTCGGCTTTGATGTTGATGTTATGATGAAAACCATGCACTCATCCGACTACACTTCCTCCCCTTATACTCAAACTTATATCTCATATCGTGGAATTGTTATATCACGATATAATGAGGTCTTTGATGGAATATTCTTTTTTCTGTTTTTTTTTTTTTTGTTTTTGAATTTTGGTCTTTTTTTTCATTTTTGGAGGGGAGGGGTGGGGATTTGAATTTAATAGGAGAATTTTTTAAAATTGCTAGTTAGGAGAGGATGGAGAAAGTAGATAAGTTTAGGTTTACTTATATTTTTCATTTTTCATTAACGATTTTCAAGATTAATACTTTTATTAATTCACTTGGTGGTAGATTTTCCTTTTGAATAATGAAAAATGGTATTTCGATTTGTATAATATTCTTATTTTAAATAGTCAAAAAGAATGTTTTAAATTGAATCGAATGGTAAAAATTCAAGAGAAAAAAAAATGGTAGTTGGTGTTTTAATTCAGTCTCTCGCGATCATCATCTTTGACTAATGATCCTATGCATCAAGTTTAATTATGGGAAAGAGCAAAAATTTAATATTTTTTGCTGAAACTAATAAATAGATCTGATGTACAATTTTCTCCTTTGAAATATAATTAAAATATCTAAAATATCAGCAGGTTTGCATCTTTTATTCGAGGATCCAACCGACCTAATCAGATTCGAATTCGAGTTCGGATTGACTTTTCTCACAACTGTTGATGAAGCGAACTGATGGAATGAAAAAGTTAACTACATCATAACATGTACGGTATATGTGGATCAATAACTATAAATGGTATAATGATTAAATGTTATAAGATCACTTTTGCATTTTTACTCATTTTGCTCATCAGTTTTTACGATCTCTTGACCTGAACTAACTTAAGTTTGAAGGGTGTTAGTTCAGATCGTCCATTAAATCTAACATGTGTTAGTGTTTCAAGTCATTTTAAATTTAAAATATCTAAAATCAAGATCATTTCAATCAGAATTTAAATATACTTATTTATTCCAAGTCAAGATTAGTCGCAAATATGAAATAAAAATGAAGAATGACGAGTTCATCTAGTTTTTCTATATCATGATAAATCATAATTTATATATGTATATATGTACACATCCACGTTGTGTTATATGCATGCATGTCCATGATACCAAATAGTAAACATATTAGCTTTGTGGATAAGAGAGTAGAAGGTTTACCAAATCTAAAAGCATCCTTCCATTTTCAGTTGGGAATCCTAGGCTACTTACCCCCACCCTCCCCTCCCTCCCCACCCACCCCACAAAGGTTCAGCATTATTCAGTTATCAAAATGGAATTAGGTAGAAAGATGCTTTCAACTTTGTACATAAGATCAAAAATTATTACATGAATGAATTATAGGGGTTAACTTCTTTGTATGGATGTTTGAAGACACCATGTGAAGAAGTGGAAAGGGCCAGAAGGAGCCGAATTATTAAGGCATGGACCATTTTTTAATTAAAACGATTATTTATTGATTTTGACCAGCATTCAATGTGACAGCCGCAAGCATTTTCTGTTGAACCAAAATTAAACTAACTGTTCCACAACTTTTACTAGCTTTATTGCAAAGGCCTAAAAATGTTTAATCAATTCTACTCTTTATTTTCGGTTAGAATTCTTTATTTATTTACTTTCAAGAAACTGTGAAAGTTAATGCCTAGGGAGAATTAAATATGTACATTGTAGTCCAATTCGCGCTCTCCTGTCCATCAGAAATAGTTTGGTCAAGTCTTTTTCAATAATTATGGAAGTGAATTATGTGAAACAGGTGCTCATTTATTTATAGAAATATGTATGTTTCGTTGGCCAATTTTTACATTTATATTCTTTTCTTACCAAACTTAAAGAAGTTTATAAAATGGTGATAAATTTAGTGGTGATATATAACATCATTCTTTTTTTTATTATATATAACTATATATATAAGTAAATTTCATGTTACTAAGTGCGATGTCCAAAATAGATTTGGGCACGTATGACGTGTAATTCAATAACTCAAAAGTATAATAGTATCTAACGAGTTTTGTTTTGGATAATTAACTAGGTAATAATATTGATTAAAAGGGAGGTTAATACCATCAAGATCATCATACACGGGGGCTTAACCAAGTCAAAAATGTAGAAACAGTCATCCTTTTTATTAATGACTCCATGTGGAAATTTAAACTCTGCAGTCGGCACATTTCCATCGACTTGACCTAATTTAATTCTAATGACAATAATAATAGTTGGTAGTATTGGCCCCTACCAATATCGTACGTAGTTAGTAAAAACGTAGCAATTGAGCCATTGACCAAATATATTCCTAGAGTTTCTTGGAATACTCTTCTTAAATTCATTAAAACGAGTAGTAAGTTTGAGATCTTAAAATTAATGTCGAAATTATGTACTCTTGGTGTAATTAATTTCTCACATTTTCCTAATTTATTATCCACGTATACTAGCAGCCTCTTAATATTGAAAAAAAAAGATGATTTATTCCAATTTAAATTATGAAATATAACAAAATAATTATAATCTTTCATTTTTTTTATAAAAATTTAGAAAAGGGGGAAATTAAAAGAAACTGTGAATAACAATTATTTTTGTTTAAATTAAATAAACGAAAACTGGTGTTGAGGAGGCACCTCAGAAGCCATCCACATGGCATGTTAATATGATGTCTTGGATTTAACTCAAATTTTGTAGGATTGTCTGCCAGCAAAGCCCCACCGATTTATTTGTTATTTAACTTATTTTCATACAACTCTTTCTTTTCTTTTTTTCTATTTTCCTCCCATAAATAAATAAGTTCTCCTTTCGAAAAATCCAAAATACATGTCCAGACATCCCCCATATTCAGACAATCTATACAAAGTGCCAATCATAAGATTAGATGAGCATAACGTCAGATTCCGCTAAGTTAATTTATATATAGAAACATAGAATCTAGACGGCGGTAATTAGATATTTATTTAATACACCAGCAAAATTTGATTTTTTTAATTTTTCCCAATCATTAGCAGCTTTTTTCTTTTATTTTTTTTTTAGTAAAACGAACAAAGGTTGACCAATCACGAGCCATGACTGTTGAGGCAATAAGAATGAAGATTTTTAAGACTGTAATTTTCACTTTCAAAGATACAAGAAAGTAAATTGTCATTATATTATATGTACCATCTTAGATCTTTCGGATTTAATGCAATATAAATTAACAATTAGTTGAGATCGACTATTACTAGATTTAACTTAAAAGATCTTTTAGATTTAATGTCCTTCTGACTATTGAAATTTTAATAATCTATTGTCACTTTTCAATTTCTGAAAAACGATTACATATTGAGAGTTACAAAATTTAAACAATCATTAATATAATTTTTCGATTGTTTAGGTCATAATCAACCAATATGTCAAGTAAAGCCTATTTTTTTAAAAATTGTTAATTCTAGAAGAGATTTTCCACAATTTGATCATGAATATGTTTTTACTAATAAAAAAAAAAAACAAAGGGAAAAATGAAGCAAAACTTTTTTGAACAGACTTAGATCTTGTTGGGAGACAGTGCAATTGCTTCCAGAATAAACCAAGCATATGAGAAAATCATGGGTGTACTTTAGTTTAGGAGATATCATGAGAAAAAGGATTTGTGTGTTAACATCACAAAAATATGGTCCCCATGTAGCATGCCACGTGCGTAGGTTGCATCAAAGTGCGTAGAGATATATATATATATATATATCACAAAAACAAAAAGCTACTAATCCTATGCATACACAGACTAATATAAACATAACGTTGTACTAATTGGCTAACATACCCATATGGATATGTGAAGGAAAAAAAAAAAAAAAAAAAAATTATTGTGGAGGAGTGTGTGCTTTATTTCAGTGTGTGTCTGTGTGAGAGAGAAAGAGAAATAGAGAGAGTGAGAGGGACAGATTTAATTTGGGAGAAAAGGCAAAATAGGATTATGAGAGTTAGTGTACATCGGATCCTTCGCCAGTAGTACTGTTTGAACGCCTCCACCTTCATTAACAGCACCACATTTCTGTTTCTCTCTCTAACCCCGTTCTCTCTCTCTTCTTAATTCTCTCCAAAGTTGTGGAGAAAAATTCACAGCGATAAATCCCTTCAACAAACAGCAAGAAAATATATGGTTAGTTGATGATTTTACTCTCATGTAGAATCATCTATTTAACAGCCCCTTCTTTTTCTCTTCTTGAATTCCTCAAAAATTTTTTTAATTTGTTCTCTTTCTCTCTCTAAAGTTTCTCTTCATGTGCTCAGAAATCGACCAGTTTTCTTCGTTTCTGAGAAGGATGTCAGGTAGTAATAGCCCACAATTTTTTCCCGTCGGAAAAGAAGAAGATAAAGAAGGAGTCATCAACCTTGGAAACTCGTCGCAGCCCATGTCAGAAAACTTAGGTTCTTGTCCAGAAATCGTATCAGAAACAGAGACCCCAGCTGAAGAAAAAGAAAAAGGAAATCTTGATAGTGCTGATCGACAGAAGGAACTAGAAGAAATCAAGAATGAAGAAGAAACTGATAAGGCTACAGTTTCTTCGAGAGAATCAGAAAAGCAAATAGCAGAAGATGAAGATGGGTTCAAAACTCCGACATCCTCGGATCACAGAATTCCGGCGATCATGCAGTGCCCGCCGGCGCCCAAAAAAACCCGCCCACAGTCTTCCAAATTGAAAAGAAAAGCATCGCCGCCGGGAGCTGGCCGGACCCTCCAATTGGATGCGTCGACCGAGGTCGAATCTATTTTCCTGCCGATTCCTAATCCAGATAATGCAGAAGAGCAGAAAATCAAGAAAGCTCGAAGAGATGATAAAGACTGATCATAAATTGTTCATCCCCGACTTAAGCTCTACATATGGTACGGAATTTAACGTAAAAATGAGGTCTTCCATTTTTATTTTTCTTCTTCAGATGTTGTAATCGGCTCTTGAACTGATAATACATCATATTTACAGTGGGAAAAAATCATTGTAATTTAGTTTTTGGTATTCATATCTTCATATACATTCTCAACTGGGGACTGATATATCTAATTCGCTTAATTAATTTAGGGACTCAAAAATAAAGCGAGCAAAACATATCTAGCTCGTATAGGCCAGGAAAAAGAGATGACAAGGACTTGCAACTTTTTTCAGCTTCTAACTTCTTTTACAATCAAGGTGTTATGTAAAAGAAGAGAACATATTCTCACTATCTTTTCTTTATTTATTTTTTACCTGGTATTAATTTTGGAAAATTAGGATCTTTTGCAATATAAAGTTTGATGTGTATATATATGCTCATGCATGTGGCTGTAGTTTCTTTCAGAAGATAACTTGTATCTACATATAGCAACCCCCCATTTTTCAGTAACTTGCAGAATGACTTCAAAAGAACATGTTAATCGATGAACTTATCAAGTAAAGTGCTTCAAATATTCATATATTTATTTCTTAATTTTTTTGAAAAAAAAAAAGGGTAGGAAGAAAAGAAGAGTGAAGAAGTTGCTTCATGAGTGTATTCTACATTTACACGAAAAAGAAACAAATATTATTGACTTATTTACTATAGTTATAATCTGGTATTGTATTAAATTTCGACTCAGGAGGATGTTTGCCTTGGTTTCGAAAAACCAAGTCTGACATATTTTTAAGGTTTAACTCGCATTTATATCATTTACTGGAGGAGTATACTCCCTTAAACAAAGAATGTCCATTGATTATCTTAAATGATTGAATTTACAATTTGGTAGGGGAAATTTTTTCCCTAGTTTAATATTCAAATTAAACCTCAAACTCTGAGCGTTGGTTTCCTAGGAGAAGGTCTATCAAAATTGGCATCATTAATCTTGAAGAAATTAAGGGATATTATAATGGTGAAGAATCAAATAATTGATAAATGCTCCCGTGATTTGTGGATTGCTGTCCTGGGTTAATAATACCATCGTTTATTAATTTGTTTTGTGTGCTGTGGCTGGTGATTTATTTATTTTGGGTTGGAGAAAAAGTGATTGGATTAGCTAATTATAAGATTCAAAGGAATGCTATGCAGATTAACTGCTGCCTGCTGGTTCAGACTCTTGTCCTGTCCGGCACCAAGAATAGATTTAGACCCAGGATAAGATATACCTTGTGCAATTTGACTTGTACCTTTTGCACCTATGAAATAGAAATATACAACATGGCTTATTGCAAAAGCCATTCCAAAAAAATAACCAAACATTCCAACACTTCTGCAAATGGACTTTCAGTCTCGAAGCCCCTTTCAAAAATGCTTCACCTGAGAAGCCATTTGCATTATGAAAAAAGTTATATTGAAGTGCATAAGATAATTTAATTTGGAGTGTAGAAATCAAACACTTTGTTTGGGCTAATAACATTGGAAACTAATAGAAATTATGCACATTTTATTTGAACTGCCAAAGCATTTTTGTCACTTGTCAAATATACACGGGGGTTTGTATAGGTTCGATATTTTTTGGAAAGTATATATGGGCCCAAAAGAGAGAAGGGTATTTGTATAGTGTCCATCTGTTTTAAGTTCTTGGAGTGGACCAAAAAGTTGAAAAAGGACCACCTTTCAGTTGTTCATTGATCTCATATCTTTAATCAAATTCTGAGATTTCAGTTTTTGAGCCAAAAATGATAATCCTGAACTTTTCAAGCTCGTCTTGACCATGCACTTTGAAACGAATTATATTATAATGGTTTGAGCTGATAATAATTATAAGAAATGACATTTTTCACCACTCACCTTAAGCCTAATGTGATAATGATGGATGGACACGAATTTTACGATCTTAAACCAATGATGTAGAGTAGTTTTCAATGAAATTGAATGGACTATGCAAAATTCGCACATTAGGTAACAAACACCAAAAAAGTAGAAGTGGGTAAGAAGGAGAAAAGGAGGGCAGTAATTGAACTGTAAAAGAAATAGAGAAAATAACGGGAATCTACCTACCTAACCACATCTAACATCCTTTTCCATTACCTGTGGGTATTTTGCTTCCCCTATTATTGTGGGGGAGAAAAAGACGACTGAATGTCAGAATGATGGAGAGCATAAGGGAAGGCTATTAAAAACGGGTTTCTAGGAAAATGTGCACTCGGCACGAATTTATTTTATTTCTCTTTAATTTTATGAAAATGCGACATTTCATTGATCAATGGGACGAAGGGTTTGGAGGTTACAATATTGGCCACACCCTCTGGTAACTCAACATCAGACTCTCTTTCCTCATCTACATCAGCATTAGGAGCCAGACGATGGGTTAGCCAACACATGATTGAATGTCTTGGACTATAGCACCAATACTAGACAAGTCAACCGTTTTTCAGACAGCAATATTCTACTTTTCATATTTATAGAGACGGCAGATTAAAGATATATTTATTTTTTTTTAAAAAAAAATATTGACTAATTCTCTAATTTTTTGAAGTGACTTGAATACATTATCAATTATATTATAGGTGTAAAGTGTTTAGTCTGTATAAAAAATATGGAGTGTGGGGGCAAAAAGTGGGGCAATGAGTTTTAATTTGTAAATGAAATTGTTTAAAGATTGGGTAATGAGCAAAAGTTAAACAAACGATCCATATATGTACTATCTGTATTCAAAATATATGCAGGAAGGGGCACGTTGACCACAAATTTGTGTAATTTTAATCAAATTTTGAATTTTTAGAATTTAAATTTCGTTTCATTGATTGTTTACATCACTTGTGAATTTTGGGACTTTCTAAATCATTCAAAATCTATCAATTAACCAAATTTAATGATCTTCTAGTACCTTCTTTAAATTCATTCACACACAAAATAAATTAGAAAAATTTTAATCAAAATTTATATAACTTACACAATTTAAAAAATATTTCAATTAAAATATTAAGTAATGCCACCAAATTAGCTAAAATTTAAGAAAGATTAAAGAAATTGAAACTGGACACAATATCATCTACAAAATATTTTTCCTCCTTTCATCATTGTTATTTCTTTTTCATAGCTTTGACTTTATATGAAAATTTTATTACCAAGCTTCTCTTAATATATTGTTGCATTCTTTGTCTTCAATCTTTTCCATAATTCGTATTAGATTGCCAATATATTTAATTTCTATTTGATTTTCTTTACTTGATTGCTTCCTCTTTGGCTCTATTGTTTCGCTTTGTGGTATTAAATGTGACTTTTTTGAATTTTCTCCTTAGATCCTGTAACATTTGTAGGGTTTATTGAATTTCTCCAGGTAATATGTATATTATTCTTACATATTTTTGCAAAATTATTGAAGTTGATAAATTCTTTTTTGTCGTCTTTATTGATATCACCATGTTTTGAAAGCTTTTTCTGTGAGAAAAAAATATTAAGAATTTGAATATTGACACAATATCATATGCAATACATTTCTACCTCCTCCCAACTTTGTTATTTCTTTTGCATAACTTTAATTTTTTATGAGTATTACAACACCAAGCTTCTCTTACATGTATTTCTGCATCCTTTTGTCTTCAATTCATTTTAATTCATATTAGATTATCAAGAAATTTAGTTCCTATTTAACATTTTTTGTTTGATTGTTCATCTTTGGGTCTATTATTCCACTTTGTAGTTCATTAGATATGAATTTTTTGGATTTTCTTATTTGTTGTATCTATTATTTATTTATAGCTTTCTACTTATTTAACACTTTGATAAGTTTGTTGAGTTTTATTTTTCTTTATATAAATTGTTATGTTTATATTTCATACATGCTAAAAAAACTAATATGTGCGTTATTTCTACCTATTTCGTAAAAGTATTGAAGTTGAGAGATTCTTTTCAATCATTTTATTGGTATTTCTTTTTTCAAGTAATTGTATTAATTTATTGATTTTCTCTTTATTTATGATTTTCATGTCTTGAAATTCTACTGTTTTTAGTTTCTTTGTTTAATTTTTTCTTTTTTTTTCATGAGAATATCTATCTATTTTTCCTCATCTTCCATGCAAAGTTAGGTGGATAACAATTTATCCACTTAAAGTTTAATTGCTTATTGCAATTTATTAAGTTTTTTTATATTCTATATATTTATGTATTCATTTCAGCTATGATTATAATTTTCTTTGTTATAGTTTTGGTTTTTTTTTTTTTTTTAAGTCTTAAGAATATCTCTTTGTTTCATTTTTTCTTTCAATCCCAAGTTGGATGAAAATATTTAGACTTTTCCACTTATAGTTTACTTAATTATTGGCATTCAAGTAATTTTTTCAATTTTTTTCAATTTCAATATATAGATAATAACCAGAGTTCATAAATCTATTATTTTTATATCTTTATAAATTGTGGAGATATATCATGTCAAATGAAAATATACCTATTATTGTCAAAAAAAATTGGGATTATTGGAGATAAAACAATAGTTATATTTGTGTGTAATGAATTTCTGTTAAATAATGGTAAAATTTTAATAGCCATCATGCCAAAAAAGTCTTAGGATTCTTTTCAAATGTTGTATATGATACTAAAACGACACTATAAGTAGTCAGTTATTATATATGCACCATCCACCGTAATAAGTTTAGTTCAAATTTTGCGATATATAGAAATTTTTCTGTACTTAAACCATTCCTGCGAATTAATTCAGTAGACAGTTGAAATCATTTCGCCTCATGAAATAGCACAACTCTTCAAATAAGATTCAAATCAGAAACCAAAAATTGTCCAGCTCTGTTGATATAATAAAGTTTAGTATTGGCAAATATTTATATAGAAGTGAAGTCTGAAGAGAGGTAACAGTGATGACCTTCATTAACCATTTATTTTTCTCCAATTCTTAAGACAAATGTAACGGGCTCATGGTTATGTCGCTTGTTTTCCTCCCTTCCACCAGTACTCTCTCTCCAGCCGTTTTTCTCTCTACTAAAAGATTCACCAAACACCAGAATTCTTAAAAATCTTTAAAGAAAAATATATATATTTCTTGTTGGTTTCCAGTTCCTTGATTCATTCTGTGAATTATATGAGAATATATTCACGAACAATGAATCGAAGGACACTAACCATGGATTGGGATGGTCTTGGAGTAGAGGACGATGATGATAGTAGTTTTTTCGACTCCTACGAAAGGTTATCCTCAGTTGTTCCCCTAGATTTGACCTCGGGATCAGACGAAGATGAGTACTTTGAGGATAGTCGCATGTCGTTTGTTTCAGCCATGTCGTCTGCCTCCATTAAACGAATTTATTCCATTGAACCTACAAAATCCTCATCCATATTGCCAGGCTATGACATGTGGATGGCCAAACCAGGTGATGTCAAAGAGCGGCGGAAGCGCCTTTCACAGGGCGTGGGGTTGTCAAGCAATAAAGACCTTCTGAGGCTCGCAACCTCCAAGATTGTCCGAAAAGTTTCAAGAAAGCCTGAGCCTGATACTGAACAAGTTTCCACAAACAAGGTTGATTCTTCACCCACTGAAGAATCAGAAAGAGACGAGCCTTGGCCTTCAAGAGAGATTGTGCTTGTTAGGTCGAGGTCAGATGGTGATATAGAAGCTTTTTCCACGAAAACGAAACAACGTAAAGAAGAACTAATTGGTCCCATATCAAAACACAGACTCACTAGAACATCATCAGGGCAACTGGTATTGGGCATTGGTGCATGTCAGTGCTCGAGTGCTGTTAGAGTGTCCCCAAAAAGAGAAAAAAATAGACCATCAATGCCAAATAATGATGTGTCACAATCTGTATTTTCGGATGGTGCATTTGGTTCCTTCTTCTTGATAAAGAATTTGGACACAGGAAAGGATTTTATTGTAAAAGAGTACAACGAAAAGGGAATGTGGAATAAGCTCAATGACGTTCAGACAGGGAAGCAACTTACAATGGAGGAATTTGAGAAGTCCGTTGGATATTCACCTGTCGTAAAGGAGTTGATGCGCCGGGTGTCAAGAAATATTCGTGATGATGGCGGGAAAGTCGACGAGAATTCATGTCTTACTAAGAGTTTCAGAAATAGCAAGAGAAAGGGCACTGCATTTTGAAAAATATCAAGGGAGTAGCAACTTCGGTGAGTGGATTATTCGCAGAGAAAGAACAAGAGAATTCATCACAAGTAGACCAGAATGTTGCCAAGAATACATCTCAATGGGTAGAGGCTCACCAACATGGGAAATCCTACAAAGAATTTACAGCATTGCACTTATATCAAGAAATTCAAGCTCATGAGGGCCCAATATGGACCATCAGATTCAGTTCAGATGCACGTTTCCTAGCAAGTGCAGGAGAAGATAGGATGATTCATGTGTGGGAAGTCCAGGAATGTGAAGTTATGTCAACAAAGCAAGCTGATGATTTAAGTTCAGCCAGTAGCACACCTGTTCATCCGATGGCTAGTACTATTTCCGATCGCCCTCCACTTGCAGAGATAACACCAATACCGTCTGAAATGAGTAGGAGAAATGCAAAAAAGGGAAACTCAATTCCTGACTATGTAAATGTGCCAGAGACAGTACTAGCACTTTCAGAAAAACCAGTATGTACTTTTAAAGGTCGCAAGGATGATGTCCTGGATTTGGCATGGTCAAAATCTCAGGTTAGCTTCTGGCTAGTTTAGTTTTGGTTCATAGGGAGGAAAAAGAAAACCATATGGTAATTGACTTCTGGAAACAGTTGACAGAATCAGATTAATTCTATGCAGCTATTGCTTTCATCTTCAATGGACGAAGACAGTTAGGATGTGGGACCTGGAAACAAAAACCTGTTTGAAGATGTTCGCAAATAATGACTATGGTGAGATGCTAAATTATATTATAGTTCATCTTCAATACCTAATTAGTGGTTTGATAAGTCAAATTCTTTGCATGGATCATACTTTACTTCTAATGAGTCTATGGTATGACAGTAACTTGCATACAGTTCAATCCAGTAGATGAAGATTACTTTATCAGCGGTTCACTTGATGCAAAGGTTCGCATTTGGAGCATACCTGACCGTCAAGTTGTTGACTGGACAGATGTTCATGAAATGGTTACTGCTGCTTGCTACGCTCCTGATGGCCAGGTAGCTACTGCAAAATTTTTACGAAATTTTACAAGAAAATTTTCGTTGAATTGCATTCTGCGGGTGTTTCTGTTGATTTAGATCTTGAAAAGTAAACGCTGGCCGTGGTTAACTTGGAAGCTAAAGCATGTTTGACATCTTCAGTAGTTCCTCCAAATTCGAATTAAATCATGTTGAGGATCAGATTTTCAATCTGACAAAAAAAAGAAAAAACCCATTTATGATTGCCTCCTTGGTTAAACAAGTAACACAACATTGTACTGATTTTCAGTAATTTTCATTGTTGAAGGGTGCTATGATCGGTTGTCATCGAGGGAGCTGTCGAATGTATAGTATTGATGGTAAGAACAGCCGCTAATTCCATATTTTCTGATTGTAATTTGTCCTGTTATTGCATACCTTATCTTTAGTGCATTTTGTATCCTAGATTGCAGGTTGGAGCAGGCATAGTATCCAGAAGAAGAAAAAGTCTCGAGCCAAAAAATTCCCTGCATTTCCTTCTCAAGCCAAAAAAATCCCTGGTTCTCAGTCTCAAGCTGGAAAAATAACTGGTTTTCAGGTACTCAATTCAACTTCCAGCTAAACCCCTTCAGCAAATTGCCAAAACCGTAATCAAGTATTTGCTTCTTCACAGTTTGCCCCTTGGAATCCATCTGAAGTGTTAATTACTTCGCCGACTCTCGAATTGGAATCTACAATGGTTCAGGCCTCATCCAAAAATTTAGAGGTATATATGCTTCTCTACATGTCCGGTTCTTTCAAACTTCATGAAATCAGTAAAAATTTAACCCAACTACCAAATTCACACAGGATTTCGGAATACCAGTAGCCATATTTCAGCTTCTTTCAGTCCAGATGGAAGACATGTCATGAGCGCCAGCGAAGATTCTCAGGTCTATATCTGGAAGGTTGAGGAGTCCAAAAATCTAGGTGCAGGGAAGAGAAAAAGTACAGTTACAGTCCATGCTCATGAGCACTTCCACTGTAAAGATGTATCAGTTGCGATTCCATGGCTTGGAAGCATAAAAAATGAGCCACCAATGGTAGAAATCCTTTCCAAAAGGCATTCAAAACGTTCAAGTGCTCCACCAACACAAAATTCCATCAGCAGTACTTCTCCAACCCCAGAAGATATTTTGGTTGGTGCAAGCAGCAGGAGGGGTCTCTTCCCAAGAAAAAGAATGGATTGAAGGAAACTATAAGCTGTGAAGATGAGGATTTTGCTCAATCCGCTCGCATTGATCCTGGAATAGGTATCAGTGAGTCATTTGACTCGTCTTCTGCATCAGTTAGTTATGGCGACTGGCCTTCCATTTCTGCTTCTGCCACTTCTCCATCCCAGTCTTGGTCCTCCTCTTGGTCTTTGTTTGATAGTGGAAGTGGCAATGGTGGTCAAGCTGTCCAAGCAACAGCATGGGGCGTGGTCATTGTAACAGCAAGCTTGGAAGGTGAGATCAGGGTTTATCAGAATTTTGGGCTTCCTCTCAAGGTCAGTCGTCAGGCCTATCTCTTCTGAGACCATACTGGTGGGGAAGGCAACGGAGTCTTATTTTAGAACCTGGAGAAAAAAAAATATAAGTAATAAATTTAAGAGGAGTATATGTTTTGGTATTTATAATGTGACTGCCATACGTGTGCGTGCGAGCAAATGTTCTTGAGCGTCTCCCATATTCCATCATGGAAGCAAAAATTTTGAACAATCTCAGAGTATGTAGTTTGTAGACATCTTATGACATTGTGCGAAAAATGCTCACTTGAATTACTTGTGTAATCTAATTAAGTTATCAAAGAACAAATCATAAGAGATCTAGCATGTGTAACTCTTTATCGCGGTATATCAGAAGGACGGTCCAACAAATCACTTACCTTTAAATGGTAGTCAACTTATTTTGACATCATGTCCATTCTATTCTAAGCATGCATAGTAGAATGGTACTAGAACCTTTAATCTTATTAACATAGTAGTAGTATGGTTATTAGTTGATCTTCGAGCACAATTTTTTTTATTTTTCTTTTTTATTTAGGTGGTTCATATTTGGCTTGATTAATTTTGGGGTAGATAATTTTTCCACTTGTTTAATCAATAATATAGTTGTCAAGTGGGTTGGGCCTAATCGGTTAAACTCATAATCGAACCATTAAAATCCAACCCAAAACCCACCCACGAACAGTACGGATTACATGACCCGATTTTCAATATCTGAACTGGGCCCCTGCTGGGTCCAATTAACAAAACTCAACTCAACCCGTGAACCGGCCCACCGAAGTTCAGGCGAGATTTAGAATCGGCTCAATCCCGTCACGGGCCAACTATTATATATTATAATTTATAATTATGTATTTATGTTATTTTAACATAATAAATATTTTTGTTTGAAAAAAAATTAAACACAAGACCTATAAAAGGAGAAAAGAGATTTATACCATTAAGCTAATCTTAATTATGTGGAAATGTTATCTCAAAATATATATATTGACAAAACATGTTGTATCAAATAAATTTAGGATAATCATCATTCAAAAATCAATATACAATCTTAGAATGATACACTTAAAATAATCAACTAAATAATTATATCCTAGTTATACTAAAGAGAATTTATATCTCTATAAGATAAGAACATAAATTTAAAATAATATAGTAGTAAGTATAATAAACTTAGAAAATAAGTTTATTAATAACAAAATAAAATAATATTGAATATAATAAACTAAATTAAATCATGAAAATTAAAATATAAACTTAAAAAGTAAACTTATTAATAACAAAATAAAATATGACTAAGTATAATAAATTAAACTAAGTTCTGAATATTAAAATATAAACTTAAAATGAATATATACTAATTAATTTTTCAAATAAAAAATCAACATCTCAATTGTGTATAACTTAATTGTCAAATAAAAATAAAGTATAATAATTATATAAATAATTCACAAGATAAAGATTTAAATTTATAGTAATAAACTCAAAATAATAAAATAATGATTAAATCTAAATTTTAGGATGATATATTTTAAATAATAAATTTATAAATTTAATTTTAGGGTATAACTAATCTTAAAATATAATTTAGAGTAATAAATAAAATTTACAAATTTAATATTAGGATATAAAATATACGTATGAATTTGTTAAAAAAACCCATAGGCTCAACTCATGCAGCCCGCCTTAAGTCCGAGACCGGTCCACTAGTACCGGGTTAGTGGGTCGAGTTGGGCCTAACTTTCAAAAATTTTATTCAGTCCAACCCGAACCGATTCAGGACCGAGTTTGGGCTTAACCGAGCCACATCCCAAGTGGGCTTATACGGGCGTGGGCCGGTCCAACCCAGACCGGCCCAGTTGACAACTCTAATCACCAAGTGAATACTGACGCACATTGACTTCTATCATGATATAGTCGCTCACTCCACATGAGATCCAAGATGGAGTCCCAGATCTCACCCGTCAAAGAGCACACCAACAAGGGACAAAAATATTCCGTAAGAAATTCGAACCATCGATCCTTCATATTATGATGCAAACGGCATTACCACTACACCAATTCAAGTGGGGCCTTCCAGCACATTTTTAACTACGAACAAATGCAAAGATCAAATTTACTTGGTTAAACACCTTCCCCATCTCTCCTTTTAATCACAAAAGTAAGTGTAAGCCATACGTATGGTTAGCATTGTACTTTTGTTGTTAATTTATTTAATATGTAAAAATGTCAAAGACTCAACAAAAAGAACTAATTATGCAAAAATTTGAATAATATAGTATGTCATTTTTTTTTCAGTATTTCATTTTTATATGTTAAAATTCATTTATATTCATACATTTATAATCTTATTGTCCTCTCTAATCTATTAAAACACCAGTCGCTAATAGAACTGGATATGGATCGAATTCGCCAATTGGGTCTTAGAGCACAAGACAACCCCAAAATCTTTTCGTGGTTTGTCTTACTGGGCCATTGATATTCCACGAGTCTCTCAGCTAAATAAGAGCCCAAGTATAAATCCTTATGCCCATCAGCAAAGCCTCCTGCGAATCGGTGAAGCGACGTCGTGTGATTATTTCAAATTCAAACCCTCTTATTGCGCGGTTCGTCTACATTCCTCTCTATCAGAGAGAGGAAAGAGCTCAAATCGAAGTTTCGAATTCGAACACAAAAGGCATACCCCTCGTTTGACTTAAATATGAATTCGCCAACCGCCTACGCCGTCGACGATAAGGACCTAGACGACGCCGCATTATGGGCTGTGATCGACTCCGCAGCCGCGGCCTCCCTTTCCTCAGCCATCACCACTCCGAAACCCCGCACCAAACCCCTGACCCCCATTCCATTCCCGCTCACCTCTCCCCAACCAAAATTTCCTAACCACCCTCGCA
This sequence comes from Paulownia fortunei, assembly GCA_019321725.1. Taxonomy (NCBI): domain Eukaryota; kingdom Viridiplantae; phylum Streptophyta; class Magnoliopsida; order Lamiales; family Paulowniaceae; genus Paulownia; species Paulownia fortunei. Next base: position 1,080,389 of record JAGSPU010001569.1, on the reverse strand, counting down.
GCTACCGCCATAATTACAACCACAACCCCCACGGCGAGGTCGTACAGAATCACCGCCCTCATAAAATCTCCAGAACAACCAACACGCCGCGCCTTCCCGAGTCCAGTCCTCCCAGCTGATGATGGTGAAGCACGTGCACCGCACGCCGACTCCCCCGGCGTATATTACTGATTCGCCGGAGACAAGAAATTTCTCGGTGACGAATTGTCACAGTCCGATTGCGTCGGCGGTGAGTTATGAGAAGACAGAGATGAGTCATAGTTTGGCCGGTCAGTTTCCGACTGTTTCGTTGTTCAAGGAGTACCAAAATGCAGCTATGGCGGTGAGTTATGAGAAGACAGAGATGAGTCATAGTTTGGCCGGTCAGTTTCCGACTGTTTCGTTGTTCAAGGAGTACCAAAATGCAGCTATGGCGGTGAGTTATTAGTCAATTTGTTCTCGTGCTCATTTAATATGTTTTGAGGGTTTGATTTTGTCAATGTTTTTAGCTGACTAATTTATGTAGGATTACTAATAGTGTACATTAGTTCAGACCTTTTACATGCTGTTTATGTATATTAGCTGATTTAATGTAGTCTTAACTGATCTGTTCACTATGTTGCACCAACTTCTAGTAGTTGATCTGTTTTTTTTTTTTCCAAATTACGTGGAGGAATATCTAAAAGTAGTTTGGTTTGATGAAGTCCTGTAAAATTGACAATTCGCGGAAGGGAATGGAAGGGATAAGACTGTTCATTAAATCATACCTTACTGTTATATATCGACATGCATTTCTCTTGTACTGCGCTCCGCTTTCTTACTTAATAATATTGTCAAGAACTCGTTGGGAAATGGATAGAGGAGTATTCAAATTGCATTAAAGAATTATCATCACAAGAACATCAAAAATTATATAATTCTGTTAATATACCTTACACCCTTGGCTTGAAAACTTTGTAATCTATACTGGGTTTGTATTATTACAATTTGAAACTTTTGACTGCATTGTTTGAGAATTGTTGCTTGATCAGTTAAGCTTTGTGATATCTCCTACAAGACTATTACAAAAAGTCGAAGGTAGGTTTTACTAACTGATTTTTCCAACAGATATGGAATGCTCAATAAAGGAATGTATGGACACAAAAAATTTCTCCTGATCTCTTTAAGTGAAAGTGCCTTATAGGGTTGTCTCTTTAGTATCTTGGTCTCCTTTATCCTAGAACCTGGAACCACCCGTTTCATACAACTAACTTGCCGCCTTAGTAGAATTATGTATTATTTACGGAAGCAAATCGATCAAATTGTGAACAAAAGCTCCTCTTCACATTGTCCTGAAGAAATTTGATTTTTTGTTATAGGAAATGAATGACAACTCTGTCTTGATATCTTCTGGACAGATATTGGAGAAGAGTGACTACACCATGATATCTGGGAATCCTTATATTAAGAAGTCAGGTATAACTCAAGTTGTATTACATGTTTCCCTAGATAAATAGTTGGCACATGATTTTCGGGTGTAAGATTAAGGTACATGTGCACTACAGGCTGGAGGAAGATATCATTTTACTTCAATCTGTCTTATGAAATTAAAGACAAGACCATTGAATTCGATGAGAACCACAATGTTCAGCGTGCTGAGTTCATTGTGCGTGCATACATGCAGTATGTCCTTTGACTATTGGATATTATAATAAGCTGAATTTTCATCTAACAAATTCTTGCTTACACAGAACCCTATTACTTTTCTTTGGTTGCTAGTGGTGGAAGGTTTTCAGATGGATGGGGTTCATGTGAACGAAGGGAGAAGAAGTTTCTGAAACCAAATCATGATATTCCTAGCACAGCAGAAACTAGAGCCAAAAATAGGGCAAGCCAGGTATGTATTTTCTTATAAAAAGCTGCATCTGTCAGAACTGTTATGTCCATCTGCTGCATTTGTTGCTCTTTAGATCAATCCTCAGTTTCTCAATTCTGTGTATGCACGTTAATTATTTAAAACATAAAACAAATTTGATAGTATTTTGAAAAGATTTGTTGCCATGTTAATCTGTACTTCACTTGAGCATCATTACTGGACTTCCTCTGAATGGTTGAGATGTGAAAACACTTAATGGGCTTGCTCTGAATGGTTGAGAGGTACAACAAGGCTTTGACTGATGAATCCTATGCCAAAATTATTATCCATTATCACCGGACATTGGTAAGCATAGTCGTAGAGAGTGTAGTGTAATTCTTGTTCAGCTTGTCAAAATTCAAATTACAATCTCCAATACTATTTAAATGTTTGCTATCATCAAACCTCAAGTGAAATTGAACAAAAAAGGTCTAAGAAGTTCTGTGAATTTTCTCTGAGTTTGATACTTTTTCACACAGTTCAAACAAGGATTAAGTAGTTTACACAATGTATCATGTTGCATGAGCTGTGAAATTTTTTAAGGTTGATTCTTATGTATGAACATAGACATACATCAATCTGCACTCAAAGGCTCATGAATTGGTATAAATTTTAATATAGGGACTTAAACAATCAAAGGGAATCTGCATAAAAAGTGTCATGTCATCTAACACTTTGGGAGCTTCTGTTCTGCACATCACACAGAACAAAACCTTAGCATAATTTTTTAGGGGTGGACCTAGTAGTAGATCAGTGCAATTTGATATATTGAGAGTTTCCACGCCTGTCCATATCTTGTGGGATGGTGACAGACAGCTTCTGCCTACCGCAAAAGCGAAAACACTATAGGGATTTGGAGAAGGTTCTAAGATATATGAAAGTATCCTTGTCTTACAACAACATCGAGGACATTAAAGATGTCTAGATATGGTGCTTGGCCCATAATTGACAGCCTTTTTCCATGTGGACAATCTCTTTTCATGCAAACCAGGCCAAATAATTTTTTATGTCCTCCATTTTGTGATTTTTCGCCTTGTACATTTCAAGAATAATGTGTTCTGTTATGCTGAGTAGCTTCGTTGTGTCAAATCCACAAATGATCACTACTAAATATTTGCAGGACTTGCTTGGAATTGGAGAGTATCGGCCTGGTGCAAGGCATGCTCAGGGATAAATATGGTTCAGAGATCAGATTTCTTGCAAGTATGCATGGCTGTACTTACAAAAGGTACACATGTGAACCAAATATACAAATTTACTCTTCCCACTGAGGTAGAGGCCAATGGTACTCAATGTATTACTAAATCTTGGCAACAGCAAATCCTAGTGTATTTTCACTACCGAAGGCTTTGATACATTTCACAATCAAGGGCTCTCCATTCGTGTAGGTATAACCCGTTTAGCCACAGCAGAGCTACATCATATCAACCAAAGAAACAATGTCCTTGGTTTGAATGTTTCAGCATACTTGAGTAAAGTATGCCATCTTGCTTCATATGAAGAGATTATGTAATTGTACTCAATGTATTAAAACATTTTATTATGCAGAAAGGTGAAGAGAGCAATTGAGTTCTAATGGTCCATTTGTATATGGTAATTATGGGGCAAGCAAATAACAAAATATTAGCGGGTCTGCCAGAGAAATTCTGATTAAGTGGTGGATGATACCTGTTTTCTTGTTCTTGCTAAAGAACTAAAATTATTTGATTTTGTAGCATATTTTGATTCAGATAAGATTACCGGGTTCTGTTTTTACTGGGATTAGCAGTCTGGGGACAAGTTGAATCTTTGGTTCTTCATCAGACCTTTGGTATGGTACTTTCCTGGACATCGTAAGAGATGTCTTTCCAGGCCCTCTCTCGCAAAAAAAGTTCAGAACTTCAAACACCCATTCTGGTTTCTATATGATATTATACATTCCACTGTCACTTATTTTGCAATTTAGGACTTGCCATCTTAACGCGACATTTGATTATAAAATGAACTTCTCTAGGGGAAAAGGATTGATGGGATCAGTTAGAATTTCAGTTTGGTTACTGATCTGTCCTACACAAAGTCTGTTTGATTTTTCTATTTGATATCTGTAGTATTTTATGGCTAGAAAAGAAGTGTGTGATAACCTTTCGTGGTTTGTAAGTTGTAACTGGTGTTGTGTCCAATGATTTGTGTGAACCTCGAAGAATGGTGTGATGGACCCCCAACCCCATATACTTTTGACTATTCTGGATCTTTAAGTTGATCTCAATTATGGCTTCTTTCTTTTTTGAGTCATTTTTTTATATAATTAATGACACCGACACTACAGCTTGTTAAGACTTCGATCTTTGTGTAGTAAAGGTGTGATGTCTCGTTAAAGTCTTCGGTTGTCATCGCACCCTTCCCTGAAATTCATCCTTGGTTAATATTTCAGAGTTAATTCTCATTCTTATTCTCATGTAGTGCACATGCATACATTAACAACTACTTTCCTTTGTTGGTTTTGCTGTATTCGTATTTGTATTTGTTTTGATGTCCTTTTTCATCGGGTTTGTGTTGTATCCGAGTATGAGGATTTGTCCACAAAATTATTAATGTAAAAATATTCTAGCACAGTTTAGTTGAGTTGTCAATTTATGTAGGCTCAAATTTTGGTCATATTTATATGATTCAATTGGGTGTAGACTTATAAGAGAGTCGAGACTCGTATTAGTTCTTATCCACTAAATTTAAAGATGTAGCATTGTCATTATACAAACGTGGTTTGGCTATTTAATGCTTTCTTTTTCACTCTAAAATTTTGGTTTACATGCGGAGCAACCTATCAATTTGTCTGGTATTTGAAATAAGAAAGATTACTGAAGTTTCTTACAACATTTAGTAGTTTGATTTGGCTGAGGGGAATCTTTAGCCTAACCAATTCGAATTTCAGTCAAACCACTTGGGGTTCCTTATCTGCCACATTCATTTGGGATGGTTCATTTGTCATTTAGCCCTGGGACTTTTTTGCCATTGGTTAGTGCATCTCAGACCTTTATTTATATTTTCTTTTTCCTATTTTTTGGTTTTTGACTTTATTTTTTAAGGTTTAGAAAGAAGTAGCTTAGACTTTGAGTTATGATACAACTTAGTATATCATACAAAATAAGTTGAAAAAACTCATTGACATCAAAAGTGAAATATATGATAATGTAATTGTAAAGTCCTCACATTTGGGGTCTTGTAACAGTGTAGTTAATACACATGTATCTTATATTAAGTATTTTATTATCAAAACGGAAAGCATTTATATATATGTAAAACAAATTCACTTAATTTGTCTTCGGGTAACAGTTTAATTGGTGGATCAATCAACATGTTTCTCGTTTTCAGCGGTAGGGTGAAAGTTCGAATTCTGGTGATACCTGCGACTAAATTTTGATATGGAGCAATCACTGTTTTGCCAGTGGTATTCTACGATCGGAGTTTGGTTAAAAGCAATTAATTTAGAGACGGTTCTACTAATATAGAGCAATTACTTTGAAAGTAGCTTTTGTGCGCAGAAGTGTACAGTCATAGGGAATCTGTGATCCATTTGAATCATATTTCATTATTTACCTTTTTTTAAATGTTTGACAGGTGGTTAGAAATTCAAAATTAATTAATATATGTTAGGAATTTAAATATATTTAAAAAAAAAATCACTAAATTTTGTTCTTGGTTATGGACCTTCGACCTAGAAAAATAAAGGTTGTTAAGTTATGATAATGACACTGATTTCTGTGTAGACCCCACAATCCAGCTGACCACAAATCTGTGTTGACCTACCCCCATTGAAACACATAAAAGTGGAAGAAATAAACCCTTGCAGATGCTAGCACTTGATTACAGTCCAACCCATATTCCACACCCTGCGTAATTTAAGGTAATTAGAAAGAATAACAATGTGAGTTTGACAATTATATTGCACATTGAGAAAATTGAAGAGGGTCAAGGAATCAAGATCATCAAATCCTCCCTTGTCCCCCCACCATAATTCTTGATTAGTATGATGAATTGAAAATAGTTTGATTCCTTAACAAGAGTTTTGCCAACTGTTTTTAGAAAAATGAATCTAAATATATGATACATATTCTTGTCACAACTGATGAGAAAATGAATTTTGTGAATGCATATTCAACTTTAAGAATTATATTTAAGAACAATTAAATCGGCTTCTTTGCAAACTATGTATACACAATTCATATTATTGCGAGTGTTGAATTCATTCTTAAACAATTAAGATCTTGATATAATTTGTGATTTTCCAAACTTTTTATCAACTAGAATAATATTGTCTTATACATATTGAAAATTGAATATATTCATTCCTAAAAATTTCAGAAGACAATTAATGTTATATTAATATATCAATTTCATAGTAGAGTATCAATAACTAACATTTTGTATAGATTATGAATACATTAAATATTTTAAAAATTATGTGTATGCTTGTAATATATAAGAATACTTATAATCAAAATAAAATTAAAATTAATATTAATATTGATGTAAATTATAATACTAACCTCTATTATTACACGTCAGGCTTCAACCTAGCAAGCAACGATCTAAAACAACCACTATTGCCTCTCAATACTTCATTTTCTTCTTTTAGTTATTTCTTTTATCTAAATGAAATGTAATTGTTATGGATATTACTTTTTTTATATTTGTCGAATGTTATATTAAATGAAATGTAAAGTAAAATACTGTAATTTAGTATGATTCAAAGTTTCCTCGTCATTTTATGTATATATGTGTCTATACCTATTATTTTAACCATTTAGTTTTATAGTCCTTTAGTAATCTTGTCTCCATTTTTTGTTTCACAATAAGGCAAATTTAAGAGGAGACATGCAAAGCTACAAACGCCTCCTAAATTCATCCCAAGTCCCAACTGTATTTATGTATTTATTCTATTCACATTATACACCCTTACAGACAAATTAGAAAGTACTGGCATGTCTTTATTTATTTATTTTATTTTTTAAGTGATTTCTTTATATTTTTTATTTTTCAAGTGATTTCTTCATTCCTATTATATATTTGAAAATTACAAAAAACTAATGTAGGTATCAAATTGTTGAGAAAAACAAAAATTTGAAATTGTACAATTAATTTGTAGCTTTATCAAGAGGGAGAATATATCAATCTTCATATTTCACAGTATTTTCAAAATCTAGAAAAAAAAATTCAAACCTTCTTGCATTTGGTATACTAACAATTTTTTTTAAAAACAACGTTAAATTAGCAATATTAGCATTAGATTTTTTAGCTTTATGTGATAATTTAATTTTTCAATTATGTCCCTAATTCATTAATACTGATTTTAATGCTATATTTGACAACAGTGCTCATTCTGTTTGTTGTAAAAGCTCACGAAATGTTGTTATTTGAGGTAGAATTAAATATTTTATAACTTAAAGTTTATTAAAATAATTTGTGAATGGTATACTTTTAGAGAAAATAAAAATCTAAATTATATCTCGCTATGTGAATTCAAGTTATTTTGAATTAATAAAACTCACTATAAATATTATACTTTATATATTCCAAATTCATTGCTTTCCCTCTATTTTTAGGAAATTTCAGATAAGGCTCAATTTCTTAAAATAAACTTTTTTTTTTCAATAATTTAATCTCACTTAACATAATATTATACACTACTAAATATTAATCACTACTTTGTTTTAACGCAATATTAAAAACATGCTCAAAAAAATTTATTTTTTAATTTTTATTTGGAACTCTGCACAGAACTAGTGCATTGGACGAAGGACTATTTATAAATTTACTATAAAAAACTCATATGATTGTTTATATTAAAATTTACTAAAATAAATAGAAATAAATGATTTATTCTTTAAAATAATTATGTATTAAACATCTTTTTAGTTTAAAATAGTTGATTTTTTGTCTTGAGATATTTCTTCTATTTTTTATGTTGATTGTAACTGCATTGAATTATTCTCAAAACAATATATATTATATTGGTGGAAAAAATTGAATATTAAAAAGTATCCATTTTCTCCTTTACGCGATGCAGATTACATTAATATTATATATATATATTATATATATATATATTTTGCTTTTTTGTTTTAGCTGGGGTATTGTTTGGTCTAAATTTTGTTTAAGTAATTTAGAATTTAGGATCTAAAAATGTTTTTATTTATTTCCTTCTACTAAATGGTTTTCTTCTCTTATAGAGCTTTGTGATTTCCTAACTAATTCTAATTTATTATTGAGCATGGGGTATTTAAGAGTATGAATACCTTTTTCATAATGATAGCAATTACTTCTAGGATTCACACTTTTATGTATAATATGATATAGATATAGGTATAGAAAAATAATTTTGATACCACCGTCTTCTCTTGGAAAATGTCAAACATATATTAGTACCCATGTTTATATATTGACAGAAAAGCCAAAAAAATAAAAAATAATAATAATATTCTTCTTAGCATTCCATTTATTTTCCAGGAAAGAGACTGCAGAGGAAAAGACAATTGTTACTTCTTACTTCTCACCCTCAAATGTCTTCTCCGAAATGAAGTGACCTCCTAAGACTTTCCCACCTAATAAAAAGCCCGTCAAAAATTCACTAGCCCCCATCAGTTCAGTAGCCAGGAGCGCCCCACTCACCACCACCCTCAACCCCCCCCAACCCAAAATCCATTACACGGGGAGAAAGCAATGGCTCAACAGGTACTTCTTTATCTACCCTCAACACACATACTGACTGAGACAGATTAAAATTGCTCATGTGGTACCTTCTTGATTGTTTGCTAGTTTTTCCACTCACTGAGTGTTGGGATTTTGTTGTTTTCTCCATTTCTTGGATTAGTTATGTCATATGTGAATTTATTGTTAGATAAGATTGAATATATTTTGATATGTATATGCAGGAAGAAGGGTGGCCATTGGGGCTGCAACCACTGAATGTGAGAGTTGGGCTGGTGAGGAATCGTGATGTCAATGGTCACTTTCCTTCAATACTTTACTCACTGGTTCCGCAATTTCTTCCACCGATTCTTCTTCTGATCTTGATACTGAGGTTAGTATTTCTAATTTAAAAAAACTATCATAGTCCCATCAATATCATACCCAAATCAAAAGAGAAACAAATACACAAGAACCTTATAATGTTGCTCCGTGTATTTGTTGCTTTTTTCATCTATGTCTGTGAGTGGCAAGAGCAGTTTGAGTTGAAGTAGAAGAAATAATTAAGAAAAAGATAACATTGATAAGGGAAAAAGTTGCCATTTTTATTTGAAATTCGTTCATTTTCTGAAGGTAAGAAGTCCTTGCTTCTTGTACTTATTTTTATTTTCCATATTCTCTTTTCTGGTGCATCCGAATCCCCAAATCAAACGATAACTGGCTTTCAGTGGAGATGAGAATTTCAGTTGCAAAATAACAATGATAACTGAGATTGAGGGTGTATTTAATTGCCAACCAATTTTAGTTCTTGTTCCCTTCTTCTCTCCTTTTCTTTTTCTGTTTTGCTGCTTGATAGTTGCATCAATAATAGAGCCAAGAAGAAACATTTCTCTGAAAAGTTGGCATCTATTTTTTATGCATGGTTCATGTTCGTTGGTTTTCTGTGTCAGACTGGGTCATGCTTATGCCTACTAAAAGTTGAAAGGGGTGCAAGCACTTTACTCTTTTCACATGCCCCTGAATGATGTTTTGACTATGCACTGTCCTGTTTGTTATTTTGAGATGGCCTGTGGAATTTAATACATCAGCCCCAAAAAATATTAGTGAACATCTAAAAAGCCAAAAAAGGAAAGATAATTTATGTATGTTACTTCTGAAAAACATAGTCATGAAAACACGTCTAGTATCCTAAAGTGACTGTGCAGTTGAGTTTAATTGAGTGTACTTCTGGCTGATTTTCAATGGAGCTTGCAAAAAAATGTCGGCAGATGCTATGTTTTGGGCAATTTAATGAAGAACCCGCCAGACACTTGTGAGAAAATTTGATGTCATATCATAATTGATTCTGAGGTAATGCAACTGGGATGGTGAATTCAAAAGTTTGACATCAAAGGGAGGATAGAGATTGATCAAACTATTATTAGACAGTTATCGATTTAATCTTACCTGATCTTGATGAATTTTCAATTGTAAATTAAACAAGAGTATGGTCTGGTTGAATGAATTGTGAATTGTAAATTAAACAAGGGTATGCTCTGGTTGAATAGGGTGATGCACAGCACCTGCGAGGCTAATTAACTGTTAGGTAATTTAGTTTATTATGTTAATGTTCTTCCTCTCTTGCAGTCAACTGGTTCTTTCTTCCATGACAAGAGTATCACTTTGGGGAGCCTCATTGGTATTTCCAGCATTCTAGAGCTCTCACGAAGATCAACAAGAGGAAGAATAGCTGAACCTGTAAGAAACAAGAAGAATTACAAGACGAAAACATGGTTTCTGTCACTGTGCTCAAGGCTAAGCACTGATGCTGTGAGCATGAACAACGCCCTCTCTTGGCCACTTTCTTGAAGCAGAAAGGAGAGCTGCCAGCAATTACAGAAGAAATCCAAGCCCCAGTGCTTATGGACCAGACGATTTCTCTCACGTTTTGGACCCGAATTCATTATTTGTTGGAGGGCATGTCGCTCCTCCCAATCAAGTGCTTGGCTGGACTCAAATGGTGAAAGAACCTTCAGTAGGGACTTGTTGTCCCATGAGAATGCTGATGGACCTCCACTACTTCTCTCATGTTTATGTGGAAATCTTACCATTGATGATCAAAATCGCATTTAATTGCTTGTACTCTTCTGTAGTTATGACAGACATTTGAATATTCTTTTCTTTATAGCCTACTCAGTACTCACATTGATATGTGAGTTACGTCCTCCCACAGGGTGTTCATCTAATTGAATAAGAGCAGTTGCATTGAAATTCCATGATTAAAGTAATCTTCTCAAGGTCAAATTCTGAATACATAGCACCTCCCTTAATTATGGTGATGTCTTTTGAAAGATTCTTCTTGTACCTTCACGTGTGAGCCCTTCTTATGTAAGCATTAAATGCTGGTGCCCTTTTTCTGTAATAAAAGTTAGCGAAAATAAATTTAAATTTTAGGACATCATATATTACATTACATTAATTATTAATTATTGATATGTATATTATTTGTACATAGGATTTTAAATAGTTTTGACAGGTTAAGCTGTCATCATCCTTCTTCAAAAGTTTGCACTGTAACAGAATAACATTTGCATTATGGCAGAATGAACGTGTATGTCTACTAGCTTGTTTCGCAGCTAGAGAACGTAGTCAAAAGCAATCCAAAGATCCTGTGGGTTACTCTTGCATCTGGATGAAGATTTCTGAAGCAACAAAATATTCATGAAATTTTAAGGTCATATTTCCGCGCTCTTAAATTTGATATTGCAATGGTTCTATTATACCTATGATTAGTGAATCTTATACATTACCTGTCAAGGAAAAAACGAACCTGGATAAAGTTACCCTAACCTGTCTGAACCAGACTGGCAGCAATGGCCACCAGCTAATTTGTAAAATCCTGAATATTTATAGCTAATTCTAACCATTTTTTTTCTAAGTTATAATTAAAATAGATGTATAATGAATTTCAGGATTATGCAAGAAATAAATTACTTTTCTTTTCTATTTTCCTTTTTTTTTTTGGTTCGTTTTTTGTAGATTCCCCAACAAGTGGCAAAATTTCTTGAAAATCATCAATTTATGAATGTACAAAACTAGTTTCATTGCCATTTTTGTGCTTTTTATCCTCTTTTCTGCATACAATATCTTATTGTATCACAAAAGTCCTGAGGGATTGGTATGGCAGGTGGTACATTAATCTTCAGTATTTTTGTCGTTGATACCATCACAAAAAAATGCCTTTTGACACTCTCTGTTATTGTTTTCACAACAAAAAATAACTATTATGTATAACTAAATGCACTGAGATTTCCACTCTGCTGCATATAACACTCATCAGAATACAAGAAATATAGAATGGCTGAGGAATGTGGATTTTAGGTCACACACACACACACAGTTTCGTTGATTTTGTGGGTGCTGTGAGCTTGTGACACTTGGTAAAACTGCTCTATAATCGGGCCGTCATCATAACAAAGAGCAAACAGTTAAAACCAAGCATCTGAGTAAAGAAGAAATGTCCATACTTTTCATTTGCTTCCTCATATCTTAGTACAAAATGATTGAGCTTTCACTCAATTCAAGCGTTTATAGTAACTAGCTGGAATGATAGGCAATTAAGCCCTCAAAATTTTCTTCTTTCTCAAGCTCGATTCTTGTAGCTTACGATAACAAATACCTCCTTTTAGATTGACAACATTGCAGATCATATCAGGTTTTACTTGTTTACTTCTCAACCGACCTTTAATTCAATGCGAGACTGGAGTTTAGTTGAAAACTTGCAACTACGTGGTCTTCGCAACTTAGCATCAATTCCTACCAATATTAGGGCTTATCAAACTCTTCATTGCATTCCGCAGCTACCTTTCCAGAACTGCGACCCAATCTCCCAAATGAACCTAACGATGACAAACTCTTGAAGCTGCTGCTGCCTTCACCAAGATTCAATGATTTTCTTGTTCTTCTTGGCTTTGTAGGACTCAACTCCAACTCAATATCGCTGTCGGTTTTGCTCTTGGCAACAACTAATCGAGTGATGCTGCTTCGACAAAAGGGGCAGACTGGAATCTTAGCACAGTTGGTAGAAGAGTTGGGTTTGCTGTGACAGCAGAGGGCTAGAACGCAATGAGCACACATCTGATGACCACAGTTTTGCACCTCAATTGTACACACCTGCTCAAAGCAAATGCAGCATAGGTCGGCGTCGCCAGCCTGTATGGCAAGAAATTTCACACTTCATTTTTGAACTAGAAACAGTGATGTGTTCTTAAGTAGATCATTTCATGAGAAAAGTCTAAACGCTAATGCAAATCTTTTCTTTGACTGTAGTATGCCTATGAATGCTAAACATATCTGTTGTAGTTATTTTCCATTTCTCTTCTCTCAAACAAATACTCATGAAAACAACGGAAAAATGAAGCAACATCAACAAGACCAATGACCACAGGCGTTTTCACGCATTGAGTGTAGTCTCAGCGCCACTTTCCAAAACATATCACTTGCTAATTAGAAAACCAATACACGTATTCTGAATAGATTCATGTCACCCTTTTCTGTCTACATAAATCAACTATCATGCGAAAGTCAGGACACCCTATTTTTATGAGACAAAAGGCAATCCCCTGTTCTTGAACAGCAGTAAGTGTTTAGTCTGGCTATTCATTACACAATTTTAACCAAGAAATTTAGGGTGATCTATTCATGCAGTTAAGCAAAGAATAATTTCAAATTAAGAGTATCTTTAGTCAGATTTTGTACCTCAGATTCATCATCAATACCACCAGAATTTGGGAGTGGTTGAAGGGAACAAGGTGGGTCCATCAAGATGCCTTTTCTCTCTTTTTATTGGCTTCAATTAGGGCTTTCTCTAGCAAGGCTTTTGCGTCAGGATTGAGCTCACTAATAAACTTCAATGTTGACGGCCAAGTTAGAGGCTCTGGAGCCAAAGGATTTAACAAAGCAGCACATGCATCATGTTTGTACTTCACAGCAACCATGTAAGGTATTCTCCTGCAGAGACGCCTCAGCATCAATTAATTTTTCACTTTCACAAAAATCAGCAGGATATAAAACAGGGTGTCTATATCAGATTCAGGGATGCAATAAAGGTATGCTAAGGGAAGGTGTTTGCTTTAAGGGGTGTTATGGGGGTTGAAATATGTCACGTCAGAGCAATAAAAGATTGAACTACACACCTCAACAAGTGAGCCTTCAACATTCAGTAAAATGTAACCATTCTATTCACACAGCAGTATTAACTCTAATTGAAGTATTTATTGATCTTAAAAAGAAACCAATCAAGCTACATGAAAACAAGTTTCCAAGGGGTAGTCTCAAAACTTTATTTCACCCAGGGGACTCGGAAATCCATAGTCATTCGATTTAAGCAAGTAAACTCAATGTTTCAAGGGGGTTATGCATTTTCTTGCGAAATATATGCATAGCTCACCCAGAAGAATCTCTTTGAAAGGCGATCAGCACCCCAAGCAAGCAATTCACGAACACAGTCCAATGAGCCTCCCCGAGCAGCCAGATGAAGAGGTGTACTACCTGGATAGCTGCAATGATATCTGTCACTTTAACTGATAAACACTAAAATGCAAGTAACATTGAAATTAAGTGATACCTATATCCACCAGTAGAAGCACACACGAGAGCCCCACTGCTTAATAGAGTGTGAACACAATCTGGGCGTCTTTGACGAGCCGCCAAATGCAATGGGGTCGCACCACTTCCATCTCTTATATTAACAAATCTCGAAAATCCCCTGACCTCCCATGCAATCAAAGAGTAAGCAGATTGTTTTGTTTTTCATGGTGCAGATAAATAAAACAAACAAAAGGAAAGGAAAAAAGAGAATATGAAACAAAGAAAGAAAAACAAGAAAAGTCATAGATGATTACCAAGATTGAGCAACTGGGGTAGAATTGGCAGCAGAAAGAATCATTTGGAGGCAATCTGAGTGACCATAGTAAGCAGCATAATGCAACAGGTTCTCCCATATAATATATCAAACAATAAAATCTGAAAAATTCACCACGAAAAAATCATCATCAAATTATGCCTAAATGTGCATATACCAGATCAGCAAAAACAACAAAATGAAAAAACATGACTGGAAAACGATTATCATACATTAGCTCCTGCTTGAATCAGCCTTTCCACGCAGGAAATCTTTCCATGCATAGCAGCTAACATCAATGGAGTCTAAGCCAATCAGAACCAGAAACAACGATACCCATATTTAGTAAACAAAACAAGACAAAAGGCTGAGCAAAAGAAAACTGCATCTTGATCAAATTTACATTAAAAATTAATGACATAAAAAATGGCAAAACAAACTTAAGAATCAACTGACACACAATCCAACATTCATATCACACCTGTTTGTGTCGATTCAAGATATCTGGATTTCCAAACCGATCCAAAAGCATAGAAAGAACCTAAGAAAAAGCAAAATCCACCACATAACAATCTTTATCTTTCAAACTACTTTTCAAGAAAACATTACCACGCTAATGAAGAAAGCGACGCAAAAAACTAATCAACAAGATTCCAGAAAACCCCACCTCGATCTGCCATTAGCAGCCGCCACGTGAAGTGCTGAGAGCCTCCCGTGAACAGTTTTCAGTGTCAACAGATTTGGGTCTTCTTCCGCCATTGCTTCAACGGTTTGAAGCTCTCCATTTTGAACTGCGTCAAACAGCTCATTCTCTTCGTACTCTCTGCAGCTCAGACCCTGTCCATTTTGTGAGAATCTTCTGAATTGCATTCACGCGCCACCCACCACGGTGGAGTAGGCGTGGTGTGGTGTGGTGGTGGTGGAAGTGAAGAAGTGATGGGGGGACAAAAGTAATCAAAAGAGAAGTGGTATTGGAGTTTGGACTGCCCGCCGGGATTTCGGGCAGTAGACTGTGTGTGTTAGGTGCATTTTCGGGTAGCTTTCGGATTTTATTTTCGGGCAATTTTGGACATACAAAGGAAAAATAAGTACTTTTCGGCTTAGGTTAATCATGGAATGTTATTTGATTTAAATGCAAGATTCTATGTTCTTTTTTTTTTTCTTTTTTCTTTTTTTGAAAATCAAAATAGGCGATCTTTCGCTATTATGATGGCATTTTAAAAGATCAATTTGATATGATCTTATTACACCTATAATTCGGTTTAATTAAATGAAATATTCTGTAAAATTAAGTTTTACAAATCCAAAATTTGTATAGTTTGAATCATAAACTAGTCAAATTGTCAACAAATATATGTTTTTATCTACTTTATTTTTTTACCTTACAAGAATAAAAAAAATATTTTACCTTACAAGAATAAAAAAAATACTCCATCATATAGTATCATAAAACCATTAAATTAAAATATTTTAGCTGAATAATTAAAAAATATGTTAGCTTCACCTCTTATAATTATTTCGAATGAAGCCCATATTGAAGCAAAATTAGAACAAAGAAATTTGATTTATTTTTGCAGCATCAGCTTACCAGGTAACTTCTCATTAAACTCTTAGTTCCAAACGTGGCTCAAAGACTTAATATTAAAAATTGGCATTCTAATTTAGTGGCATTTTTGTCAAACTATTAACAGGAGCAGGAATTGGTAGCTCATCATCTCCATAAAATTTTTTAAAAAATTAATTTTTTTTATTATAAAATAATTAAATTTTATCCCTTAAAATTAAAAATATCTATTTATCTAAAAAAAATTTAAATAAAAACTCGCCTTGAATCTTCATTTTCCGGCTCTATTAGGTATTGTAACACATGTTAATTTATATAAGTCGTTTTTAAATCATAAAGGAACTTATATTATCAAATTTATCCAATTATGTATTTGACAAAAAATCATGGTATACTTAATATATATATCAAAACATATACCAAATTAGTGTTAGATAATACTCTTGTTATATTAGGGAAAAAATGAAATTTAAAACTTTGAACTACTGAAAATAAGTAGCAATCCCTAAGTCAGTATAATTATTAGGAGTTGTTGGGTTTTTTAAGTACAAAGGGACCACAAAATTATTAGAGTTGTTGGGTTTTTTATTTCACGATATCTACAATAGTCAGTTAAGTGAATTATAAGTTATTTCACTCAATCAATACTAGTGATACATTCTTGAACTGATTTAAAAAAAAAAATTTGTGAATAATTTTCTCGTCAGTGGTCGTGTCTGAGATTAAATTTTACAGAGATTGAATATCCAAAAATTTATTTGAGATTGACAAAATTTTAATATTTATTTTTTTCGCATGTCAAATTTGAGGATTTAACTTAAAATGAACTTTCAGATTAAAATAAAAAAAAATATACATTTATAGTATTACTTTTTAAAAATTAGTGATATCAAATATTACTCTGAAATTATGATGATAGTTTCCAAAAAAAAAAAATATGTTTTTAAACAATAAAATCTTATTTTCAAATATTTTTAAAAAATAAAAGAATGTTTTAAACAAAAAATATTAACTTACATAATAATATCGAAACCTACGTAGTCAGATGACATGTGACAGCAGGCATTGTAACAAATTCAACGCGGCTGCTTAGTTTTTTGATTGGACTAATAAGAATAGCAGCTATTGTTTGACGAATTGAATTTTGGTAGGGTCCAGACAGCAGACTTGACTTTGATGGTCACTTGGTCCTGTTTGGTACAAAGAACTTCGCACGTTAAACTCAAGAATATGACCTATAATAATATATTCAACTACTTTAACAAGTTTGTGCGTGATATAGTCAGCATATGACCTCCGAGAGTCCGGAAACTCTCTATTTTCTATTCCGTTAGTTGTTGCTTGTTTTTTTGTGCGGGTCGGGTCAAAGGTTCGACCATTTTAAAGGTGGTCATAATTAATGTTTGTATTGTGACAGGCGCGATCAAAGACAATGAATATATGGAATGTTGATATATTCATTCTATTGACAAGAACCGAGAGTAAAGATGTAGATTTTCATAGAAAAATACGAACCACACGATTTAAATGAATTCGAATGTGTATTTTCGTTGTCAGATGATTATAATTTTCTTGATACTGAAGAATATTCTCAATTTTTTGTACATAATTTTTGTAAAATTATCTTATTTGTTTATTTTCTTACATTTCAACCAAAAAGAGAAAGAGAGATTTTGCATAAATGATATAAAACAAAAACGAATTTCATAGCATAAAACTGAAACTAATAAAAATGAAATTAATTTTCCTATGGATTGAAATAAAGAATTATCATCAACTAAACAAATTTCGATTCTTTTTGGGCCAGTTTGACTTGTTCATGTAACAATTAATTTCAATAGTAATATTCCTTAGACAAACTATATGCACCTTTTGAGATGTTCCCCTTGGTCCAATTTTCACACGCTAATTAAAGAAGATGCACATTAATGAAACAAACGCGGAGAAAAGTCGGCGATACATAGGCACGCTACAGACATATTTCCAAATTAAAGCTCAACTATTTTGCCTTTTGTCGCCTATCTTTATATACTTTGTTCGTCACAATAGTATAATTATCGCATCATAAGTGATCTAACTTTATCTAATCTATTTTATTCAAAAGATTATCTATTAATTAATTAGATGTCATAAGTCCTAGTTTAGTTAAATTAAACCAAAATGGGTTATAGACTATAGTGTGGAAGAATATTTTTTATCATTAAATCATTGCAACGAAAATTGTACTTAACTAAATTGAAACTTTCAACAATTATTGACATGATAATAAAAGAAAATCTTTTGTTCCACCTCTGAAGTGGAATTAATGAACTAAATCCAAATTAACGAGCAGACAGTTTTCAGATCACTTTACCAAATTAGGATTTGAAAATTGTTTAAGATTTTTCTCGTTAAATCCGGTAGAAGAGTTTGTGAAATAATAGTATGTTCTTTTTTCTTCCTTTTTTTTTTTTTTTTTTCAATATGATACTGGCATTATTCTTAACTCCCTCAAGTGACTTGAATAACCAACTAAATATAAGTATAAATGCTTATCAACAATCTACCTTATTTTATCTTATAAAATAATAATATTTGATAAATCGTCGCAGCTTTTGCAGGTTGTGAACATATTGCCTTTCGACATTTAAGCCCAAACTTAAATAAAATATTTCTTAAAGCTCATGTTATGAAGTTGAGTTCAAAATATTTGGTTTATTTTGTCCAAATGTTACAACTGCTTAGAAACATGATGAAATATATAACATTTACGTTCCAAATAAATTACTGGATGATCCCAATGTCACCAATGCGTCTGGCTAAATTGGACTGAGCCCAAATTAAATCTAATGTTTATTTGGGCTTAAACTTTTAGCCCAAAGATGTCCATGGGCCAAATTTTTTAACCCCAAGCACAAAAACTAATTGCAACGTAAGCTCTGGAAAACACCCCCACCCCCTCAAATTTTTTTGGTAAATTTTATTTTTTGTATTTAAAATTATTGATAAACTACTAGTAAAGAATGTTTGGTTAAACTTTAAATTAGTATATTTGAAATAATTTCGCAGTATATGAACGTGATTTGGTGAAATACTATCGATTTTGATCAATTTTACAATAAAATTGGGCGATGATAAAAATTGAACTCCCATTGTGTGGTTTGGATCAATCGTTGGTTTGTTTAGCAGTCTGATTAGTAGCTTGTCTAAGTTAAATTATAATTTCTCAATATTAATGTTAATAATTGAGATTAAATTATAGAATAAATTACTAGTTTATATTTATTGATTCATGAAAAATTGTTATTCAAATGATATTTCAAGTTTCCTAATAAACATAAAATGAATATTATCTTTTTTATAGCTTTCATAAGCATCTCATCAATCATATACTATTTAAGAGTTAATCAATTATAAATAAAGAACAAAATATTACAAAGAATTATATATTACATAAATATATAATATCTCTCGAGGATGCTGTGAATGATGCGGTTTCTATATATTAAAAAAATCACCCAACTTAAAAATGAGAGATTTTAGAGCTTTGAAATTTCAATTCTGATTATTTATAAAAGTCATTGGCGGCGCATAATAAGTTTAAGATTGAAAGAAAGAAAAAAAAAAATAGGATTTTAACTTGTCGTAACAAAATAATAGAAAAAAAAAAGAATAATTAATTCTTTTTAGTTGGGTAAAGTTTTGGACTTAATGAAGAAGGAACCAAATCCTATCTTTTGCTTACTACATTGAGTGTGGTTGAATAACGTTATCCATCATGCTTACTAATGAACGCTTTTTCTGCCTGTAAAATCGTGTGATGGATTTGTCAAAAAAGTGTGGCGTCTGTCCTCCTTTGTTATTAAGGAAAGATGAGCAGTCAATTGTCTACTATTATTTGCCTATTCAATTGTAAGTATTGTTGTGTTTCTCCAAGGCACGACTTCATCATCATCATCGTGTCTTGAGTGGTAATCGCCATCATTCCATAAAGTTAGTGTCACTACAGCGATAGGGAATCTGTTATGCGACTAATCCTGGCAGAATTGGGGCTTTGATGTTACGTACAAAATCAGTCATTCCTACTTATTATTGATTGGTAGGATTCTTAGTGGGTTCAATCTTCCTCTACTCAAATTTAAATTGATGGTTACTTAGTGATATTTTAACTTGAGTTAGATAAAATAATAAACTATTATTATTAGGGTGTACTCGTGAAAATTTTTCGACCCTCAAATTAAAATTAAAGAAAGAATGATAATTTGAAAAAAAGAATTTAGATTATAAGAAATACAGATGAATTTTGTACTTACCTTCGAAAAGTGGTAAATTGTGTATATTATAGGTTTCTGAAAGGATTGTTATCTGGTGTTGAATGATACGTGAACTACGTGTGCCACTAAATCTATTGAAATGAGACAGTTTTGGATTGTTTTGAACTATTTTGATAGACTTTGCATTGTTGGGTCATATCTATTATTATGTATTATAAATTAATTTACATCTAATTTAAAAAGATTCAATTTTTGTTTTTGTTCAAACGTGTATATTTTAGGAATAATGGTGAATTGTAAATCAAGTTGAATTTTATTTGTGAGGTGATTAGTTATATTTGATGAAATTAGGCCAGAAGAACAAAGATTCTTTTTTTTTTTTGGTTGAGTTTCAAGTTCAAGTGGAGTAAGTTATTAAATAGCTTTTCTTATTTACTTTAAAACATCGTTTTCTATTGAAAGGGTTAAGCATTAGATTTCCGACAAAGAAAGAAACAGTTGCTTTCCTGGTTTGTCTTCCTCAAGTAAGTAATGTAATACTGCATGACCTTGCTTAACCTAATTTGGTTGGATTTTAATTCAGATTGCCAGACCTAATTTAATAATTCTGAAATACCCTTTATTATTAGCCAAGTTTCTTCCCAATCTGGCTTAATTCTAGAGTAAGTTTAGACTCAGGAATCGTTATTGTTTCTCTTGTTTTCCATGTAAGGATCTTGGATTTTAATAAATAAATAAAAAATTGAAAAAAATTACTAAGGAAAATAAATTTGTATTTTATTTTTAAATAATTTTATTTATTTATTTTTTTAAAATGCTGAAATTGAAGGTTCAACCAGCATAATACTATTTTTTTTACTTCACTTTAGTATAAAACTGATGTACGACCAAATTGAGCTGCATTATTATTTAAAGGGGACCTTTGACAAAGTTTGGCATTTCTAAGTTATCTCTTCAATATCAAATTTAAATTTTATTCCCATAATAAATGGTCATATCCAACTTTCCCCCTTTTAGACCAAAAAAGGAATTATTATAATATCTGTGGTCCAGTCTTTACGTCACTACTCAGCACAAGAAATGCAAAAGACAAAGTCAGAAATTGTTTTCCAAATTGCAACTATGGTGGCGCACTTTAGCCCCAGAGCGTTAATAGCATTCGTAGGTCAACTCACTTATTGTTAAAGGGCGTTTAATTCAATTTTGGTCCATCAATTATATTTGAATCTTAAATTTTAGTTAAAAAAATATCAATAAACTTATATTATTTAAAATAAAAAAAATAAATTCGTCTTGCAAGTAATATTTAATTCCCATTTTTCTTTTTACCCAGAAAGTACACTTTTTTTTGCCATAACAATTTGGAAATGTAAGTTTGGACTTCAGAAAACGACTATAGTCCATTGGGCCCAGTTGAGTCTAAACAACTGAAGCCCGATGGAATAGTCGCACCCGAATATTGTGCGACCGTGACATGAACTTTATGGCCCATCCATAGTATCTAGGGCTGTCAACCGTTTGATTCGGATCAGATTGTTTAGAAATATCGGGGCTTGATGATTTAAAAAGTCTGTCAATTAAGGATTAAGAAACGTCAGTTAATATTGTAAATAGACTTATAATTATTACTATCTTCAATTATAATTTAATATTTTATCTTGTTTTATATATATAGATTTACGCAACATGCATGTTCATGGGAGCAGATTGATTGAAAAAATATTTTTTTAACTTGACCAATCGAATTGACAGATAGATTTGATATTTCATTTTGAGAAAAAAAATATTTAACTTTGTTTTCAAATATAATATAAAAATTATTATTCAAAAATAGATTGAAGACTTTTATGAATTAGTGTGAAAATAGGGCTCTCTTTTTTTATATATTCTCATAAAATAATGTCGGCAAAACTAAAACAAATACATTTTCAAATTAAAAATGCAAAAATATTTTTAAAAAATAAAGCCACGCATAGCCTAAACTAACTTGATTGGATTAATACTTATATATTTTGTATTCTAAAAACCATAACTTAAAAAAATAGAACGCACGAACAAAAATATAAAGTGCCCAATATTTTTATCCAAATTAAATAATATAAAATAATGAATATTCGAGAAAAAGAAAAAAAAGTAAGTGGTTGTTCACGCAATCGTGCATGCATGCATCACGCAAATAATGCATGCATGGTGCGATTTGAGGACGACCAATGAAATAAAACCAAACCACTAAGCAACAAGTGGCCAATATTGTGTTACTCGTCTCTTGTGATTTTGAAATGAGCACCTATAATTCCACAATCAATTCCACGATTTTTGTTTTGCATGAACAACACGACAACCCACTACCAAAAGCTAAAAGTAAATTAATTATTTTTTTATTTTATAATTAATATCCCATTATTATATCATCGAAACAAACAAATAATAATATATATATATATATGTGTGTGTGTGTGTGTGTTTGTGCGTGTGTTTGGCTTGACCTAAATAATTTCCACCATTTTTGTACTTGGATTCTTTGAATAATAATTTAGGAGTCCGCTTTAATAAATTAATTGTGTGGATTTTTTATTTTATTTTTTTGAGTACCTTATTTAGGTGTTAGAGTTAATTTAAGGAAGTTGGTATATATGTGGAATTGGGGGTTATATATATATTTTGGTCAATTTGTGCACTACTCTAATGGGAAAGAAATGAACAAGGAGAAACATAGGATGCTTCAAATATGCTTTCAACAAAGACTAGATAGCTTTTGCCTTTGTTGATTAATTACCATCAATCATCAAAAATCAACCAAAAAGATTACCCAAAAAAAGAAAAAAAATGAAAAAAAAAACAACAAGAGGGATAAATTTTGAAAGATTAGTGTACTAATTAACTATAGAAGTTGCCCACCCCACCCCACCCCCCAAATCCACCCACCTTTGTTTCTATTCAAAATCCTCTTCACTTTTGATCCACTGGTTGGAGCCCCATGCCCCAACTTTAATTGAAGTTAATCTCTTTGGCTTGGTAATCATCCATTGGCTCAAAAATGATATAACTCAATATTTTTTTTCAAATAAAAAATATAATAATTTCACTGAATTTAAATTATTTGCATATGTAAATCGTGAATTATACGTTGGTCAAAAGTGTTTTTGGTCTTCGAGAAATTTATTGAAATCTCACTTTTTTTTTTCAAGTAATTATCATGTACTCATTCGGGTTAGATTAATTAATTAAACTTGTTTTTCTCCTCTTTTCCACATCTAGTATTCAAGTCCTCTTGCAATAATTGACTTAGGATCGAAAGCTTAGTACTAGCTTAGCAAGCCAAAGTGCGTAGTCATGTTGGAGTATCTTGTCAAGACGATTTAAATCAAAATCAAGGAGTGCGTTTATATTGAAGAATTTCGAAATTAATCAAGATTTTTTTTTTTAATTTTAGCCTTTAAGTTCAAATTCTTACTAAAATATTCCATACGCAACTTAAATTTCTGTAATTCTACATCATTTCATGCATGCAATACGCTTAATTTTGTGTAGCATGTGCGCTATAATATTTTTCGTGATGATCAAGAAGCGAATCAAATCAGTATTATTTCACTAATTACTATACGGGCATCTAACTTTTTGAGAAATAAATTAAATCCCTGGATGAAATGCAGCTTTTTATCTAGATAAATTAACTAGTTGATAAAAAAATTAATAGTATATAGCGATAATAATTTTGATAGTGAAGCAGGTGGGACAGGGAAAAAACTTATTTTTTCCTGGAAATGAACGCGGAATCAGATTCCAGGGACACATGTTATATGATTGAACAGAAGAGGGGCAACGTGAGGACAATGACCTACTTGGAATCTCAATCTCTTCCACTTTACTACTATTTGTTTTTGTACACTCTGTATATCATTGATATTTTTTCCCCCATTTATTACAAGAACGTTATAAAAGCGAAAGCTGCATGCCTCCTGTACACACACACACGTGTGTGTGTGTGTGTGTGTGTGGATTCTGGGATTTTTTTTCCAAGTGGGCATCAGCAGGATGGCTCGAATTTCCGAGCCAAACATTCCAATGTTGTAAGTACAGAACTGTAATGGATATTAATTAGTATAGTAATGATAAATAAAAATGTAATTAAGTAATATAGTATGTGATATGGACAATATTGGAATCACTACAGGGATACTCCCCACTAATTACTCTTATTTTAGTCACTCAAGAATGAAAGACAACTAACCGACATATAATCAAATCTCCATGATTATCTCTCCATGTATTGCATGTTTTGTGTTGATATAGCTAGAGATAGCTAGAGGGGAGCTTTATTTTATTTATTATTTTTTGTGGGGGGGTGGGGGGGTGGGGGGGGTGAGGGTGGGTTTGAGTCTTTGAGATGAGAGTAGTAACTTTATTCGTTTAGGGTAAGCAGCCTTGATTCTTACAAAAGTGAAATACCAAAGATTCCTTGCCTTCAAGATGAGGAATTCCACTTGTACCGGGTGCAGTACTTGGTACCTATGGGGACCCTGCTCCTGACAAAACACCGACACTATCACGTTCTTGTATTCACCAACGAAGCTACCTTAGATTTTCCGAGTGATTGCAGAATCGGATTAATTATACCTTATACTTTTAATATCCATGAATTAATGTTGAATAATTTGATACTTTATTGAAGAGACATTAAACACTAATTATCAAATATTCTTTTCTCATATCTTGTAATTCTTATATGATATTAGAACTGTATTTTCGAGAATGATTCAACCACTCGAATCCTTTAAATCAAAACGATCCTAATTTTACTATAATATTTTTATGTACTATTGTAACCTAAGTTCAAGTGTCAAAGCTACTCATGCCCCTCACAAAAAGAATTCAATCTAGTAAGTGAGATGATGCATTAACTCAATTGTAAATATCTTTCCTTTTTAATAACTGAAACCTTTTAACAAGATATATAGTAATTCAACAATCTCTTAAAATATTTTCATTTGGATGCATTCAAATAAGCATTAAAAGTTAGACACATTTGAAAGTTTGATATAAGGGTAATCAAAGTAGACTTAAAATACAATGTAATTTAATTCTATAAATGACTTGATAAAGAAAACAATGTAACAATAATACCCCACATTTTATGACCATTTGTTTGAACGACCTATGCCTTCGAGTACAACTTCCAAATCAAACATATTTTACTTGTTTTCCTACAAAAAAAAAAAAAAAAAGGTTGGAACAACACATTTCTTACAAATAATTGTTGTACTAAATATGGAAATTCAATTTCACATCTCTTAGCTAGTTCCTTAATTCATAATGTCAAGGCAAAATTATTTGAAATGTGTGATTTTGAGACAAGGGAGAGAGGAAGAATCAAAGAAAGTTATGAGGCACTTTATGGTACATTGTCCTTTGACAATGAGACTAGTTATGGCTACCAAAAATGGAACTGTTTTGTAGCATGTGCATATCAATATCTTTATAAAATATGTTTTGAGTCGTATTTTAATTTAAACGCTTTCATATATGCCCCTTTCCTACAACATTACTTTAATTGAAAGTGGCAGAGAGAATTTAATAGGGATAATAGTAAACTAATTGTGTTAGAGTTTACTTGTATAGTTATCGTCTTGAAATTAATCTCATGTCTTAAATTTCAGCCAGTACCTGATTTAATTTAGAGCAATATGTTCTAAGATATTGCAGAATAAGTAAAGATTATAAACAAATTTTTGACATGCTACAAGACCAAAAATATAAATTCATAAGATGTCAAACGAAGAGTTGCCACTAATTATATATACTACAAGATGAGAATTTTTACTTTGTTACAATTGTGATTTTCACATGTTTATTAGTTACAAAAATAGTGTATAAATTGTTACTATTGAAAATTAATGATACAAATGATGTATAAATTATTATTATTGACAGTAAAAATTACCATAATAATTTTATAACTATTTTTGCACTGTTATTGAATTGTCAAAAGTGATGATTTAGATACAATATTAATGACAAAATTGTAATTAAAAATAACTTTGACATTGTCCCTTCTTCATATTGTATTAATAATATTGTTTTTTTCTTGTGGTGAAACTGAATTTTAATTATGGTAAAGGAGAACTCTGCTTATTTTTTGAAACACAAGTTATGTAAACCCTTCTTTAGATAATAATTTAATTAGTGAGTTGGCTTAGCTAATTTACATCAAATGGACTGGCCCACAGCACCTTGTTATTTGTATACAATCATTTCAAAAATAAGAAACCAAATTACTGAAAAAAACACTGCACTCAGGTCCAAATTGAATGATGTTAATCTGCAATCATTTTCTTGTATTGTATGAATATAATTCAGTGAAACTTTTCACCCTTTCCAACACCAAACAGGTCCAAATTAGAAAACTCCAAAGCAGCAAAAGAGAGAAACATACTCGAAAATTGAACAGAAAAAAGATTTTTCACATGCCATAATTATCTGCGTTCTTTCGTCATCTGTCTATTACAATACAAAAACAATGCTTCTTAGTTATAGATGTCTATGTTAGTATAAATATGATCAATAAAATTCATTATTTATTTATATAATATATGTACGTACCAAAATTGAAAATTATTTTTGTTTTCAATACATATTTGAACTTTTGAATAATACTCCAAATTTTTTAAGTAAAATATTTAATACACGTATTATTCTTACTCATTAATACTTGACAAATATTACTCTATTTTAATAATATTTATAATATTTAAATGCAATATAAAAAATATTAAAATTATTTATAATTATTAATGAAATATCATATAAATATTTTTATTGATTTATGAATATACTAATATTATATTAAATAATTATTTTTAAGTTATGTCATAATTATAAATTAAATAATATAGGATTACTTATAAATATAAAAAAAAAGTACAAACACATTTTATATAAAAATAATATCAATAGAAAGATATATATTTTACTTACCAATAATTATTTTATATTCGTATTGATGTCTATGAATCCGAATATTAACTTTTTTTTGTATTTTTGTATTTAATTTTCATTATAATTTTTATTAAAATTTTATTATAATAATACTCATATCGACTTTTTCAAGTTTTCCTATTTAACTAAATAGGATTTCTGTACATGCAGATGGCATATTTATTCCCTTCAAACCAAAATAAAACACAGATTTCTGTCTGAAGCATGACCAAGTATAAAAGGAAATTAGAAAAGAAACTGACAACATCTCATTATCACTATTTAAGAGCAAAACTCTCTCTCTCTCTCTCTTACACAGACAGATATATATAAATATATATATATATATATGTACAGAGTTTCACGCGGCCGAGAGTAACGCGTGAAGTATGCGGATGAGAATTGAAAAATGCATCCTTCGACTTGTTGTGTTCATCTTTGGCTCCCCCTAATGGTGGTGTGCAGTCTTTACGTGATTCTTGCGGAACAGAAATCGAGAATTCTCTCGGTCTCTTTCTTCTAAGAAACTTTGGTTTCTGCAATTTTTGAACACTTTTTTTGGGGTTTGGAATTGGAAGGAATGATGATGATGATGATATCGTATGAAATTGAGTACTATGGGGCATGAAATGTGGTGTCTTTTGAGACTCTTGTCCAATCTCTGCACTGCCTTAATCACCTACAAATTCAAACTGTCAATCAAAAACATTCCCCACACATATATATATTCATTCTTGGCAACTATTATTGATAAATCATTGTTAACATTTAAAGGATCTCCCTCTCTATCTCTTTCATCGTTAAAGAAAAAAGGGATATTATTTAAACGTTCCATTTCTGAGTTAGAAGTTTTCTTGGGGAAGTCAACACAACTTATAACCTCTAGGTAGATATTCTGAAAATTTTCAGGAATCGACGCAAAAGTTAATAGTTGGGATTTTGTTAGGTGAAGGGTACAATCTGTAGGTAATAATTGGGAATCAAAGCATTGGAGCTTTGAGCACTGTGAGTAATTTCTTTTTTCCATCAATGTGGTTGTGTATTAGTATTAATATGTTTAGGAGTATCAAAGTATATTGAAATTGAAGGATGTGATATCCTTAACACATATTTCATTTGTGATTCAATCTAATTAAAAGTACTGTAGAGAGAGAACCAATCTTGACGGGTCACACAGAAGCAAAAATAGCTAAAAAGGACTTGACTCTAAACAGGAAGAATCAATACAACCTGTGCAACATATATAGGAGAAAGCTAATGTGAATTGGAGTTGTGGTAAATCCTTAACCTGGATATATATATATTATCGCACTTTAAATTTTTTATTTTAATTTAGTGTTTCATTCATATTTCACTTCATACATGCGCATGACTTATGTCAAATGTATATTTAAAAAAATATTTTATTTACTTATTATGTATTTATGATGTAAAATACGAGATAAAATAACAAATTAGAATAGAGAATCCGACCTAATATTTCCATTGTAAAATGTGAGCTTCCATCTAAAAATCCATTGTAGATCAAAGGAGCTCCACGGTATGAACTCCAAAGATAAGTCATACTATCATTCTTAATCAGCGTATTCAACATGCTATGTTAGCAGTAAAATCATGAACAAGTTTCTGCATTTTTGTTTGTTTGTTTGTTTGTTTTTTTTGGATGCACACACACACTCATCAGGATACTTGCACATATATATGTGAGAAAGTCTCAGTTTTCGTACTGGTAAATTATATTCAAAATTAAAGCATATTGCTAGGATCTTTTTAAATAAAACCCTCTAATTTACCGGTTGTTAAATCAAATTTCATGACCACAAAACACAAAAAATCATGTAATAGGTTAACTTCAATTTATTTTTAAAAACATTAAGAGTTCTCTTATTCATAGCACTGACGGTTTCGAATATATGTAGACTAGAGTGAAGAGAATTACAGCAATGACAAAGCCTCTCAAATTGTATTCTGAGCTGCAAAAGGATATCTTTATCAATCAAACAAGCTACACTTGAGCTTAATTATGAAGCTCAGAAAATCATTCTTTCAAATATTAAATAAGATTCAAAGGTGCAACTCTTAACATGGATCAATTTATTCACCTGAGTGTCACGTGCTTGTAGAAGTTAATTAGTCCTTATTTCAGCCACTAAAGGCGTCAAAAAGTCATAAATAGCGTGTTTATAGAAAGGAGACTAGCAAAAAATATGGTAATTATCGAATATGCTATGAGTATTTTTAATTAAAGAAAAAGTTGTCATGGTTAAAATATTCTTTTCATCTGATCAAACTATGAATGGATCTGGTTGACATGGACCAATGTGAAATATTATTTGCATGGGTTAAACAAGAACAGCCAATTCCCAAAATATAAAATCTCATAAAGTGTACCTCTCTCTCCCAAAACAAGAATTAATAAACGGATCGAAGATGCATGTTTCATATATATATCAACCTGAAATCAGATTTCAAACATTAGTTCCTGAAATACATTAGACCTCCATGTCTAACATAAAGCTACAAGAAATAACACTCTCAGTTGTCTAAACATGCTCAGGCAGCATATATAGAGTACATATTAGGCTACAAATCAAAATTAATGAAAAACAAACCAACCTACCAATTCTAGGGTTTTTTCAGCCGATTATAGCCAGACTAATACTCTTAGGCTCCCACGCATTAAAGCTTCCATTCTTGGCACAAGGGTTTTTCACCTCGGGACTTCACTTTTCTTCCACCATAGTCTCTTTGGGTGAAGCTTTCACAGAGAAAAATTCCAAGCTTCATTTCTTGCACATCACATGTTGAAAAATAGGTCAAGATTTCTACAAGGGATTGCTTGTGGAAGAAGAGCTGAAACTGGAAAGTTCAGTCCAAGCTGTGGTTGCATTCCACTGGTCGTTTCCTGGCATTCCTCCTAATAACTGCCTTGACAAGTTCAGCTCAGGGTTTTCTTCCATTTTCACAGACGCCAGCTGGGATAGCATTGAGCTAGAAAGTTTAGGCCTCACCTGATGGCTCGTCTGGCCACCCATGAACCCTGATTCTCCGCCATGAAATTGGTAAATCCCTGGAGATGATGGGTCTAAACCACCCAAGAAAGGAAATTGTTGAACCTGCTGCAACCTCCACGGCTCAATGCCGCCACCGTCACTTGATAAAAGTGAAGCCACTCCTCCGGCACCAAGTAAATTGCTTGCCCCGTGAAAGTTCATCTCATTTGTCCCCACCGTGGGAGCTGTTATTCCACTGTAATTCAAGCCCATATCACTGGTAAAATTATCAGTCAGTTGACTTAAAGGAGACATGAATCGTAGAGGCGGAAGTTGTGGCGTAAGTCCTAATATGTTAGCCGTGCCACTGTTGGTAGGAATAGTACTTGTTGAGCTGGGGTTAGTTTGCCTGTCGCTACTCGCCGGAGACTTTGAGCTGGAGGACTTACTTCTTTTGTTTCTCCGGCAGCCGCCACCTACTGGAACGTTTCTCAACGCGCCGCCTCTCGTCCAATACCTTCTGCACGTCTTGCAAAAGTGGCGTGGCTGAGAGAGGCTGTAGTTATTGAAATAGCAAAACTTTGTGTTTGTCGATTCACAACGAGGGCATTTTAGGGCTGCTTCAGGCAATGGTATGTTGGCGAGACGAGCTCGCTCGGCCATCGAGCCAGGGCGGATTGATCCAGCTCCGCCTCCGCCATGCGGCTGAGGAGGTGGCGGAGGCTGCGGCCCTGGCTGTGGTGGTGGTGGGAGTAAAGGGTTTGTGCTGCTGCTTCCAATTATTTGATGATTTTGTTGCTACAAAAATCAGAAAAAGCAAGAAAATGAAAACACATATGGTGGTATATTCAAGAAATTAAAGTGGTAACAAATACTTGATGGAAAAAATAAAGAACCGAGAAGATCAACAAAAAAGGGGATGGGAATATTTGTCTTTTTAATTTTTGCTTTTTTGGCAAAGAAGCTAACCATGGAAGCATATGATAATAGCAAAAGAAAAAGGAAAAAAGAAAAATCCCTTACCTGCTGCCAGTTGGATGGATCAAGATAAGCTGGAATGGAAGAAAAAACCATGGTTCTTGATCTTCCTTTCTCTTTTGTAAAGATTATTTGGTTTTTAGAGGTGTAGTGGAGAATCACATCAACTGGAGGGTTAGCACAAAGAGAGAAAAAGAGAGAAAGAGAGAAAGAAAGAATAATAAAGGGAGAATGAGAATATAGGAGCTAAAATAAAGCAGGGGGCTTTATGCTTGTATATATATATATAGAGAATACACACACACACACACAAACACCAAGTACTAATTTGTTTTCACTCTGTCTAGTTTTGTTTTATTGCTTTTTAGGGTTTCGAGAGGGTGATGTTTCTTAATTACTTAGCCTTTAAGCTTCTTTGTGTGGTGGCGTTGCTCTGATTGCATGGAAAAAGTGGTGATTTTTGTATGTAATCTGGTAATATTTTGGAGAGGGCAGAGGAATATATGATTGAGAGTGTGGGTTCCCAGCATTACACTAAAACTATGGTTTGACACAAGCATTAAGCAAACCATTATGGCTTAATTCTAGTGTTACTTTTTTCAAGTAATTAGATATATATTAATGTTATTATGAGAATATAAAATTTTAATTGCATAAAAAGGAAAAAAGGTGAGTCTTGGGGGGGTGCTTTGGTGGAAATAAACAGTGTGTCCCGACCAAGGGAAACTTTTCTGGGCTGGGGTTTCTGTTCTCGTTCCCCACCCCCACTCTCTTTCCCATCTCTACCTTTATTTTGCATGGGACTACTTGCACACTATAGCTAGCTAGTGCACCTACCCATATACACCGTATAGTATTTTAGTATATTTTATACCAGCACAAATTCTCACATTGTTGATGCAAAAAGAGAAAGCTGATAAGCTGTGGATCCTCTGAAACAGTACATTCTGGGATATCTGCAATTGGTTGCTTCAAGTTCAAGTTTATTAGCACTTAGCACATATGTCTAGTTTTGGTGTTTAAATAATTGATAAAAGTAGTGAAATGGGATGATTTGCATTGAGGAATTGGTGTTTTAATTAAGGGGTGAGGTTAGAAATAACGTAAAGAGCTAAGGATTATTAAATCCAAAGGTGTTTTTTTTTCGAGTTGATTGACGATAGATTTTAAAAAGTGAGTTGCGTTAAATATTGAATTTAAACTTTTATAGTAGAGAATCGGATTCATTCTTGAAATTGGAAAAAGATTTATAACAGAAAAGCCCGCTTTTCGAAAAATGAGAATGTTTGCAGACCATTTTTTCATAAATTTGACCCTGATTTTTTCTCCAACCAAATATCCATGCAAGGAAATAAGTTCAAAGATTTCATAACACGAAAAAATAGCCAAAAGGGCCTAAAATTATCAAGGTAACTTATGATATTAATTCTTAATAATATATACACACACACACATACAGACACGAGTGTCATGTTTCTGGTAATAAAACATCAATAATACATGAAAGTTAAAGATGCAAAGTACATGTACTAAAAATAAAGTATGTGCTTGCTATATGGATTACTAACACTCGTGTCTCTTTAATCATACAGGGGAGCAATCATGCTAGAATTTGTTTTTTTTTTTTCTTTAATTCGATGATTGTATCTTGAGTGCTAGCACACGCACATCATATGAGACCACACGGACAAATAGAAGCTGGCAGACAAGTGCTTTAATTAATGAAGAAAGAAAAAAACTTTTTGACGATGAGTTTTCCACAAATATAAAAGCACGTCTTCAGGCATAAATATTTCTTGCTAGTACCTCTCGGCTGGCGGTCCTCTGTCAGTATTTTAAGACAAGGAAACTGGTTCTCACTTCTCAATCTATCATCCTTGCAATCTCTGATAACGTACGGAAATGGAAAAAACTACCTCAATGGTATAAAGTGCTTGTTTAATCAAGCGTTTGGCACTTTGCTGTTAATGAGCTTTCAAAGCTAGATACCTCATTCAGCAAGCATGAGTTCACTACAAAGAATCATACCATAAAGCTCTTCGCCCCATGTCTCAAGTCATTTCTTCTAAGTATGCAAGATCATATATATGAGACTAACGGCTAACTATTACACATCATACCGTACTTTGCTTACAGACTCAACAAGTATATGCTTCTAATTTTTTAAAATTACATTCTAGCAACTCTAGCATATAAAATGGATTCAACAAAAATCCCAGCAGATCATAAGATGAGTCAACTTCAAAATTCCAGCAAGAATGGGCCGGTTCCCTGTGAGGTCTAATTAGATCAGGAGGAAGTGTAAGTTGAAGCACATCAAAATATTCGTCTATTCTCTGGATGCTGATCGCAGTGAATCAGGTTAAGAAGATAAGCGTTATCATGCAAGAGAAAAGGAGTTCTGCAAACAAGAAAAGTGACTATTATAACCTGGTAGACAGAGGTATAAGCTTTATTATGCAAGAATCAAGAACTTTTCATATATAATTTCTGAGAAACAGAAAATAAAGCATGATAGGAAAGAATTACATGGGGAAATCAACTATATTTCATGCAGAAATCATAAATTCTTGTCCATATACAGAGCTGCGATACCTGTGGAAGTCAAAAGTGGACCAACTGCATATCCATAGAAATCTCAATTTCAACCGTGGCATGAGTTGTCGTCTACATTATGTTTTGTGAATAAGAATACGGGAGAAAAGGCAGAGTTTATAACAGGGAATAAAAAGGCAAAAAAGAAAGTGGAAAAACAAACAGGGAGAGGCTTCCCACACTACAGGATAATGAGATCACATGCATGTTAGATCAATTTTGCGACCGAATCAATTACTAGACGCAGGTATTGCCAACTTCAGAATGATCATACGGACTAGCGCAAATGCAGAATGAAGGCCGAGTTATATACTCCTAGCAAGTAAACGATTATGTTACCTCTTCTGAGCAAACTGATTAAGGCTATGGCCACTCTTGCCAGATAACCTGGCAAGACTATTAGAAGCCAAGACAGTGTCACTTCACTATCAGCCTGTCTCTGACTTAGACCACCAATATTATCCTCCTCTTGCACGCATTCCATCGTCCGCCCTAAATCAGTAGCAGCTATGATTGTGTATCTATCATGTATGACATTCAGATTGAAACCACAGAACAAATGATAGGTAATCAATCTATTTCTACATTTTAATATAGAAACATACAAACACATTTCCAATGCTTTCCTCGTGGAAACTTAAAATTAAAGCAAGCCTTGAATCTCCAAATATGATGTTTGTGCGTATATCATACTACTGAAAACAAAAAAATTCCGGACATGGCACAAATATCATGTTAGCAAGAGCAGAAACTGATTTGGTACTACCCCATGATTAATTTCACATAAAAGGGCACCCGAATCACTCAAAACTACCATCTCAATTTCAAAAAGTTCAAAATGGATTAAATAAATTACCGGAAATATGCACAAACACCTAACCCCCCCCCCCCCCCCCACCAAAAAAAAAAAAGGTGACTTCATCATTGATGAACTGATTTAAATGATCGTGATCAAGTGGAAAACTAGAATTTCCTTGATCCAATTCAAGAACAGAGTAAGTAATACTGTAATAATGTAAACAATTTGACGGCGCTATATCTACTATAATAGTTTACAGAAAGTAAATTATAGAAAATAAGGGAAGAAAGAAACCTAACGATTGCGCTATGGTGGCTCGAGAATTCTACTGGAAAAGGAAATGTTGGGGCCGAATTCAATTTTCGGGAAGTAAATGGCGTTCCGCTATATTTTATGAGTAATTTTTGGCCTCATATATATTGATTTGACGAAATTGCCCTGCATTCTTCTGCCCAGCTCTTTTTCGGTCCTCAGATTTTTTCATCTTGGGCCAGAAAGTTGGGTTTACAAGTGGTGGAAAAATAGACTGCGTTTGATTTAAGTAGCTGAGTCCACTTATTGGGCTTGGTCCAAGGCTAACCCGATTCAAAGTAGAAAAATGGGTCAGTTCTAATCATGAACAACTGTTCTAAAAGGAAAAGGAGATAAATCATTTTGCCTATGGGTGGCAATGGCAGGTCGGTTAAAATTTCGGTTGGGCTCAAAAAATGGATCCGATCTAAAATGGCGTCAAGATGGGATGTGACGGCATACAGACGGTCCAATACAAAAGAAATGTTATTTTTTCCGCTCTCATTTTCGCCGCGGATTCGGGCCTTGAGTGCCCATTCTTTCAAGTAGAAATCAATCTAAAAAAAATTGTCAAATAGAGATGTAATAGAATAAATTTCGGATAAATTTATAAATTTCAAAATCATCCATGATATAGGGGTTGCTCCGAATCACAATAGGTTGGACATTTTTTGTAATTTCAAAAATATCAAAGATATTTATTTTTTAAAAATTATACCACTAATTTTTTTAAAAAATAATATTACCCATTAAGTTTATTTTTTAATTTTAAAAATATCATAAAATATATATATACTAAAATAATTCCACTAAATTTAAACAAAAAAATAATTTTTAAGAAATCATATTACATAAATATATATATAATATTAATAAATAAAAAAATAAAACAGGACGAATTTGAAAAGGAAAAAAAATCATTTCAAATCCATTTATAAATTTAAAAGTCCTGTCTCATTAGCATCCTATTGCCAAGACCCAGTGCTAGATTTGTTTGGTTTTGGTAGTTGCTAATTTAGCATAATACATGAAAAAGCACTATGTCTGAAGAAGTCAGCCAAACTAATGAATAACCACTGCACTAGTAGCAATTTCATGTGAAGCAATAGCTAATGAAGAGTATCATCCTACAAAAGAAAAATATTCAACTAAAATTCAAGTGATCCGGACACAAGTGGAAAGCAAATTCTTTTTAATTTCTGCAAATCAAATGCACCAACTTCAAGAGTCCGTCGCTTCCAGTACAACCATAAATTTAGAAAAAAAAAATATAACAATCAAGAAATAGACCCACAAGCACAAAGCGAGAGGCAGGCAATACACAAAAAGAAAAAAAAAAAAAAAAAAAGAGGCACTGAATTCTTGAAAAGCCCAAAATGAGTTGGGTGATGCCATGAAAGAAAGCATGTATCAAGCAATTCAATCTGTTTCTTCTGATTAAAGGGGCAGTGAGAATAAGAGAAGAATAACAATAACTTGTCTTGGGAATTTTTGCAGGAACAGTGAGGTTAACGTGTTACAATATTTTCCCAAAAATAGTTAAACCAAATCATAACATGCTATTTCTAAAAGAAATCCACCTCGATATGAGGTTTCCGGTGGCTTCTCCGGCGGTGCTTTGTGGTGGATGACTGGCGGCTTAGAGGAGTAACAGATCTTCACCCACCTCGATGAAGATGAGGTAGTCGCTGAGGAGATAAAGCCAGGGTATGTGAGATTGCAGTAGCAGTTGGGTTGTGGAGGGTTCACCGGCGGAGAGCGACGAGTTAGTAGAATACCAGAGTCCGTGGGTGGGGTATTACGGTTTTTCTTTCGGACATAAATGCGGACAACAATTTTGGATGTTGATATTGTCCTTTACAAATTTATTTAAAGGATATAAGTAAATTTTCATAAATTATGTATTAAAAGTAAATTCTAAATTCAATTTTTTTTGTTTAGAGTTTGGACCCAACATGCACAAAACAAGAAAAATCACAGCACCAAATGATACTGGGTGACGAGGACAAAAATAATAAAACTTTGGAACAAAAAATAAGGCATTGCAGAATTATTTACATTGTTTAGAGCGGAAATTGTCAGAATCAAGAAGCTGAATTACAAGTTTTTCCAACCTTTTAGAACTTAAAGATGGCCTAATGGCATCTGCACTCCCATAAACCATACAAGGATCCTTTTTTAGCCCATAGCTTCCCAAACACCAACCCCCAGGCGTAAATTGGCCATCAGATTTTTTTAGTAGTTCCCTATCAATTTTATCAAGCACAGAGTCATTCTCAGCAATTTTATGAGCAAATGGGGCTCCACTCTGAACCATGTTGTCAAAATGTTCCACAGTCAAATTCATAGGATGTTCCTTTGGAGGATCATCCCATTTCATATAATGCAAGTCATGGTTTACCGTTGTGTTCTGATAATGTTTGTGGTTACACATCACAGTGTGGAAGTATCCCTCCGGAGATGAGAGGAAATTTGCGT
Source organism: Paulownia fortunei (assembly GCA_019321725.1). Taxonomy (NCBI): domain Eukaryota; kingdom Viridiplantae; phylum Streptophyta; class Magnoliopsida; order Lamiales; family Paulowniaceae; genus Paulownia; species Paulownia fortunei. Next base: position 1,043,046 of record JAGSPU010001569.1, on the reverse strand, counting down.
AGTACATTAGAAGAGTGCGTGGTAGATTATCCCCCCCAAATGCAAAACTCAAGAAATGATCTTGAAAGACCCACCCACGCGGACCCTGAGAAAAAGCAACATCTAGTTAAAATATAATAACACAGTTCCTAGAATCAAAAGCCATGACAGATGCACACAAAGTTGTACACAGCATTAGTAGGAAGCATGGAAACCAGCATTTCATTTTACTAGAGATCTATTTCAATTGTAGATAGATGAATGAGTTCACATTACTAAATCAAAGTCTAGTGGTGAATTTTGATTTATGAAGCATCTTTAATCCATGTCCAGAACAAGCACCTACAACTGCATAACTAAGAGAAGTTCACCATAGGCATAAACAAGAACACACAGTATCTGAAGTTTGTGAGACACGTGATGATATTTACAACTACTGTTTCACAAGCAATAGATAATCATGGTTGTGCATGTATAAAATTAAAAACTCCCAAAATGCGAATAAAATGAATAATTCATTCTCAAACTCCTATGCCAGAGTATAAAAAATATAGAAACAAAACATATGGCATGGCAAGTAAAACAAAAACTTGGTCTGTGTTGATATCTTTCTTGTACTAAAATCTAAAGAGATGTTGAAATATTGACATTTTATGCTTTTGATATCTTTAAATAGGTGATGACCGGACAAGAGAAAGCAGTTACTTCAGTATGAACCTTCACAATTAACATGACAAGGCAAGTCTGGCGAAGGCACCGTGTAAGCCAAGGGTAGCTGACAGATAATTGTGCACATCTTTAGAATGATATGCCTAGATATATAGCTAGGCTGATATAGAAAAGCCTAGAGGACAACTCTATCTAAGCAACACTAGAATTGGTAAATCAGTAAAGACTCTCTACATATAATATGCAAGATGATTGTGAATAATGTTATTTAGAGGAAATATGTAAGTGAGGGACAAGGCAGAGATACAAAGAGCCTGTTAACCCAGATCCCATGAGGCAATTAAATTCTCACTCAACAAAATTTGCAATGCCAAGCAGCAGCACCATTAGTGCTTCAGATATTGCAGTTTTGATTATGATTACCTCACAGACTGCATATCTCATTCGGCCTTCAAGGGAATATGTGACTTTAGCCTTTGCACCAATATAACTTATACTCGGGTTTTGAATAGAAGAAGTGAAAAAATCAGCAGCATAAGTAGAGAAGAATTTCAGGTGTTACCTGTGAATAACTTGAAAGAAGCTGGCAACAACCTTTTTTCTTTGGCCCAAAATACACCAGATTTTTTTGAGTGATATAATCCAGGATCTATAATAATAGGCCTAGCTCTGTGGTTTCTGCAAACAACATGGCAAAAGAATAGTTGAAAAAATTAACAACCACAATACGAAATGTGTTTCAGCAGATGCAACACTCATGTAGACAAGTTCAGGGCATTAGTCAAGAGCTCACTCTTTCCAACCAAAGTCACTAGTATGCTCAAGGAAATTCAGATCCCTAGGCAAGTATGAGAAGATGTGCAGGATATCTGAAACAAAGAAAACAAGATTGTAATTGTTCAAATAAATTGATATCCCTACCATTAGTTAAGCAATGTTGTACAAACATCTGAGCGACCTGTTTGGAAACACATGGGCTTAAATACATATTTCAACACAGAGAGTAAAGCATGAAAGCGGAAGGAAAAAAAAAAAGGTTGAAGGCAAGCCAGTGATACATAACATCATCGTATATTTATTGCAATGTTTTATGCCAATATTAGAAAGTGGTGATATATAGCATTGCTCCAAGACTATTCATGATATTTGAAATTCTCTTACCAAGAAGTAGTGAAACACATTAACACTGGAATTTCTCATAAACAATGAATCAAAACATGAGACAACTACAAACTTATCCACATTACACAAGACCACCAAACAAGCAACTTGTAACATAATCCAATCGATAAGAATTCACCAAAACTCACCATCCTGCGACATAAGAGGATAATCCGAAGCTCCAAGATTAACAAACCAGTCCCACCGCTTCGCCTGCTTCAACAGAATCGCAATCGCGTGTAGCGTGGACGCCATCATCGTTGGCCCTTTGGGAGTGACCAAATCACCCTTCCCCATCACCATCACATTTTTAAAACCCCGAATAACTGCTTCAGACTTGGCATACTTGGCGAGCTCAAGCCTTTCAGTTTCAGAGGCCTCCAAATCCAGGTGGAGCAAATAGTAATTTCGCGGATGGTACAACGCCTGAAGCAGCCGCTTCAGCCTCCCGCTGTCGCCGCTTGTACCCGAAATGAAGTACGCAAATCGCGGCAGTTCAGGCAAAGTTAAGGAATCTGATTCAACTGAGTTCGAACTCGGAAAAGAAGAATTACTGGGTTTGAGGAGGGATAAAATTAAGATAAAAATCAGTATTAGAGCAGAAATGGACACGAAAATAATGGGCAATGAGCACTTTCGATTTATGTGAGCTCGTTTCATTACTGGGTTTTCTTTTGTATCGTCTATCTTTTTGAGCTTTCTGAGAAATTCTGTGTCTTTGAATTAGGAGGTGATTATTAAGAGAAAATGGTAAAGAGAGATGGAGAGGATTTGAAGGGTGATTAGGCAGCAGATTTTGAGGGTTGGGCTAAATCTGGGGGTTTGAGTGCGTTGGGGAGTAAGCGTAGATTAGAAGGGAAAGGGCGTAGGAAAGGGCAAAAGTAGGTGAAGTTTTTGTCTGTCGGAAAATGAATTGGTCGGAGCCCGGAGGCAATGATTTGATTTTGGATTGTCGGTGGAGTATTGGTGCTCTTAATCCTCAAAATTAGGCTGTTCTTTTTAATTAATAGTATTTGGGTTGGACGGTTGGTATGTTTAGTTTTAGATAATTACATTATAAATGAATTTTTAAAATTTTGAAATTACATCCATTTTTCTCAATGTTTATTATCCTCTTACATATAGTCTCAGTTATTAATCTCTGTAATGAAAAAGTTGATGTAGTTAAGAATTTTAACGAAAATCCAATTTTACACCGGCGTTATTGTTTGTAAAGAAAGCAAGTTTTCAACCCTCTAAAATTTATTGAAATTTACAAAATCCTCCAATAAAGTTTGTCCAAAATACATAAATACCCTTGAGAACTTAACTTCTGTTTTTTAACTCCCATTGCCACCCTTGTAAGAACAATCGATCAATCACCATGTCCAATAATCCTACTTTTATACATTCATTTGAAAATTTTAAACTTGACTGACAATGGGAAGACATGATAATTCAAATCTATATAATTCTAAATCCATGTCACATATCTTACAATTTCCCTGGTGTATGGTTAACAATGTCTTGGAATGCTAAAAATATTTATGATTTCTCTTCAATAAATCACATGAGGTCTAACCGTAATATAAAGATATTTCAAGGATAGTAATTGTAATTTAACAAAACTTTGGGAAGATACATGTAATTAAACAAACTTTAAGGGAGCCTTGGGTAAATTTTAACAAAGGGAAAATTAGTTATTTCTTAAATTATATCAGGATTTTCTAACGATTTACAGGTGAATATAATGTTTAAAACGTGAAAGATCTACCCATAATTAGCACAAACCTCATGAAATATTTCTATAATTATCAACTTAGTTTTAGTTAAAATATTTAGTATTAGCACAACTTCTAATTTATTATATATTGTAATATGAAGTCAAAGATTAGTTAATTTAAGAAAATGAGGTTAAGTTGTCGAAAAGATACCATTAGGTATTTTATATTTGTAAACCCTTTTACATAAGAAAAAACTACGAGTTTAAACTCCAAGAAATTGTTCAAAATCAATTTCTCTAATTCGTAATATATATATATATATATATAATATTTATTCTTTTATTAATAGTTGAATAATCTAAACGTATTCTAAGTTCATAGAAATTCTTTGTGAACGTTTAATAATTTGTTAATCAGAGAATAATTAAAATATTATAACCCTTAAAAAAGCTCTAAACTTTCTTTGTTGAATTAGTCAAGCATGAATACCATTTGCTGTTAATTTGTTTAAAAGCGCATTACATTAAATTCTAAGTTAAAAAGAACGAACAAATTGGGGTCTTGTAATAAATTTTAAAATTACAAACAAAATAATAATGCATATAAGCTCTAACTATTAGTCGCGAATGCAAGTAGGCGAATATAGTGACATTTTGGAGTTAATGAGGAGGCCCCTTTTAATTATAGGTTTGAAAATTTTAAGGAACGTTACACATTTAATGAAACTTAAGCTAAGAAATATAAGTTTTGGGACTTGGGAATGCAAACTGCTATGGAAATTAATTATTACAAAATATTAAGTGCAATAATTCCAACATATTATGTATCTCTTTATCTCACCTACTATGTCAAAAAGAGACATAATTAATGACGAGTTGATTGCATTTATTTAAACTCGAGAGAGATTAGAAATTTAATTAGATGAAATTTTTTTTCAATAATATTCATATTACACTTGATGTATTGTTGATAATATGTTTGAATGATGAAAAAATATTTATTTTTTATAAATTATTCACATACCAAATATATTAAATAATTATTCATCATCCAAGTACTCAATATATTATTTATTAAGTGTAGAATCTAAAAAATCATATTCATTCAATACTTCATAAAGTAAGAAGTCCGGTATTGACAAATTCAAATTTTGATAGATATAAAATTACCAATAACTAAGTTAAGGAGGTTTGGCTCAAATAATAAAAATAAAATATTAAAATATTGTTGATGCTGATATTAATTTACTTATATAATATTTTTTTCTATTAATATTTATTATGTATAAAAAAGGGGGAAATTTAAGGAAAGAAAAAAGAAAATTTTAATTTGTAAACTCCCTTTATATAAACTCAATATTTTTTTAAATGTTCCATTGTAAAATAATTATAGATCATAATAAAAGAATGCACCCACTCAAATACATTAGGTCGAAATCCTAATATCTCACATAAAATGGGAAAGGGTACCATTTTTTCTTTTTCTTTAATTGTTGAGTGTTAACCCTTGTAAAATGCAAAGTGAAAAACGTAGGAATATAATTTACCCTTTCAGAAGCCGATGAACCGGGGCAATCCATCGAAACGACGTCGCATGCACCAAGGAGGGACATTTTCTTTTGGAGTGAAACAAAAAATGAAGGGAAGGGTCAAAATATTACTACTACTACAATAAGATAATCGCATTCAAATATCTTGAAAAAAAAAAATACAAGAAAATCCTAAAAATCAAATCAAATTAGCAGCATCTGGCAAACCTTGCCGAAAATCATCTTCCCCATGGATCAAAACCCGTTTCGACCGCTTAACCGGAACGGCGGCGCGGCAAACGGGGCAATTCGAATGAGAATACAGCCACATATCAACACACGCTGCGTGGAAAGCGTGGTTGCACGCGTTCAGCCGCCGTATTTCCTCTCCTTCAGCAAACACCGATAAGCACACGGGGCACTGATCACTGCTTCCCGCGGCCTCTTTCCCGCCGTCTTCCGCCGATTTTCTGTATTTAACTCCGCAAGCTAGTTCCAATTTTTCGGCCTTCCAGCTCACCCCCGCCGTAGGTGCCGCGGGGCTTCGCCGGAAGGGGTTTCGAGGGCATTTCATTGCCACGAAGAAGGAGTAGACTATCATCGGTATTGTGATGAGTGCAACCAGGCAAAGGATGGCGGTGAGGGGTGACACGTCGGAGTTACGGGGTGGCGCCACCGAAAACTGCGGCATAGCGGTTGAACTGGTGGTGTTGAACGGCTGCATGATGAGGTTGAACTGGAGTGTCTTTATCTTTTAGAGGTATCTGTTTTTAGCAGCCTATAAAGAAACAGGAGTGCATGAAAATATGGTACCACTTCAGATTATATAATTCTCCATTTTGGAATTTCGAACCTACTCTAAACACTTCATAAATAAAGCTTCACTTTGATATGTTGTAAAAAAAGTATTGCATTAAAAATTGATAAGTCACAATTTAAAAAAATGAAAAGAATTTCTCACAGTCATTTTATGAATAAATTATGTGAAAAAACTATATTTGTAGATGTCAAAAAAAATAATAATAATAAAACTTAAGAAAGGATGTAGTGAATTCTAGAGTTAGACCAAAAAAAAAAGAAGAAGAAGAAGAAGAAGAAGAAGATAACAAATTTGGTGCGAAAGATGTAACTTACTAAATGGGAACTTTTTAATAATCTTAATCAAATTTAGAGCGTTATTGGCTGAGCTTATAAGGTTTTCAAAAATATTTGGTAATTTTTTTTCTAAAATAACTTATAAGATCCCAAAAAAAATTTATTTGAAAGTTTATAAGATTTAAAAAAAAATACTTCCACCCCAACTTATTTTCAAATTAAGATCCTATTTGAACAAAAAATTTTAATTTTAATAATTTTAATTACAAAGCTGTCATTACTAATATCTTATAAGGTTTATAATTTTATTTTATCCAAACACTTCAACAATTTATTTTTAAAATAACATATAACATTTTATAAGTTACAAAATCATCTTATAAAATGTAGGAGTTTATAAGATGCTTTAAATAAACTTAGTCAAAAACCCTCTTAATATTTTTAAAGCTCACTAAAAATAATTATCTCATCTAAATATATCTAGGCCCATCCAAAAGAAAGTTTATTTTAATTTGAGCTTGTTACATCAAATAATAGTAAAATACAATTTATGGTATCAAAATTACAAATTTAAGATATATAATAATATTATTTTAATATTTTATTTATTTTTACTGCATATTTTAAGTTGCTCTCGCTTTCAATTATTTCAAGATTTTAACACTCTATTGCACCAACCTCACTTCCGCCCTCTGTGACCTCTACTAGTACTCCATTTTAAAATTCTTTAAACTATATCCAGATTATCTGCTTTTTTAATATATACTTGTGAAGGTTTTTGAAGTTATCTTCCGAGTTGTGCATAGTGTTTAATAAGCTACATGAATGATAATTTTATTTTTTTTAAACTATATCTTCCGAATGATAACTGTTAGGAGGTCTTGAAATATTGAAACTTATTAAGTTTCAGACTTTTTAAATTTTACTAATATTTGACCAAATTCGCCCAATAAAAATTCTCAGAAATTGATATACATTAGTTGATTTTTCGTATTCCTATTTATTTTAAATATTTAATTGATCCAATAATGATAAATTTAACATTAATACACTAACAAAAACTTGAAATAATTATCTTGAAAAGTTAGGTACCATATGAGTTCGTGATTAATAATTGAAGTGGGATGAACACATTGAGTACAGGACAAGGTCCCCAGACATTTGACTCATCTAGCAGTTGTCACGTTGATGAGCCCACCAAAAATTAATTATTGTCTGAAGAAGGGACGGAGCACAAATTGTTAAACAAGTGGAATCCAACTTGGCTTGTGAACATAAACACAATAATTCTAACTACAATATAATTAGTTATAAGTTTACGACTGAATTTATAAATTTTTTAAAATATTTTATAAATTATTTAAAAATTTAAAAATTATTAAAAATATATGATAATTTTAAAAAAAAAATTTATAAGATAAAAAAAAATTATTTAAGAACTTATAAGCTCCTAAAAAAAACTATACTCCAATTTATTTTCAAATAAATTTTTATTTTAATAATTTTTTTAATTTTAACAGTTTTATTTATAAAATTATCATTACGAACATTTTAAAATATTTATGATCTTATTTTATCCAAATATTTTAATAATTTATTTTTAAAATAATATATAACATGTTATAAGTTCCAAACACCCTCTAAATGATACGAAAAAAAGTTGAAAAAATAATTAATACTCTTTTAATTTTAAAAAAATAAACAAATAAGTACAATAATTGTGTGGTGATCAAAGCTATTAAATTTTTGGTGTTTTTAATTTTTTCGCTACAAATTTGTGGTGTTTTTAAATTTTTGTAATTGTCGTCTTGTCGATACAGGATTAATTTTATTAATATGCTTAGTGCGAAATGTTAGTTCCGACTCCATAAATTGTAGGTTGTGGTTTTGATGGCGAGTGGCACTAATGCTTCGATAGAGAAACCGATTGAAAAAATTATTAAAAAGAAATCCTAAAACTAAAGATTTTTGCATGTGAGATGTTGGCTCACAAGATTTTTGGCCCAACAGATGGTTGGGCCAAGATACTATATAACCTTTGTCTTTATTCAGTCTATCAAGCACTGTAGGACTCTTTTGTCACATTGTGGCCCACTTCAGCCCAAACTTTCCATGTTGAAGATTTTGTATCTTCCGCTCCAAATTCCCCACACTATGTATGCACCAAACACGAACTCACTTCTAAGCTAAATCCAAAATCTCAACCAAACAAAATCCTAGCAAAAACTTACAACTCACGGCACGTAATATGTTCACACCACATTGCCACCAAATTCAGGTGTCCTGTCTGTCTCCGGTGCCGGAATTCCACCGGAATCCGGCAATGAAGCTGCACCAAAATGTGAGGAGGAACCGCAATTGCCCGACACAATGGGCAATTAGGGTGGTTTTCTAGCCATTTATCAATACATGACACGTGAAATATGTGTGTACATTCAGGTAAACATGCGAACCCCTTCGCCTTTCCTTGAATTCGCCTAAACACACAGCACATAAGTCTTCTTTCTTCTTGTGGAATACTTAGATTGAACGATCACTTGGACCGTGGAATGCTCCACTGTGCTATTAGCCCTAGAAGCGTGTTCTCGGCCACGGACATTATTATTTTGCCTTGGATTCGTGAAAATAGTAGTTGTCCTACTTGGCCTTTGCGTTTGAGTGTTATTGCATAGCACGATTATGCAATGGCCGATCGCAACTATTATAGCACCAGCCAAGACCCCTAGCAAGCCCACCAATAGCGGGCTCATATCGAGCCGATGATGGTGATTGTGTTGATTGTCCATTGAAGGAGTACTGTACTACTACGAGGAAATCTGCAGCATGTTGTATATATAAGAATTGATTTTTATTTTTTTTTTAATTTTTTTTTTTGTAAGAATTTCTAATGTAATTCCATGATGATAATGAGCCATATAACGTTGCTGGCACGCCTTAGAGCATGATGATATGATAAATATAGAAGTGGTGACTACAATTTTGGAGCCAATCAACCCTAATTTTGGATTTTGTTCAACCCTAATTGAACCAAAAGTAAGGAGAATTTGTTTCCAAGTAAGAAGTATCCATGAGTCCATATAGATATATCCCTTAGTTAGGCACCAATTAAATATTGAATTCTAGGTGAAGATAGCATCTGTTTATAACTATCAAATTCATTTGTTTTACGTTTGTCATTATTTGGATTTCACAACGCTCCAATCCTCCACACATACACAAACAAACAAGAGGTCAGAGGAAAAGAGACGACAAATTATGAAGACCATGTGATCCATGACGCCTCTTGATGGTTTTTTACAATTATAGGGATGATAATGGGAAAAGAAATAGACTTTTATAATTATGAACAATTTGGGTTGGATCTTAATTTTTACTTTCAAATCCGTTCCATCCTAAATCCATCATATTTTTATTTTATTTATTTATTTAATATTATTTATGAAAAAATATACATTTTTGAAAAAAAAAATAGTGATGTTAATTTTTAAAAAATATACTTTAATATTATTAAAATTATAATACGATTCTAATTCGGATCCAACATATCCGAATTCTCAAAATTTCTAATGGAATAGGTCTCAAATTAAAGACAAACTCGCTCCAAACCCATATCGTTGCGATTCATATGTAATCGTTGTACAATATTTGAACATTAGATTATAGAAATTCCACTTCCAATTTTCCAATATGATAAGAAAAGGTAGTACTTAGATTGAGTTGAGTTTAACTCGTTCCGATAGTGAAAAATATAAAAGAAATTATTTGTTGTGTAATTAATTTTGATTTAAACAAACTTAATTTAAGATGGAATTTTCCGTGCCACACATTTCCACAGTCGTGGTTCTTCAATGTGGGCCTCCTGGAGGATTCCCACTTTGTCACCCATAAAAAAATTGTTCATTAGTGGGCTGTAATAAAGCCCAAATAAAAAAACCTCCTAATTTATTTTAACTACAATAGGAAACTAGTAGCAAAATCCTTGTGCGCGTATCTCCAGGGGAAGTAAACCCTTGAACCAAAAGAACAGGTGATATCTGAGGACCCAAATTCCAAATCTGGTCCCCATTAATTAATAATTAGTAGTAAATGCAGATTGGGTTTGTGCTCAACTACTGCATAAGTACAGGCACTTTTTACTATAATTAAGCAGGTGGAGAAATAAACTAATGTATGGTTAACAATTCCCATTCCCTAACGACATGTTAATTGATGGTACATTAATAGATTATGTCCCTATGATGACCACAGTTATCAATAACAAAATGCATAATTACAAAGTGTTGGGTGTTAATCCTAATAAGACTGCACTTTTATTTACCATTTTGCTATTTTTTTAGACTTTTGGGCCACTTTTAAGGGAAAAAGTTGAAAAGGTGCTCCCTTTTTTTTTTTTTTTTTTTTCTTTTGCAGTAGGGAATTGAGCACTTTTGAAGCTTTGAAAGAGAGTAAGGCCTATTGGCGCATATGATGTGTTCAACTAGGGTCGGCTGTTCTAAACGGACGAGATAAATCCAAATATATATATATATATATATTAATATGGACCCTTAATGGGTCTTTGATTCTGTTTATTTTTTAACCTTATGTAGTTATCATCATGGCTAATTAGCTATCTAATCATCAAAATTTATTTCTTTTAATTAATCAATTTTAAATATTCATCACATATTCATAGCTGATCTCACCCCATTTATAAGGAATACAAAATGCATATATGGTTCCAATTTTCATTTTTCCAATTATTAAATGAGTTTTGAGCTCATCAAATTTTTGAGTGAATCCTTAACCACAACAGTTGTACTTGTGTTAGAGGCAAATTAAGGATTTGACTCAAGAGCCAATATAGGAGTACAAGCAATTCGGAACACAATCTCAATGAGAAAGATTTTGATATAATTTCACTTAATTATCAAATTTTCTTGGTTTCTTGACTATGTATAAGAATCTCAGCTGTTACAATGTATAATAATTGAATCAATTCGAAATATTATAATACATTTATTATTTGCCAATATTAACATACATAATAACGAATGTATTGTTTATTAAATATTTAAATAATGAATAAATATTTCATTTTATGCCACAATCTCATATTTTCAGCTTTCCTGCATGTCTTATTGGCTGTTGCTGATTGATCAAATTTCACTAAATAAACTTAAGCTATGTGGTTAAGGCTATTGGAAAAACAGCAGGTTGTGCTGTGTGTTCTGTGCGCGTATGAGTGAGTGAGTGCGATAGAAATAAGGTTGTGGAAGACACGGCGGCGGCGGCGGCGGCGGCGACGGGTTGAGGAGTACGAGCTCGGGTGGTGAAGAGGAGGTGCCAACAGGTTGGGGATATCTGGGTGAGTTTGTATTTGATGTAATAGCTAGTGTTAAATTTTATATTTTTTTAAAGAAATTATATAATTAAATCAAAGACAGAATTTCAGGCGAAAAAATGATTAAAGTTTTAATTTTTAAATTGGTCTCTAAATTAACATAAATTGGGTCTCTATCTTTAATTCGGACCGACAAATTCTATCTCAAAAGTTTGTTTATAATACTAATGAATCGATACGTAAATCTCTCCATTTTGACACTTGTTTTTTTTTCTGCAATTTAAGTTTATTCATTCTCACAGAAATATAAAATCCATCACAAATTTGTCTCTAAGTCATGTAAAATTGAGACACATTCAATTCCCATCTCTAAAACCCTATTTTCTTGTACTGTAGCTTTTTCTATGTTACTCTTAGAGAAATACTTTGAATTATTGGTGGCAACAATCACGAATATATTGCTTTGAGATTATTAAATTAAAGTCTACAAATCAACCAATCTCATCGTCCAGAAATAAAAATTTGTAACACATTCTTCCTTTTTAGTCATCCGTACTGCACAATACTAAAACCCTAAATAGCCGTAAATTAAAAAAAGTTAAAACAATAAAAAGAGAGTGCATGCAGTCGATCTTGAGAAAGCCATAAGTTGGGTGGCATGTTGCCTTTAATATATAATAATCATTTTTTGAAATTTGGAACACTTGCACTTATTTGCACAACATAATTTATGTATAAAAAGGGGACAGAACCAGAAAATAAAGATTGAAAACAAGATTTATTTTTAAAAAATAAATTAAAAAGAGTATTTTTAATTTTTTTAAAAAATAAAATTTAATAATTAATAATTATATATATAAAATTAAATTAATTTTAAAATTTTATGGAGTTAGAGGGCGGTGCTGCAACACTAGCTTCATCCCTGTATTATTGGACATGCATGACAAAAGGCATGACATAAACCATGATTAAATCTAATAAGTTAATTTGCATATTGGAGCAGACAAAGGATAAGTTGCATAGTGAACAAGACTGAATTTGTGGAATAAAATAAGCCGATGATTGAAGCAAACTTTTTTTCCTTAACATGTGTTTAGGTTTGTAGATCTATTAATATAAATTTGTGTCTGAGTATATCAAGAAAAAAAGTGTAATCCACATCTGGTTTTCTTTTCTAAGAAGCACTTAAATAAAAGCAGAAGTTCAGTTACCAATGAATAAGCAGCACAGCATGTAAAAAGCCAATCTACTTTTCAAGAAAAAATGTTGAAAGGGTCTCTCATCTATGGGGTGTTGGTGAGGTCCCTCTAGGCAGAGAGAGAAACTGAAAGCCACACAAAAAAAAAGGTTCAAATCTTTATTTCATTTATCGAATTTCACTATATTTTTAATTTATTAATTTATAATACGTGTTTAAATGATAACATTTATTCAAATATTCTACATCACATATTTATGTCACAAACAAGTGTTATGAATTAAAGAATGGAATAAAATTAATGAAATGAAAGATATGAATTGAGATTTGAGAGAGGCGAACTACTTAACAACACTACTTCACCCTCCCCCATTATTGCAAGTGAAATGGCATATTCTACTCCAACTTTGGCACAATAGAGAGCTGAAAATATTGGTTCAAATAATACTTATATTTACACATGTGTGTGTCTATATATATATATATATTTGTATATATTGTTACTTAACGAATCTTTACTATTTTTTGGTTAAGATAAATTTATGGGCACGATGATTAACATGTCAGCTCGACATTGGTAATAATTCGATGTAATACTACTCTTATTCATTCAATATTTGAGTTTCATGTTTTTACATTACTAGATTTGAACTTAATAAAGTTATTAACAAATAGTACTTGAACACTTTGTCCTATGCTTAATAGTAATTGTTCTAGTTAACTAAAAGTGTGTGAAGATTATTCAACACGTTAATCTGACTTCCAAAATCCAATAGAAAAGTTTGTAAGGTTCACAAATCAAAAACAGCTTCTCTTATCTCTGTATAATATAGATAGCATATCAAGAACTTGTGTTGCTTTCTATGCTAGACGATATTTTATTGGAGTTGGTCCTAATTCGGAGTTAGAAATTAGTAAACTCTTGTTTTTCATTTTTATTTTTCCTTTAAAGAAAAGTGTATAAATATTTTTATAAATATGCATCATGAAATATGTTTATTTGCTTTCTAGTGAAACCAAGCACCATATATTTCTAAACTTTTCCTTCTTAACTTCCTAGGTTGCCTTTGGTAAGAAGATCTTGTTATAAATTAGAAATCCTTTTTTTTTTTTTTAATTTATGGTTTTTAATTTAAAACCCATATTTTTTGTGTTGTTAAAAAATCATATCGATATCAAAACTGTGAACAAAACATAACTTGTAAGTCTTTAAGGCAAATTTCACACATTTGATGGAGCCAAATCCAGATTTGGGCATATTTGCAACCTTAAATGACACATAAATTAAGTTGATTAAGTATTTGCATGTAATATTGATTTTGTGTACACTTTCAAAAAATTATTAACATGGGATGATTAATTTGCACTTTCTTGTGGTTGATTGAGACTTAAACTCATTGACACATTGTACTATAAATTCAAGAATTAAAAAGAGAGTTCAGAGAAAGATAGTACAAGAGAACATATCTGGGTAGTACCATTTTATCTTTTCCATAGCCACAAACATCATAAAAATTCAATCTTTTTATCCAGCTCATGCCTCACATTATCTTTTATTTTTATTTTATTTTTGTGGCTTCTGTCCAAGATCTATATTCATGTTGACCTTGACTCATAATAAATTAATCTTCCAATATTTATTGCATAATCTTATCTTAAGATATAAAAATTGTCCAAATGCTATACAAAGTGTGGGACGAAGTCTCCCAATTCATAAAAGTAATTGACCATCACTAAACGCCAAACCCCTACAAAATTTAACCAAAATAAAAGGCTTTTATTATCCCTTCTAAATTTGGATAATCAAACCACAATAAAATTTGGACACAAACTCTCATCACCAAATACCCCTATTACATTTTTTGTGGACAATATTCTTATTTTTCTAATCTTTTAGTATCACTCTAATCGAGTCTTGAAAATATTTAAGGAGAATTTGACAAGGTATATTTGAAAATATGATTTTGAAGAATGTTTTCTAAAAAAATATTTTTGTAAGAATTGGATTTGCTAAAATTAAATATGTAATTGGAGTTAACTTCAAGACTTGCATTTAGAAAAAAATAAACAGTGAAATAAATCTAAATTTACATAATTTCTTCCATAATATTATTTTTAGTCTTGTAGATGATGCCCGTCCTCCAAGTATCAACAAATACATGAATTTATGAGCTTCCAATTCCCTCTAAAAACAGTTTTTCCACTTTTCATTCTATTAATAAACATAATACAATAAAATTATTTATACACATTAAGAAAAGATTTATTTGATAAAAATAATTTAAGAAGAAATACTCCAAAAAATGATCCATACCCACCCTTAACAAAGTCCAAACTGCACCGTCTCCTTTTAGCCCCCATTATTCAGTGCAGGCTTTCACCTCTCCTTAGCTTCCACCCACCTGCCACCCACGCCCCTCTATAAATTACAGGCTCGATGCCACCTTCACATTTCCTACCTTTCTAAACAAAACGAAAAACAAAAAACAACCCTGAAAAAACGCGTTTTCCCTTTATTACTCATGCCTCACTATCTGCGCACAGAACCCGTACACACCAAAACAATGCATATGCTATGCATCTGTTGACAAAAATTCTACAGAGTTAGAAAGTTGAGAGGCTTGGTAGTTGTAGAAGTGGAATAAAGATTGTCTTTTGCACTGTTCAAGGTTATAGATCTTGTATAAGAAAGAAGAGGATGAAGATTGTGAAGTCTATTGATTCTTCAGACTGCCCAGGTTTATGTGGATTCTTGGCTGTGGAAGCTTATCCCAAAAGGTATTCTTCCAAGATCCCCTCTGATTTGGTACTTTTCTTGGGCCTTGGCTTCATAGATTGGTAATATTTATCTTGCAAGGATATCACATATATATTGATAAAAAACGAGAGTGAGTTTTAGCTAGAAACGTTGGGTTTATATCTCATGTTTAACAAATAAAAAGAAGAGGAAGATACAGATTCTGTGTATCGTTTCTTTTGGGAATTCTCAGTAGTGGAGTTATGGATTTGATGGGTCTGATTCAATGCCTCGCACCTGTCTTTGGAGGGTTCAAGGAGATTCATGGGTTAGGATTAGATATAGTCTTCATCTAGTTTTGTCTTGTTTCTCTTAATTTAGTTTAGGATTAAGATCTTATTTATTTTAGTTTTCCTGGGGTTTTACTTATTTTCTGTTTCTCTTATTCCTATTTTTCTTTTTTAATCTTTTGGGGAAAAATTGGTTATATGAATTTCTTTTCCCTTTCACTTGGGTTTAAGATTTAGTTTCATGTGTGTGGATTGTGGAAAAGTAGTTTAAAATGAATAAATTTAGGGTTTTGATGGAGGTGGGAGTTTGTAGCTGGGATTGACATGATGGAGGTGTTTATAAAGATTGATTTTCTGTCAAAATGGTTATTAGGGTGAAATTAGTTTGGTCCTACTTCAAACATTGCCCTCAGAAAAAGAGACTGTTTTTGAGATGGGGGATGCTCTTCTGACAACTTTGTCAATGGAGAATCATCACCCTTCAACCCTCTTGTCCATGGATTCAAGTGCCTCATCTACGCATGATGAATTAGACCTCGAGTTGAATCGCCAAGTTGTTTTAACCCGTCCACCTGATATCAATTTACCCCTTTCAGCAGAGCGAAGCCCCCTCCACAGCCTTGGAACCCTGAACATTGTGATATTCTTGATGTTGGACTCGGTACTCAGTTATATGAGACTGAGAGTTTTCTTAGTGTCCCTAAGGTTGGGAGGAAGTGCGCAAAAAGGGCTGATAGCATCTGGGGTGCTTGGTTCTTCTTCAGCTTTTACTTTAAGCCAGTACTGAATGAGAAATCAAAGGCAAAAATAATACGTGATGGTAATGGAGTTTCTGGGTTTGATAAATCTGACCTACAACTGGATATTTTCATGGTTCAACATGATATGGAGAATATGTACATGTGGGTGTTCAAGGAAAAGCCTGAGAATGCTTTGGGTAAAATGCAGCTCCGGAGTTATATGAATGGGCATTCTCGTCAAGGAGAGCGTCCCTTTCCATTTAGCGTTGATAAAGGTTTCGTTCGGTCTCACAGGATGCAGCGGAAATTACAGGGGGCTCTCAAATCCTCAGTGTGTTCACGAGGTTGATCCCCCAGTCTCATGGGTCTTGATGAAGATGATCGAAAGAGATGGATGGGACTGACTGGGAGGGAACTGAACTTCACCATTCCTTCCGAAGCTAGTGATTATGGTTTGTGGAGAAATGTGCCTAACACTGAATTTGAACTCGAAAGGCAACCTGCTCCACTGAAGGCTAATCCACATTCTCACTCGAAGAAGTTGCTGAATGGATCTGTTCTAAACCTGTCCACTCAGGTGGCCAACCACAGCAATGGGATGCGATAGATCTTTCACCTGTCAGCAACAAAAGAAAGAAGGATTTCTTCACACAGGGAAATGATGATGATTGTTATTTGGCAGTGAATGCTCCTGATCAAATCCCTGATTTGGAAGTTCACCCAAGTGAGCCACACTGGTTAAATGGATTTAGTGGGGTGCTGAGGAATGTTTATGGCCCTGTTACGGCTGCCAAAACAAAATGAAGAAGGTTATCTGATTCTAATCAGCCTGCCATTTGTAGATCTTCAGAGGGTAAAAGTTTCCTGGAGGAACACACTCACCCATGGGATCATCAAGGTATCTTGTATGAGTACATCTCGCACACCATTTATCAAGAGGCACAACAGGACTTTCAAGCTTACAGATCCATCTTCAGAGCACTGCCCGCCAGGAGAATTTGTTAGGAAATTCCACTTTCCACCCGAATCCCTGAAGATGCTAATATAGAAGCATATTATGATGGACCAGGAATAGTGCTTGAGATATTGGTGCCAAAACTCCGGGAGGGACCAGAAGAACATGAAGTTCGCGTATGTCTTCGTCCTCACCATGGTGGTAATGATCTTATGTTGACCTAAAAGCCTACTAGGTCAGATGCAGGGTGTTTGTTATGGATGGTTTTTCATTGTTCACCAACTTTTGTGCCTTATGGTGTTGTAATCTATGGAACAGAATATGCATCTGTAATTTGTTATGTTCTGTTTTCATGCACTAACTTCTCTGGTTACTGGTCCAATGCATCTGACTAGCTACAAGTGCTTTTGGCATGGAAGTTATATTTGAATTTTCAGGAGATTGGCCCTTGTTCTTAATTTCTGTCATCTATTTATTTATGCAGTTGTAATTCTTATCTTCTATGAGTTGGATAAAATTTGTTACATTTGCATTTGCAAATTTTTGAGCTTATTGCTATCTGGATTTGGATGTACCTCTAATATCAGCCAATGCAAGTGGCATGAGTTGTCTTCGTTTAGGGAGGACGAACGCATATCCTCCGTCACTAATATTGAAGAAATCTTGGTGATATTTCCAAAGATGATCCAAGTGCATATGCAGCAAGGAAAGAGTTTGTGTATTTAATTTTGTTGATATTTATGATCAATATGTAATATGACCCGTGTCTACGTTTGAGATCTCGAGAATTATGAGAAATGTTTTCATTCAAGGAGGAAATAATTTCAGGGACAGGTACCTAATTGTTTTTCTTCTTTTTTTTAAGATTATCATGTCACATCTGACAGGAGGAAATCTATAATAAGCATTTGGGTATACGACTTATGGTTTCAAATAGGGGCAGATTAACATTATTGACATGAGGCCATTTATGAACAGTTTCTTGGATTGCTTTGAATGAATTTTAGCAGCATTTATGTCAACTTTCGATGGGAATATTTCATGTTAAGTGGATAGCATATCATGTTCCTTTTTGATCTAAGATCCGCACAAACTCACTAAATATCTCAATAATTTCGTCTTTTTTCAGTTGGTTGGTGTCTTCATGTGGCAGATGAAGAAGGGTTGTTCGCCGTCTTGTAGTTTTCTTGCGATTGTGAGTGTACCCAATTGAAAATATGTTTATAATTGAGTTCACACTTGACTTTTATCTTTCTGTTGAATAATCTGAGGAAGGCAAACATGGAGTGATACTACCACTACTATTGGTGATAAGAAAAGAAAAGATACTTACTCAGGCAGGCAGCAACTAGTGGTGACATTTCCATTATCCAATGAATCTGGAAATAATAGATTATAGAAAAAATGTCAACTTTGATGATAGGGAATCATGGGTTGAGAAAAATATACATAAATGATATGGGGTTGTGCCTATTGTTGAGGAGTCCATTGCAGCATGTATCATTGTGCTTTTGGGGTGGAGTGGGGTCCACTTATCAAACCATAATCAGAGCCAATGTTCATGTGCCACTTCGTTAATAATTGAAGTTAGTTGGAGTAACTGTAAGAAGACGCATTGCTTGAAAAAGGAAATAAAAGCATGTGATTTGATTAGATTATGGAGGCTGAGTCAAATTTTCTTGTTCTTTAGTCTGAGATTTAATTGTTACCTATTTGGATATGGACAGCATAGGGTGGGGGAGAAGGCGGTCAAAGTTGGCGCCTTCATGCATATTGGAAATAGATTCCATAGTGGGGATGGGAAAAAAAGAGAAGATTCCATAGTGAAAAAGGCGTTGTCCTTATATCTCTAAGCACATCTCTAATTTGATGGAACTGCAGAAGAGATGCAAAGAATCAGTCTTGCAAATTGGAACGAGGCAAATGGCAGGGTTTGAAAACGAATGCAAATGTTAAAAACGAAAAAACTGATTCAAACTATTCTACGGATAAAAGTTAATAGTTAATAGGTTGAATAGTTATTTTCTTAAACACTAGGCTAATAAACTTTAGGTTGAATAGTTATTTCTTAAACACTAGGCTATTCTTTAAGAAGCCGCAGCCACCTTTAACAACTATGAGAAAATCATATGATCATATAAACCACTATTTTGATGCATGAAATCAGAGGTACACAAGTATAGTAGTGGAGGAGGAAATATGCATTGCTCCTTCCATGACTTGGCAAAAATGCCAAGTACACCACAAATAAAGAAATTAAAAAGGTAACATAAGAAGCTAAAAAACTCTAACCACACAACACAACAGAATCTCAGCTCTTTACCATAAACAATAAATCACAAAAGGTAAAGGGGAAAGGGTCTTTGACAGTGACCTTTACACTTGTATTCTGGAAAAGGTGGAACAACATATGCATGCCAAAAATATCAAAATTTCAGAAATGATTTCAAGCCGGAAGATCCAGTTGAGCATAATAAAATTGCCAAGAAGCTATAAGAGAAATTCATAAGCATATCTAACTAGGCCTCGATGATGAGTACCATAGAGATACTCTCTCAAAGCACAATTCAAAAATCAAATTTGTCCGACAAAAATACACCACATACGATCTTAGATAAACCCACACAAGGACCACCATGAGTTTAGTCAACCTCCTCAATCTTGGGACCAGCTCCGCTACCACTAGGAGCAGGACTATCATCATCCATGGGCACCTCTCCACCTGCACCCTGGTACATCTTAGCAATGATCGGGTTGCAAATGCTCTCCAGCTCCTTCATCTTGTCCTCAAATTCATCTGCCTCAGCAAGCTGGTTCGCATCCAGCCATTGGATGGATGACTCAATAGCATCCTCGATCTTCTTCTTGTCAGAAGCAGGGAGCTTGGAAGCAATCTTCTCATCCTTCACGGTGTTCCTCATGTTGTATGCATAGTTCTCCAAAGCATTCTTAGCTTCAACCTTCTTCTTGTGTTCTTCATCTTCAGACTTGTACTTCTCTGCTTCCTGAACCATCTTCTCAATTTCCTCCTTTGAAAGCCTGCCCTTGTCATTGGTAATTGTGATCTTATTCTTCTGTCCAGTAGTCTTGTCCTCAGCAGACACATTCAAAATACCATTGGCATCAATGTCAAAGCACACTGTAATCTGAGGAACTCCCCTGGGTGCAGGAGGAATTCCAGAGAGCTCAAATTTTCCAAGCAAGTTGTTGTCCCTGGTCCTTGTTCTCTCTCCTTCATAGACCTGAATCAACACACCAGGTTGGTTGTCCGAGTAAGTAGAGAAGACCTGCTCCTTCTTCGTAGGAATGGTGGTGTTTCTTGGAATCAACACAGTCATGACACCACCAGCTGTTTCCAAACCAAGGGAGAGAGGAGTGACATCCAGAAGTAAGAGATCCTGAACCTTTTCATTACCCTCACCACTCAAAATAGCTGCTTGAACGGCAGCACCATACGCCACAGCCTCATCAGGGTTAATACTCTTGCAAAGCTCTTTCCCATTGAAGAAGTCTTGCAATAATTGCTGCACCTTGGGAATTCTAGTGGAACCACCAACAAGTACAACATCATGGACAGTGCTCTTGTCCATCTTGGCATCCCTCAAACACTTCTCAACTGGTTCCATACACTTCCTGAACAAGTCCATGTTGAGCTCCTCAAATCTGGCACGAGTGATGGTGGAGTAGAAATCAACACCCTCATAGAGAGAGTCAATCTCAATGGTTGTTTGTGCAGTGGATGAGAGGGTCCTCTTCGCCCTCTCACAAGCAGTCCTCAATCTCCTCAAAGCCCTTGGGTTACCACTGATGTCTTTCTTGTGCTTCCTCTTAAATTCCTGAACAAAATGGTTCACCATTCTGTTGTCAAAGTCCTCTCCACCGAGGTGAGTGTCACCAGCAGTGGCCTTCACCTCAAAGATACCCTCCTCAATGGTCAGAAGAGAAACATCAAAAGTACCACCACCAAGATCAAAAATCAAGACATTCTTCTCACCGATGCTGGTTGCCTTCTTGTCCAGACCATAAGCAATGGCCGCAGCTGTGGGCTCATTGATGATACGCATCACATTAAGACCAGCAATTACACCAGCATCTTTGGTAGCTTGGCGTTGAGAGTCATTGAAGTATGCAGGGACAGTGACCACAGCATTCTTCACAGTTGAACCAAGGTATGCCTCAGCAATCTCCCTCATCTTTATCAAAACCATGGAAGAGATTTCCTCAGCAGCAAATTGCTTATCTTCACCCTTGTAGTTCACAACAATCAGGGGCTTGTCACCAGGTCCAGGGATGACCTTGAAGGGCCACAACTTAATGTCACTCTGCACGGAGGCATCAGTGAATCTCCTTCCAATCAACCTCTTAGCATCTAAGAAACACAAACAGACAAAAGGCAAGAAAAATTCTGTCAGTTTGGAAATCCACTCAATAAATGATAAGCAATTGCAAGAAAAGGCAACAAACAAGATCGCAATTAACAACAAATTATCAAGCAGAACAGGGCACCCAGTTACAACACCATAAAATATAAGAACAAATACACCCATATCTATAGCCTTGCAAAAACATTAAACAGACAGTTATTTTAAAAGGCCACCGACACTGATGGTCTGGGATACACAGAAACACAACAGAAAGATCTACTCCGGTGTGAAACTCAATAGATACACCATTAACGAGAACGAGCATCAGACCTGTTATATATTTAGTAAAGAAGGGAACTGCAGCAAATGGCAGATTAAATTGCCAAACAAACATCATTGAATATAACCAGAAGCTACTAACATAATCAGGCGGTAACCAAAAGCCAAGGCAAACAAATGGTATCGCCAATAATAAAGAAAAACTAATTCAGAGTAAAAGTTTTATCCATTTTATAGATGAGTGACTGATTGATGTATACATATAGGCCACATAAAAAAGGACGTCGAATGTACTTAAATGATTTTACGACACCAAATAAAGCTAATATAGATAAATAATCAAGCTACTGTTATCAAATCTCACACAATACTAGAACACCTTACACAGAACCAGATCAATGACTTCTCAATAAAATCCATAGAATTTTACATCTATAACATACCCATAATAATCACCAAAGGTAAAACTTCCAGCAAAAATCAATTCTATGAGACACTACATCTACTTAAATGATGTCTATAATAGATCTGAATATATATATATATATAATCAGAATGAGGCAATTACATGCTGCTGTAGATATCAAAGTTGAGTAGCAAAATGAGATCCAGAAAACTTTACCAATAAAAAACTTCAAAACAAAAATAAGAATAATCATGAATGACATCGCTAATTACCACCTATACATAGATCTAACAGAAAATACCAAAACAACAAAGTCACAAAACCAATGTCACGTAAGAGTAGAGCACAGGCCTTACCAAAAACAGTGTTCGTCGGGTTCATAGCTACTTGATTCTTAGCAGCGTCACCGATAAGCCTCTCGGTGTCTGTGAAGCCTACATATGACGGCGTGGTTCTGTTACCCTGGTCATTGGCGATGATTTCGACGCGGTCGTGTTGCCAGACGCCGACGCACGAGTACGTCGTTCCGAGATCAATCCCGATCGCTGGACCTTCTCCTTTACCTGCCATTGCTTTCTATTCGTAGATCTAAATCGGCGATATAATTCTGTGTAGAAAGAGAAGTACTAAAATTTAATTTTATGGAGAACTAGGGTTCGCTGAGAGGACGAGAAAGACAGGACTTGAGAGTATTTATAACGGAGGTGGTGCCCGGGCTAATGTGTTGGTTCGCGTTCCAGAATGTTCGAAAACCCTAATCGTGTGGCAGCCGTTGGATTGGATGTGGAAAAGTACTTAACGGTGAAGGATTTATTCCACTTTGCCCGCGGATAGCGGTTTTTGATTGGTTAACGCTGAGTTGCCGACTCGGGCCCTTGCCCTTTTTCTTCATTATTCTGATATTTTTTGTGGTGAGGGTGGGCGGTGTACCAGCGGATTATATTTCTATTTTTTAATTGGAGAAGAATATTCTAGAGCGTTGATTTTTACACTTGAAAGCAAAAGTAAGAAGCAAATTAAGAAATTAAATTTGGTTTAATGGGATTGATCTCTGTTTTAAAGGTGTCTCAAATAGGCCACTGCCAGGTTAACCCATTCATACCTTGTTGGCACGGCACTTCTTCGAGATTCAAAAACACAAAAAAATTGGTAGTGTAATAAATTTGATTGAAAATTTTATACGTGATGATTTTTTGTAAAAGACTCTTTGTAATTATGAGTGTGAAAAATAATATTTCAACAACCAGAAGAATTTTTATCTAGTCATTTGGAATTTCACATTTACTTTTGGTGCCCACTATTATGAATCATATGACTTTAAAAATAAACTCGGATATTTTATTTAATTATTTGAATAAGTAATCACGCAACTTTTTTAGGATAATAGTCCTGCACCATGTTAAGGTATTTCTGAACTGTTTGGAGTTTTTGAATAAGGGTAATAATATTTGTTATTTGAATTATGATAGTTTTTTATTTATTTTTATTTTTATTATTTTAATTGATCATTCTAACTACAAGTGTTTTATATTTTATCATTCAAGATTTTTATTGTCAAAATATTTTATCAAGATTTCTCACGTGTGTTGCATATATTAAAATTATTGCACTTTGTCAGCTAAATATATATGATTTTTTATTTTATCACATCACTTTAAAATATTAAAAAAATATATATATAAACATATATTTTATTTCTTTTTTATTATTTATTTAAAAAAATAAATTTAATTAATTATTATTATAATAAAAATATATATTATCAGTGAAATTATTTTTTAAATTAATTCATTTTTAACTTTTTGTTGAATAACAAATTATATTCTTTAATTTAATAAATTATAATAATAAATTAATAATAACAAAAAATACGTAAATAATTATTTGTTAATTTGGACTATTGACTTGTCAACAGCAGCCAATTTCATGTGCTAGAAAAACAAAAAAGAAAATAGGAACAAATTTTAGTTATTATTTGATATTGTATCAGTCGAATACACTTCTAACACCAATCTACTTTTAGAAACCCATGGATTATATTACCATATCTCAATTTTTTCATATATAAATATAATTAACGTATGTACAGAATTTTCTCATAATGGCCATGAACAGTTGCTATTGGAGTGGCCAAAAAAGGCTTAAAATTAAACATATCATAATACATTTTGAAAAATAAATTGCAAAATTTAAAAAGAAAAAAGTATTATAATTTTCTTGCAATTAATTATTTTTATATTTAAAATTTTATTATGGCTCCATATATGTATAGAATTTTGCTAATTTATAATTATAATTTATTTCAATTTAAAATTTAATAAAGTAAATCAAATCATAGAGTTTATACTTCAATATGGAAATTGGATAGGAAAAAACAAAAAAAAAATTACTACCAATATTTTTTTATTAAAATAGATAATGATTAATTTTAATTTTGTAAATAAGCTAGAGAAAAAGAGATAAAGTATATTTATATACATTCTTTTTTGTTTTTTTTAAAATGAGTTGAAAGAGTAAGAAATTATATAAAGTTTGGTAAACAAAGTGCAACAATTTTACATGTGTCACACACGATAAATAATTCTGATGAATATTCTATCAGCAGTATCTTGGATGGTAAAATGCAAAATTGTATAGTTGATATGGTAAATTACAAAAGAAAAATAATTAATGGTAAAAAGTAAAAACAACCATAGGTGGTTTGATGTTTTTCCCCACTTGAAAATATTTTGTTGCTGCATTATTTGAAGACAATTACAAAATGTAATGACCAAGTATAAAAAAACTGGAGCTAATATACTTCGATGGAGTTGCAGATGAATGCGGGCGAATTAACATTGTAGTCATTAAATTAACCCAAACAAGTAATATTTAAATTTGATATGGCCTCTAGAATTTGGCTTTAATATGTTCTTTTTAATATTTAATAAAGTCTTAATACATTTTAGTACCATGATGAGGAGTGAGTGTTCTAAAATACTATGATCAAATAGCATACCAATTACATTGCCTCCGGGTCCACTGTAAAATTAATGACCACAAAATCTTTTATGTCATGTTTGGTGTAATTCTGGATGTTTTGAAATAAATATTTTGAGGAAATGTGTTGTGAGAGTAAGATTAAAAATATGTGAGGAATAAAAATACGTGATGATGGGTTATTAGGAAAAATATGTGGTTTATTTTTATAAAAATAAATTGAAACGAACAATTTATGAACTGAAAATTTTATATTGTAAATGCCTTTCATATAAGTTTTGTCTAGTTAATAATATCACAAATTTAGAGATATTTTATATCATTATTATATCAATATAATGATTAAAAAATTTATAGTATGAAATATATAAATATATAGTTATTTGTTATTGTAATGTTTGATATATATATTTGCATTAATGTAATGATTGAAAGGTATACAAAGATCAAATAATACTTTGAAAAAATAAAAATTTATTTAAGATATTTTAAAAAATAAAAATATCATTCACTTAAAATAAACTTATCTTATCCCCAGTAAATTATTTTTTCTTTTCTTAGGGAGGATACTTATTTTTTTCTTTTATTTCCATACTTTTCGCAAAATGAAACCAAACGTACGCTTTCTTTTCTATCCACCATTCCCACTGTACTGATACTACTCTATTTGGTACTGTATGATTCTTCCATTAAAACACATTAACTGTAGTTTTTCAGTCCTCATTATTTACGATCAGTCTCTAGTACGCAGAATTATTCG
Organism: Paulownia fortunei; assembly: GCA_019321725.1. Lineage (NCBI taxonomy): Eukaryota > Viridiplantae > Streptophyta > Magnoliopsida > Lamiales > Paulowniaceae > Paulownia > Paulownia fortunei. Next base: position 1,016,880 of record JAGSPU010001569.1, on the reverse strand, counting down.
ATCACTCAACAGTGTTCCGCACTCTCCAATCAATGGCCGATGGCGGAAGCAACAACAGTTCCGAAAACGACGTCGTTGAGCTCGAGGCTATGCGCAAAGACAGCTTCTCTTGGCACCCTTGCCAGGTCTCTCTCTGGTCAGTTCCTTTTCCTTTTATTATAGTAGAATTTTTCTTACTCCTCTTCACTCAGTTAAACACATTTATATTCAAAATTTAGCAATTATTATTTGGTTATATACTACCTATCTTAAATAATGTTTGATATCCGTGACTAATGGCTGTTTTGGAGTCGAGTTTCACGTCTGAAATTGAATATGGTCTGCTGTTTTGCAAATGAAGAAGATTAAACGAATGGGAAAATTTGATCAGTAGTAACAGATTTTTTATGGATTGTCTCCGATTGAATCACTATGGCTATTGTTCTGTAAATGGGGGTATAATTTAAGTGAATATCTCAAGATTATGTATGCTATATGTGCATGTAAATGTATATATGTACGTATGTACGGATATGTATAAACTTATGGCCGTGTTGAGTCTCTGTTGTGTTTTTCTGTAAAGTAACATCGTAGATTGTTTATCCGGATGTAAACAACTCAAGTCATCAAATAACATATTGTTCAAGCTTGATTTGAATTTTTTATAGAGATTGCAAATATATTTGAGCTTCTTGGTTTGATTATTTGATGAACTAATCTCTTATGAGCTTTGATCTTGTCGAACAAAAGTCAAGTTGGAGTAGCTTAATATTTTTCTAAGTGTTTTATATTTTACCCTATCAAGCCAAGCACAAGGTGAGTTTAAAATTTAATGAATACCATTAACAATCGAGCTCAAAAGAGTTTTCAATGATGTCAACCGAATTTGAGAAACTTGCTTTGCCTTGGAGCCCTAATTGTTTCTGCTAGTGTATCAACCATTCTTTTGGGCTCAGACCAAGTGTTGTAGTTGACAGCACTTAGTTTATATCTGAGTGAATTTGCAGTCTACAGAATGTTATAAAACTTTCCTGTCCCATGCAGCTCCAGAGGATTGGGTCTTATTTGCAATATGGAGACAACTTTTTGGAAGAAATGATTGCAGATAAACAGGAAGTACTTGCATGTATTCGTGTGCGTTCTACTCCATTACAAGGTGATGACTGCTCTTCTCTCCAACAAGGCAATCATGTGCTTGCCACCCAAAGTTCACATGTTAAGGGTGTCTTCTATGATGCTCAGGTTGAAGAGGTACATTTACTAGTTTGTTTTCTAAGAATTTATTTGATATACGAACTCTGCCAGACGAAATACTAGCTGGACTATAAAAGAATTGTGATTGAAATGCAGTTGCACAAGTTAAATTTGGGAGCTCAAGATCAAATTTTCTCACTTAAAATTGACATTATATGATGACTGTGAGGCTTGGCCTAGCCCTAAAATCTAGGGGGAGAAGGACATAGCTAAGATGAAGGGGCTACTTTATTTAAGTAGAATCTATTTCAACAATTTGCTTGTCGACTTGTGGTATTTCTAGAGATATGATAACAAAATGCTGTACTATATCCTCATTGCTACCTGAATATCTTCCTGTCAAGTGTGTTATATACTATTGTCGCACATTTGAGTTGAATGGGTGGGTGGGGGGAGGAGAAAGATGGCTTTCATGAAATAAACCTCATACAAGTTGCTGTCAAAAAGGTCTTGCTTCAAATTCTTCTTCTAACATTTTTTTTTTTTTTTTTGTGATGATCAGTTTCCCGATTTTCTACTTCCTGGCTTGTGGTGTCAGTCTGCTCTTTATATTCACTGACTATACGCATTTCATTAACTTCAGTTTTGTTTCCATAGAATACCTGGATACTGGATTTTAGTATCTTATGGAAACCTGAAGTTGGGGATGTTTGTCGTATATGCATATATGTTCAACATAGTGCAAACCTAATCCTCAATTGATGTAATAGACATGATCTGCCAGAGTTGCTTTTCTTGCTACTCAGTTTACATTCAGGAAGCTAAACTAACAGGCAATTCGTGTGAGGCACTCAAAGAGGATCCACTGCAGATGTTCTTTCACAATCAAATGGCTTCACCAAGCCCTTGAAGAAGAAGCACTGACGGTCCCAGCCTGTGCAATCATGAAACTAGCTACAAAAAGCATCAATCTCCATCCAACCATTTCTACCTTCTTCAGCATGCTGGAATCCTCAAATGGTTTAGGCAAATCGCCTTGTTCAAGGATTGTTGACAGTATAAACTGGGAAATGGATATTAATGTGCTGCTGGAAAAACAAATTGAGGAGATAAGTAATTCCACTGATATTTCTGAGAAGAAGATTTCTAAGAACTTTGTTTTTGGGCTCGAAGGTGATAATCAGCAATCCATTTCTCTCAATCAATTATGTGCAAATGTCCATATTTTTGTTAGGCTGTGAATGTTACCTTCATTAGCCACGAGAATATTGAAAAAGATCAAATTACAACACAGCTCTGTGAACATAGTGAGATAAATCTATGCCTGTCTCTAAGAAACAAATAATTGATTTGCTTTTGGGATGACCTCATTTCAATTTGAGGTAATCATTGCCGAGAAGTGAAATTGGAGCTGGAGTCTTTGTAAAAAAACAAATAACTCGGACCTTCATGTGGCTCATTGCTAATTTAGTGGAATAACCATGCTCTTCTACCAAGTTGGCAATAGGACAATTCTGTTGATGTTGGAGTCACTCACCACAGAGGGTTGGTGGAGGTTTGTAAATAGATTTGATGCTATGAGGAAAGGAAACATTGCAATTTCTACTGGTGATTCCACTTTGCAGAGTCATTTTAATTTTGATATAACTTTATGATTTAGTTGGCTGTGTTAAAACCCATAGATTGGATCCTCATATGGTGGTTTACCGGTTAAAATGCATGGTTCTTTCAAGAGTTTTACATTGTTACACTTTCCAAATCCATGATGTGTGCATTCCATCTTTAGGATAATTTACAATGATGGTTTTTCTATGCAGTTGATCTCAAAGGAGATAGCATGGCAATTGATGCATCCTTGAAAGACCCATGTCACAATTCCTTTGCTAAATAATTTAAAGGGTTCTACTGAGAGTGAGAATAAACATCCTATGGAGACAATATTGGAAACTGCTCCAGCTTCTATTCCATCAATTCAAGAGGAGTTCACAGGAGGCAGATTGCCTCTCAATCCTCTTGCTGCTCGTGCAGCTCTTGCTTCATTAAGATCAAAATTTCCTGAAAGTGCAGAGCCTTCAGTCCAAAGCAATGTGGAGAAAGGAGATATACCAGTGAGCATGGCGTTGCCAAATTACTCTATGGGAGCAAATACTGTAGCTTCTCTGCTGTTGATTGTTCATCAAATACAGATGATTTTTCGTTAAAAATATCGGCTACATTAGGAGGCAAAAGTCAAATTTTGAGAGCATTGTGAAGACACTCTTCCCAACATCTCCTCAAATAGTTGAGTTTTCTAACGTGTCTTCCAGAGCACAGGTGAATGAAATGGAAAAGAAAAACAAGATTTCAGAAAAGAAGATAACACAGCCTTCAGAAACAAGGTTTACTCGTGCTCAAATTCAGAGAAATAATGAAATGCATGAATCTACTCAGATAACCGACACTATAGGTCCACAAAATTGTTTATCAGATAACCAGAAACTAGTAGCTTCACCAATTGATGGTGAGACCAGCATATGTTCTGCTGAGAATGACAAAAGCCTCTTGGGAATAGATGGAATGATTGTTAAAGTTGATTCTCAGAAGGGAACTTTGCTAAAGACGCAGAAAAACACAATTATCCAAAAAGGCTAACACGTTCAGTGGCTCGAAGAAGAGACTGAGAAGAATAATGTGCAACCCAAACTAAAATCTAGAAAAAGCAATTTTACTGAATCAAATGAACTGGATTTGTCTAAGGGGAATGTTTCCACCGAGAGCAACAGAGTCAAGACCACTCCAAAAACTGCAGGTACTTGAACTCGATATTTAGTACTTGACGCTGATGTCACGTGTACAGACTATATAATAGTATCTCTGTAGTCATAAAGCTGGTTAAAGAATTTGCTATCTGTAAATGCTTTCTTTGCAATCTGCAGGCAGCAATACAGTGCTGTTATCCTTATACTTTGTCCGTATGACAAATCTGCAAAGTTTTTCAGTAATTTTGGATTTCTGGAAGTCATCCTTTCCATCATAAGTTTTACATACAATTTCTTTTTTTTTTCCTACTTTGGGTAATCAACAGTAGATTTACAAGTAACCCCATATTCCAATTTCCCTGGTACCCTTGGTTTTCCTCTACTCCTAAGTTTAGCCAATATAAATGTCAATTCATGTACAAATTTAAACCCCATTGTTTTTACATAGAATATTTTTTTTGTGATATTTTTCCTTGCATTTTAGGGATGAAACAATTTAGATGGAGAAATTTTTAATGTCTTTCTAGAAATTAAAAGAAAACCTTGAAGTGCTGACATCAAGGTAGGAAAAGAGATGGTGGATAGTTAACTTTTGATTATGGGTGTTTTTAAGCGCATGTCTTATTCTTGTAACTTTCCAATGGCACTCCAAAGCACACACACAGAGATCCTCATAGCTAATGTTAACAAATTTTTTGAATTCTTCTTGCTTAGTTTATAGTCACTCCAATTGTACAGATTTCATGTATGGGTGGCACCTGCTGGGTATGTCAAGTATTGAGACCCATTAAAGAAAGAAAAGAGATGGATATGCCATCCAATGATCTTCTGTGGTTTCATCTAAATTATCTTAATTAGGTCCCTTGATTTTCTGAAAATGCTACTTATTGCAGTTGCATGAGTATGGTCTTTGTTATCTTGTCCATTATTATTTACTAACCTTCCTTAATTTCTCATCTTTGTTGTACTTAGTGCTCTCGCATGTAGTTTCTCTATGGCAAGTCTGCTATGTCTTTTTCTCTTCAGTCACAATATAAATCACAGCCAGTTTCATTAATTCTTGGACTCAATGCTGGATGCTGCTGCTTTACACATATCTTATATTTACATATATATATATATATAGATATAGATTAGACTTCAGCAATTATTGATGATTTTCTTTACTTGAAATCTATTCCTTAAAAGTATTATAATGTTGCAGAAAGTGGTGTTGGCAGTAGTCAAGGCATAAGGAGGAAGTCTGCTAGTTCAAAAAAGCAGGAGACACGGTTTTCTCACCGACTCAGATTTCTTCCTCGGACTCGCTCCCAAAACAAAGCTTAATTTGGAGACATGAGGTCCTAGCAACTGACATTTTCACTCTTAATTTGGTCGTATGAAGTGGGAAATTGTTTTGATATCGAATTACAGGATTAATATGTTATCCTCTTTCGGCACATGTAATTATGACAGTCTCAGTACCTTATGGACATGGTTTATAAGATGGTAAGATAACTGGCCTATAGTCTTCAGCAGAAACGCTGACATCATCACATCTTGTATTCAAATGCTTTTGCGTATAGTTGATATTGCTATTCAGTAAGTTACTAGCTATGAATATTTGATATGGTTATTTGGAACTCCTGTTTGGAGTGGCATTCAATTAATTGCACCAAACCAAGAAAAAAGAGGGTAACATTCCATTTATGGCTCCATGCAATCTGAGAAAGAGGTGAATTAGCTTTATATGATTGTACTTTGGTGTTGCAGAAGAGTTCCAGGCAGTGATCAAGGCACATAGAGGAATTCTGCTAGTTAAGGGATCCAGGAGTTGCAGTTCCCTCACCTGCTCAGCTTTCTTCCTCAGACTTTTCTCAAAACAAAGCTTAATTTCATGGGGTCAGGTCAGATAAACCCAACTGTTTGGTTGTCTGACGTAAAGGTTTTTTTTTTATTGAAATGATAAGAGTACATTAATACATAAGTATGTCAATATAATTGAGTTTGAAGTATAAAGATATCTTATGTACAAAAGAAATTGATAAAATCCTACTAATATCTCTACTTTAAAAGACTTTAACTTAGAATTTTGTGATTATAAAGTATTGGAGCCTCGTTTTTTGTCACATAAGCTAGGCTTTCATTGGCAACTGACATGAAGGATTGGTTTAAAGAAACCGAACTACAGGAGTAAGATGCTATCCTTTTGTTTTACATGTAGTACCTGTTCTGCTACCTTATGACTACGGTTTGCAACATGTCAAGATCACCAACCAATTGTCGGTGGCAGAGAGGTCGGTATGATAAATTTTAACGCTTTGTAAACAGGTGATGTTGCTATCAAACTTGCTGCTGGGTGGCTAAGTCTTTCCTGGAACAGAATCGAGGATCCTCTACTGATAAAGGGTAACAATCAATCTATGAATGTGAGATTAGTCCATATTGAATGCTTAACTATTTCTTGTATAGTTTATTGCTTCTGCTCGAATGGACCTGGAAGATTCGGGATCTGGATTTTTCGAAGAAATTTTTTAGTGGAGAATTCTTTTGTGGTTTAGATAATCTTTCTTTAATAGAAGCTAGAAAAACAGAAAAAACAGCTATTGCTAAATGCCTAAATGGATGGCATGGTGTGGTGGGTCCAGCTAAATCTAATAGGCCTAGAAAAATGTGGGTTGGGAATATCTTCGTAGGGTAGATATTTCAGCAAAACTTTGGCTGGAAGAAGGGTGCACCAAATGGTTCAAATTCCCCACATCGTACTAAATTCTTTAGATCACTTTAATGTTGAATGAACTGAAAAAGGTTAAAAATAGAAGAACGTGCATCAAAAATAAATGAGCGTGGCATATTAATGTTTGCCGTGTGATAGTAAAAAAATTAATAGAAATATGTGGTAATTGGCATATTGCACCTTCAATGCATTCTAAAATTACATTTTGGATATTATACACCATTGAAATAAAGTTAGCTTTGCACCTTGCATCATTCCTAAGTCATTTCGGTGGAAATTTCCACCGAAAAATCATTTGGGCCAAAATGACGGGCATTTTTGTTTCTTCAGCTTCGTACTCACCCTTCTACCTTCTCCCACAGCCACCTCAACTATTTCCCCTTTTTCCTTTTCCCTTTTCCCTTTTCCCCCGTTGTTCTCCTCCCCACTTCAGGCCTTTTTTTTTCTCTTCTCCTCCTCAAACTTTCTTCTCTTTCTTCCTTATCACAATCAGCATTTCTTGCGTTGTTATGGATTGGATCACAAGAAGTTCATTTTTTTATTTTTCATTCTGTAAATATATATATATATATATATATTGAGAGAGAGAGAGAGAAAGAGAGAGGTGGTGGTGCGGTTCTGACTTCTTGTGCCTGGGGAAGAAAAATGTTCTGTTGACCTTGGGACCCTTTCAATATTCTATACCTGTGGAGTTTTTGTATTCTTGAATCATGTGTGAATACATTTGAATTGTGTGTTTGAATTTTTTCTTAAATTTTTGATGAAATTCTTCGACTTTTTTTATGACTGAATTTGAAATAGATTGTTTCTACTTCTTGATTCAGTGATTTGAGAAGGTAATTTAATTGGCTCAAAATAGTTCCAAGATTAAACTTTTATGATACTCTTCTTTTCTTACATATTCTTTTTTTTTGAACCCTCCAGTTTGGAATCTAAAAAATAAATCTTTGTGGGTCAAAATCTGAAAAGATGGACATGAATGTCAATTTTTTGGACAAAAAATATAAAAATGAATAAGAGCATATGATGGTTAATTTGGTGTAATATAAAACTAAATGAAAACATAAGGTAGTTAAATTTGTTGCTTAAACTAAACATAAAATGACCAATTTGCTCCTGAGAATCTGGCTGAAATTATTTTTCGGCTGTAATTTAAGCCGGAATTTTGCAAAGAGTTCAAAGTGCCAAGAGTTTTGTAATTGAAAGGTGCATTGTGCTATTTCTACAATTTTAGGGTGGAAAGTGCCAAATGACTGTAATTTATAGGTGCAAAATATCAATTGCTCGAAATCCGAAGTTTGTGAGTTTTGCAGCGGAAGCCCCCTGCGCTGGGTTGTAATTGCCTCTGATAGAAGCTATTTGATAGATATCTTTAATTAAATGTATTAACGCTCCCAATGAAGATATCATTTACTCTTAGTTCCCTAACAGTAAATTTTGGCAGCATCATTAAAGGCCTCACTAAATGTCTTGACATATGGGTTACTCATAGAGACACGTCACTAGGACATACGGGTTACTCCATAGAGACAGGAGACACGTCACTGGGACATATGGGTTACTCGATGGAGACAGGAGTATAAGCCGATCATATCGATGGAACATATTTTAAATTTATTTGGATATTTAATTCAAAATTTATATTTAATTTATTTGAGTTTTTATACAACTTCAAAATTTATATTTAAATTTGATGCTAGTGTTACGATTTGAATTTGAACAAATTTTAATCAAATCAAATCAAATCAAACATGAATTGACTTCAAATAATTTGATATTTTTATACATATTTTATTATTTTTTTTATTAATCAAATCGAATTGAATTAATTTATTGAACAAAAAATATATTTAAATTTACTTTATTATATCTAACGAATCACGGTCAAATAAATTTTTAATAATTTATCTCGAATCGAATACTAAGTAGATGATGTGTCAATTTTTATCATTTAAAGTGGAATAGTCTAAATAGTATTTTAATTACATTACTCAATTATCTTTTCCTATTGTGATATAGAATAGTGGTTGTAAGGTGGACTAAAACAAGTCTCTTAAATTAGCACAGAATTTGTAGTCCTCAGGATATATCACAAATCGTCCTACAATTATATCTTCCTAAGTATGATTAATACATGCCTTTCTATCTAAAATTTCTTAAAGACACTGATATACTATGAGTATACGAACCACAAAATTGTGCGTGTGAAATAAATATTTGGTAGTCAATAGCGAACTTTGGAGGGTTGATATGATTAATAAATGCTGATGGCACTTACCATTGCAAATTTATGCACGTAACAATAATAATAATAATAAAATGACATAAATGCCATTGTCACGTACTAGTCGCACTGGCACTCGCACCCCAAGCATTCAATTTTTTTTCCATTATCCCAAGTTGGTAGAAATTGTGGAAATAATGGTTTCCATGTCAAAGAGGCAAACTAGGCTGGCCTCATGCATCCAGCCTATCAATGCCTCTCATTTCTAGAGAGTTCTTTTTTTTTTCTTTTTTTTTTTTGGTGGGATGGGGTGGGGGGTGGGGGGATTTTGGAGGAATACTTTTTCTTTTCCCCTTAAGAATCAAGCAAACAAATATTCATATTGATTAACACGTTTATATACAAATTATTCTACATCTCAAATTTATAGTCATATTTGATAGTGTACAAGTTAAATTACCAAAGTTGTTTTTTGATTACTTTATTATCATATTAATTCTTTGATAAGTATTGTGTGACAAAATGTTAAATTTAGTTCTTGTTATGTTGTTTAATGTACTATGATTTAAATCCATTTCAGGCAAATCGAAATAATTGTTCAGCATAGTATTTTAAAAAAATGTTAAGTTGATTGCTGGAAAAAAAAAATAACTTTGGGACATATGTAATTATTGTCTATTACTTACTTCTCATGCTAGCAAAACATACTTGGTATAATAAATTTACTTAGATTTTATTTGTTTACTTGGAAGACAATTTAGGCTATGTTTGGTACTTGGATTTTAGTGAAGAAAATATTAAGAAAAACTTAATTATTGTTATTTTTCATTTCTTTTTCCTCAACAAAATTCAAGGCCCAAACATTGCATTAGTATCAAAATACATATTGGGTTTTTTTTGGGTATAAAGTTGTGAAGGGGTATCATTTTTAAAATATATAATCATGATTGTGTAAGTAATAAATTTATATAGAAATTATAGTACGGAGAAAATTGAAAGAATTGTGAGCAATAAAAGTATATATATAATAATATTTCTTAGTCCAGTGGGGCTAGGCTCGTATGAGTCTTATAACGTATAGCCAAAAAATTGTTTTGAGGCGCCTGAAGCTACTTTTTTGGGATATCAGATTATAAGGTTTTTTGAAATTATTCTAATCATCAACTTTAGCAAAATATAACATTAGATCTGATCGAAAGCCCAATGTTTCTACTTCGTAGGAATATAATTATGAGAGACGTTTATCAATGTAATATCTATTACACTTGTTATTTCATGATACTCATTTACTTAAACATAAATTAAAAACCAATGTTTATTTTGATTATTGTATTTTGACCTTGATATTATAGTACGAAAAAAGAAAAGGCTTGAAAAAAAAGTACTAAAATATAAAAGTTGTATCATTTCGAGCATAGTTAAATTTTTACTTCTTTCAATTCAAGGTCAAACATAACAAAATATGTGAAGAAACTCTTACTTTTCTTATCTAATTTCCAGTTCAAATCATCAAATTTAAATTTAAATTAATATTTCATCTTTTATTTTATATTATATATAAATATTAAATAAAATAAATATTTAGTTATGAATCGCATGCACTTAACTTATATTCGTAAAATAATAAATATAAAAACACACACTGTGAAATAGAGAATCAACGATATCTTATTTCTAACCATCTTACATTTAAAATATAAAATTTAAAGTCCCTTGGCAGGAGGACAAGATGAAAACGACAATGTGTACCATTTTCTTGGAATAATTATTCTTAACAGTAGACTGCTCCTCAAATCAACCATGAGGAACTGGCTTACAACAATTGATTCTCTAGTATTTATCAAGTCGTAATCAATGGTAAAAACTCCCTATTTTGGTTCAAAATAATACCACTTTTTCCCAATAAATACCCCTTTAGCTCTTAAACCAACAGAAGCCTGCAATTTTGGTGGATCTCTCCAAACGTTTTGCTAACTTTTGTACAGATATTCATCTATCAATTTTCCTTCATTTTTTCATTGCTATTTTATATTCACTAGTGAATAAAAACATTTTCACTAGAGAAAATGGCAGGCACGGCCGAGAACCGTACCCGAATCATGTGGTGCATGAGGCTGCACTCCGCCTTTAGGACCGCCTTGGCGTGCGCCATATTAGGCGGCGCCACTCTCTACGGTCCCAAATTCATCGTAAATCAAATAAAGTTCGCCGCTTTCTCATACTTCACAGTTGTTCTAATAGTGTCTGATGCCACACTTGGTGACACACTACGCGGCTGCTGGCATGCATTCTACGCCACAGCTCAAGTTGTTCCGCTTGCCATGCTCGGGCGGTGGCTCGTTGATCCCGGGGCTAGGGCTGGGCTGCCGGTTGGCATGGCGGCTCTGGTGGTGGCCGTGGCCTCTTTTCTGGTGGTGCTACCTGAGTCCACACATTTGACGGCTAAGAGGATTGCCCTTGGGCAGATTGTGCTGGCGTGTACCGAAGCTGTTATTAGTAGTGATGATACCAGTTATGGCTTCATGCACCCTCTACATATTGCAGCAAGTACTGCCATGGGGGCATTGGCTTCTGTGTTAGCTTTGTTGCTTCCTTTTCCATTGCTAGCCCGGTACAAGGTATTTGAGGTTATACAAGAATTGCTCAATGTTTTCTCCACTTTTCATACTCACAACCGTATTCTTCCAAAGCACAACAATTGTATGATCAAGGCACCTTTTCTTGAATAGTTAGGGCAAGCTAAAAGTTTACAATCAGACAATAGAAAGAAGAATCATCCATTTGCCCAAAATGATGTTTGTAGCATAAAGAGCTTAGTGAAAGATAAGTTGACCATAAATTAGGAAAAGAGATTGTCCATCTCTTATATATCACCCCATCATATCAAAGTATGAAAATCTTTTTCCTCTGTACACTCAACTTAGGAGATAGGTGAAAAAATTAGTTTTATACCAACAATTTATATGTCTTTTAATTAATAATTTGATTGGTTTTTAAGTGTGTATGTTACTTTTTATACCTTTAGTTTGAAATTTTATAAATAATGACAAAATAAAAAAAAAATGGAAAGAAACAAAAAGTTGATTGAAAATTTAAAAGAATGGACATAGTGGTGCTACTTATATCAATATTTATATTTTAATCATAAGTCTTTACTCTAATATCATATTGACTTAATTTTTAATTTAATGAAAAAAGAAGAGATATTTGTACAACTTTTATATTTATCACAAAATTCAATTCTTTCGATTTCAATAAGAAACATAAGTTCAACAATCAAAATTGGACTGAAAATTTTTGAATGACATATTTCGATATTTTAGGTATAACTCTCTCTATAAATGTCTCATTAAGATGATTCATGATATTATAGAAAGCTAAAAGATAATTCTACAATTCATCAGAAGATATCAAAAGTCAATTCATTCTAAAAAGAGGTAAAAAAATCAATTGAAATGGGTTAAACTGTGTCAAAACAATGGAGTGAAAGGAAAAAAAAACTGTAACAACTGTGCTGTGCCTAGGCATAAAAGAACCAGACAAAAGCAATGATGCAAATACCGAAAGCTGGAAATGCAAGCTAATCCAATCTGAAGTATAAGTTGCTAATATTGTAAGTTTATACCAACAGGTAGAAAAACTATGCCAAGTATATGCTGAAAACGCTTCGGAGAGGATGAATATATATTTGAAAGCTTTCAAAGCCCAGGACTATCAGACTAAGACAGAGCTCGTCTTACAAGCCAAGCCCGTAGGTGAAACAGGAACCAAGCTTCTGCAGAGTATCAGAACCTTACAGGTAAGTCGCTACAAATTACTGTTTGGGCTTTGAAAATCATCATCTATCAATCAATCAAGTATACCACAAAATGCATGCATTTTCTTCACAAATTATTTTGAAATAATCAAATTCCTTTTTCAGGAAGGAATGCCGTGGGAGAGACCTTGGAGCCGATACTCCAAACATTGTTTAGTAGGCCCAGGAGACAGATTACAAAGCATGGAACTATCAATGAGGGCAATAGAGTATTCCCTGGTGTCTTCTCGTGCCTTTCCTGTTCAAATAGTAGATCAAGAACAACTCTCCAATGTCTTACATGGCGTGTCGAGTCAGCTTCAGCAGAGAATAGAGCAAGCTAGACATTTTTTGCCGTTCAACTCAATGAAAGCACCAGAAACAAGAGGAGAATTCATGGAAAAGCTATCTTTGCCTCTCGAGTCAATTGTTCCAATACACAAGTATGAATGGGTCTGTTTCTTCTTCTCTTGCATAGATATGTTGCTTAATGATTCTGTAGATGATGGTGTATTCCCAAAGGAACTCCAAACTCAACGTGAAAAAACAGAGTTTGGCATCATCCAAAGGTTCAAAACTTGGATTCTTAAACTCACCAGCAGTGAGAGGCTGGAATCAGCATTCAAGTGTTCAATTTCTTTAGGCCTTGCAGTGCTACTTGGTTTGATACTAGAGAAAGAAAATGGATGCTGGGCAAGCCTCACAATTGCCATCAGCTTTGCCACAGGCAGGCAGGCAATCTTTACAATAGCAAACGCCAGAGCACAAGGGACAGCCATTGGATCGGTATATGGTGTAATATGTTGCTTTCTATTTCATTATGCAGAAGTAAGGCTCTTAGCCCTTCTTCCATGGATCATTTTCTCCAGCTTTCTGAGGCATAGCCGAATGTACGGCCAAACAGGTGGCATGTCAGCAGCTATAGGGGCATCACTGATACTGGGCAGAAAGAATTATGGGCCTCCAAATGAGTTTGCCATTGCTCGACTCACGGCAGTTTTCATTGGGCTATCTTGTTTTATTCTTGTGGAGCTTTTCTTACACCCAACCAGAGCAGCCACTCTAGCCAAGAGACATATGTGTCTGACATTGCGCTCCCTTCAGGATTGTGTGAAAGAAACGGGATCCTACAGTGGGCAAACAAACCAGGCAGTTTCCAAATTTCTAGAAGTGAGAGAGAAGCAAAGAAATCTCGAGTCCCTTGTTCGTGATCTCAGAAAGTCCGTGGCAGATGCAGACTCGGAGCCTGATTTTTGGTATTTGCCTTTTCACACTTCTTGCTACCAGAAGCTGGCTGGATCTTTGTCCAATGTAGTACATATGTTATATGTTGTCATTTACAATTTAGAAATACTGTCAGAACTACCGGAGAGTGGTACTGTAAGGAAGGAGTTCCTGGAGCAGTTGAATAATGAATTGGAACTATTCCAGGAAAATGTAAACTCTTTACTGAAATATCTGGAGAAGGTATCATTGATCAAATCACCAGCACTCTCTCAAGCGCCCACAGAAGAGAAGTTCACAGACCTTGAGGCGGGGAAGTTAAAAAACCGAGAAAAACTAAATGCTTTGATCACAGAAGATGAAGAGGCAAGGTGGACCACCGAGGAGAAGGGTAGTGAAGATGAGAAACAACTTAGAGAAAGGATGGTTCGATGTCTGGGTGCTACAAGGTTTTGCATCAGTTCTTTGAGGAAAGAAATAGATGAGGTAGAGATCTGTATAAAAGAAATAGTTCGATGGGAGAATCATACAAGCCAATAGAAATTTCAAAGATTTTTTTTTTTCCAGAGTCTGTGGAACTATTCACATCAATGACATACATTAAGGGGCACTGATAGCAAGAAGAATCGAACATGACATTGAAGAAACATGGGATGCCATCTTCTGATGGCAAGAGATTAAACTATGCAGCCATAGCTACTGCCAGGCTTCTGTCAAAACGCATACTCAAACAAGAGTGATATGTGTGTACTTAGAACTAGAAAGCATCGAAGATAACAAAAAGAAGTTAAAATCCAATGTAGAGGAGAACAAAAGTTGTCTTTTTCCAAATAGTCCTATTTTCCAAGATTATTCATGGATCAATGGTAAGGCTAAAGTAATTGTCTCACAAAAGATCTCACTACATCAAATGTATATCCATTCCAGAAATTTCTGAGAAAAAAACTGAACGTTCACATTGCAGTGGTACCAGTGCATAGTCTGCAGATGCATATTGAGAGACGTCCTTCAGTTGCACTCGTATTCCGGGTCAGCCGTCACATAATGATAAGCAATTACCAGCACAGATACAAAGACACCAAGAAAGTTGGCAAAGAAGCCCAAAACCTGATCATCAATCATCTGTACAATAAATGAAAGAACAAAGACTATTTCAGCATACTTAGATATCCAACTACAAGTATGGCTATTGGCAATTTGCAGAAGCAGCAGAAGGCAACCTTGACTAGATGAAGGAAGCAAAATCATCCCCCTTTTCGGCTAACAAAAACTAAATAAAGCATCAATTAACACATTGCAGTCCATCTGAGGCTAACAACTGGAATTGGATTTTACTTGGTTGATTTAGTGCCTCAAATTGTTTTTGAGGAATAACTGCAGGTGAAGATTCTAAAACTTTTAATTGTCTTTCAAAATTATTATTTGTATTTTTTTTAAAATAAAATTAATGATTCATAAAAATGTTTTTTTTTTTTTTTAAATGATAACCTCGACATCAGCCATAATTCTAAATTAGACAATACAATTACCATATTCAAAATAGTTTTAGTATAATTTGAAAGTGATACAGATACACCTATCCATTATAATATATTGCAAAACCACCCATGGAAAAAACAAAATCATAAAATCAACCACAATTAAACACTTTAATAAGCTTGCCATCTTCCTTACGAAAATGAGAATGCAAGTATTCCACCTATAGATGTTAAAAGAAATCCGAAATTCAAATAAAGAATAAAAAATAAGCCAAAATTGGATTGGAAAAAATATGAAACGCATTTATGAAACAACGTTCAGTCGTTCCTTCGCTCCTTTATGAAAACATATACATACTACCACAATAAACAAACTGCGTGTCGAAAGAAAACAAAATCATAATCCCACCTCCAAAAGATTGCAGATTTAAAACAAGTTATTTTTGCAGATTTGAACCCTAACTCGAATGCCGCTGTAGGAGTTGTTGAACAAATTGTCTAGATTCCTTCTCCGCTTTATAATTTCATGACTGATTTGAGACATTGTGCCCGGCCCACATCAATCAAAAGTCAGAATATTTATAAGGTTGGCCCAAGCCCATTTGATTATGATTTTGAAGTCTCAACTTTTTAAAAAAGAGATTACAGCGGAATAAATTTTATATCTTCCTTCCAAAAGCTAGTTTCTCTTTCCCCTCCTCTCCAAATGTTCAGATCATAATTATTTGAAAAAATAGCTAATTGTGACCTAGCAATTTCTGTAAGGAACGTTTGAATACAAATCTGGTAGATTATATTTTAAAATATAATAATCAAACTAGAAAAATAAAATATACAATAAATACAAGGCCAGCTATTTGAGGATTTTTGTTTTCATATACTGTTATGGCAATCTCAACCACATTTTCTACTCAATCAATACATGAATCAAACATCAAACTAACCAAGAAAAACCATAAATCCAAACAGTGAGAGATAGCGATATAAAGATTTTACAGCTAACACAGACACCATCAATTAAGAACAAACTCGAAAAATGAAAAACTAAATAAATTGGAATTCAGTAAAAATAGGTCAACTGCAAGAAAACATGAAACTAAAATCTAAAAGAAAACTCAAGGATTTCATTTCAATTCAACAGAAGATAAGATCTGAGATAGATCAGAGTAGACGTTAATCCCAACAATCGGCATCAATAAACCCTAACTCTACTGGAAACATACCATTTACACCAAATATACCTAACCCTAGGACCTTAACCACCGAAACCGTAGAGAGTACGGCCCTGCCTCTTCAGAGCATAAACAACGTCCATGGCAGTGACGGTTTTTCGACGAGCATGCTCAGTGTAGGTGACAGCATCGCGGATGACGTTCTCCAGGAAAATCTTGAGGACACCACGTGTCTCCTCGTAGATGAGTCCGCTGATACGCTTGACACCGCCCCTACGAGCCAAACGACGAATAGCCGGCTTCGTTATTCCCTGAATGTTGTCTCTCAACACCTTACGGTGTCGTTTAGCTCCACCCTTTCCCAAACCCTTGCCTCCTTTTCCACGCCCCGACATTTTGCTCTTCTACTACCTGAAAATGCAATCTAGAGAGAGAAATTTTTGAAGTTGTTCAGTGCATGGTAGATGATATGCGGTTGTTGGGATTATATAGGAGACGTCAGGGGGTGGAAATTATTGAGGCCCGTTGGATTTAAGAATTGTGCGACGGTTAGAGATAGCGATCCGCACAATGTCCATTGAGTGGTTGTGAACCGTTGATAAGGGGTGGATCGACGATGCTTAGCTATCATTCTGTTAGATGGTGCGGATTGTGGTTTTTTAATGTGAGGGGAAAGAGGGGGAAAATTTTTCATTGAAAAAACTTGGAAGCGGCAAAATAGACAAGTTCACTTGTTTGACTTTTGCCCACAAGAATAGGCAGTTAATGTTCATATTACGTTTAAAAGTTAATGAATATACTATTTGTGTGAAAATTTTGAGTGTAAATTTGATATGTTCACAGCACAAATAGATTTATGCTTACCATATAATCAATTTAACTGTACTTGCTATAAGGTCGATCTCGCATTTCCTTTTAGGATATTTCAATAAACCTTGATTTTTTTTTGACAGTATATACTTTAATAGTTAAATCTGTATATTTAGAGCTTATAAGAATTTTATCTTATTTTAAAATAAATATTGAAGTATTTGAATAAAATAAAAATATAAATCTCATAATATATTAGTAATTTTAATTTTGTAATCAACATTAATAAAATAAAAGGAATGTGTCAACATCTTAAAAATATATTAAACACTTTTTACTTTTTTTTATGAGAGTTTATGAGGTTTAACATCTTATTTTGAAATTTATAAGTTTTTAAAAAAAAAATACTAGAACACTTTATAATATCTTATAAGATATTTAAGAAGCTAGTTTATCCAAACACCTCTGACTTTTAACTATTTTAAGAAAATAATACAAAAAATAGACCATACAAAAATATATAAAACTATTATGCTTTAACTTTCATCTGAAATTACTTACATAACACCATATTAGATTTATAAATATGATACGTGATCAACACATGTCAAATAGTTTTAGATTCAAATTAGATGTACCTATCGCATGTGAGACATAGTCTTTGGTTCAAATTTGTCAAAGTTGTTCCCCGTCGTAATGAAAATCATTTTTACCTACAAATTATGCATTCACTCACCAGTGACAAGATATTTTTCTAAATACATTTGAGAAAGAAAAAAAAAAGAAAATCCTCAAATAATAGTAAAATTAAGTTCTTTCTTATGGAAGTGCGCCACATCAACCTGCTCAGAAATCAAGTCTCATAAGTACCTCGTAACGCAGAATAGTTCTGTTTCAGTGTAGAACCACTGTTTTACTCCCTTGAGCAATGCAGAATAAGTTTTTCAATGATGAAGCACAAATACCAGACTCTAAGGTTCTACACCATGAAATCACGCATTATCCTAACTAATGTATCCTACTCATCCACTTTCTTCCATTACAAGTAGCACGTCAATGGTTTTATGGCAGCTATCAGGCAATTCCGCTCAAAAATTCCATAAGAAACGCAACATACAGTTGAACAAACCTACATTATGCAATTTGTTTGCTCTATTTCAGTGTACTATCAAATCCTCTACAATATGAAAATTGTTTGTTTTGTTACACTGCTATTAATCAAATCCAAGATATCTTCTGCATGGCACTTCTTTGAAAGCCTTGTAATCATACAAAGATATATGATCTAATTTGTTTCCTTTGCTTCAGCAAGGTACTTCTCCAGATCAGCATCCAAATCTTCTGCGGATATTTTTTCACCATGACCTCTACCACCCCCGCGATCCTTCCTCATGCTGCGAGTACCATCCTGGGGTTGTCTTATAGCATTACCTCTTCCTTGAACTCGGGCATTTCTTTCACATGAGATTTAACATCAAATCAGTTATATCCCAAAACACCAAAAGTGACTATTACATTCCACAAGAAGCGCATTAAGGGATGGACATATAATATGTTTTTGAGAATATGGTGCCTGTGAAGAGAAGTGGGAAGCTTATCACTCTCCTGAACTAATTCACATTTTCCAGTAGAAAGAACAAAATAAATGTACAGAAACATCAAAGTTTAGGAGTTCTTAAAAAAAATACTAAACCCAAACTATGTAAATCACATTAGCGGATTTCAGACACGATAATTATATCTTAGAGACATTCACATACGATATCTGAATGAAGTGCAAGATTTCAAGTGGAAAGGTACATGAATATCTTATTTGCGACGTAAGATGGTGTTTGCTGAAAAAATTACACTTCATGTAATATTGATGTGATGTGCATCTGAAATTATATAAAGTATTTAAATTATTACTCTTACCATACACTCATATAAGTAATTTCTATATTAATTAATCTAAGATATGGTAATACACTGTATTAGATCAAATTTATTGTCCATTATTATTATTATTTCTTGTTAGGAATCAGCATTTAGAAAAAAGTAGAATAATATAGCATAGAGAATATGAGAGGATAGCACATTCTAGGAAATACAGCAATAAACACTTTTTAGTATGCAGATGCATACATTCAACAAATTCAGATAATTGCTTATTAAGGTGTAAAACCTATTGAACATTTTCTCCCCTCAAAAGACTCAAGAAGTCACCAACCAATATCAAAATTGTAAAAGTGAAAAGAGTTCATTTAACACTCAAATACTGATAAGACATTCTGCATCCTTGAGAGATTTTCTCTCTTGTCCTTCATTGTTTGACTTATGAAAAATAATAATATACACTAAAATGTGAGATGCTTGAAAAAGGGACAAAAGAAAAAATTATAAAATTATTTTCCTGATAGGAGGATTAGTTTTTAAAGACAAGAAACTCCGCTCTCTCTATTGTGGAACGTATATGTATATATATGCAACTGTTTCTACTCAAAACATATTATACATAAGTAGAACAGTAAAAGTTAGCAACAAAACCCAGTAAAACCATTCTGCTTTCTAACTACGGCCATCATTAAGCATAATTACTTGAACTAATGAAACGTAATTCCTGTAGTACATGAAAATGGCCAGACGCAAAAGACAATTCCTTTGAAAAAAAAAGATGAACAGAAAACTCGCCGGGAAACATCAAGTAAGAGAGCACAGATGTCAACTCTGGTCGAGAATATAAACTGCAAAACTATTTGGACAGTTTTTCTAATTAAATGATTAATATTGTTATTATTATTATCATTATTTTTTAAGTTTATTTATTTATTTATAGTGGGGGTTGGGGAGCGGGGTGATAGGGGGAGAGGGGAGGTATATAGCATGCTTTGGGAGCAAACCATATGACGGCACCTCTGCTATTCCTATACCTGCCACGTGAAGCTGGAGGCAGCACAGGAGGCAAGGCCATGCTCATCCCTACAATCTCAATCTTCATAGGATTTCCATCCAGTTGGACATTATCGTATCTCTTGATGGCAGCCTCCGCATCTCGACGTCGAGAAAACACTACTTCTGCAGTCCCCTACAGGAAGAATCTTTTTTAACCGAGGTAGTAATCAAAAAAGTTCTGAAACTACCACATCTTATGCCAAGCTGCTATACCTCTGATCTTCCACTCCTATCATAATGAACTGAACAACTTTTCAGATCACCTACACCTGAGAATAGCTCCTGAACATATTGACAACATGTGGAGTGTTAAATTTTCCAACTTCCACCAGTAGAAGTTACAAGCAAGCGAACCACAAAGTTCAAAAGAAGACTAAAAGTTAGCTCAATGAATGTTAGCACAGCCTGGCTGGTAATTTTCTAGGTGTTGATTGAAACATTGTAATAGCTTTCAACATAAGGAAATTATATTTAATCAATGTAAGCTATCATTCTTAAATAATTAAGGAACACAAAGGGGAAAAGAAAAAAGAACAACAAAACTTCAACCCAAATTCCTCCCTTCATTATGTTTTGTATTTACTCTGTTACCAGGAACTAAAGATGGAGGTATTTCTCATGAAGTACAGAAAACAAACAAAAACGAATTTCATTTCTATGGATTAGATTTCACTTTGTTGTCTACAGTTCTTGTGTGTGCTTGAGGTAGCCATTATGCATAGATGAATAGTCATACTATTAACTAATCTGATTTTAACTTCTTTTCTTTTTAAGAAGCGGAAAAGAACAGATGGTAGAATCCATAATGCTCATACTTGATGCATCCTATGACCCATAATAGGTCCCATTATGAGGAAACCAAGCCATGATATTCAAGTACGGTAACCTTTCAATTTTGGAACTGCTTTGTTAACAAAATTTAAGAGATTCAAACGTAAGAATCAGTTCTTTTGAAAAATAGTGAACATAAATTATAACCAATACAAGCATTTGCATGGCGAATTTTTATCTCAAGGAATTGAAGCCTTAACAGTGGAATAAAAAATACTTCCATTCATTTCAAAGATAGTGGATATCATCCGGAAGAAATACCTCAATGTCATCTTCGGAGACCCCATAATGCAAATTGGAAATCAGGAGCCTAGTCCCGGTTTCAATCGCCGAAACCCTAGCTCCCCTCGAATAGGAAACGCCGCCCCCGCCGCGAACATGCCGTGGTCCCACTGAGTCTCCAGTGCTCGAGACTGAGAATAAAATTCCAAATTTCAGCATCAAAATCTGTACGGCAAAGATTAATAAAACATACTAAAGCATTAGAATCAGACCGTGCTGAATGAATATGGAGCGGCGCGACTGGCGGAGCGGTTGGGTAAGCGGCGGGTAGGGCCTGGGCCGGATGTTCTGGGTCTGGCCGGGAAAGTTTTGTTCATTTTGATCATATCATCAGAGTCATGTCCAGATTTGACATTTTTCTTCACAAAAAAGGTTTGGTTTCCACGAAATGGCGGATATGAAAAGGGGGTTTTGAAAACCAGTGCCAGAGGGTTTTGAGCCTTTTAGTTTGTGTCAAATTAATATAATTGAAAAAGGTGATTTGGGATGTGTCTTGGAGTTGTTGGTTATCAGCCCTCATCCTGGCGACCGCAATTTTTTTATTTTATTTTCATTCTCGAAGTATTTATTGTTTTATTCTAGACTTCTTTCGCCACTGTGCTTTAAATGGATTTGCAGACAGATGTTGCTAAAATAAGGTTATTTTTAATCCATAATATTAAATTTGATATTTTAATATAATTTAATATAAATTATTTTTAATTTATTATACTGAATTTTACACCAATGAATATTTTATTTTATTTTATTTTTTATTTTTGATTATTTATAGTTATTTTACTTATATTTTATTACTATTAATTCTACTAAATAAAATATTATACATAATTTATATTATGTTTATTGATTATATTACTAAAATAAATATTACAATTAATATATTTATATGTATAACAAAATTAAATTTAAATAAATAAAATAATTAAATATAAATATAGAATATAAATAAAATTAAAATTTGAGTATAACAAATTTATGAGCAAAATGGAGATATATGTATTACACCAAATTTGATGTAAATAAATAGTGTTACTAAATTTACAGTAACATTTCTATTGAAAATAAATTTATGTCAAATTTGATGTAATAATATAAAAAATTATGCTTTATTGGAGATAGCCTAAGCTTCACAGTATGGGGAGATTGGTCAATCTTTTAAATATTTCACTCAATTAATAATATATTATATGTGTGGAGATGATAGACAAAACTATAAGCTATGGCATATTGTGGCGCTGATTGTTTTTTATATTTGCAATTGGACAAAAGTATTTCTAAATTTATTTAAAGGAATTAATTAACTCTTTATTGATGCCACACTAATCAATAATAGAGCTGAAAAAATGATTGACTATCTTTACTTAGTTTCCCCGCGTACAGAAATGATGAAAGAAAAAGTACCTTGAAAAGTAGTGACTATTTCAGCATTGATTACATTACTTCTTTAAGGGCATTTCTGAAATTTGATTGCTTTCTAAGTAAACAAAACACTATTTTTGAATACAAAGAAAAAAGATGGGGGAGTTTATTTGCAGACAACTAATTTTATTATTTCCTATTTCCAGGGTCATCTGGCTCTTTTCCAAGTTAAAATTGAAATACTTTTCCAAATTAAATTGAAATTTGAATAATCTAAGGTCTTAATTAATAATTAGTCAACCAAATAGTTCCATTAGTAAAAAGTTTAACTTATGAATTTTTCTTCAGATCATATATTAATTGATTGTGTCACACTGTAGTTCTGTAATGTGTAATCACAACGGAAGTAAACATCAAAAAGCATATAAAGTGATTACAAATCCGAATGCAGTCTCTATTTAAATCTACAAGGGGGAAAAAATGTCCTCACAACACGAAAAAGCAGTCCTTGTGGTTTCATGGGCATTTTGCAGGCCCATTACAGGCAATTTTACATTTATCTACTATTTTCATCACACAAGCCCTTCACAGTGGGTTTCAATTAAGTAAAACTGGGAAGGGAAAAAATCTGGAAATAACATTGAAATGAAACATGCTAACCTCACAGAAAACCACCCTCAGTCCACTTGGCATCTGAGTTTCCATTATAACCCCTTGTCTTATGATCAGATGCACTGTGATGTAGATTATCATATCCGTCATCTTTACCATCATCCCAGCCTGCCCAGTTATCCCCATTCTGGGATGCTGTCCCTTTTGGTGGCTCTTCTTTCCTGCTGTCTTTGGTATCCCAATCATCCCAAGAACCAGAGCTAACAGAGTTAAACTGCCGACTTGATGAGGATTGTGCTCCAGCAGAAGAATTCCATCCTTTGGACTCCTGTCCAAACTCCTGATAGTAACCATTATTGTCACTTTCTTTCCGCTGCCAGCCAGAGCCTTCTTTCGTGTACTCCTCTACCTTCTGGGAAGCCAAAGCCATTACCCCTCTCATAAGCCCCCATGTCTTTTGCCCAATCTCTGAAGTCTTTGCAGTCACAACATTCACAGTTTCATTCACCTTGTAATCATAGCCCCCTCTCTTACCTGAGAAATAGAGATTAATTTGCACATCGTGATCACCTTATCAAGAGGTAATCTGGATTGGAATGCGTCAATCACTGATGTCGAGCAAGCCACAAGCTTATTTTCAATTTCTTTAGCAATGTAGTGTAAAAGCCACATAGGTCTCAGCTATTATTGGTTCAACTAATTCTCGAGTTTTTTAAGTAACTACACATGTCCAAAGTTTTTCTTCATTTTCAAACATAGAAATGCACGTCATATGCACGTGGTAAAAATACAGGAAGATGGCACAAATTTCCATATCAATTCATGCACTCCAATCTGATTTTATGCCACAAGGATGCATATGATATTTTGCTTGAGGGATAGTTACCATAGAGCACAGCATGCCCAAAATTTCCTATTCGCACAAAACCTATTGACTATTTTGTACGAGTTGCTGTAGCTGTATGGTTATAAAAAAACAACAGTATAGACATTTATTTAAGGCAAACACAAATAAAAAAATCCACAATCATTGTGGCCAAGGGAAAAATTGCTAGAATCATGCTTAAACAGACATGCAGATAACAAAGGAGAACCTGACAGGTGCAAACAAGACCTGAAGGAATAATTGTCAAAACTTTGCAACCAATCAGATTAAGTCAAAACAAGAAACGAGCACAATTTGACGCAAACTTCCTCCACCAAAATAGCATATGAATGGGGGAAATTGAAAATAAAGATAGACATCATAACCAGCTCTGCTAAATATATAATTTCTAAAATGTGATAGAACTCCACACCATCCTAAACCTCTTTCCCAATGATCCATAGGACACATTACATCTGTGAACACCTTCCATTTACCATCCTGAAACACACAAAATTAAGAACTACAGTTGAGGAAGAATGATTTTGTGGTGAAGACCTAATTTCAGTTCTCTAGTTTCAAAATAACCACATGAAATTCATAAAATTGCTGCTGCAAATTTTAAAACCATCAAAGTTTATACAGGATTTGTCTTTTCAATATTGCCCACACTCCCACTGCACGCATATTAGATATTAATACTATTCGATTATACGAGTTACACAATTAAATAATGCACATATTGTGAAAAGAAGTATACCACATAGTTCAACAAAATAATGGGAAAGAACATAATATGCATACAGGAATCACTAACTTTAACATAAACATTGTATTGTCTATTTATCAAAGTAGTGTTAGGACATTTCTATCAAAGTACAGGAAAACAGAAACCAAACTACCTTGGAAGTGAACTCCTTAGTCCCAGATTGAACAACATTTGCAGCCGACTGCGCAGCAGATGCAGCTACCATAGATAACTTACCAAATCCCTACATATGCAGAACAACATCAGCAAGTATACACACATCAATACCACTCTACAAAACGCATAGATACACATGAAAACTGCGTGCAAATCCACCTGAGTAACAACCGAAAGAACATCCCCCTCAGTATTATTCCTTGGGATAGGTGCTGGACTCGATCCAAATCCAACATACTTCCCACCTTGAGAAGGCGGAAGCCCCTCTGGCCGCGACTCATTCTCCGCCATCTTCCTTGAAAAGAAGCTCTCCTTATTAGCAGCCGACGCCTCCAACTGTGCCCGCGAATAAATATCCTCCGTGGACTTCGACCGAGATGGCGCAATGCCCCCATTCCCGGAACTCCTAAAATCCCCCACCGTTATTCCTCCTAAGGTTGTTACTCGAATTATTTCCAGTATACCCTCCATCATCGTGACTATCCCAACTATCCCACCCCGCATTATTTCCTAAATTAACATTTCTACCACCGCCACTGCTCAACGGGGGCTTACTAGAATAAATATTCCCTGCATTATTATTCGATTTGAAGGTTTCCTTTACGACGGGAGGATCCCGCCAGGGTTTGCCCTCGGCAAGCGCCTGGATGCGATCACGATAAATGGATGCGGCTTTCGTATTGTATTTTGCGACAATGTCGGTTTCCTTAGGGATTCCATACTGCGAAATGAAACTATTGAACTTCTCGTTTCCTCCAAGCTCCATTTTCTTGAGCTGGATCTCGGACCACGAATCCATGGTCACGGATCGGACGAAGGAGATGTGGACGCCGAGTCCGCGATGTTTGCCGGAGCACTCGAGGCACATGAAGACGCCGTAGGATACGGAAGCCCACTGGGGGTTTTTTTGGGAGCAGTCGACGCAGATCTTGTTGCCCGCCTGTGATTGGAGCTCCCGGAGCCGACGCGACGCCGCCATAAGATGTCGATTAGGGGTCCGGATACGGTGGGGTGTCGGTGGATTGGGATTGGATCGGATCTGGAGGGATTGAAAGAATAGTGATTATATCATGTATCGCATATGGCGATCTGTAAAGATCAAAGTATGTGGAAAATGAGAGAGAGGGGCAATGGCCGACACCGTCAGGAAAAACAAAAAAATGTTTGAGGTGGATAACGGCTGGTGTACAACTGGGGATGGGTTGTCGGGAAAAAAAATATGCACGAGGCAAATCTATGATTATGGACTAATTTATTTCTCCATTTTACGAAATTATGTCAGTGATTATTTCGTGCAAATTGTTGGGAACTTGGGATTAAGATAAAAAGAAAAACTTAATAAAATTAGTTGAAGTATTTTAGTTAATGTTTCCTTATAATACGTTGTGACATTGATCTTATTCGATGTCAAATCCAGCACCTTGATATTTTAATTTCTTATTGTGCATTAAATAGTAAATATGACCTTTTAAGCTAAATTTAAGTATCAAATATATATATATATATATATATATATGCATTCATCACAACTCATAATGTTACAGTCTTTTTGCGTATATCTGTAAATATAATTTAATTGAAAGGCCAAAAGGCCCCATCCTTATTCTTAGTGAAAAAAAATACTTAATGGAAAGTTAACTTTAATAATGCATTAAATTTTTTTAAAAAATGGGCAGGACTAAATTTTAATGTTAAGGTTTTTTTTCAGTGATATAAGGGTTACGAATTACCATTTTTATATGTAAAATATAATTTTAATTTTCACAATTGTAATTTTTTTACAATTTCAAAATATATAGTTTCAAAAAAATGATAAACTAAATTTAATTATAAAGTAAAATACTTGTATTATCAAATGCATTTTCTTCTGGTAAATAATTACTATGTATGATCTAACAATCTATTATTTTAATTTGGATAGTAACTCATTAGGTTGCATCTTATAAGACGTTCATTAAATAAAATAGGCGTGTTGTATTTAGATGTGATTATGTTGCGATTTATATATATATTTTTTTTGTTAATTTTAAATTGAATTTTTATTTATAATTTTATTAAAAATTTGTTTCGAGTTGTGATTTTATTAAATAAAAGTCAAAAGTGTGGTTTAGAGCGATTTTGGTCAACTTGGCGGCTTTTAACCAATAAATATGAAATGATGAAGCAAAAATAAAAAATAAAAAATTAGGACATATGTATCATATTTATTCAATTTCAACTATAAATTACAAATAATATGATTAAGGATGCGTAGTGTTGTCAAGTAAAAATTGCTACATGAGATACATTTTCTCCATTCAGTATTTTTCGAAAAGTAATCAACCACTAGATATAGAAACGACAAATGAATTAATTAACATCCCAAATGTGCAACACCAAAAATTAATCTCAACTAATATAACTTATCAACTAAAGTAATTAAATTAAATTCATCAATTAAGGAGCGATACAGTGTGGTTTTGATAAAGTTCAAATCGGGTTATGTGGTGTGATTTTAATTTAATTTTTTTATCATGATTTGTGTAATAAATTTAATAGTGCAATATAATGTGATGTGAGTGATTTTTAAAATTTTATAATATGGTCTAGTTGTATTTATAGCTTTATGTCATGAATTACATCAATCCATCACTTTTCCAAAAGCAAAAATGACTTTCCTCCTCTGGCAATCTACATCATGCTTGAACTTAGATGGAATTGGGCAATCTTTTGACATGTTATGGTATTGGTGAGATTAAATAATTTCAGATAAAGGTACAATATATGCTACACTCGGTGAATAGATGAAGAATATATGCTACATTCAGTACACTTTGTTGGGTGTAATATCAAAAATATCAATTTATCGAATATCTTTCTCATTGTATAATAAATTATTGTTATATTGTATAGAATTTTGAAAAAACTCATTTAAGCATGAAGAAGTCATTCAAAACAACACGTATACTATCTCTTTTCAAATAAAAATATCATTTGATATACCTCAAATTTCTTCTATTTTATTTTTGCAACATTCATAAATAATATCTCATTTTTTAGAATAAAACATTATTTCCAAAAATATACCTATTATTTTAAAAGAAAAAGTATCTTATGTGATAATATACTTATTATCCAATGCTACTTTTAAAAATAAAAACAATAATGATACATTTGGACCCTAGATTTTGATGAAA
The DNA here is from genome assembly GCA_019321725.1 of Paulownia fortunei. Taxonomy (NCBI): domain Eukaryota; kingdom Viridiplantae; phylum Streptophyta; class Magnoliopsida; order Lamiales; family Paulowniaceae; genus Paulownia; species Paulownia fortunei. The sequence continues at coordinate 988,568 of JAGSPU010001569.1, read as the reverse complement.
AAAAGGGAGAGGAAAAGGAAAAGGAAAAAAAAAAAAATACAAGGTATTATAATTTGAAGTAAGAAAAAATATTTTCCTTAATGCTTTTTCACTTTAATTCAATGATCAAATATAATGTAAAAATATCATTCAGAAAATCAATACTTTTTCTCAAATTAAATGGCATTGTCAAATCATATACTACTATATAGTAAAATTTATGTACAAGTCATGGTTCACTTTATTTTCTTTGTGGATGGCGAGATATGGGTTTATATACAGTGAACAGGCTTTTCCAGTCGCTCGGGTTAATATTTCATAATCTGGTTGAGGATAGCGGGCGTAGATCTACTATCATCTTGGGCCCCCAATAAAGTCTTTGTGGTTGAAGTTCATCACCACCTAAAAATAGGAATTGCTTCAAGCCTTCAATCACGGGCTCAATGGAGCCGGTTTACACATTACAGAGCAAAAGTTGCTAAGATGTTTTTAAATAAATAAATAAAAGTTTGAACCCATAAACATAAAGAAAAGGGGAGGACTATAATTTAAATCTCTAACATTATTTATAAGAGGTGAGAGTAGATATTTATAAATTGCTAAGTTTAATTATGAAATAATTGATAGCTACTCCATCCATATTTGAATTAGTAAAATTTAAATATATTCATTCGGTTAAAAATTAATAGTATCCTATCATTACTTAAAAAATGAAATGTATTTTTAAAATAAATATTTTTTAATTTAAAAAAACTGTAATAATAATAATAATAGCAGTAAATTTGAGATAAAAATAATAATAAAATCTTCACTCTGCCAGTTTTTATACGTTTGCTGTCTTGAACCAGCATGGAGTCGCTAGTTATGGTGTAAAAAGGACGTGACATTATTCAACACGTTGAAACATATTTGTACAATTATATATAGAAAGTGGGTTATTTGACTGCAATTCCTCAATTTCGACCAAATACAATTTCTGATATTTTTATTTATTTTTTATTTATGAAGAAGTATGTAATTGGCTGGTGAACATTAAATGAAATATTTTAAGTTTCCAAAAAAATGTCTAATCTCTTATGTCCCCCTAATTTATCGCCACATTTTTTGATTTTGAAATTTAAATTTTGATAATAATTGATTATCACATATTTTATTTCCATATATATTCTCAAGAAAACTTCATTGATTGATTAATGACTAACCAAAAAATATATATGCATATATTATATAGTAATTTTTAAAAAAACATTATACATTTTTGTTTTTAATTGATAAAACTAACTGATTCTTACATGTTCCTGCTTATGTTCTTTATAAAAAATCACATATACTAAGACTATTATTTTTGTTAAATCCTTTTACCATAAATCGTGTAGCCACTAACTATTTGACCTATTTTCTTGGTTTCCTAAAATGATGATGATTTTATATAATATTGATTCTTATTTCGTAAAACTCTTTCAAAATTTACTAAATAGTTCACTTTTAAAATAATTACCCCTCAATCACTTACTTTGTTCTATTATCTTAAATAACGTGGAAGATTGTTTTAGGCTCAATTTTGGATATTTTGAAGTTATGAATCATCGAAAGTCGAATTACATTAACAAACAAGATATTGTATTTTCAAGATTCTAAATAAAAATATAAGAGAAATTACACTCTAATAAATCAAATAAAAATTACTTAATATGCATTTTTGTATACATATTATTTTAAGCGACTTCCGTGAATAGCATGGGGCTAATACTAGTGCATGAAAATTATATGACAGCTAAAATTGAACCTCTGCTACTATTATGTCGTGAATCATGAGAAATATAGGTATGGCCATTGGCTTCTACATAATTGAGAATTATTCATTTAAAAGTATAAAAAGGAAATTGAATTCAAGTTCGAATTATTGAACCGACGCTAGGGTGGCAAAGGACTGGATAACAACATATTCCCGCCGCTCTATTTCATGCCTTTTTTCTTTCATCAATTAATTGTATAATATGTTCATTTACCTCTCCAAATATTAGTTTCCTTCAACCATGGTTTCATAGGATTTTAGCACTCTTTATCCATTTTTTATCATCTCCGCAGCCATGTTGTGACATCCCACATATCGTGGTGAAAAATTAAAATAGTTTATAAATGGATATAATTGACTCTTCTATCAATTCAAATTAAGTATTTTTGCAAAATAATGATAAATGTGAAATAGTTGTTAGCGGAGCTTATTGCGTTAAGTCTTGCTTCCGGAGCTCCCACCCCACGAGTTGGAGACGTGATAAATGATATTAAAGTCGACTACATGTGAAATAGTTGCAAACGAAACCTGTTGTGATAGGTTTTGCTTCCGAGCCCCACCTCAAAAACACAAGGCCTGTAACACATATAGCCAATATTAGCAATGGATATAAATATGTATAAATTTAACAAGGAAAATTCCTATTGGGTTCTCAACCAATTGGTTTAGGATCCTTCCAGTTATTATTGTCCTATCTGACCCAAAATATCAAAGCTTGTGATTTGATTGCATTCTACACCTAACATATAATTTCAGCCAATATTTTACAAACTCTATTCTCATTCACTAGGTTGCCTGCCCTAAATACAAATGTAACTTGTTATCACCAAGAATTATCCTTATCTATATCCAAACTACATATTTCTTTGTGTCCAGTCAATCCTCTGTCCTGTCTCTTTCTCTTTTGCTATGGCATGAGCGGCCAATTAAATACTTTACAAGCCAACCACATAATAAAAACTTGAAACAAACAATATTTCTGGCAGCAAACATTAGGTTATCATGTGGTGGATCTAATAAGTAGTTTACCTAAGTTAATTATCAATCTTGTGACAATGCCAAATGGCTTCTGACAAGGGCTTTTAGGGCCCTAGGATTTTTTTTTATCAAATTAAGTTATTCAAACACCCTTTTCTCCCTTTTTCTTGTTTAAACAATGCATATTACTCTACCTACGTTTAATTGAATGGTTTTCTTTTGCACCTTTGATCGCGTCTTGTATTCTCCTATTCTTACTTTCTTGTTTTACGTACACATTTTGAATATAGAAAATAAAAAGAAAAAAATTAAACAGCATGGTCATTGACTCTAGAATACTCGTGGAAACAAAAAAAGCAAAAAAAAAAAAACTGCAGTCAACGAGTTTGTTCCTTTTCCAACTACTTTTGGGATCAATATATATTGGTCAACAAAGCTCAGGAAACATGAAACATGGGTGGGGGGTCGGGCCTAATGTTGTCTTTTTACATACAAAACACTCTGATTTCACTCTTCATATATTGGATTTTCTTTTACTATTTCTTTGGTAATTCAATCGACTTAATTGCCTTGAGATAACTCAAATTAGCTTCCGCAAATGAAGTCAATAGTTTGTCAATCATCTTGAAATTTTTAACCATAAATCACCTTAAAAAAAAGAAATTGACCAACGAAAACTTTTCAAAAGCATCAATCAATTATAAAACAAGTCAAGAAAAATCAAAAAATTTGAGAGCATTTAAGTGCCAAATTATCAAGTGTGAAATTTATTTATTACTTTTTAATAATAAAGGTTATATGTATTTATAGTGTTGATATAAAAATATTCAGAGTTTTTATATCTTATGACCTGAGGAGACTTAGTCTAAATATTATAATCTAATTTATTTACTATCTTGTGAATTCTATGAATTTGGTCTGTCGGTATTTATCTTTATTCCAATCCATAATTTAAATAGTCATCTTATAACCTGTTTTGAAATCATAATTCATTAAAAAATTAATCTAAATAGCCAAAATTGAGACCCTACTAACTCTGGTGGTTCTTAATTTCTTATGCCCTCTAGAATTGCGAGTACTAAATTATTTTAATTGTTCCATTAGTTAGGTTTGGTATGTGATTTATAATAATTGTACTTTTTGCATTAATATCTGAATCTAGTAATATAGTCGACCATTTCGCTCTAAAAAGAGTTATTTTAGTCAGGGTACAAGACCATATTAATTTGGCTAATTTTATACCTGCATAATTAATTAATGGTAGTAAATTCGTAGGTTTGCCACTTATCGCCCAGTGGCATAAGTGAACGTTTTTAGTACGTGTTTTGTGACTGTATCTTTTCTCTTGGCTTGCATCAACTTATGATGAATAGTAATATGGGACAACATTAAATTAAATAGCAAATGTTAATCTCCTAGGCCTAGCCAGGTCTAAATTTTGGGAGGTATTTACAACCACAATCCTTATTTGTGTAACTAATGAATCCATCGGGTCGATTGAATCTTTAAAATATTTAAAAAATAGTATGAAATTATAAAATCCTTAGGCTCGTTAGGTAGCCTCTAATAAATACCCTTGAAAAAAGTATTTGAGAAGATTGCTAAAAGCCGTTAAAAAAATTGAAAGCAAAGAGAATAATTACATACCTCTTAACATCATATTTAAAAGTATTTATAGTAAGTGTTGCATGTCTTCTTTTAAATGTGGGGACACATGTCCAATTCTCTTCAATTTGGAGGTCCTATATTTGTAGATTCAACGATAAATTTAATTAGAGTAGAGTCGTGTTAGGTTTATAAGACGCAAATTCTGAAATGATCCGTACTTTAATTTTTAGAAAAAAATTATCAAACAATTCGTATATAAATAATTAAGGGAGGTTGTGCCACATCAAGTTCGAACGAATCTGATTGTTTCTTTAGAATAGTTATTTTCACACATTGGATGCATGCTTGAAATATATTGGTATTTAAGTTAAAAAGAAAAAGTAATACACAATTAATAAACATTTAAAAAATTATAATCGCGAAATGATAATCTTCTTAATCTTGAGAGGATATAACTTTAACAACATATTAAATTAGCACAAGCATAAAAAAAGACGTAATTTGTACTATAAATTCTAAATATTACGCACTCCTTATTAAAATGAATAAGATTTATATTCTACTCTGTTTCAACGAAAAGGAAAACTTTGCCAAGTGAAAGTTCACAATCATTTATTTAAGCTTATGAATGTGGAAGAATTCTAAATTGTACAGCTACTTAGTTTTTTTGGTTTGAATTTTGGCACAATGGTATGAGTTCGCTCACTAGCTTCTTGGCTATTAAAAAGCAATATATTTTCTAAAAGAAGCAAGAATTTTCTTGTGAATTCTTATCCCAACATGAATGAAATATCTTTGATCAGGAAAGTAGATTAATTGAGGTGTTAATAAATTAATTCAAACACGGACATGAGCCAAAAATATATCAATTACAGTAAATGAATAACTAGAATAACTTTGAATTCTTTTATTACTAACAAATCGTGGGCAAAAGCCCATAATTTTCCGTCCTTTGAAAAAATTCAACTTCTTAACCAATGTGCCCCTAACCAAAAATGTGGAATTAATATATATATATATATATATATATATATTGATGGGATCCGTTTATACCCAAAAACTTATTCGGACTATAATTTGAAATAAAGATAAAACTCAATAGACTAAACCTACGATATTCACGAATTATCAAGCAATTAGGATTAAAATACTTAAGTGAAACCTATTAAGGTTTTAAGGTTGAAGCCATGAAGATCTTCAAATATATTTATAGATATCCACAATTTTCGTAATTCAAAAATTCATAATTTATTAGTACTTAACAACTCTCATGTTCTTTGAATTATTATTTTTATATTATAAATCTGTTTTGAGTGTTGGAAACTCTTTATTGAATAAACCTCTAGCACATTTAATACATATAATGCTTAGTTGTAATTCATAGAGTAACCCAACTAATAATTCAATAGCCCAGACAATTCAAATTTACAAAAAGTACTATCGATGAACTGATGCCATATGAATATAGTATAATAGTTTATCTCCAAGAATTTCTTGATGGCACTTTCAATATGTTTCAGCTCTTTTATCACTTCAGAAATCCACATAACACTCAAATTATAGTTATTTTTTATTTTTTGAAACGGAAAAATGATGTTTGTTGCAGAGTGGGTGCAGCCTATTAAATGTGCATATATCTTATTTCTTATGCACCAAATACATTACCTAGCTACAATCCTCCAGCACCATAAATAACTCCCTCTTACTCTAATGACTAATCCCACTTATTTGCATTTACTTTCATTTCAACTATCCCATGCATTCTTTTGCCTTTACTTCTGTCCCTTAAATCTTCCGTCTGATTTCTCTTCCCATTTCCCCACTAGTTCCACAGCCCCGTGTCCCTATAAATATACTCTTCTGCTTTTCTTGGCTGAGTTAAAACCCATCATCACTCTCTCTCTTTCTCTATTGTTTATCATTTCAGACACAGACACACACACACAAATATAGATATATATGTATGTATTATACTTATTTGTAAGAGTACTTTTTGCAGAGAACAAAGAAAGTTGAAAAATGTTTAGGTTGATCACAGGAATACCAGGGCCGAGTGGTTTTGGATCAGCTTCAACTGCTGAACAGGTCACACAAGGGATCGATGCTACCAATCTCACTGCCATAATTACTGGTCAGACATCAACTAATATATTCAAGTTTTGTGCAAAGTTCATATGTGTACTTTATATGCATATACATGCATGTAGAAGCACATCTACTGTGTGTGTTGTGTGAGAATTATGTGTATGTGTGGTGTTGATTGGATGATTTATGAGTAGGAATTTTTTTGGTGTCGGTTTTAATGATTGTTCTTCTCTACTTAGAAAATAGAAGATAGAAACAAAGGAATGACCCAATTGTGGTTCAAATGCCTGCAACTATAATTGAGGGTTATTGTGTTTGTCCATTTCTGACATAATTGTTGGTTGATGATCATAAACATATATACATAAGTACACACACTTGTGTGTGTCTGTATGTGTATGTAGCTATGTATATATGTATCATAGTTTTTATATATAGGACCGGCGGCCGGCCTCTCCTGTTATCATTTTGCTTGTAGAGCAAAGCCCTGATAATAGGTGGTGATTTTCTTACAGGTTTTCTCAACTATTTTCTTTTCTTCTTCTAAAATTTAAAGGTTTTCTCAACTATGTAATGAATAAATGTTTCTCTTCTGTATGAATATGATACATCCAGCATCATCAAGGGTTTGATACCAGATAGATCTTTAGCAAGTTCAGCAAGTACCAAATAATAAGATCCTGTCAAAATATTTAATATTTTTGGAACATTGACATTCATCTAGAAGTATTAGTCAATGACAGGCAGATAATTACCTCTTTAGGGAAAAAAAAATGTATACATCAGTGAAAAGGGTTTGAAAATTCTGAGGTAGTAGATCATCTTTTTGAATCAAAGTTTCAGTTCCCTCTGACATTGTAAAGCATGCAATTACAGAAGGCATGGTAAATGGATTTCTTTTTTTTTTCTTCTGAATTGAAAAAATTGTACTTTTATTGCACCAGGAGCATAAGGGCGTCTTGTTTTCAATATCATTTTTAAGTCTTTCTTTAATAGTTAAACAAGTATTTGTAATGTGGCTAGTGGTTGTTGTCTCTTTGAAATTGACTCAACGAAAAAGCAGTTTTCGCTCCTTAATGCCGGAAGATTTTTCAATTTTCAGACTGGTTTGGGAAGGAAAATCGAAGATAGATCTAGAATGGGAAAGACAAAGCATAGGGACGAAAAGCTTGTAATAAATGCCAAAATAGTGAAAGATTGGGACCAAAATAAGGACAGACTAAATAGCAATGGGGCAGAACATAAATAAATGTTCTTTCATTTCTAATTTTTTCCCCCTTGGCACGGCAGAAGTTAAATAAATCAAATTCTGCTTATGTTCCATACAATGTTTTACAATTATTCTTCTTAAAAATAAAAAAAAACTTGGCATATTTTGAATCTTGGTGAAAAAAATTAAACTGAAAAAAAAAAATTGTCTTTGATTGTAGGTGGTGCGAGTGGGATTGGCTTGGAGACAGCAAGAGTTTTAGCTTTGAGAAATGCACATGTTATTATTGCTGCAAGAAATATGGAGGCTGCAAATGAAGCAAAGCAGCTTATTCTCAAGGATAACAAAAATGCTCGAGTCGATGTCCATAAACTTGACCTGGCTTCGCTTAAATCGATCAAGGCCTTTGCTGATAACTTCATTGCTCTTAACCTTCCTCTCAACATCTTGATGTAATACATTTACTCTCTTCCACACAAATTAGTATATTTACCCCGTTCGCTTAATTAATTTTGATTTTCAGAAACAATGCTGGTATCATGTTCTGTCCCTATCAGCTCTCTGAAGATGGGATTGAGATTCAATTTGCTACAAATCATCTCGGTATAAATGCATAACTTAATACTTTTTTTGGTCATCGAGTCTTTGTGAATTTCCTTCATTTCTTTCTCGTGGTCTTAACGCTTGCAATTAATGATTGTTACCAGGTCACTTCTACTTGACCAACCTTCTCCTTGACAAGATGAAGGAGACCGCAAAGTCTACCGGCATTGAGGGTAGAATTGTAAATTTATCATCAGTAGCACACATTCACACTTACAAGGGAGGGATTAGATTTGAGAAGATTAATGATAAAAGCAGGTAGTTTATCAAAATCTCTCTCTTTAAATTGTCTACTCTTATCATATCATAGTAAAGGCATTCATCATCACCTGATTTTTCCTGTTTTTCAATTAATTTTTTTTTTTTTTGTCAATATTAATGTTTAATGAAGATATGATGACAAGAGGGCTTACGGACAATCCAAATTAGCCAACATATTACATGCCAATGAGCTCTCACGGCGCTTGAAGGTATAATTTCTGTGAGTGAACTGTTTTTTATTTTCTAAAATGTACTTACTAGTATTAGATTTTAAATCGTTACCACAAACTGTGGTTGCAGGCCGAGGGTGTAAATATTACTGCAAACGCGCTGCATCCAGGATTGATAATGACCAATCTCTTTAAGTATTCTGGTGTTTGGATGAGTAAGTACTGAATAGAAAAATTCTCACACGTGTTTTTCTTCTTTAGCCCTTGTATCTCAACAAGATTTTGTTTGCAGAAATTTTCAAGTTTTTCAGTTGTTTCCTATGGAAGAACGTCCCCCCAGGTAACAATCTTTCAAAAAATACTTCGAGAAAAAAGAATGGAAAAAGCATGGCATTGCATTCATTTTGATAACATTTCAATACAGCTAAGAATGTCACATTTACAGGGCTGTTTACATTTTTTAAGTTTGATCATTCAATTTCAGGGAGCGGCCACAACATGCTACGTTGCACTTCACCCGAGCTTGAAAGGTGTATCGGGGAAATATTTTGTGGACTGCAACGAGTACAAGCCGAGCAGGAATGCAAGAGACGAAGTTTTAGCCAAGAGACTCTGGGAATTCAGCAATAAGTTGGTTAATGCTGCTGAAAACTCTTAAATTTGCTTGCTTTGCCTATAGAAAGGAAGTCTTGTGATCTCACTTGTTCAGACGTAAAGAATATTAAGTAGAAAAGCAAGGGAGCCTATTTTTGCTTCTCTTAGAACTTAAGACAGAGTTGAATATTTCACAAGTTATTTTTCATAATTTTTAGCATCAGTAAGTTCTCTGTAATAATGCCAAGATTTTTCTGCCTTTTTGCAAATAGCTGCTCCTCTTCCAAGACTTCCATATCCCAAGAACTTCTTCTTATAGCTTCTCTGTATATCCAAAAAGATTGGATCCAAGTTGGTAATCATTTCCAACTCCCTGTATTTCTTATGCAAGAATGTAAACCCATCACAAATCCTATGCCCCCACCCCCCACCCCCAACCACACAAAAAAAATGAAAAAAGAAAAAATAGCTAAAAAAGGTGATCAAGAAATATGTCACACCAATCAATAGAATGTAACCCCCTAAAAAACTGTTTCATAAACAGTTAAATGCGTGCTCAAAAAAACAGGGCAACTATAAGAAAAAATGTCATAGACCAGTTTTTATTTATAAATTAAAAAGAACATAATCAATCTTTGAATAAGCACAAATGTAGCTACACCCCAAGCCTCAGAAAATTCATTGACGAAAAATATGAAATCAGCAATCGATTAAAAAGAAAAATAAACTAGTGTGTATAATCGACTAGTCATTTACTGTTGTATCATAACTGCTCATCTTCAGCCTCCCATAAGCCCATAGCTTTAACCACACAAGCCGAACCGGCTACGATTACAGCTGCAAAAACCGGCGGCACAAGCATATCTATTCTGGACCGCTTGAAAAGCCGAGCTGGGAAGCAAAAATTCTCGGACGGAATATCCAACGGCAACCTAACGGAGCCGGCTTCACGGCACGCCTGAGATAAAGCAGAAGCTGGGCTGATGGCCGAAACAAAAGCCAACTCCGGAGAGAACGACGCCACGGCCACCGTCACCGTTAAGATGGTCGCACGTGGCGGCGTAGAGAAGCAGAGGCCACCTGGGATGAGGTAGCCCTTGAAGCAATGAATTGCAGAAACTGAAACTCATTTCAAAAGAAACTAAGCCAACTGTATGTGTTTCTAATTTTTTTTTCTTCCCAAGTTAAATGAAAAAAGCATCTGATTTAAAGCGATTTGATGAACCTAATCTCAACTAATTCTACTGAAGAATAATGGGTTTATTAGTTGAGTTGGTGAGGGTGGTGGCGATGCAAGTGCCAACATAGAAGACCGATCACTGACTCCTCAATATGTAAATGTTTTTTTTGGTGTTAGTTCGAAGAAAGAGGAGAATTTCAAGTAGAAATGAACCGATTATTTGGGTGTACGTGGGGAGGGAGGAAAATGCTGCAAGGAGTGGCAAGGGGCAGTCACAGTAACAGATTTTGGATGAGGGAATAATCCGTTAACTTTTAAATTTGACTTTTACATTCGTAATTTAAATATTATTTAAACTAAATTAAAAAAATAATAAAATTTTATTTAGATAATAAAATTCATTTTAAAATTCGTGACAAAAGTTAGGCAACTCCAAAGTCTTGGAGAAATAAGTAATTTTCAAATTCTTTAGCAAAATTTTACAAGAGTAAACTTTTTGATTTGACCAAGAATACGAACTGTTATATCTTCCAAAGCCTTATTAAGAACTTGGTTCTTTTCTGTTTATAATGTTTTGGGCACTTATTATTTTATTATTGAACGGGTTAAATTTTATTGTTGGGCCCAGTGGGCTGTAACGTACCTACAACTATATGGGCCTCCTCATGAAAGGATAAAAGTAAGGACAAATAAATCAGCTCTTTTGTTCCAACACTAATGATTTTCCAGAGCAACTACTCGAGTCAAAATAGCAACTATACTGATCATACCAATTACCAACAAAAGAAAAAAAAAAATCTTCGAGAAATCACATCCCTCGATGGGCTTAGGCTGATAAAACTTGACAGTATTGCTCCAAAACAACTTGCACTTTGCTTAAAACAACATTACAGAGCTGACTTCCCCAAGAACAAAATACAACCATCAATTTGTGCGATTCTTGTCTATCAAATTTTGAGAGCCTATTATTATGTACAATAATGGACATGCACAGGCTCGGGATCCATGTTTACAGACATTAGTGGTATTGAAACACACCGGAATTTCCTCAAAGCACAAATCAGAAACAAAAAATAAAAATAAAAATCGACCGTGTGTAGCTCAAGAAGCACGGTATGCAAAGGCTTTCTCCACCTTGAGTGTGAGAAAAAGAAACCCTGCCACTGAGATGCAGAGAGCCACAAGCATGATCACAACCATTGTCTGCAATGATATAGACGTACTGATGAAAAAGACTACTGCAATTGACGCACTTTGCCATAGCTTAAGCTGTGCAAATGCTCCTTCCTGCAACCATAACAAGGTATAGGATATCCCAAGCATCGTATAAGAATACACAAAAGAGCAGTAACTTTGCTCAAGTAACACCACCAGTGGTGAAGGAAACAAATAAGGTGGAGGAAGCTAAATATTACAGAAAGGCGCATGCATATGATATATACATCTTGTTAACCTCAAAAACTTGGGTCAAGTTGCATCGATTGTAGAGGAGCAAATAACTGGAACTTGTTTCCAATGATAACAAGACATGAAGCCACATTGCAGTCGTCATTAGCAAAATGCAACAATAGGTACTGAGTCGTACAAAAGCACACATAGGTCATGTTTTAGAAATGTTTTCAAGCATTAAACTGATACAGAGGCCACAGAAAATTATTACCAGATCGTGTTTAAATAGAATTCCAAGCAATGCACTCAGCTGTGTGTTGAACACTCCATCACCAAAACCCCACAAGGCCCCTATGAGAAGCGGGAGCAATGTACCAAGTAGTCCACCACTTACACTACAAAAGAAGGCAAAAGAAGCACGCAAATATTAATTTGAAAGTCTTCAAACTATATGTATCTCTCTGAAATTTGGATTCCCCAAAAGTATGAAAGTTGATAGGAGAATCAACCTGTACTTCAGCAGAAGCCAAAGCAGTACGATAAGCTGGATTAAAGCTCCACCTGAGACTATTATCGTGATTGATGAGAGACCAGAAGTAAGCCGACCAGCTGCTAGTGAACTCTGAGAAAGGTTCCAACAGTAACAAGTGACAATCAACTTCAGTTACTTCAAGCCGCACGTCACACAAGAAATAAATTTATTTAGCAGCAACTAAAGATATTAGAACATCTATATTTTAAGGCAGACAAGAAAAGTAAATGTAGTGGGAAAATGAATCTGCTAAAATCACATTCAATATTCTGTACTAAATGCGACCGCATCCAATACTTGAACCAGATAATAAATCATGGTCAAATCAAATAAGGACGAGGACATTAACAGTTCTCATTCTCCTAAGCGAAGGAAGAAATATGTCACCATCGAGGCAATAGTGTCATAAGGTAGTTATTGCAAAGTATTTACAAGAATTTCAAGGATAAGTATTTAAGTGAAGCACAAAATTAATTTATATCTGTGAAACAGTAAAAAAGGAAATATATGGTCTGCAGGAGAGATGAGTGTAAACAGATAATGGCCCGATTTATTTGACTGCCAAAATCAGTAGTGGTCATATCTAATTTGCCACTTACAATAGCATCAAAAACTCCATAAACAGCCATTGCACCACCAACACCACGTTCCCCAAGTGTAGGCTTGACAATTTCTTTAGTGTATTCAGCCCTGGAATGGAAAAATTACATTTAACTGCAGAAGCAGAATATAACATTGAGACTAAGAGGTTTATAAAGCAAGATGATTGCTTAAATAATAATTTTTCTGGTTCATTACCACACAAATGCTTGTTGTAATCCTGAATATGCAATAAGTGGGATGACCAAGAGGATCCGTTTGTCGAGTAATAGATTCATCATGGACTTTAACAAAGACCCCATGAAGATGAAAAAGTGACGGGGGAGTCTTGCAACCTTTCTTCTTTACCATTTCTCTTACTCAAGAAGCACATAAGAATTGTTCCTAAAGTCATGCTACAGAGAAACACAATGAAAAGTAAAGTTGTGCCTCCAGTGCTTCCTCCCTGCAATTTGTATTGCCATACAATTAATACTTACCCAGCACATATGTGATGATCATGGAAAATCTAGCAAACTTCCAAAAATGCTTTATTTCTTTCACGTGAAAGTTTCCAGCAACAACAATATCAAGGCAGTCAGAGAATTGCTATAATTTCATGGCATTCATGTCAACGAGGAAAGCCTCTTCAAATAACTCATAATTAGCACAAGTAGGTGCTGACTGGGCAGCATGGAGCCAGATAATGAGGCAAAAAAAATTGATAGCTGATATGGATTCCTTTCCTTCAAGGGGCATTTCTATCTTTTACTTTTACAATAATTAGCGAAAGCATAACAAGTAAACAATATACGTAACATTTTTTGGCTCCAAACCACAAAGTGTTGATGATCTAAATGGAAGCTCCAAACTAATGAGTCTACGTACCTTTTCATCTCTTAACATAGCAAGAGTGATAAGGTTGCCAACAAGCTGCAGATTCATAGTAGAATAGCAATGTTCTCGTTAAAAATTGTGCCATACGATTATATAGAAAGTAAGAACTAACAGCTAAAGTTCTCAAAGAACAGTGTAGATAATGCACCTGGTGAAGTTGCAACATCCCCAAAACTCTCCATTGAATTTCCCAATGACCATTCCTTCATGCAAGTTGTAATCATTTGCATGACTGTGAGCAGCAGAAGTGAGATATGTACCCTGGCAGAAACGGTGAAGGTGAAGGTTAGTGAAAAATAAAGCAGCTTGAGATAACAACCTAAAGCATAGAAAGAGTCTAAGAAATGTGTTAAACCTGCCCAACCCATATTATTGAAGCCGCAAAACCCAGGTACAAAGAAGTTGGCACCATAGTAAACCTAAAAAGTGAATCAGAAATACTTCAAATGAATGAAGACATATAGTCCACACATCTAGGAAGCTCTATTTAGCTTTGGCCACTACATCATCATCGACATCATTAAGTCAAAAAAACCATTATGGCAAAATATTGGTCACAGAAATCACTGAAAATTAATAATAATTGAAGACAACATCAAGAAGTTCCAAATTTTGGATCAGATTCAACTCATGAACACTATTATAGAATCAAAATTCTCATGGAGGAAATGTCATAGCATTAAAGTAAATAAAAATCATAGAGAACTGGATTTAGGTTCAATCTACAATAGAATAATCCAGAATTGAAATGCTCTAGCACAGTTTCACAATGATGAACATTTTACAAAATCTTTCGTTTCCCTTCTCATGAAATGAAACATGGAAAATAGATTCCTGAGTCCTTTAACTTTATATAACACAGAGAATGTCTTGAATTAGTGAGTGAAAAATTACAACAACTTCCCTCACAACCAAAATTAGAAAAGACAACTCTTTTCCATACATATCATGAAATGGATCAACTTGCAAGTTAAAATTCAATTTTCCACGACATATCTCGCAATTCACCCACTTAAAGCTAAGCTAATTCATAGCTTCCACACAACCTTAAAAACAGGCAAAAAACACAATTTGATATGACCAACTATTTCACAAATCAAACCAATAGGCCAAAGTCAACCAAATGATTGTTCAATACAAAATCAATATACATGAGATATACCAAGAGGGCTTCAAATTTGCTGCTGTAAACAGCCAATATCCAGTTGTACCAAGAACCAAAGCATACTTCGCTCCCAGCTTCCTCACCACCAATGAAGCTACCACCGAAAAAATTGCAAATGATACATACAATATCCCCAGTGATATAGTACCCAAATCTCCTTCCTAAAAGCGCAACAAATGGGGGGAAAACAGACATTTTCATAAGAAATATACAAGCCATGCTGGACTAATAGTGGAATACAAGAAAAGCGCATTCTTGAAAATAGAGATCTTAAAAAAAGGGAACTTTACAGTGTTAATTGTGCTTTCCAAATTCTGAACAGCACCATAAGCCAAGAAAATCAAGAGGAAAGCCCAGCACAAGATATGAACATCTCTCTTGTGGTTGAGTGGTTGAGATTGTGGTGGGTTTTCTTCAACAACAAGTGGCGTTTCTTCGTCAGTAGCCATTGAAGAAGAAACTGATTCCAGTCCAATCACTCACATAACAACACACACGTATAAATACACAATCTTTTCTGAAATCAAAGGGGTTAAAAATGGGTCAGCCGGCGAGATTGAAGAGAGGAAGAGGACACGAGGAAGAGTTACTTTTTGAGTTTTATTGAGGGTATCGAAGATTCTGAATCTGAAGATAAGACAAGTTCAGGCGGCTTTATAAAAGAGCAAGACAGAGACAAGAGTGTTCTTTATTCTTGATTTTCGGCCTTCTATAAAACGGGCTGTTTTTGTTGCCAAGTTATTGTCTGGTTTGCAAACAATTAGATAATTCTAGGGGGAAAAAATACTCACATGGAGTAGAAGTTTTGCTTGGAATTGAAAATGGCAGATGAGAGAGAGTGAACAAGAATCCATGGAAAAAGTTGTCCTCTTAATATCCACAAGGAATTTTTTTATAATTTATATTGCATTGGAATTTTTTTTCATAATTTATATTGTATTATATATTTCAAAAAATATAATATTGTGTACAAATAAAATTTAGGGTTAAATAAATTTTACCCTTTTATTATTGATTTTATATCAATTATTTCTTCTACTACTAAAATTTCAAATATCTACTTAAAATAATAAAATTTATATTGATGGACAAAAATACTCAGTTAAATAAAAATTTAAATTCACTTTATCCTAGAAATATATAGTATTTTGCTCCATCTTTAAAATTAAATATAATTATTTGATCTCATATTTTATATAACATTAACTTTATTAAATAAGACATATTAAATTTAAAAGAAATATATCACAAAATTTATACAACTACTATTTATTTATATATTTTTTAGTAAGAATTAAAATTTAGAATCAAATTAATTGATAATATTTAATGGTATAAATAATTCTATTATGTAAGGCGGACATTTATAAGTCAAATATATTAACAAATTTAATTTAAATGTGTGTTTATTTTTTATGGATGAAAAATTAAAATTAGAAAATAAAAAATAAATAAAAAATCTCATAAAATATATTAATTAAATTAAATTTTTTTGAGTGAAATTATAAAAGAAAAATGAGATGTTTTCTAAAACAATATATATAAATATTAGCAATATAAATTTATGTGAGATAATTTATTTATACTTAATGTGTCTTCTCTATATTAATAAAATTATATTTGGTATTTTTTTTTTTATTTAATTGAAGGTTAATTTATTTAATAAATTAGTATTAATAAAATTTAGAGTCAAATTATTGACATTTGATTGTGTAAAGTATACCGTATAATATTTTTTATTTTTATTTTCTAATATTTATTTTTCTTTCATAAATAAAAAACCACATATTGAAATTAAATTAATTCATATGTTTGACCTAGCGTATCTTTATTATAAAAATATTTATACATTTATAATATCAATTGATTAATATAAATTATAATATTTACTTAATAAAACACTTTATATAAAATGGTAGTAATATACATTTATGTGATATATTCTTTTAAAACTTTAATGTCTTCTCTATATTATTGAAATTATATTTTTGTTTTATTTATTTGATTTAATTAAAATTTAATTTATTTAATAAAGTTAGTGTTAAATAAAATATAGTATCAAATAATTAATATTTAATTATAGAAAGGGCAAAATACTGTATAGTTTATAAGAGATGAGAGAAAGTGAATTTAATTTTTATTTAATTTAAGGGTATTTTTTTCAGTAATATAAATTTTATTATTTTAATAGATATTTGAATGTTTTATTAGTAGTAAGGAATAATTGATATAAAAATAATAGTACAATGGGGTAAAATATATTTAATCCTAAAATTTATAATGATGTATTGTCATCTTCAACACAAAGGATTTTTTTTTTTATTAAGTAAAAAGTTAGATCGGGTAAAGATTCAATGTGACTATTCCAATTGAAACCCAACCGCCAAGGAATGTTCTGTTCATCATAAGTTGATCAAATCGAGTCCACAGGACTGATCGTCTTGATCACCCCAACTGCACTAGCACATCAAAGAATCAAGATTCGTCATTCAATTTCAATATTATTAGTCGCTATCGCAGTCCATAATACACCCTTTAAATTCTATAATAAGATGCAGTTCTACATTCTCAAAATCTCATAATAGATACAAGTTATCTTTAACCACTGAATCACCGTGCTGATGGTTAACCACAAAGGATTTTTCTATTAAAAATATATTATTGTAAAAAATGAATGTACATAAAAAATTTCATAAGAAAGAGTGATCTCAAAATTGACGTCAGCTCCAGCCTCCAAGTTAGTATTGAGTGTAGCACAAGGATTGCATTGGTCCTCATTCCTCACACGAAGTAAATTTTTAGCTCTTTATAATGAGTGAATGGGCAGTATAAGCATAGGCATAAATGTTTTCTTTCTTCAGGGGCAGTATAAGTCGAGAATAAATTCTCTCTTTCTTCACGAATAGGAACTCTCTATAGATGCAAAAAAATGAAACATGTACCTGTCTAGATTCAAGAAATGTGTTTGCTGGGAGCGAACAACTCTTCATACCACTTCCAAAAGCTTCGGTAACAGTTGACAATTTTCAGCAAAGATAAATTCTTAGTAAAACAACTTCAAAAGAAAGTAACTCATAGAATACTCTTTGCAGGGTACATAAACTTAGCTTCATTTACACTTGCAAAGCCTCACTTGAGTGCAATGGAGGGATATTAATTAAGGCAAGGGAATGGAGGGAAAGACAAGAGAAATGCCAACTTTGATATTTCACCATATGAAAGGAAGGAATGCTTCATCCACTACTCTAAACGAACACTACTCTGAAGTTGTACACTATGAAAGATAAATTATCAAATTTATTGAGTTTAACGTCATTTATAATCATGACAAATTACAATAGCAGGCTCGCATTAAGAAATCAATTAGAATAAAATAACAGAGTGCATGAGAAAGCTTCCCAGCATTGTGCAAGCCCCCAGGTCAGATCTTCTGGACAAAGCAAATGAAATTCCGTGCACCTGTTATTCCCAAGAAAAGATTAGATGAGATCTTTCAAGATATAGAGTCAGCATTTCGTAGGTTTTCCTTCTTTTCCCTCTCCCTGAATCAAGACTCTTCCTCTTAAGAAATTCTGGAATTCAAGAAACGAGTATGAATAATCCACTGGTTACATAATTCCACCAACTTTTGCGATCACCAGTAACCTTTTTTGGGTTTTCGGCTATTCAAAACTCGGCCAAAAGTGGCCAATGCGTCTGGAAATTTACGGATTTTTAGGAAACCCATTACCATGGCCACCTCATTATCGAAAAGTTCGCTTTTACCATAACCTTGTCAATGAGTTTTACTAGAGTTTCCTCCATGTTTAAAGCACAAAGCCCTTCTGCCAGCATATAGAATGAAGAAAATTCTGGGAGATGTCCTTTCTCAGTCATTTCAAGGGCAAAATCAACAGCTTCTCCAATAGGACCGCCACCAAAAAAGTCCTCGGAAAACAATTTATACGAGATAGCATCAGGAGGATCACTCTTCTCCTCCATTTCCCTAAAGAGTCGCATGGCTTCTTTGATTCTTTTCCTTTTAAGAAGTGCCTGTATTACAGGATTATAAGCCTGTGGAGTCAAAACCATTCCTTTCATCTGGATACTTCTCAGAAGCCTTGTAGCAACCTCAATTCTACCAGCTTTACATAGTCCTGAATTAGGGTGCCATAGGTCACAACATCTGGTTCACACCCATTTGAGGTCATTGTCTGGATGATATCTGCTGCCTTTTTAATATCTCCGGCTCTGCAAAAGTAAGAAAGGAGGGAATTATAAGTGAATTTATCAGGTTTTAGTCTTCCATTATCATCTGGTCCATTAGCTGAGCAGCCTCTTCCACCTCTTGCACTTACAGAGACCATCAATAAGGGTGTTATATGTGACCAGATTTCGCGAGACCCCTTGCAGTTCCATCTCATCAAATATCTCCTCTGCTTCTTCAATTTTCTTGCTTTTGCAGAACCCATCAATCAGTGTGTTATAAGTTATTACACTTCTTGCGCATCCACTTGATTCCATGTCTTTAAGGAGTCTCAAGGCTTCATCAAGCTTGCCTTTGGTGCAAAGGCAGTCAATTAATATGTTGTAAGTGAACTCATCTGGTTGGCATCCTTTTGTTTTCATTTCGAAGAACAATTCCATTGCAATGCTAAACTTGCTGGTTAAGCACAGACCTTGTATAAGAGAATTAAATGTAGATACATCAGGAAGAACACATTGCTTGTCAGAACACGTGCAAAGCTCAGTAGCTTTTGCACTTGGTTCTCTTTACACAAGGTGCTAATTATGGCATTATATGTGACAGCATTTGGAGAACAATCTCTTGAAAGCATCTGATTGAGAACTTCCATAGCCTCTTCAACTTCACGCCATTTACAAAGTCCAGATATCACAGTGTTATACGTGAACACATCAGGATCAAAGCCCTCTTGGAGCATCAAATCTAATATCTCCAGAGCATGATTCACGTGCCCAACTTTGCACAAACCACTAATCAAAGTATTGAATGTGAAGTGATCTGGACAAAACCCCTCATTAGCCATCTCTTGCACAAATATCAAAGCTTCCTCAACCCTGC
Organism: Paulownia fortunei; assembly: GCA_019321725.1. Taxonomy (NCBI): domain Eukaryota; kingdom Viridiplantae; phylum Streptophyta; class Magnoliopsida; order Lamiales; family Paulowniaceae; genus Paulownia; species Paulownia fortunei. Next base: position 968,481 of record JAGSPU010001569.1, on the reverse strand, counting down.
CCTCTTTGCAAAACCCGTTTATCAAGACATTTATCGTCACATTACTCCACGGACATTGAGCTGCCACCATTTGCTCCCTAACCCTTAAAGCTCCTCCCAGGTTGCCTTCCTCAATATAACCCTGCATTATCGTTGTGAAAGTCTTCTCGTCTGGCACTAAAACCATAGTTGGGCATCTCCTCCATCAACAAAATTGCAGGCCTTATTTGATGTGCCTTACATAGGGCCTTTATCAATATATTAAAAGTTGAAACATCAGGTTTTACACCGTCATCCAGCATCTTAGAATGCACACTTTCTACAAGTATCAACTTGTTCCCGTCAACAAGAACATTCAACAAAAAGTTATAGGTATGAGTTCCCGGCCTCACTCCAAACTCTATCTCCATCACATGAAGAACGTCAACGGCTTCATCATATAACTCAAATTTTGCATAACTATCGATCAAAATAAAGAAAGTACCTTCAACAATTTCTACTTCCGAATGCTTCATATCATCCAAGACTTGCCTCACTGAATCAAAAGACCCCACATTCCCAAGCTTTCGGATAATTTCCTCATATATAGGCAAAGTGGTTGCAAAATTCGGCTGCTTCGAGGCCCATTGAAAAAGGCGAAGGGCCGAGTTTTCATCCTCTTCACGACGAAGGGTGTCCAAAAGTTGCTTTGGAGTGAAGTCCGGCGACAGTAGAATGCTTGAAAGACCTGAGGAGACGGCAAATGATAGTGTCGGAGGCTGCTCCGCATAAATTCGTGAAAATGGGAATGAAGTCACTTTTGCGGGTTTTGAATTCCGATGACAAAGAAAGGGGTGGTTCAGATTGTGAGAAGGAGTCCAAGGGTGGCATTTCAGGCAAGAAGAGAAAGCCATTCCAGCAATCAAACAAACATATGGTGTGCAAGAATGGACTTAGAGAGTTGCATACATTACGGAGAAATATACTGAGCTAAGCGTAAGGAGTAGCTACAATTTTCCTTCAGGAAAAAGTGAGGAGCACGAAAACCCCAATTGGATAAAATTTCTAAGCTGTGGCGGAAGCGGAGGGGCAGCAGACCGGAAGAATTCCGCTGATTTCAAGGTTTCCAATGCAACGGCAGTAGGATAACATTCTCACTAGTTAAAACGAGGAACAAGCAATATATATGTTTGATTGAAGCTAAAAGTTGAGGGCGTAAATATAGAATATATCAATTATTTAGTTAAAGGGAAAAATAAGAGAGAGAGTAACACAAGTAAAACACCATATTCCTTTCCTTTTTTTGCTTCAATTTCTCCAGCTTTTCCCAATAAATATATATCTCTAGAATTTTCTTGGTAGTCAAACAAAGCCATTGTATGGAATTTGTACGAGTGTTTAGAGTCCTAACTTGATATCATGATCTTTTAATCCTAATATCAACATTTTTTGTAACAGCAATAATGTTGGATTTCTTTGTGAATAATAATTTCCTGAAATATTTATTTAAAAATCAATTTCACTAGTATATATTTCCGGAATTAACTTTTTGCAATATTTTGTCAAATAAATTGTCATAACACATCATTTACCACTTCAAAAAGGCAATAAAATCATATAAAATATAATTTACGTAGTAATTTAAATAGTTGCATATGTATTAACACACACTTATTTAAAGATTCTGAAAATTAATACGTACTTATTTAAAGATCCGGAAAGTGACATTACATAAATTACTAAAAATCTTATACTTCTACTTTTAATTTAAACAATTGACAAAAACACCCATCGATGATAAAATATTTACGGCAAAATTCATTCGAAGACCATCATACTAAAAAAACCCTTCCCCTCCCTCCTTTAAAGCTAAGTTATATAACATTAATATAACATAGTATAAACAATAATTCATTTTTGAAGTACTCTATTTATAATTCAATAATAGGTTAGTCTATATATTTTCATTACCCTGTATTTAATCATGTTTGATGTTGGATTATTAAATATTGCTCATTTTATATTTGAACTTTTCATTTTTGCTACCCAACGACCTTTGACGAATCAATAACTTTACATCCAGATATTTGTTATTTGGCATGTCGTTGTCGGTCCTAATTTATTGTTTTACGACATTTATGTATTTTGTCCATGTTCATTTCACACAACTAAATGTTTCTTTGGGAAAACACTTTCATATTTAAGCCCAAACCAATATTGGCATGTTTCTCCAAACTTTGCAGCCGAAGTCGTGAATATCATGTGAAAATCTCATATATAATTTATGGCAAAACAAATAGTTTGTACTGTAATTTTTATTTGTTAAACAATACCGAACCGCAGTTCTTCACGAAGCATTGAAGCAAATACTCATAATTTTAGCTATTTCTGGTATCTGAAGTAAAACTTTAACGTCTTTGCCAACCCCTATAAATTAGTCACACTTCTTCCAGCTATTGGGTTACAGGTTGTCTCGTGGGTCTTCCTCCATCATATCTCCCGATGTTCTCATCGAAGCCAGATAGATAGACAAGTACCATACCGCAGGACCATACAAGACATGAGAAAGAGGTAGATCTCAACAAGTCCTTTCATGCGAATACATCCAAAAATTAGGCCAACTTAACTGTCTAAAAAGCTTAAACCACTAGTGCTCATGAGTCCTTAAGCAAAACAATCATAAATAATCACACTTTTGTCTCCCACCCAGCTCAAGTTTGGTCATCAATGGCATAAACATAATTCTCAAATAGTAGGGCCTAGACAGAGATAGCGGCCACAAGCACCAGCGATCAATGCTGATATGAATTAAGGTATTTTAAACAATCAAATAATGCATCACAAAACCTTCTCCACCCAAAAAATGACTCCAATTTGGAGAGGAGGAATCCAAAAAGGAAAAAATATAAGTGAATGGTTTAATCTCAATCTATCAATAGTCACAATTGCAGAGACTGTCAAAATGCAAGTGAAAAACCAGTAGAATAAGATCGTCTACGGCCTAGTTTTTGAGCTAACAAGAAAATCAAATTTTAGCTTAGCTGATATGTACCATGTTAGATAACATTCGAATGTAAATTTGTTCCCTTATATTAAATGAACTGCTGCTAAATTGCAACCAGAAGAGAGTAGAGCATGCTAGTTTGCACTCCAAAACAAAATCCAAGGGGTCAAATGTATCCATTCGAGTATCCAAACAGGCTAAGAGTCTCAAACCCTCTCAAATTGTTACATATAAGCCTGTAAATATCAAACTATAACTGAAACACCCAATAAATAGCATCTAAATTCGCAAATAACATCATATATCAGACACACATAAATTCCATTTAAAACCTAAAGAACAGTATAGGAAGTACTTGGTGACTATAGTCATCACTACCCAAGTGTACCATCCCACAAACTATAGAGATTCCTTTTCAAGGGTGTCATTGCAAAGAGAGACTCTGCTGCAGAGGGCCTACAGACTTTCACTTAGCTGGCACGACTCTTAATAACATCAAGCCCCATTTCAGTTGGATCAGTTGCTTGCAATTCCACTTGAATCCCATCCAGCTCCCTCTTAAATCTGTCTTTTGAGCTAGCATAAATCATCTTGCTTCTGACCCGCGAAGTGTCAGGAGACCTTACATGGAAAAACCAACCAAGAAAATAAGCAATGCATAGCGAATGTAGCAATGCACTTATTTCAAACTAGAAGTGCAACATAATGTAATAATATTTAGGCCAAAGGTAGACATAAAATGCTAATTATACCAAGCAATGAAGAAAATCCTGCTTTTCTGGCAATTCTCTGCAGTCACAAAGTCAAAATCGTAGACTGCATAGCGACATTCATCGACAGGAAGACTAGCAGTGAAGTCCTCATAGTTTTGAGTTGGCTCCCCAACTTTTTCAACAACAACCTGCTTCTGTTTTTCCTCTATCTTAAAGACAATGAAACGATGAGTCCTTTTTGTCTTCAGTTCCAAGAACCTCAGCTTGCAATCATCATGCACAGCCATCCCAGAAGCCGCATTCGCCTTTAAATAGCAGCATAAAAGAAATTGAAAATTTTACAGGCACAAAACATCAGGGAATCGATCAGATGGTAACATGAAAAGCAAAGAACTCCACATGTAAACAAATTGCAGAAAAATGGTGAGCTAACAATCAGCAACTTGAAGCCAAAGAAAATAAAGTAAAACAAAGAATCATAAAATAAACCCTGCCGCCCCCAACTCCCCCTTTCCATGCTCCTTAGATGCAACAGAGAGACAGAGACCCCAATTATCTTCAGTCAACATGCTAAAAAAGCACAGAATAGCAACCAAAAATTGCCAACAAAAGATTGAGCAGACTTTATTTTCTAATATATTCCTCAACGACAACCAACCTCCACGTCGATGACAAAGTGATTGGAAGGATGTTACCTTCCAGTTCCATATGCCATCATCCTTGCAGCATTCACTCAGAAACTAAGTGAATCAGAAGTAGTGCAGTCAAGCAATCATCCAGACACAAATAAACAGGTGAAAGCTGCATTTTAATTTGTGATCATATACATGAATCTAATGCTCGTTTAATTACCAAACAATATTCGGATTACGGATCACGCATCATTATCTCCTGGAGTCGACAAACTTCAGAAAATGAAAAAGTAATCTTGATATCAGTGAAATCATAAATAAATAAATAACGAGGTCAGATCAGTTAACTTCATATTTTCAAGTTTAGAGGTCAATTATCTTTCAGGCAATAATCTTTACTCAATTACAAAAAGATTTTTGAATAAGAATACCAAATTTCATGTACTCAATCCAGAGATCAATTCCAAACTACAGCATACAATAGATCAAGTCACCACAAGCTATAATAAACTGCCGATCAAACAAAAATCCACACAAAATCAGTTCAATTAAACAAAAAAAATTACAAAAATCAGATCAATTACCGATCTGTACTCAGTAAAATCAAAAGCAATGCGAGGAAAAACAATGGAAAAATAAGGAGACGAGGGCACACCATTATTGGGTTTCTTTAGCCTTGAGCAAGATCGCGACGACTGCGAACGATTTTGAAAAAGAAAAAATAGAGAGAGAAAATGTGAGACCCGCCGATAAAGAGTGAGGCGCGGTGCTAATACGATTTTTTGCACTCTTTTATTGAGAGGCTTTGGTAAGGGCTTTTACAGTCTGTGAGATAGGTGTACGGTTGTAGGGTGTGAGTGTGGTTAAAACAATTGCGAGACGCCGCGTAAGCTTACTTTAGGATATTAAGACAGTGCTTCTCTGGCGGCTGACTCAAGGCCGAGCCCGTCTCTGGAAATTACTTTGATGCGTTGTGTGGTGTTTGGCAGGGTTGTTTGGCTATTTCTATTTAAAGAACCCTTAAATATTATATTTTACAATATAATATGTTTTTAAAATTTATAAGATGTAAAAAAAATTAATGAAGTGGTCAAATAAAACTAAATTATAAAATTTATAATATATTTATAATATTAATTTATAGTTACTATGATGAAAATTAAATGAGTTACTAAGTTTTAAAAATATATTAGGAATTTTTATTTTTTAAAATAAAAAACTCATAGGATCGTGACATTTCAGTTTGAAAACTTATATTTAAGTCATTTTCCCCTATCTTTGCATTTAATTTCCAAGTAATTAAGTTTTAGAATAATTATTTTCATATTTTATTCTTCTCATATCTTATAAGATGTTTAAAAACTTATAAAATTTATTTTGTATTTTTTTAAATTAATAGCTTATAAGTTTTATAATAAAATATGAGGATCTTATAAACTGTTTTTAAAAAATTATGAAAATTCTATCTTATTTTCAAAATAATATATTATTTTAATATTTTTTTAATTTTAATTTTAATAATTAAAAATTATAATATTATCATTATTAATATTTTAGATTTTTTATAATTTTATTTTATTCAAATATTTTAATAATTTATTTTTAAAATAAAATCTAATATTTTATAGTTTTCTATTACTACCAATAGAAAGGTGGAAGCTAGGCTTGGCTCATCTGACTCAGCCGAGTCACAAGTTCAAAGTGGACGCATTTTCTGTAAAGTAGACATCGTGCAATTCAGATATTTTTTGCCGCTTCCTTATATTGTTTTCGAAAATTAGTTCAGTAAAATTAATGGATAAGAATATAATAAATACAACCAATCTATGGGGCCCACGAGAAATTCTCTCTCTAAATTCCTGCGTCAATTCCACGCTACGACACTTTTAAATTTGTTTGGTTGGCAAATACTCCTACCTCCTATTCCTATTATTGATTGCAATAATGGGATCCAAACAAATTAAAGGGATTGTCTACATCTTTAATTCCATATCACCAGTTCTACAAAAATTATTGAATCACAAAAGTAGAAACTCTCATCAGAATCTTTTAATTTTAAATTTTTCATGGCCCTCAAAGTAAGAAATTTATACTAAAATGATAAAAAAAAAATTAGAAACATTATAAAAGTTTTAAATGGTTCAAAATTGTCTAATAATTAGAATAATTTGAATGTAAATTAAATGAAAAAATAAAATGCTCGTTCAAACTTCAAACAATTCATTATGAATTTATGACACTCATTTGTTGCGTGCAAGAATAAAATCACCTAAATTAAAATTCTAAAACTTTGTTTGATTTTAGACTTTGGACGATATTTAAATTTAAACAGATAAAAAATGCGTTTACATATTTTTTACACTATTTTTAAAATATATCCAAAAAAATACAAAATTCATTCTCTAATAATTGAATTCTCCAATACACCAATCTCCTTTTTATTTACTCTTTACATCTCTCAATAATTAACGTCACACCTACTATACCCTATCAATCTATCTCTATCTCTCTGTTCATTTTAAATACCAACTTTTATAAAGCTTTTTCCAAATGCATTATTTAAAAGCGTATTAAAAGATAGAACCAGGCGGAAAGAGAGTCTTTTATATAAAGTAATTTGTATCATTGTGTAGGCTAAGGCATGTGAATGACTTCTTTTAGGGGCATGTGACTACTATATTAAAACTGTATTAAAGTACGATCAGTATTTCTATGTCGAAACATATATTTAATGAAAAATTATATACAAATGGAATAATTAACAAAAGCAAAAAATTATATATATATATGGACTAATTAACAAAAGCACTTTTTATAGGATTTGAATTCATTAATTTAAATGGTAAAAAACTGGGGCTTCAATGTTGCTATGTAAGCAAGGCATTATTTGGCTTTATATGGTATTTACATGAAAATATTAGGTGCCAAAGTCTTGTTTGATGGTGGTTGACTTAATCTGGCTGCTTAGTTAATAGTAGTATTTTCATAATTGATACTAACGTGGATTAGTAGTTAGACTGTCGGTTATATTAGTTTAATAAAAATTAATTATATTTTTTTATTATATTATATAAAATTATAATTTAATATATTAATTGTTATGTATAAAGTAAATAAAATAAATAATTACTTAAAAATATATATAACAAAGTACGAAATTCAAATAATCATAAATATGTAATCCAATATCAAATTTAAAATTTTTAAAAAAATAAAAATAAAAATAATTTTAATCGATTTGACTAAATTTTATATCGATTTTGATTAATTTAACTGAAATTTTTATTTTTTTTCTCTCAATTTGATGGATCATTAATTCGCAATTATATCGATACAACGATCCATTTTAATTTTTAAAACATTGATTAATATAATTCAATTTCTTAGAGCCCATAGACTATGTCTCCAATAGTGCTTGCAAATAATGATTGTTTATCTGCTTTGTATACTAACGGCAATAATCATCGTGATGAGGAAATAGGGAGGATTGTAATGGATTAATAAAAACGATTTTGGCTGGCAAAGTTCAATGAATTTGTCCATTAACATTGGTCAATGCTAATAAATAATCTTACCTCTGGTTTCTTCCTTCTTTACTATCCTTACCGACATATAAAGACGTTTCTAAACCTACATGGATTTTGTTTTCTCCATAGTTTTTAACTTAAATAATTATCCTTTTTTTTTTTTTTTTGGGTTTTCTGTGGCTGAAGAATAGTGGAGCACAGTATTTTTTTGAGAAATATGAGCTAGCAATGACATATAACCAAAAGTATGCCTGTTCAAGACTATTTGTGGTTCAAAAGGATTTGTAATTTACGAAAGCATGGGAAAATGCGAGAATTCAACTTGCAGAAATAAAACCAGATATTTTTTATTTTACGTTATTATCGTGGTTTATATATATATATATATAAGAAAATGTCAAGTGTTTATTTATTTACTTATGTATTTATTATTATCATTATTTATTTATATCGTGGTCTCAATAATAATAATAGTTTTAATAGTCGACTGATTTATCTTCAGCCGAGAATATCACTATACAAATTGGAAAAGTCACATACTAGGTAGACCTGTACCTAAAATTTTTCTTTTTTTTATATTCAGATTTCTGCTATTCGTCAAGTATATACTTTTACTCATAAAAAATTCAATTTAAAGTAATTACTCGAGACATTTTAATCAAAAGATCCCATTATTTGTACAATAATTGCTTCATACTAAAATATATTTACAGATTTTAATCAAAATTCGAATTTTCATCCTATCGGTGAAAATAATCCAAATCAATTATTCCGTCATTTGAACTACGACTCGAAAGCCCTAAATTGTCTTATTGATCATATTAAGAGCCGCCATAGCTTCAGCTGCTTCCAAAATCTAGAACAATTATGTAAAAATTATTTATGTTGCAGTATTAAAAGTATAATTGATGAAAATTAGCATATGGAGTAAAATTTAGACTGCAACTTTACTCTTCACTAGTAGGAAATAAATAGTATTGCAATTAACTCATTAATATCGAGTACATATTATTTATCTAAACATATTATTCTGATTTATATTTTAATCATAATTGCAATACAACAATGGATCCACATTTACAGAGTAATTAAAGTTGAAATCAGGTACATGTTTTTTTTTTTTCCATTTTTTTAATTAAATAATTACATATTATTACAGAACAACCACCATTAAAATAAATAAATGCTGCGACCTTTTGAAGTAGGTGTGCAAATTCAAATTCAATATTCCTAATTCAAATCCAATACTTCATGGTTGTGGAACTTCAATTTCATCAAATTTAGCTAGATCCTACCAACAATTTTTTAATTATTAATAAGCTATTATCAAATTTGGATAAAAGTACCACGAATTGACAACTCTTAAAATTGTCATAGGATGGGTCCTACCCAAAGACATAGGTTCAGTACTATATATGCATTTAATTTTGCTAATTTCTGGTCGACGAAGCAACCCTAGTTGCTACACGGTTAAGAGTGGGCTTAGTAAAAGTAGGCCGGCCTGTCTATTCGTACTTTCTTGGTTGTGAAAATTGTGATTTATTGTCTAGTTAGATATATTATTAATTAACAAAATATGCATTGTTAACCAATAGTGATAACTAAAATACCGTTTTTATTGTAATCAAATTTATAAAAAATATTATTCTAGTAAAACACAAATAATTATCACTTAATACATATTATTAACAATAACTTTGAAAGTACTATTTTATATTCTATAATTATTATTTTTTTTTTTCTTGTAGCGATTGAAAAATAAAAGCAACGAGAAAAAGCACAAAACTGTATTTTGATGTCATTTCTTTTCAAAAACACGGACACGTGCATTTTGTAACAAATAATAATATAGATGCATAAATTAAGTATATGTCTGCAATTATTATTATAGTACATATGTAAGAATTTCCTTAGTCTCCAGATATGTAAACTTCTTATTGAGGCTGCAAAGTATACCATGTACTACAACAAAGTACATAACCCAGTGGCCAAATCAAACTTTGTAGTGTTTTTGTTGCAATTTTGGCATAAAAACAATTATGTTCTGGGCTTTGGGGATGTCTAGGTTGTAAGTAACATGAATGAACTTCGTCCTCGTAGTTCGAATGATTACTTTAATGGACCACATATTATATAATATATCCAAACATTTAATGAAAGTGATATAATGAGCAGTGCGTGTCATATAAGCTGGAATTGTACTTTTATTTTATCCTCACAGCAATAGTTGCAAAAATTTTCACATAGGAAAAACTACTTCTTTAAGTTTACTATTTTAAATTTAAATCTAACAAATACAATAAATTTATTATTTTAAATTTAAATCTTTTAACTCTCAATTTGTTTTTATATTCAAACACAATAATGCCAAGCTAGAAGTACGAGGGCGGATGAGGGTGGCGGCATCTACATTCCAAACTCCTTTAAACCCCCATTAAATGAGTTTAAATTGGTATGGTATATGCTTTCTTCTACTCAATTACACCACATATATTAAATGAGTTTAAATTGGTATATGCTTTATACTACTCAATTACACCACATATATTTTTTTGCTGAAAATTTTATAAATCATCTATTAAGTTGTATTGATTTTTTTAATAATAATAAATTATTAATAATTATTTTTTATAAAATATATACATAGACAATTAATGAAATAAAATAAAAAATATAATAAAATTTGTAATAAAAAATTTTGCCCTTAATTACACCTATACTCAATTATACACTCACATTGACGTTGAAAAGGATCCAAAACTAGTTTTTGTTTCGAGAAGGGCTATAAACTATTATACATGATTAATTTATGAAAGTTTCGAGACAAATTAAAACTATTCAAATAGTAAAATTTATGTAAATTCATCATGTATAAATAATTCCGATTGATTATTTGAAATCCTCCTAGGAACTACACCGGTTGAACATGCCCGGGACTAGCGCTTATATGTCTCTCGGACCATCCCATGTTACACCTAAATCTTCAAAATCGGTGCGAGAGAGGATAGGGTGACAAAGTCTGTAAAGATTCAAGTTGACCAAAAGAAGATTGAAAAAGTAATAAAGCTTAAAAAGTTGACTGAAAACTCTCGGTCGGTGTACTTTTCCTTTATATTCCTAGAAAAAGGGCATGATACTTTGGAATTCAAACCTTTGGCCATGAAGTAAATTTCAAGGATTACAACCGTCACAACTTTGCAAGGTCCACGTTTAACCTCATTTCTCCATCAGTTATTATCATCTTTCTTCTTTTTTCTCTACTTTTTTGGAGGGATTAGTTCACAATAACGTAGCTTTAATTCATGGAGAAACATTAAAAAACATGTTTCTTGAGTCTTTACCTCCTTATTTTCTTCTTTTTATTCATTTTTATTATGATCTAAATCTTTTCCTTACTCGCCCCTCTCCTCTCTCTTTCTTTTATATTCAGAATCTGAATTAAAAAGATGAGATTTGACAACAATCGACGTACCAATATAAAATGGATAAAAATTCATTGCGGTTCAATAAACTAAAAAATGTTAAAATTTTATATAATAATAAATTAAATACTACGCACAACTTTATTAAAATATTTGAATTCTATTAAAACTGATCACACTAATCTCCAACATAATTTTAACTCATTCAAGTTTCGATAAAACTTGAATAATATAATGTATTTAAGTAGCTTTTTTTAGAAGATAATCCGAAATTGTTTCCATCTATGCGGTTAAGAAAACTTAACTAGCTTTCAAAAAGTTTCTCCAAACTTTGATCTTTTTTCGGCACCTTTGTAACCTAACAAAGAATACAGTTTGCTTAAACAATGCTATAACTTGTATTAGAACCGATCCACCCAAATATGATCAAAAAACTCAACGGAAGAGAGAGTGCAGGAGTTAAGAACAATGCAAACGAGAAATATAACGCATAGCAGTGTTAACATTTAGCAGAAGCAAGAAAATGAAACAGACGTTAAATTAAACGATATTACTCAATTAGGACTATAGGAGTATTCAACATTTGCACTATTTTTTTCCCTCAGCAAACGATCTAGTTAAGAACATATCGTTAAAGAAGAAACCACAAATTTTATAAAATACTTGCAGCTGCGGAAGATCGATAGCTTATCCTTTCCTAGAACGATCAGCAGTGGGCGTTTCCTCCGCCGGCTTAGACGGCGGCTGCGGCGGCAGGTGAACACCTCCAACTCCGCCTCCGGTGCCGCTGCTTTTTTCTTGCGGTGTTGGAGGAGCTTGAGCGGCGGCAGGCGGCGGAGCAATGTCATCAGGGAGAGGATCGGAGAGATTGTCCGGTATCACGAAAACACCCTGCGATGGCCGCCGTTGGTGGCGGTTAGTTCTTTGAGACATTTTTGCCAAGTACAGTGAATCTGGGGTGCAAAGCCAAAAGAAAAATGGAAAAGGTTTAGAAACTTTGGTAATGTAGAGAAAAGGTGGTTGGTTTGGGTTTATATAGGCAGGTTAAGTCAAAGTCCAAAAGATTATCCATTCACATTGGGATTCTGTGGCAATAAATTGCTTAAATTTTGTGAATCCTAATTGAAATCCTAAACAGTTTTAATTAATACATTAGGTTTTGTCAATTTGTTAGTGGAAAAAGATCACTTACTTTTTTTCTTAACCTAGGGTCGTTACCAATACTTATATCTGGAAGAATCTTATTCGAATTCACTATTCATTATTTTTGTATTTTTATTTTTTGAACAAGTATTTTTCACTATTCATTCAACTCAAAAATAAAAATACTAAGAATAAAAATATACGACTATAACACATTATTCAAGTGGTAAATATTAATTTTTTAATTTTTATAAATATGATGTTCGTGATTTAAGCCCAAGAAAACCAAAAAATATTTATCAAATATCTAATTTATTAGGCTCCATTTTAGTATGAGTTCTCGTTATCTATTTTATTATTTTTTTAGGATAATTATTTGTTCATTTTGTGGTACTCATTAATTGTTAGTATATAAATATAGCGATATTTTGTGGTACTCATTAATTGTTAGTATATAAATATAGCGATATAACTCATCGCTTTAATTATAAAAATAAAATAAAATTCCAAATGGTTGTTGTTTACTTATTTTCTCGAAACTACTATTCAAATGACAGCAAGAATTGCAAGTATTGTCCTTCAAGTGTGTACTAGCAGGCCCATTGATGAAAGTGAGACTATTCATCCTAATCCATTGAACGTGTAACATAATCCCATTGTAACTAGTATTTCCCAACATTCTCAACCACCCCCATCAATGTCTCATAATAGCTCACAAACTTACGTGCACAATATAATTAGCATAATGTATATGTAAGATTGCTATAAGTGATTAAAGAGATTCGGCTCCAAACAGACTATTCTTTTGGGGACACTACCATTTTGTTTGAAATCAATAATAATGCAAGATTGATAACTCATTTTTATGGGCAACGTATAAAGTTTGAATAAATTTTGTTTTCTGACTTAAATTTATTCGGATCCAAAATATTAAAACACCAAATTATTTGATTTATAAACCCAAACTCTTTTGATTTAAGATAAGTTTGAGACATATTTATTTATTTGTATCAAACAATAGCCATTGTATTCGTATTATAATGTTATGGCACGTGAACGGGTGCATAATTGGGAACTCAGTTGGCATCCCAATAATTGAATATAAATCAATAAATTTGGAAATGGACGAGCCCTATACTCCACATAGTCTTTTTTGGTTAAAAATCAAATGCCCAACTATCACTCAACTCGTACCTTAAGCTTCGATTTGATCTTATCTGTTACAATTAATCAATTAGCTAAGATAAAAAATACCAATTGAAATTCGAGACTACAATTAATCAATTAACCAAGATAAAAATACCAATTGAAATTCGAGACAAGAAGAACAATTTCGCAAAATTTTGAGAATATTTAAAGTTGATTATCCACCCCTGCCATATGAAACTGATGCTAGACGAATTCCATAATGAAAGCGCAAGTGATTCATTTTTTTTAGTTTTGGGACTAAGAAAGATCAACTTGTATGCCTGTTCAAAATTTCCGAAAACATTGGAAATGAGATATTGTTTATATAGTAATATACTATAATAAAAAAAAAATTGATTTTGAGTTCAAGTATTTAATTATTTAATTAGTAGTAATTGATTAAAATTTCAATGAAAATGCTGGAAATAAGAATTATCATTGAAAAGAAAACCAAACTATAATGCTTAAATGAACACTTATGTTAATTATTTGTCAATTGACTATTACATATGGATTTCTCAGTAATAACTTAAATAAATTCTTGAAAGTATGCCTGTAATTTTTTGTTTTTTGCGTTCGCTTTCATGGGTAATAAATTAATATGAACAAATTTACATATATATATATATATATATAACTCAAATATTAAAAACCCAGTAGTATAGCCCATGTGATGTGAATAATTAAACTTATACCACCACCCTTATATGGCTTACATATGAGGTGTTCAAATTCATTCTCTTTCGGCCTTTTCTCTTTCATTAGATTTGAGATTTCCCTTTCCCTAAAAATAAATAAATAAATAAATAAACTTGTCACTGTATAATGATTTATTATCTGATGTACATGATTTATTATCTTATGCATATACACTGAACGCACAACTACCAAAAAATGCATGCACAATAACTATTGGATCTTGATGAGGGTTGAATTTATTTTGTATTTAGTGTTTATGCAAAAATATACATTTTTAACTAAAACACTTAATATATATAAGATACATCAAATGCATATATACTGGATCAAATATATGAAAATTGAAATATAAAAAATAATTTAGTATTTGTAATTCCCAAAATGAGTTCGTAATTAAGACTAATCTCCACTCCCTACCCCACCCCACCCCCCCACCCGCCCCCCAAAACCACGTGTTCCCTTGCATGAGACCAACGGCCACACGAGTCACTCTATCCGCCAACTAGCTCCAATTACCCTCCGATCATCTAAATCACCCACCCACCCTCTTGTCTCTTATCAACTTCGCCTCACTCAACAATGACTGATAGGCAATATTCATCAAGAAGACGCGCCGCCGCCGGCTCAACCACCAGCAGCTCCTTCCTACAAAAACTGAGAGAGCACGCACCAAACTCAATCCAACTCATCGGTTTCGCCACACTCACAATCTCCAGCGGCATTCTGCTCCTCCTCACCGGTCTAACCCTCACCGCCACGTTTCTCGGCCTCATTTTCTTGGCGCCATTGATTCTCATCTCCAGTCCCATATGGATTCCTGCTGGCATTTTGTTCTTAATCGCCGCCACTGGTTTTATATCATTTTGTGGTTTCGCCTTCGCTACTGCGGCCGCATTGTCTTGGCTCTACAGGTATTTCAGGGGTTTCCACCCGTCCGGTTCGGACAGGTTTGATTACTCAAGAACCGGAGTTGCTGACACGGCCAGCCATGCCAAGGACTATGCTAGGGAGCACGGAGGGTACTTGCATAGTAAGGTTAAGGATGCTGCTCCTGGTGCTTGACTTAGGCTCAAAAAGTCGATTCAATGTGCTGAAAACCCCGAGTTTTACCTAATTTTGTCTTATTAGCTTAATTTTGTGGTCATTAATGTTTCGAAAAGTCTGTTTTTTCCTTCTATTAAGCATGGATAGTTCTTCTGTTGTTTTTATGAATCTTGGTCTCATTCAAATAGTACTAATTAATGTTGCCAATGCAAAGAGGATAAAAATAATTTATAACCAAATAAAGATACAATTGAAAACTTAGGGCATTAGGTATGTAATTTGATCGGACGTGACATAATTTGTGCAAGTCATAGTGCAGTAATTTGTGAGTAGTAGATTAATGGTGAAAAAAGTTGTGCAAGCAAGTCACAGTGCAGTAATTTGATCGGACGTGACGGTTGGATACCTTAACTAAAAATCGAAGTTTTATAATATGAAAAACAAGACTATAAAATACATAGTAATTTGTGAAAATTTTTATACAATCTCTACTATTCAATACTAGTATGCGACGAAGAAAAATAAATAATGGTCCATTATGGTCCTATGCGGAAGTGTTGAGTTTTCCACTCAACCATTCGATGTTGAAATCAATGGAACGTATTAATAAAACTAGACTAGAAAGCAAAACGGGAGCATTCTCAAATATTAGTGAACTTACAAAAACAATGAAAGAAAGGGTGCATTTATAAGTAAGGGCAGGATGAAATCAATTATCACGTTTGACCTTTTTTGAGTTAAAATTACTAGCATGCTCGTTTTCAAGGGGCATTGCTATGGGCATTACTTTTTCTAATTCTTGATTCAAATTTGAGATTTTGGGGACGTAT
Organism: Paulownia fortunei; assembly: GCA_019321725.1. Lineage (NCBI taxonomy): Eukaryota > Viridiplantae > Streptophyta > Magnoliopsida > Lamiales > Paulowniaceae > Paulownia > Paulownia fortunei. The sequence goes on along the minus strand of JAGSPU010001569.1, from coordinate 952,321 downwards.
TGGTCATAGCAATGCCCAATGAGTAGTTTACATTCTTGTTCTTAAGGTAGTTACAATTTCTTAAGAGTAGTTACAATTACCACGCTGCCCTATTGGTACATACAATGACATAAGGGTCCTTAACCATTGACTAATTGTATAGCATGTCAAGTATAATGGAGTAATAATGGGAGATGACGTACTCTAATTCGTTATTTGGGTAAATACGATGATATAAACTATGTAAATTTGAGTCAAATTTTCACCTTAATTATTCTTTTAATAAATCCACCTATAGCGTGGAGCGAATACAGACACGTTACGCTCTTATTATCAAAAAAATTTAAACTCATAATACTCAAATTTTTCCCATTAGGGCTAGCCACATTTAATCAGATATTAAATTCCCTCAATTGTATGGAGATTTTACAGGTTTATAATGATAAAAGGATGCATATCGAATAATTTAGTGTGTGACAGGTGTATTTTATCACATTCTCTTCATCCAGATTGAATGTTCTATCCATACGGTTTATTCTTTTAACTATTTTTTTTAAATAATTTTATCATATTGTAAAATTTCCAAACCTGAAAAGTATTATGTTACTTTAGTAATATTCAAATAGCTTTAAAATAATAGGTAATTTTTTTATTAACTTATCAACAGTAAAAATAAATGATGGATTATTCAGTTTGGAACGCAATAATAATATTGTAATATCATCATCATCATCATCAATGGGCCGGTGGGCCATATCAACATGACATGAATGCATTATCGGTTCATTCATTTTTGGTCGTTTCTGCCTTCACTCATTCAAAGGAAACGTTTTTGGCTGAAACTGAAAATACCGGAGCAAATCATACCGGAGAGAAGCCGGTCACCCCTCCCCCACATCAAATAATTTCATCTAGAACAGATCTCGAAGCTCGCAGCTCGAAGCTCGCAGCTCATCTACCCACCACGTGGCCTAAGAACAGACTACACCTGGAACGGACCCACTCAAAAAAAATATACGTATAAAACTCCGGCCCATCAATTTCACCCCTATCAGCATTCCACCCAAATTTTCTTCTCGTTTCTTCCAAATCTAAAAAACTCAGACTTAATAGACAAGAAATACTCATGAATAAATAAATAAATAAATGATATTTGTAATCAGATCTATGGAAGTTTTTTCAGAGGGAGGATTATATTTCAATTCGATTCTTGGTTAAAGAGGTAGGTTTAAACGGATATTAAGCCCTAATCTCAGTTCTAGTATAGATTTCGGAGTTTTTGGAAAAAATGGCTTGGGAAGTTAGTTATTGGATTGAGTAGAGGCTTTCATTTTTCTCGGGGTCGTTGTTTTCTCTATGAGACATTAAATTACGTGAAGGAACTTAAATTCTTACGTGTTTTCCGCTGAATATCGTTTGAGAAACTATTGTTTTTCGGTATTTGTTGAGTTAAGTTGGAGATGGAGCTTGAATGAGTGCAATTAAGGAAAACGCTTGGGATATCTTCAAATATTAATATTCTTTTTTGGGTTTAACTCTGTGTGTGTGTGTGCGGAGTAGGAGTCTTATGGCTGATTACTTGATTTGTGTCTGTGAGTGGGGTTGCTTGTGGATGGGGGAAAGGGAAGGTGAAGTTTCAGTGGCTGTTTTGCATGAGAGTGTCGATGTGATGGAAATTGACAGTTCATTAAGGATTGAATCAACAAGTGGCAAGCATTGTATAAGGCCTATAGGCGTTGGTGCTGACGCAGAGTCATGTTCAAAGGAGGTGGCAAAGGAAGCATGTAATGGTACTGAAATGGGACCTTGTGCGGCAAGCAGTGAAATGGAAGTTTTTGTTAGTTCTGAGGAAGGAATTTGCAGTGCAATGCAGGAAAGGGACGTGGTACTGGAAAACACGAAGTTAGACTGTTCTGTTGAACGTCAGACAGAGGAAGTTTCGAATGACATAGAACTACAGAATTTGAAAACCCATGTCAAGGATGTTGAGGACGCTACTGAATCAAAACCTTGCTCTGATATTCAAGTGAAGGAAGTTGGGAACTCTTTTGAGTTTGAAGCTTGCACTGGATCTCATGCTAAGGAAGTTTTGGATAGTACAGAGCCAGAGCCCTTTGCAAAAAGTCAGGAAAATGACACTGTGGACAAGCATTGCATGAAAAAGTTACGGAAGCAACCACCAAATGATGCACATTTAGAGCCAAATGAAGTAATGAATGTCAGTGAAATAGAACCCTGTGCTCAGAATCATGCTTTGGATGGTAACTTGGAGACATTTTATGTTAGCAATGAGGTGAAAGAAGCACTGAATGACTTTGGGTTGGAGCCTTGTCCTAAAAATAAAGTGAAAGAGACTTCCAATGATGATGTATATTCTGAAGTTTCAAATCCAAATCAGTCCCCAAAGCATGCTACATCTAGTTTGACGCTTAGCAGCCAACTACTAGATGTGCTTGGTAATGATCACGGTGGCTGTGGTGAGATTACGTCTGCTTGTCCTCGAAATCCAACTGTTGATGGAAGTTGCCATGAAACAGAGCACAATAGAAATCACAAAAAGGAATCAGTTTCCACATCGTGTGTCATGCTTGAAATTCCCAAGCATGTTAGCACGACTGGTATTAGGAAGATTACATTTAAGTTTAGTAAATGCAAGGAGGATTATGATAGTGGACGATCGGTTGTTAAGCCCATGGTGTATGATGAATTTCAAGAGGACTATTATGATAACGAATTATCTGTATCTGATTCTCAACCTTTAACTAGTAATGGCTTTCAGAATCATGGGTGGAATGCTTTGGAAAATGCAGAAATGAATTTAAGAATAGATGGGAGTGAGTTTCATGACACACAAAGTCCTTTCTCATGCATTCCAAACAGGGAACTGAAGATGTCTAAGAAGATAATTCCAAATAATTACCCTACAAATGTTAAAAAGCTTTTATCTACTAGAATTTTGGAAGGAGCCAGAGTGAAGTACATTTCAATATCAGGGGAGGTAAGTTATGTCTTGTATTTTGCTTTGTTACTGATATATTGTTGATGATTGTAGTTTTACTGGTCTGGCCCTTAATTTTGTTTTCTAAATGATTGCTAGAAAGAGATTCCAGGAATCATTAGAGACTCTGGTTACTTATGTGGTTGTTCCATCTGCAACTTCTCTAAAGTAAGTCGCAACTGCAAGTTAAACTGTTTACTTAGGTGTGTGTTTATTTTGTGAGACATATATATGGTATAAGCAGGTGGTTAGTGCCTATGAGTTCGAACTCCATGCTGGTACCAAGACTAGGCATCCAAACAATCATATATATTTGGAGAATGGGAAACCTATTTATAGTATAATTCAAGAACTGAAGACCGCTCCTCTTAGCGCACTAAATGACGTGATAAAAGCTGTGGCTGGTTCTTCAGTAAATGAGGAGTATTTCCAGGTCTGGAAAGGTAACTTTGATATCAGCACCTATTATTTAGTTGCCCTTTTGTTCCCCTTCAAGTTTTTCTTAAATTGATTATGATGGCTGTCTGAAATTAGTTGTTTTCATAAGATTGGAAGAGGGGATATATTTCCAGAGTCACTTTTTGTATGCTTTCCGGGCAGGGAGTAATCTAACCGCAAATCCCTGGAAAATTAGGCAATGTAACTTAGTAGGCATCCTGTGCTGCCATCTGAGTTTAAGGTGGATGTGCCTCTAATAGTTTCTAACCTGGTTTGTATGGAATCAACCATCTTTTTTGAGCAACGCTTAGGGATCTGAGGCTTCTTTGTCTTAATTGAGTAGAAAAAGTGGTCTTGATTTAATTAATAGTTTAGAGAAAGGAGAGTTGAACTATCGAAGTATCAAAAGCATACTTACTGCATCAAAGTTTTAACAACTTTTTAAGATCTTGGCCAACTCTCGCTTGATAGAATGCTAAACTTTTCCTGGTAAACTATTACTCAATTCTCCTTTTTTACGATTGAATGCATTTCTTGATCAACTCCAATTTTATTCATTAGGTGGACCTTGTATCAATTACTTTAAGACTTTTCAAGGGAAAATGAAAGCCAATTGGTGGTGTTTTCGGGCTTATGAGTCAATTTTCTCTCTTTGTGCTGTTGCCAAAGTACTTTGATTGGAAGATTAGGTTTCTACATGGGATATTTATTAGATTCTGACTTGTTCTCAAATTGTTGCAGCAAGTCTCCAATGTGGCAATGATGTAGCTTATGCAGATAGTGTTTACCGAAACAGGCATTTTGGCATGTATTACTCCACCTCCAGGTACAATTTTTGCTTTTAATTTGTTGGTGCATATAATTGTGTGAGATAACCAAGCATAAGTTAGTTGAGTTGAGACAGGTTTGATTGCCCTATCAGTCTTGTATGTTTGACTATTTACTTCTTTCCACCTGCACTTACATATTACAATAGCTAGCCATTGATTTATATTTTATATTCCGCATAGTGAACAACTAATTTTAAGTCTTGTGTTGTCCACATCAACCATGTGTCATGCTGGTCTTGTGTATTTTAATCAGGTAGCAAAAATACAAGAATTAGATGAAGTGAATGCATTTCTTCCTTACCCGGCATTTTTGTTTGACAAATTCAAATCGAGCAATCTTGAAAAGTAACTTTTCTATAGACTAATATATGGTGTGAATCGAAATTAGTTCAACACTTGGGCGCTGACCTAAACACCTAATCAAAATGATTTTCTTAAATTTTTAGACCAGATTCATAAAAAAGAAAATAAAGATGTAAACTTCTGTTGTTTAGGTCGAATGCTTGGTGGTTTCAATTGCATTTCTAGGATTTACGTAGAGTATTCACAACCTTTTTGGCACCTTGAGTAGTAGTCGAGTAGATTGTGCTGATAGCTTGCAACATTGGAAATTCTTTTGTTGCTGCTATATAAACTTTTGATCGGTACCTGTTGACTTTGGTGGATCTCTTGATTATGGTCAATCTTCTCACTCAATTTTTTATCATGACCTTTCAGCTATCGTAGTCAGCCTACTGAAGGGAGCCATTGTCCTGCTTCATGTCATTATTCTCAGATCAGTCCCTTGAATCAGCAAATCTATGTACAAGTACCAGTTGAGCGGAAGCGTCTGATCAAGAAGTTTGTTTTCTTACCTCCTTTTCTCCACTTCTTTCTCTATTGTAAATGCATTGTTGTCTTTTTCTCAACATCCATTTCTTTTGTAGGCCAAGGCACTATTTTTCTAGCTCAGTTTGGGAACAGAAGAAAGCATCTGAAGGTGGCACAAAAAAAAGGCAAGCTTGTTGTCATTGTTGATTTTATTCTGAATTTCTTGTCACTCATTTTTTTCCCCATCTTTTTTTACTTTGGTCTACCTCTAATATTATAGGGTTAACATGCTACAGGGACAATGATTTACATAAATTACTTTTCATGGCAAATGGACTGCCTGATGGGACAGATTTAGCTTATTATTCCAAAGGAAAGGTTGTATTTCAATCTACGCACTTTGATTTCCTTATTGTTTATTGGTTGTCATTGTGGAAAATTTGGTAACTTTTGTCTTATCCCAGAGGATTCTTGGGGGTTACAAGCAGGGGAATGGAATAGTCTGTAGTTGTTGTAACACAGAAGTGAGTTTATTTGTCTCTTGATTATACTTTCTGCTTCATTAATTGGTCTAGTTGCAGAACTACCTGTGCTTTGCTGTCTCCCTGCCTCAAAAATTTTCCTTCTGATTCATGCTATTATATTTCTTTTTTAAACAGATTAGTCCTTCCCAGTTTGAGGCTCATGCTGGATGGGCAGCAAAACGACAACCGTGGGTAGCTTTTGAACACAAGAAAATTAAGTTTGTATTCTGTCGACTCTGAGTGACATAATGATTTGTCTTTTGCAGCTATCGTCATATTTATACATCCAGTGGCTTGACACTTCATGATATAGCCTTGATGTTGGCAAGTGGTCAAAATCTTGCTACCAGTGGCAGTGACGATATGTGTGCTGTATGCGGAGGTGGAGGGAGTTTATTTTATGCTATGGATGCCCTCGAGCCTTTCACGCAGGTGGCTTTTGATTTTCCTCTATTGTTGATTTCTTTTTTCTTTCACCTCAGTTTTATGTTTTCTCTATCTCTTAATTTCAATGCCTGCTTAGCTGTTTCAATATGAATCGCCTTCAGTAAGCAATCCACCTTAAAGGGTGAATATCATATTATGTTTGTTAAAAAGCATCTATTTGTGTGTTTTTGCTTTAGGAATTGCATACATACACATTATTCTTAACTGAATTATTTTTTTATAGAGGTTCAATTGGCAATATATCTTCCCCAAGTTGATCACATATTGCTTTGATTATTGTGGTTGAAGGAATATAATCTTCGTTATTCTTTTGCTTGGCAAAGAAGTTTGTTCATAATATCAAGCATAGCTGAAATGGGGGACTCCTTTTATGTATTGATTGATCACAAATATTAATATCTGCTTCCCCAATGGGGTTATAAAATTTTATGATCTGGTGGTTGTTAAGGCTATCACCTTCCAAGTAGGAAAGTTGACACTCACTGAAGTCATGTGACGTATATTTCTTTGTAATACTGATTACTGAAGCATATGCTACCCTTGAAATGCTTTAGTCCTGTTTCCTTAGCCTTATTCCAAGCCTACCTAGTTTGTGCACTTATGAAGTGACTGCAAAATGCTTATATCAGGATGTTGGTCAGTGCGACCTGGACATACCACCCCCACCCAAGTTTGTCTTTTTAATGTTGTTGGGGGGCTTCATGCAATTGGCGTGTATGTGGCAGCCTCTTTAATTTTGTTGCCTTGATTTGCCTCTATATTACATAGATTGGTTCATGATTGTGACAACAACTTGTTGCCTTCTCTTTTGTTACTTGGAAATGAACTAAATTGTATCGTAGGCTTTATGGACCTTACACTTGCTTGTAGGTTACTCACCTTATTCTGATTGATTTATATTGAATGTCTTGTAGTTTGTTTAGGTTTGCAGTGTCTTCCTGCCGATGATTGGCACTGTCCATACTGCAGAGACAAATTTGGTCCTGGTAGAAAAGCTTCTGGGGAGTCGAGGCATATTGTTGTTAGGCTAAAAAGAGTTGTTAAAGCACCAGAACTTGAGCCTGGTGGTTGTGTTTTCTGCAGGTCTGTTTGCAGAAGTTGCTGTTCATTCACTGCCTCTTACTTTTTTTGTTTTTTGGATTTTAATTTTGGACTCTTTGCATGGAAATTATTTTGTCCGGAATGGACCAGTGGCTTGGAGCATTTGGTCATATTTTCTAATACATCCAATTCTTTAAACAAATTTGGTGGAGTTTTTACCATAATCATGGTCTCTCTTTGGTTCATTTCATCGTCTGCTTTTTCAGAGGAGTGTTAATCAGTAGGTTTCTGCGCAACCTTTTCAACCTCTTAATTGTCTTCTGCATTTTTTGTTGTTTTGTTTTACTTGATATAAGATTCTGAAAATCTTGTTAATTTTGGCAATGCTAGTAGCTAGAAATAGTATGTATTTTTGCTTTATTTTGATCAGTACCCTATAATTTGTGGTGATATGGATGGCGAATGAACTTTTGTGGATAGCGATTGCTGAGTACGAAATAGTGATGAGGAACAAGTAATGGAGAAAATTATTATTGATCGGAATACATACTACAAATAAACTCAAAATTCTGGCGAATTATCAATTCCTGGTGAATAAAAATGGTTGATAAATGATCTGATTATATGTATTGTCTCAACATCAATATCTTTAGCTGCACAGATACACGATCAATCATAATTACTTACATGATTGAACATTTATATTTCAAGTATATATGCAGATGTCTCCCATATGTTCTGATTGCAGAGTCTATGTTCATGTGGTTATGTTTCTGATAACTGATTTTTGTTCTTTTGTAATGTTCTATAGGTCTCAGGACTTCAGTGCTGCTAAATTTGATGACCGGACAGTGATACTGTGTGATCAAGTATTGCTTGCCTACTTGCCTATCTTTAGGACCTGTTATCCTCATTTTCATTACCCGTATCTTTTATTCTTTTCGTATGCTTCTAGCATATCATTTTTGTTATTGACATTTTATTGTATATTTTTGTCTAGTGCGAGAAGGAGTACCATGTTGGTTGTCTGCGTGAATCTGGGTTGTGTGATCTGAAAGTAAGTCACAGATATTTATGGTATCAATGAAGCAGAAGTATTTGGTGATTTTTCTATTAACCGATATTCATTACATTGTTACAGGAACTCCCCAAGGATAAATGGTTTTGTTGTCATGACTGCAGTAAGATTTTTTCAGTACTTAAGAATTTGACTTCCAGTGGACCTGAGGTAATTCCAGCTCCAGTGTCAGCTGCAATACATCAGAAGCATGCAGCAATAGGTCTAAATGAAGAGTCTAACAATGAGATCCAATGGCGCATTTTAAGTGGAAAAAGTCGTTTTCCTGAACATTTATTACTACTTTCCCGAGCTGCAGCAATCTTTCGTGTAAGCTCTTTCCTCTAACTTTTTGAAGTATCTTCTGCTTTTGCTAATGTATGCTGTAAAAGTGGTTTGATGTGAAATATTTATATTCCTGCATTCACCACTGTTTCACCCTTCAGTAGCTTTTAGTTATCTACTGATATACCAGGGTGTCATCATGTCAAGTCTTCTGCAAGGTTGCATATTATGTTTGCTGAAGAAAAAGTCATTGAAGAATAATTCCTTGCTATGTGGAAAACACAACTTATTTTAATTTCTTTCCTAAAATTACCGTCAGAGCAAGCTCTTGAGATGGAAGGGAACATTTAAGAACTAGTTTCTGTCCAGCCAAAATAATGTTTTCCTAATTGATATGGATTATTTTTGCAACTGAAAAATTTAGGAAGTTGAGATTCTCCTTGAGTTGTGATTGCACTTGTTACAAGTCCTTATCTTGATCCGGTTCTTTGCATATTGGAGGATATTGTTTGCCCTGTAGTAACCATGTGCCTGAATATATGGTTAATACAACTAGGACCAGCCTTGAGAAAGCGGTGTCCCTTGAAAGTAGACACTGGATCATGTTGTCTTGTTCTATGTGTTTCTTGGTTACCATGTTCGAGTCAAAGTCGAACAATGTGCAAAGATCAGTTTAACCAAGAGACTTCATTTAAATTTAACATCAAGAACTCTGGTTCATATAACCCAGAGAGAGGGGTGTTGACATTGAATTATTTTTATTTTCTGTCTGGTTCTGATGTAATTTTATCTCAGGCAGGTATAATCACATAAAATTGGAAGCTAGGATAGATATTATGAAATATTTGTCAGCCCACTAGATAACTGTTTATATGTGCTATTCTGCATGAAAAAACCATAAAAAAGAAGGCAGACAAGCTGTTGGAGTGTATCTAACAAGTGTTTACCATTCATATACTTTCGCGGGCAGAACTTTCTTCTTGAAATTTCTGCACATTGCTAGATTATTGTTTTAGGTGTACTATCCATGATGTTTGGAACCCATATTCATCTTTTCGAATATATGCTGTATCAAATAACGTATGCCACTGCATGCATCTTTCATGCATTATTTATTGTGAATGCTTGGCTCCCTGTTGTTACCTGGACGATCTTCTTCCAGGGAATCTTAGTTGTCATTATAGAAAGCAGTTTTAATTCTACTTTGATTATCTTACAGGAGTGCTTTGACCCTATTGTTGCCAAATCTGGTCGAGATCTCATCCCTGTTATGGTGTATGGGTAAGTTCCTGCTTCTGTTGGTGTGTTGTAGCTGATTATCTCCATGCTTGTCAAAGATTTGGTGGTTGCTTGATCCAGCCTAAGTCAAATGTCAATTTAATAGCTCAGAGACAGGTTCTTGCTATGGTGCAGGGATTATACGAACACTTATCTAGCTTTGTTTCATCCACTAGTTCAAGAATAGTTATTTCTTTAGATTTTCCTTTGTTTGAGATAGAGCATGTGGTAGTTGAGGATCAATCAGAAATAGAATAATTCGTCAGTGTCTTCATGAAACATAGAGTCCTCACCCCCACCACACTCTCCCACCCCCACCAAAAAAAAAAAAGAAGAAGAAGAAGAGGATACCAAACTTTAATATATTCCCTGCTTGCTTTGTTCTTTGAATCAAAGTAGCTTCACGTGGTGTGTAATCATTTGTTTAAGCAATGACATATCAGGTGAATTCGGAAGAATGTTGTGATGATTCACAAGACTACGCCTTTGACAAAAAATGTAGCATGGATTGATCTTGTATTAGTTACAAGATGTTTCATGTTAATGGGGAAAACAGGTCTCATAAGCAAGTTATGCAACCTCTAAATTTAATAAGTGGACCAGGTTGAGCAAGTAATACCTAGAATGTAAGTGTAGTCTTTAAAATATAAAGGGGATCAAAAAGACGGTGAACAGGTGGGTGGTGATAAGTAGCATTTCTCTATTTTTGGGATGGTGAGGACATGAAAGCCTTTTGTAGTTATTATGAATGGCAACTGGAATTGTCTGGAATTCATTTTTGACTGTTGCTTATATGTTAGTGATTGATATAATAGTTATATATAAGCATTTGCATGAGTATATTGAAACTGGTGTTGCATTGCTTCTTTCTCCATGGTTTTGAATTATCCTATTAACCTCTTTACTTTCTTCATTCACCTATAAATGTTCTAACTTTTGTGCAGAAGGAACATATCCGGGCAAGAATTTAGTGGAATGTATTGTGTGGTTTTAATTGTAAAGTAAGTCACTCACATATGAAATTACCTCTATTCCTATTATTTTTTTGTTTTGCATTATTAGTTCATGATTAATTTTACTATTACAAGTGAAAGTTTAAACACCACATGTATGCAGGTCTATTGTTGTATCTGCTGCCCTTCTCAGGATATTTGGACGGGAGGTTGCTGAACTTCCTTTAGTGGCTACTTGTAGAGAAAATCAAGGAAAAGTAAGTAGCCAACTTGAGGAGATATCTTCTACTAGGGACATAGGAACAGATAGCGATCTTGCCTTGCTATCAAAAGTTTATTTTTTCCTATCTCGTTGCCTTGAGCTCAGACTTTAGTCCTTAGGCCATTTTGGTAGAGAGAATGACCATTTCTGTAAAGGCTATTCAGGGTAGAATGGGATTTCATACAGAAGGGTCTTTCTCATTATTGTTTAGCTATGAACTGAAGTGAATTGAGGATGGAGCGGTTATTGTTATTCTGTTTCGTTCAGTTCACTGAAGTTGGTGGAAAACAATGAGATTGTTGGCTTTGACTTTAATAGACGTGTTTAAAATTTTTGTGTGCGAGTATTTTGGTATCCTTCTGCCAAACCATCGAAGTTTTATTCTTTGTGACTAAGTTTTGTTACATTTGTCTGCTGTTTCGTGAAAATCAATGACGACCCTTATTAACTGCTTATATGTAGGGCTATTTTCAAGCACTGTTTTCATGCATTGAGAGGCTTTTGTTATCCATGAATGTGAAACACCTGGTACTCCCTGCTGCTGAGGAAGCTGAACCCATGTGGACGAAGAAGCTAGGCTTCAGGAAGACTAGCAACGAGCAAGTAAGTGCTCCTCCAATCTATTGAGGATAATTTGGTCTTAGGGGAACCTCTTAGTTCTTTTTTTGTTTGTATACCTTTAAAGTTATGTGGATGCAAAATGTAAATTGAAAGAAATAGAAAACAAGTCTATCATGTTCTTCTAAAGAGAAAATTAAAAGAAAAGTGGTAAAGTTGTTGAAATAGAAGTGGCAATTGATTTTCCACCTACATTCCTATATATACTTTTGCTGGACATGATACACACTGAAGAAGTTCCTGAAAGTGTTTCCGTTATCTTCTTGTTTAGTGAAGGCATGGAAAGATTAAATTAAATTGCTCTTCTTTGCTCATTTGGATCAATTAGTGGTTGCTCTCCATCTCATTGAAGGGGGTGATGAAGGAACGGAAATTTAAAATAAACAATGCCCTTTATATAATATTTAATGTATTGTGGAAATCAAGCCCAAAAAGTTCAGGATCCAATCTAAATTAAATAAAAAGTAAGAGCTACTTTTTTAAATGAGAAAAGGTTCTCCCTTGTTGCAGTCATTTTTCAGGAAGGATTAATTTATTTGCATTTTCTTCCTTTGCTCCTTTTCAAACAAGGACCACTTCGCCTCCTGCTGCTTGGATTGAAAGAAAATTATGATGTTAAAATTGATGAAGAATCCATCAATTTTTTTTTCATTTTTTCTTTCCCTTTCTAAGCATGATGATGCCGGATTTCCATCTTAGTTGGGGTTAAGGAAGGACTGTGTAATTTACACACAAATTTCTTGGTCTAGTAGTCCATCTGATGTTCTGAAAGCACGCAACTAAATCCGTCAGTGAGCAGAATTACATGAACTGAACCTGAACTTTCTTTTCTACCACAAACTTACCCAAGTTGTATCACAGTTGCATCTTCTGACAAGAAGATGATATGCTTACCCTTTACATTTGTAACTGTGGGCTTTATCTTTTGACTAAGATGCAGTAATTTAGGGAAGCCTACAAAATGCAATCTGGAAATTACCCATTTTGCTGAATGTGAAATTTATTTGTTTGCATAGTGGCCATAGAATATGTTTTTTTGTGGTTTGAACTGCTTAAATGATTGTAAAGTTCTGCTGTTGAGAACTGATGTTTTCATGAGCAGATGCTCAAGTACACCAGGGACCTCCAGTTGACAATTTTTAAGGGGACATCCTTGTTAGAGAAGGAGGTACAACAGTTAGCAGACTGATTATGAAAGTTGATGGTGTGGAGCAGCAAAGTGGCCACAATAGTCTGTTCGCTCCTTGGTTGTTACCAAACAGATCTTCAGTTTTCGCATGGGGCGTCTGATGTTGGAACGCTAGGTGGGGCGGCAGCTGCCTGTCTCATCTTTTATCAGTCAAAAGAATGTAAGCAGTCCGTGGGAAATCAAAACCAAAAGCTTATTGAGGAAACAAAACCATGGACGTGAGTTTTGTTAGAGAAAATGCTGTGCCATTTGGCAAGATAGAATCGTGGTTGATTTTCCATCATTTGGTTGGACATAGGGCTTAAATTGAATTTTTGACATTTAGAAGGCACTTCGCCCTGGCCCGTTGAGTGTTAGGCTGATGTATAGAATAGACTACTTAAGAACTGCAAATCTGCAGGCATGCTGTTCTTTTAATATGCATGCATCGTGAGCTTTCTTGGTTTTCTTCTCTTTTTTGCCCTTTTGTGGCAAATGGAGAATCTCCTTACAGGACACAAGGTGGTTGCAATCCAAAAAGGCCGTGTTTGGCCAGAAAAGAACAAATAAAAGGTTTATACGAGACTTGTGATTCATTTGTTTGCCAAGCTATATTACCCTGACAAGTAGTAAGTGGATCATACTCAGTGGTTTTGAGTCACTGAAAATGGTGTTGCTTCACATAGAAATTGCAACCGAGAAAGCTCCGGAGACATTATATTCCAAGAGCATAAACCATATTCTCAGATGAGTCAGTAAGAATTAAGAAATTTCTCTTCTCACGTCAGTCCAAATATTGGGATAGGATTAGTTTGCCCGCGATCAAATTGAATTTAATCTAAGGATTTGTTTTGTGTTTTTTTCCATTTTTTCTTAGAAATGAAATCAAAACACTTGATATCGCCTTTTCTTCATACGCATTTTTTCCTTCTCTAAAATACTTTAAAATTATCATAATCATTACTTCACGTTAACATATATACAATTAATATAAAAATAATTTATAATAATATAAAATGATGGGGTGATACTTTTATCAGATAAAATCTTATTAGAAATGCTTCTTTCAAAGATCAATCATTTTCAAAATAAAACCAATATAAACAATCATAATCATTTTACTTAATACATTTTTCAGTAATATTTTTTCATAAACACTTCAAAATAAAACCGCACGTAGCCCAAAATTTCCAGCTGGGTTTATTCAGGATCACGCAGTAATTGTGAAGCAAAAGAAGTTGTCGTCGTCACGGAACCTGAACAAAAGGTGGATCGTGATTCAAGCCCATATATTGAGTTGAGCCCAAAGAACCTTAAGTAATATGTTTAAAGCCCATTACTCATGCAACCATGATAAGCCCAACTTAACCCTTATAACCCAAACATTCCTTTGATCGAAACCCATGTCAGTCCCAGACATCCCACGTTAAAACTCATCTTCCAGGAACAGATTTGAATGGGCCAACGGCAAGGGAGCCTTCAACCTACAACCTCGCACAGATTGAAATCAAGTCTTTAGATTATATTTGACTATGTTTGATAAATTTTCTGAAATCACCATATTGAAATCCCACCACTCACAGTATTCATTTCTGAACGGGGCAAATAGTCCATGAACATTTAACATTGTTCCAACTTACTTAATTCCTTATATAAAAAAATCCCTAGTTATCTTTTTCTGAAAATGACATAAATTTATTTAGTTATATTAATCATATAAGCTAAATTTTTTGACTGAAATCATCTTATAATTATTGGAGACTTTTTTACTTGAACAAAATTGAGTTTTGCTTCAACATTATAAAATATTCAGTCAAACCACATCTAAGTATTACCTAAGTCAAAGCATTAGACGGTTAACAAAATTGAGCAGTATACTGAACCTATAGTCGCGCGCCTACTGAATCACACAAGTCTAGAAGTCTCCTATAAAAGTTTCATTTTGAGTATCAGCTTATCGGGGGTTTTGCTAGGGTTTATAACGTTCTCCCCATTAACCTTACACCCAAATCTAAAATTTATATTTCTCTCTAAGAAATTCAAACCAAATGGCATTCGCCTCTGCTTTTCGTCGCATTCTGAACGGATCATCGACGCCCTCACTAAATATACGCTCGCAATTCGCTTCGCTTCGCCTCAATTCTACGCTTGCAACTCTCACCACTCCCAAGCTCTTCGTTAGCGGTATGCCCATATATTCACACTGTTGTCTAGCGGAATATGATATTATCTCTCTCTCTCTTTTTTAATTATGCTATTTCTTAACCATGAAATATTTGTAATTTTGTTAATTGTTTTTTTTTTCTCATTTTGGGCTCCCTTCTTGCTCTAGCTTTAAAACAATGCAATGCTCTGAAGTTGAGAAACTGGGTCTGCTTCTCTAATTGAATGAACATTCATGCTTTTGGCATAGTTAAAATGCATTAATGTTTATGAAGTAGCAATAAGGACCCTTTTATATGTGTAAATTGCTAATGCTTGAAACTTGCCTTGTTTATTAGTTTTTTTCCTTGCTTGTCATATTGAAAATGTGTAACATCAGAAAGTATAGTTGTTAATCACAATTGCTAGTAGAGATACTTACATCTAATAGTTAAGCGTTCCCCTATGTATTTTAGCTCTTAATACAATTAAATTAGTAATATTAAGAAATGGAGATCCTTATTACTTAGTGTTAACTCAAGATACTTCTAATACTTTTAACCCTAAAAGTGTGTGGGCTTGGGCTGCTGCATGGGACAAGAATGAAAACAATAAGGATTAGAAAAGAAGTCTGTCATATTGACAACTACAAAGAACAACTGTAATTTTATTTTGATGTGATATGAAACGGGGATTTTTTCATTTCATTTTCGCCCCAATGTCTGAGGAGACCATCATTTGATTTTTAAAGGAGTTTGATAGAGATGTAAATTTCCACAGCTTTAGTATATAATTTTAATTTTGAAAAGAAAGTGATTCTGGTTCCCAAACTTTTATAGCATCTAAACAGAAAGAATATGTGCCAAAAGGATCTTAATTTGTCCTTTTGTAGAATTTATGGGACAAAAAAATGGTGCAAATAAGAGTGCGGGATGCTAAATATTGAAGTGCTAAGTAGGCTTTGGTTTAAATTAAAAAATGCTGAATGCTGATTTCACCATCTAACGTTAGGAGTCAGGAAAATGAAGATGGTAGAGAAGAGAGGGTAAAAGCTTAGGAAGTTTTGGAGAAAAGTAATATCTTGTCATATCTTGTTGTTTCTGTTGCAAATTATATATGGCATATATGATATGATTAAATAAGCTTTCATGCCTTGCTTGTATATCAATATGAGTGTGAGTGCATGAGTATGTGTGTGTAAGCCATTGAACTTGTGGTCTTCTTGATTGTATTAAGATTAGAGTTGAAAACCAATAGACTGTAATAAGATGAATGCTCTGGCACTGCATCTGTCTCTGGGGCTTCTTCCATAACTTTATACTCTTGAAAAAGTTTTCACATTGGAAAAGACACGGTCCACTTTATCACATGTCATGCTCTTCTAAATTACATGTGTATATGTGTGCATACATTTGTGAGACATCCACTATGTAATATATATATATATATATGTACTTAAACCTATATAGGTTATAAAATATCCATGGTCACATACATCTTCATGGATATATATGAAATGTACAAATACGTTATATTTACTATTTACTTCTATATGTCAACACCATTATTTAACTGCAAGTAATCTAATAAGCATAGATATTCTGACAATCATGACCTCATTATGATGTAATATATCTAACATCACAACTAAACTATATAACACCACTAAATACACATAAACCCATGACCCATCTGAAAAGATAATTGTCATAGAAAATGTTTCCTACAAAAATGAAACCAAAAACATTTTTGCATTTTCAAAGGTCTGAATATGGTTCTCCCAAACACATTTTTTGCGGAAATGCATCATATCAATCATTTTCAAAATGATTAAATCAAACATATTTTCATCTGAAAACATTCCCCAAGAGATTCTCACCAAAACATTGTCTGTGAAATATTTCCTCAAAATGTTTTTGAAAATGCCAAATATAGTGGTCATACGTGGGTGGTGTCTACCCGTGCAAGTAGCACCGTTATTTGGACGTCAGCTGTGCCTGAGGCTCCACTGTCAATATCATATGCTTCTAGGAGCTCTTACTCCATGTACAATTTAAATTTTAATGCCACTAATTAACTTTTCATCCAAATTCGTGCTCACTCGAACGAAGCAGTAAGAATATATTCGAGTGTAGATATTTAGGGTTGTGCCTTGGTTGTTGACTATGATTTATTATTCAGAGAATAAAAGAAAATGAAAAGAAACCTGCAGAAGAAGAAAATAACCCAATTAAATACCACATTTCATGCGTGTGCCGAGGGGCGTCTCGAAAAACTGTTTTCTATAGTGTATATCTTTCAAGATTCTGTAGTAAAAACTGACCAATGGTTCCTTGATTTTCATGACTCAGGTCTTTCAAGAACCACAACTGATGAAAATCTTTACAAGGCTTTTGCTCCATTCGGCAGGCTTCTTGAGGGTAAACAGATCTCACTCTAGTTTTAGGCACACTGCCTGTCATTAATTGCATTATATTTCCACTTGATTCAATTTCTGAACTTATGTCATGTTGGTTATCCAGCAAAAGTGATCATTGATAGAGGCTCTGGAAGATCAAAGGGGTTTGGTTTTGTTACTTATGACACAGTGGAAGAAGCTGAGAAGGCGCGGGAGGGAATGAATGCCAAGTTCCTTGATGGTTGGGTAATTTTTCGTTGACCCAGCTAGGCCGAGGGAAGCTCAGCCTCGGCAACCTCCTCGACTAGACATGCAGTCTACAGAGACTGGGTTCACAACAAACAAGACTGTTGGATGGAGTGGTTTTTGACTTTCATGATATATCATTTGGTTGGAAAAATATTTTTCATTGTATTTTGCTGAAACATATTAGCTTCTGGAGAACAACACATTATAAGATGAGACAATTGCAGTACTAAATCTTTGGTCAGTCAAACCGAATTGTATACTTCTATAATATGCAATAGCGCTGGGGCTATTTACTTCTGTTTCTGGCATGTTTATAAATCCTAGATTGAAGATAATTAGGCTTTTGTGACCTAGATTCCTGGCACAAGTAGTTTACCTGACAGTTTTTTTGAAAAATTCTCTTGGCTTTGGATATGTAGCTGAAGGGCAATGTCTTGAGAATACTCGGAGGAAAGCTTGTAGTCTTATTATCAATAATCAGGGAACAGGTGATTGCAGATTAAGATATTTGTTAAAGAATTGCCCTCTCTTTTATTCAGAATGTATGCGAAAAGATCAAAAATATCGGTTATTTTCTCGAGAGGGGATTTATTATTTGAAAACATCTCTATTAACCAACCATTTCCAGTTCAGGACCGCAGCTTGGTAATTCGATGCGACTCTAAAAAATATTTATCATGTAAAGACTTGTGTTGCATCCTTCGACCATAAGTTCAATACTAGAAAAATTAGTTGTTGGTATGCGCACAAATTAAGTGACAATGATTAATCAATGACAAAAGATTTTGCAAATTGATCTCACCTAAACTTTTATGGTGCAAGTAAATTAAACCAATCATATAATTGAATTATACTTCAATTAAAATGACTGTTTGCGGTGTGGTTGATTAGATGTGACTATGATTTTCATGACACTTCCCCATAGAAATTTGCTCATTGGGTTGATTCTTCAATGTGTTGGGTCCTTGGATGCTAATAAAGAAAAAACTAAGAAAAATATTTTTTCGAGTTTAAATGATTGTATTCTAACTTTATTGTTTGATATTTTTTTTAATTTCTTCTTTTCCCTCACCAAAATCCTAAGTCCAAAGTATTCACCAAAGAGTATGTTTGCATTTAATTCTCAATTACAATTATTTCCTTTTATTTTTAACCCAAAATTAAGAAGGAAAGAAACTGGGTTTCAAAAATCAGTACAAGCAAAGTAGCACGCTATACAACACCGTTATGCACATTATATAAGCGGTATATATTAATATCCATATTTGTAGTGAAAGAAAGCATTCCTTCCTAAAAATCCACCCAGCAGACGCGGGTCGCCTACGCGCTCGGCCCTACGCCCAAATAATTACAAGAAAATTTTAAAACTGAGCAAATGAATCACGTGAATCGCGCGTGGCGGGAAGAGAATAAGCAAAATCCGGCACCTTCCCAGTGCAGCGACTGGCAAAACCCTAATAAATCTGTTTATCATACTCCAACTGCATTTGCGTTGGCAGGTCAACAATGTCTCTGTCTGTTCCTCACTACGTCTACATCAAATTCTCAGACGTCAACAAACCCAAGGTTTGAACTCCTTTATTTCAATTCGTTTGATACTCGGAAAAATGCCGAAAGATTTAGTATAGTGAACTCTATACTTAAGTGATAGTAGTAGAATTTTCACTTTTTGTCTTACAGGTTTAGTGAGCTCATGCATTAGTTTAATTAAATTGAGTCATTAGAGAGAAAGCAATGGAAAATTTTTCTCTTTTGTGAAATGCATCATTTGTTCATTAATAAACAATAATCGAAGAAACTATATACTGTGTAGATATTTTTTTCTGCGAGTCATTGGAGAATGAATACCAGCAGAGTGTTTGCCGCATTAAATGTTGCGGAAGATGTGTCAAATTACATACCAGCAGCTCCAATATTGCTGCCCGAAGGGCCATGGCATCAGGTCAGTAATTCATATCAAAACTTCCATTTGTTAACTGAATTTATGTTCTTTTAGTGAGTATACAAGTGTTCTCTGTGTGCATTGGTGTAGGTGTGGGGTATGTGAGTATGCATATGAACTTGAATGATGTGCTTCTGTATTTGTGTGGCAAGCAAATGCTTGTTCAAGTGTCTATTTCTAGTGTGCATTATGTAAGTATTTTATCAATTTGTTGTAGTTTTGTTGTCTGCCCTTGACAGAACAAGAGGAAAAAGGATGGCTCATTTTGTCTGCTCCATATAAATATGGATAAGATTAAGTTGAATTTGACTTGAATGCTTGTCTTTCAACCAGAATTTGATTATTTGATCAGATAATGGAATTTTTTATTTTTTCAGCATAATTTGAAGATGCAGTGCACTTGAAAGTTTTAAGAGTCTGTGTGTCTGAGACCGAATGCACTTAGATTCAGTAAAAAAAACTTAGTTTCAGTGAATCTGACATAATATTATTGTGAAAGACGCCACAATTTCTTAAAGATAGGTATGTCTCAAAACTGGGAAAAGTAGATCAAGTTTCCTTCTTCGATGATGAAAAGATTAAAATTGTACTCTTGTAAATATCATAAGAATGATGCTTCTTGTATTGTTGTCACGCCAAATTAAACCCTTGCTATTTTTAAGGTGTTCATGTATTGGTTTGTTCAAAACTTATGTGGACTTCAAATTTCTAGATTCCAGGTGGAGTTACAGCTGCAAAGGGTTTCAAAGCTGCTGGGATGTATGGTGGATTGCGTGCAGTAGGGAGAGAGCCTGATCTTGCACTGGTCACTTGTGATGTAGATGCCATATCTGCAGGTTGGTCTCATTATTTAAAAAGTTAGTGCATTCTTTGAGGAGTGGTTCATATACTTTACAATGATCAAACTTTCATCCTAGTGGGAACTTTTGATATATATATACCTACTTATGCCACATAAAATTTTCTGAGTGTTGGCCAATTTAGCTTCTTAAAATAAGTTATGTATATTATGTTTCCAACAACTCTACTTATATTGTAGGCACATTTACAACAACGTCGTTGCAGCTGCACCTGTGTTATACTGTAAAGAGGCACTGGAAAAGTCCGCAACGGTATGTTACAGAAAAAGCTATCCATGCTGTTGTAGAAGGTTCTCATAGTGCAGGGAGTTTACCTCAGTAGGAAAAAGCTAGAGCCAAATTGAATAAGATTACGTAAGGTTATTTGATCAGAAAAATTGGTTTCCTCGCTTATAAAATCCAGTGCGATGTTTGTTTAGTTAACAAAAAACTGATTTTATTTCTCAAAAGGTTCAAAAAAGTGTTAAGTTTAATCACATTACATGACCTGTTATCAATATACTCATATCTAGCCAAATAATGTGCAAATTGTACCTTAAAAGCCACCTCAGCTTAAAGCGGTAATTCCATCAAAATTTTAAAAAAATTAATGCAAGGTTCATAAATGCGTTCGCTATCACTGTCCTTTTCTCATGGTTTTCTTTCTCTTTGAAAATATGGAGCGAGTCAAGAACGTTAATTGATTATGCCTGTGTTACTTTTAGGATATAAATGTAAAAATGTTAAAAGCATTTCTAAGTTGTATCATCATTATGTTCTGTTAAACCATTTGAAAAAGCAATCTAATAATTAATTATACACATTCTTGGGCAAAACCATAGTCTTCTTGTTCATTTTATCTTCTATGAAGTGTTACCAATCCTGCTTCATGAGGTTGAAGTTGAAAGTTGAGATAAAATAATGTTTGCTTGGCTGGGTCTTTTACTAGTGGAATAATGTGGGACAACTGCATGACCACTAATACTCTTTCGGACTTATACCAAACAGAAAACAAAGAAAGGAACTTATGAATAAAAATGAAAACATATTTTCACATGTATAAAAAGTTATATGATTCAATTGCCATTTTTTTTAACTTCATCTTTCCATATCCCATCCAAGGTTTTTTTATTATTTCTGTGAGAATGTAAGGTAATGCGTCCATACATGTGGTCCTGGTTATTTGTGTTCAAGGTGCCTGGTTCATTATGCTTTGCTCAAGCTGCCAAAATATTGGAACCTGTGTCATTCAGTGTATTTCAGAGGATTCTATTGTCGTTAGTGCTTGAATATTTGTCCCCAGGGTTAATAAATTGCAAAATCTTCTTGTCAAATTGAACTACCTTTCATGGTTTTCAACTTCTAAGCCTGTGAACTGTGACAATAGCTTATTTAATTTTCTCCAGAAATTAACTAATTTCCTCTCTGCCACCCCCCCCCCCCCCCACCCACCCTAAACAGAAAAAGAAAGAAAAGAAAAGAAAAAAGACAGCAGGAAGAAAGAGAACGTCTTCTGATGACTTAACTGATAAATGTGCTATAACATTTCAGGCTCGTGCGGTACTAATAAATGCTGGTCAAGCAAATGCAGCAACGGTAACTTTTCTTAATTCTATTGCTATTGCTCATTCGAAAATAGGTACTACTTGGTCCAAATAAAAGAAAAATGTTATATATCTTTGAGACACATATTAGAGGGCCTAGGATTTCATCCATGCTCTTTTCTTTATCCTGCTCCACAGAACTTAGATCATTCTCACTGCCACTGGCCATTTATTTTCAAATGAACAAATAACGTTACCTGATGGAGCTAAGATCCTTTAAAACTGTTTATAGGGTGATGCAGGTTACCAAGATGTTATAGAATGCGCTCACGCCCTTGCTGAGGTACCCATTTTTCAGTGTTCTTTTTTTTTTAAATGGAAACATAGAACTTTCAGTATCTAACTTCCTAATGAATACAGTTGCTTCAACTGAACCCAGACCAAGTTTTGATTGAATCCACTGGTGTGATTGGTAAACGTATCAAGAAGGTAAATTCCTAGTCATCATTAATATCTATTATACTTGTGCTTTATGCATGCATGTATTTATGTTGTCTTCAAGGTTTGATTAATGAGCCAGACAGCTGGGTTGTGGCTGTTCACCTGGAATTTTACTCATGAAATGCTATTCTTTGTCAAATGCAGGAGGCTCTTCTCAAGTCACTTCCAGATTTAGTAAATCTGCTATCATCAAATGTTCAGGGGTAATTCTTCCAAATGGATTTATAATCCCCCTTTTCTGCTGATAGATTTTAGACTCTTAATGATTTTTCGTTTCCGGCTGATTTTCTAGACATGGATGATGAGATGACTATTTTAAGCTTCTCCCCTTTTATCTTTCCCTTTTACTCTGTAGTGGAATTCATATTATTCCATTTCTTATTTTCTCTTTTCTGCTTTTACAAATGTTGAAAATTGTTGCTGGATTTGCAGGGCAGACTCTGCTGCTGTAGCAATAACTACCACCGATCTTGTAAGCAAAAGTGTTGCAATTGAATCTGAGGTGTGTGCCATTCTTTTGTCCATACACCGCCTGCTCATCATGGACATTATTTGATCTGTTATCCAACTTTGTGATTGATACTAAACTGCTGTCCCGTTCAAGGCTAACGTCTGGTGTCACTGCGTCTCTCTCTCTCTCTCTCTCTCTCTCTCTACACTGAGAATGAGTTCGTATAAAGCTACTGTTCATTTTCTGAATATTCTTCTCTTGAAGTCCATCACTTGATACTTCTAGATGTCAATCTATGATGTCTGAGGCAGTTTTATGTCTTTTCCATTTGACATTACTCTTCATTAATTTTTAATCTAGCATAAGCCCTAAGATTTAGTAAATTGATGACTATCGTCAATTGGTTGTCGAGCTGATTATTTTAAAAAGTTAATATTTGTGGGGGAAAAAAACTACTGTTGTAGTGGTTGGTGTTTATGGAATGGATATTGGATGATTCTTAGCATTGTCAGTAACTATCATTTGTATTATATGCTTGGACCTTGTTTTCAGCCAACTTATTCAATGATCCGTGAAATACTGATGATGCTCAATTTACCCATCTAGACTATACGAGACATGGACTCTAAAGAGCTGGTTCCGACCTTTGAGTTCTACTCTCATTTCTTCCCTTATGGCATACCCTGGAGGCTGCTTTACTCCGAACCTTCCCTTGCCTCGTCCTCTTTTCTGACTGTGGGTAGATAATCCAATGTTCGTAACTTATGGTATTCCATTACTCATGAGCTATTTGGAACTTTTACTCGATAATTTTGGTGCATCCTGATGCAGCACCTAGGGCTATGCATATAGTTAATAGCTGATGAAGATGCCTACTGTCTTTCAAAATATTAAAAACTGAAGATTCAGCTACATGGATGTGTGCATTGTGAATGAGGAATTAGTTTATACACCAAATGAATGAAGAAAGGTCCTCACTATGGTTAATTTTGGTTATCCCGTTTTTTACTGGTATATGTACTAAATTTAGGTTGGAGGAACACGATTAAGAGTTGGTGGTATGGCAAAGGGTTCCGGGATGATCCATCCTAACATGGCAACAATGCTTGGGGTAGGTTCTTATGATTTCTTTCTGTTTTCCCGATATTAGCACAAATAGTACACATTGATCATTCAACTTTTACAGGTTGTAACAACCGATGCCTTGGTTACAAGTGATGTGTGGCGAAAAATGGTGCGAGTTGCTGTAAACCGTAGTTTTAATCAAATTACTGTAAGTGTCAAACTTCATCCTATACTTGCTTACTCTAGTGGATTTATCTGACTGGAGTTAAAAGGTGCCAAATCAATTCTTTGGCAATATATGCACTTGTCATGTGAGCAGATGCTTGTGGTTTGAAGATTGATGGACCCACCGTTCACAGTTGGCACAAGTAAACATGTATAAATGTGTCCACAAACCTCTGAGATTCTTCCATTTCCTGGGTCATAGTTGATACATTTTTTGTCGAAGGGTTAAAACTGTTTGTTAATTATTCACTTGATTAAAAATGCGCTGCTAATTTTCCAGTCTTATTTGTGAAACACAGATGGATTAGTGTCTAGTTCAGGATGCAGGATTTTATGATCAACCATGAGCTAGCGAAATCCTGAGCTAACATAAATATATTTGGATACCATTTGTACCAAAAAATGTTAATCACCTTCTTCTTTTGATAATTCATGCATATCTGTTGTACCCGTTGTGTATTGAGCAGCACTCAATTCTACATGAAATGTTACTTTTTCATGACAGTAACTTAATGAGTGAACTGAAATTTTATGCTTTCTAAGTCTATTTGAGTATGTTTCTTTGGCAGGTAGATGGAGATACCAGTACTAATGATTGTGTCATTGCTTTGGCTAGTGGCCTTTCTGGAGCAAACAAGATTTCTTCTTTAAATAATTCTGATGCAGAACATCTGCAAGCATGTCTTGATGCTGTACGTATATCAATTTCAGTTGGTATCGAATAATCAGTTGAGAGTATCTAAGTTGGCAAATGCTGCATCTACTTTAAGTTTTTTTCTTGTTTGTATCAAAACCTTGGACAAACTACAACTAGGTTAAAGCTGTTCATTTTTTGTAGTTGGAGAAATTCACTTACTGTCAATTATTTTTGTTATACTTGTTTGCAGTGAGTTCTGATTTTTCTTGTTTATGATGAAGTGTTACAGTTTGTTAGGGTGATTTTAATATTTCTTTGCTAAATATCGTGGAACCAGTATCAAGAAAATATAGTGCTAATCTGATTTACCAAGTAGTCATAATTGTGGTAGACCAGTCATCAATGACATAGATATGAAATATGTGCTTCAGGTTGTAGTATACTATCTACTGATTTGATTTGATTTGATAATCTGGATCCTTGGATTGTCTAATGGTTGCATGTGTTGACTAATTTAATCTGATAAATGCAGAGAGAATGTGAATGTAACACGCTATTCAATACATTTTTTGTCAGGTGATGCAAGGTCTTGCAAAATCAATAGCTTGGGATGGTGAAGGTGCAACATGCTTGATTGAGGTCTGCATCTTTTGCAAAAGAATTATCAATAATTGTTTATTTAACTTCTTCCATTTTGCAACTGTATTATCTGAAAATTAGTATTTGTCCATGAACATATGGAACAATTTGCTATTGACCTGGATTACTTTTGGGATAGTGCTCTTCATCATGTACTAATAATAGTATCTGATTGGTTGGTCTTGACTCCAACTACAGAAATGATTTATCCAAGCTACTAAAGTTCTTTATGTTCAAGCCTTTTCTTCTTCCATCCAAGTTGCTTTTCTTCTCGTCAAACTACTTTTTCCTGTGAGTTTTGGGAATATCCGCCCAAGATTTACGTTAGTGAATTGAAAGGTCCAAATGCTAACTCTGCTATTAATTGTTGGAATTAAAAAGGTTTGAAATTCCATGATTTCTGCTGCTATTTTGTTACAATTGTGAAAGCAAATACAAGTCAGAACTGCATTGCAGCCTAATCATGCAGATAGAAGTATTTTACTTCTTTACACTTGACAATTTGATGAATAAAATGTCTGGCCCCGTGAGACATCAACCATCTGATATAATGCTTAAATAGATTTTACATAAGTAAATTATTGAATTGAAAACTGTAATACTACCTGTCTGAATTCACCATTAAAAACTTTGAGAAAAATCCATAATCTGTCACTATAACCTAATGTACTCATTGGAAGATATTAACAGTGCTTGAAGTTTCATTGATTGCAAGCAAATGTACTCTATTAACCGAGGAAGTTTGTGAGTCCATCAGTTCAATAGAAAAAACAGGCTGTAGATAGCTTGGTGTGATTTTACTTGAATATGATGTGCAGGTCAAAGTATCTGGAGCGGGCACGGAAGCAGAAGCAGCAAAGGTTGCTCGATCAGTGGCATCTTCTTCATTAACCAAGGCATGATACAATATGTACTGAAATATCTGCTAAAGTAGTTTCCATTTCAGACTTGCTTAGCTGTGAATTTCCATTATCCATGTAGTAGGCTGCAGTATATGGCAGGGATCCAAACTGGGGCCGTATAGCTTGTGCTGCTGGTTATGCAGGAATTCCTTTCAATCCAAATAAGCTTCGAATATCACTTGGTGATATTCTATTGATGGACAATGGCCAGCCGCTGCCATTTGATAGGTACAATGAAATTACTTGAAATGAAATAGAACTATCGTTCAATCAATGTATCTTAGACCTTAAATAATCTTTTAAACCTCCTCGTTCTGGATGGCTCCCAAGGATATTGGCATGTAAGCTGAAAAAGTTCCCGACATAAAGTGCCACATGCACTGAGGTCCACTTAGAAGTTTCTATTTTAATTAGAAAATGTTTCTGATAATGGGTGAGCAGCTGTGAAGTGTTTCATGCTCCTGCTTAATTTCTGGTGACAGTTATTGCATTTGCTTATTATAGGCTGCTTCAAGCCCTTCCCCTTCCCCTTCCCCTTCCCCACCCAAACCGGCCATCTATTAATTCTCTCCATTTAGAGCAGTTGAGTCCCTTTTCTTTCGTTCTTAAATAGACAGAAAAATGTTGCAGGCTGCAGCTAGTAATTATCTCAGGACAACAGGCGAGAAACACGGAACAGTTGTAATTCAGATATCCATTGGTGAGTTTGAGAATTATGTTTTCAACAATGTGCAATGTTTATATGGCACCACCTCCCCACCCAACCCTCACCGCCCACCCCATGGGAACAACAAAAAGAAAATGAATGCCCAAAAATGTAAAGGATTTTTGGAGAAATATTTTGCAAGCTTTTTTTCATGATTGTACAACTTTTGGCACATGATTAGCCACTGAAGAGTAGTCATTAACTTGTCTCCTTTTTTGCTGAACCTAAGTACATGTGCTGATACAGCTATGTTATGGAGGTAGTTTGTATCACACATGCTGTTATCATTCGCAACTAATGTTGCTTTTCATTAACCTATCGCAACTCAATTATGATTTATACGCATCTTCCTTCAAGTTTGTTTCTTCGATTTATTGAATCATTATAACTATTTTCAACAGGTGATGGTCCAGGGAGTGGACAAGCATGGGGCTGTGACCTGAGTTACGATTATGTGAAGATAAATGCAGAGTACACAACATAAGTAAATTCCTTCATCACACCTATATGATGGAACAATGACGGTCTCAGTTAGCTCTATTCCTAAAATAGATCCTTGTGTCAACGTATTCTCTATTGTATTCAGGCAGTCCCCGCACTGGCACCATGTAACTTACAAATTTGATCTCTGGTAACAATTAAATCGGTCTATCAAATCTATTCCGTGGAACTTGCTTTGCGACACTAATTAGGCAATTGATCCACTGAGTTGTTGCCAATTCCCAAGCTTAATTAGCAGTCATCATAAGATGGCCAAATCACAGAAACCAGCATCTGATCCTCCAGATGGTATATTAACTCTATTGACCTAATTCAGCAAGTTTAGAAAATATCTGAGACCCTATAATCAAGCTAAATTCATCTATCCTAGAATGAGACATTCTGCAAAAATTGCGTTAATAAAAGAGGATAGGTGGGTTACAAAGAGAAATCCAGCTCCAAAAATAGATTTCAATTCTGGATAGCAGTGAGGAAAAAAAAAAAGACCATAATAAAACCAATAATAATAAGACAATAATTAATCCAAGCAAGGATCTAATAAGGGAAACTTAAACAAAGGTGCATCACACAACATGCTTTTAATCCATGGTAATACAGCCATCTGATAAACATTTTCCATTTCTCTCGCAAGTTTCACCAATCAGCAAGATCTCACCTCTAATTATTTATTTACACTGGTACAAAACATAAGCATACGAATTGAGGCTGTCATCATGTAGCCTCTGCAACCGGAAAGTGCAGCTTTGTGACTGATTTCTTCAAAAAACTACTTCCACAGAATGGATCTGGACTCCCAACATTTAAATCTACAGTGCCCCCTGAGGCTCACAAAACCGACTCCACTGTCCTCATGTAAAGGCTTGAGCTTATTGGAACCCCCACAACTTTTCCGACCTTGCTTCTTGTCTTTGCCCCTGCTGCCTCGTGAAGACTTGCCACCACCCTTCTGCTTGTACTTCCCAGACTTCTTGCCATCACTGCGATAGCGTTGATTCTTATTTGATGGAACATGTGACACTGATGTTGGAATTGGATCATACACATCAGGGGACCAGGTTACTGACAGCTTCTTAGGTGGTATACCCTGCTTTTCACGGCTACCTTTCATGGCAGATACAGGCTTCGAAGGAATCTGAGAGATAATAGCATCAAGCAGAAAAGAGAATGATACAACTCTTAACAGTATATTCTCAAGACCTGAACCTTACATATTTATCATATAAACTATCCTTACATTGGGAGCAGACTAATTCAAAATCCAGTGATTCACTACAAACAAGGAAGATGAAAGTAAGCAAGGAAGAACAGTACTCTCACTAGTAAAGTGACACTATTCAAAAGCTCAAAAAGATAGGCAAAAGCTTTACTGGCCTGCATCATCCAGAAGAAAGTTTCTGATGCATGGTCTCAACAAAACTGAATCTCTCATAAGTTGCAACTAAGAAAAATAATTAAATGCATATTATAACCTCATTAATTAACGGTAGCATATGAATTTTAGTTCCTGGTGTGTCAAATTTACTATATCCAGCAAATCCTTCAGAGGCACATCTTTCTACTTCAGTCGGAACCCAAGAAAAATAATAAAATCCCAATCACACACAAAACACATACCTTTGGAAATTGAGAGCATAAGATGAAAGCCTACTTTCAAGGAATTTACATGATCAAATAACAGCATCAGTGTTTATGCCAACTAAACAGATGTTAGTACACTACTATAACTAGCCTGACAAAATTCAGTGTTTGATGTTACTTAATAAGATCTATTTCGCATGAGAGAGTTCCAACATTAATGAACAAACACTGAGAAGAGTGTTGTCAAGAGGTCATATTAAAAACTTACAGGCAGTGATATGGATCGTGAATAGCACTGATTAAAAGGTTTAGCAGAGCCATTTACTTCAGAGACTTTAGCAGTTATATCTTCCTCGTTTCCTTTCTCACTAATGAATACATCTCCAGAGGATTTAGGCCCACGAAGAGGCGGAAATGTGGCACACTTGCTAAAGCATTTCTCAGAAGGTGAATTACCGGATTTACTCTTAACCGAGTCTTTGCATTCATATTCCGTCACCACATTGCCTATGTCATTCTTCCCAGGAGATTGGTAGAAGCCACTAGTTGATATTCCAGTGTCTTCAATGTTCAGAAATTCAGTCAAACATGTTTTGAGGTCATTCATAGAAAGATCCTTTGAGTTGTACTGAATTAGATTGTCTGGATCTGTTGAAGACCCACCGCTGCTGCTTATATGTAGACGATCTGAGGTATTACACGGAACAAACACTTCCATCTACAACAGAACAACTTAAGAGAAGAGCTGTAAATGTAGAAATTGGAACTTGATCAGTTATAGATATGGAAAGTGCCATCACTGCCAGATACAAACTATGGAACACAAGTATATCCAAGTAACCTCCATCTAACTAAAGAGATGTAAATTTGTTTACACTAAAAAAGACCACACATGGAAAGACAATGTGTGACTGTCTCTACAATCAGAAGATTGCCACGCAATCCAATTCAATATATAAGTACCATAAGGTAGTTAGGTAAACCATCATCTAAAAACAGGAGCAGCGGTGGGGGAAGAGAAAGAGGGAGGAATTGAAATGCATGACATATCAATTGACAGTACGAAGCACATAATACGCCATACCTCTTACATAAACTCAGAAAGTCCATTAACAATGATAACTCAAACTCCATTATTTAGTGGCGACTCATTTATTTATGCATTACTCAATGCTTTACTATTTTCATTCGAAAACTATACACCCCAATCTGATTCCGCTGTTTTAAACCATTAAGAGAATAACAAAAATTTAAAGCTCATAAATGCAATAAAATTCACCTAAGATTACATATATGGGCTGCATATTCTCTTTTTCATAACTATGTTTTGTTTTCTATTCCACCATTTAGATTCATCTGACAAATCCTTATTATTTAACATTTTCAACGTACATTGAGTTCAAGACACAAAAATGATAGTGTCCAGAAAAGAAATGTACAAAATATAAGAAGACACATAGCAACAATCAAGCTAAAGAAATACATAATGAAACATGATCTTTGAATCTGTTTCCGCTGTTTCATATCCTGACCACAATAACATGATAGCTCATAAGTGCAATGAAATTGACCCAATATTACAAAAATGAGTAAGGGTATGAAAATCCATACGCTGGGAAATAAATAGCGAACAATCTCACCAGAAACAGAAGGCAACAAATAAGCACAATAATACTATGACATTCCAACAAACATAAAATGATACAATCTCAAATAAACTCAAACACAACGAAGACATTCTCCTTAAAATATTAAATAAAAAATGCAAAGATCAACATAAATTACCTCCAGAAAGCACCTGTATTGATCCAAGCGCCCTTGACACAAATCCTCCCAACCAATATACTCGAACGATATCCAATGAACAGAAAATCGGAAGATCAGCTAATCGCGATAGCTCAATTTCCGAAAAAAGTTATATCCCCCGCCAAACTTATCAGTACTCTTACAATATGTTAACAGTACCTCGTCGGATATTGACAAAAGAGCGCAAAAAAACCTCAATGAAAGAAACCGATCCTAAAACCAACTAAAATCTATGGCAAAACGTTAACTACTAAGATTACCACGCCGATCACTTTTCTGAAGATGTTTCAGGCGATGAGAAGACGAGCCGCCATAGAAGGAGTTGACGTGGGGCGCGTGAACAGAAGCAGATCGTTGGAAGGCACCGAATGCATCGTTCGATGCTCTTCGATTCACAATTCTCCAATTTTTTTTCCGAAATTTTTTTCTACACAGTCAAACTATGTACAGAGTGAAGAAAGAAAATGAACAAAAAATTATAGCGAAATGATTTTTCAGATAATTCAGATTAGATCGGCATATGAATCGGAAAGTGGCGGAATGATCGGCATCAGAAAACCAAACCCTAGGAGAAGCGCTAGACTCGTGGGATTTACGGAGGAGAAGCAGATGAATTATCCTATAAAGAAGTGTTTTTCAGCTGGACATGTATTTGCTTTATAATATGGTATACGTTCACTTCTTACCAAAATGACTATTCTATCCCGCATTCCCCTCATTCATTTTTTAAGACAAATGTGTAGTAATTGGTAATATAATTTTGAATATTTGTCTCTGAGTCGTTGACCAAATAGTAAAGTTAAACCTCCATTGATAATAGATTTTGAGTTTGAATCGTGTTTATGGAGCCTTTTTTTTTATTATATTTGATACTTTGATTATATTTTAATAAATTCAAAATATTGATATAATAACTGATATATATTCGATTGAACTCTTAAAAAAAATTAAATATTTAAATTTTGTAACTATACACATATATAAAATAATTTCTAAACTTCCAATGAGCTCGCTATTGAATACCTATTAATATAATATACATAAATTACAAGATCATGGAATTGTCTCTCAAAACATTTAGTAATTTCTATGAAATACACTTGATAAAACTTCTGTTAATTGATGAAGTAAAAATATATTATGAAGATTAATTGGATTCTCAGGTTATTTTTGCAAAAAAATGGCTAAAAACTTCTGCACGCTCTATTAATAGAATTGTTCTACTTAAAATAGAACTATGCTTTTTTGGAATATCAAATTTGAGAAATATGTACATAGTAAAAAATAGGGTTAATTATAAAAAATATTCATAAATTTAGCTCAATTATAAAAAAATTCAGTTATTTTTAAAAATTATAAATATTTAATTGAGATATTACAAATAACTCTTGAAGTTTATATTTTTTATATAAATATTCTTTCAATAGGTGCAATTTATAAAATATAAACAATTGTCATTGGTTATTTATAATTGACAAATTTATATGATTTTTTGTGTGAATAGTTCAAATTTTAAAAATAATTTTTATAATTTATTTTAAAAAAATAATATTAGAAAGTCAATAATTCACTAATACCATCAGAATTCACCTACGCTCTTACCACTTTTTGAGTTTTTCTTTTTTCTTTTATTATATTTTAAAATAATTATAATTTACCTTTTATATGGTTAAAATGAACTGAACTTGTGGTGATGCTAACTCATACTTAAAAACTTCATAAATAGGATAATATTATATTTTCAATTAGAATTGGTCTAGACAACTAATATTTATCTCAACAATATAGTTGATCTTGATTAAATTATTCGATCATTAATAAATGAAAAGCATAAAGAAAATTGAGATTTTTTTTTGTTATTCAATTAAAAGCAAAAAAGAAACATACTAGAAAATCTCAAATAACAATTCTAGTATCTCTTTTAGATGAAAAGGCATAAAAAGAAGAACAATAATTCCACCACATTCTAATAATTTCTATATCAATACGATATTTTAAGCATAAAAAAATTAAAAAGAGGAAAAAGAAACGCAAGCCTTTGTACAATACCTGAAAAGAAAAATGCCACTTGATAAATTCTGATTTAAAAAATATATATCAAAAACGATTTCTGCCCAATATTTGAAACAAATAATTTCGTTATTATTTTGAAGTAAAGTATCAAAATTGTAGGTTGATATATATATATATATATATATCAAATCATGCAGCCATAAGGGCAAACATGTCATATTAGTAGTAGGGTGGAGATATTATTAAGAATTTAAGAGGAAATGACTGGGGACAGAGAAAACAAAAGGTTTTGGTCAACGTGGACAAAGTCGGGTGTCGATGAGGTCGATCGTCGCCGTACGCGTGACTGAATTGTAAAAATCTTATTTCTCACTTGACTTGGATATTCTTCCTGACTTAGACTTTAAAATTTTAAAAAATAAGTAGATAGACGGCTGGAAAGGGAACATTTGGCATTTGCTGGAAAAAAATAACAATACACACTACCCTATTTTCAAGTGAAATACTCATGCATAATATCGATATTTATCAATAATTAATAAAATATAATTAATAATCTCATTAACTATATATCATAGTAAAGAAACTAAGGATATGAAAATAAAATAACCCTCATATTTCATCGTTAAAAGGTAACTTTATTTCTTTTTTCTTTTTTACTTGTCGTGGCGTACTTATCTTTCTAAAAGTAAAAAAATTAATTAATTTGATGGTCTTTTCTAGCCTTTTAGAAATATGATTAATTAGCTTTAAATATTATAAATTGCAAATTTGGTCATAGTCATGTAATTATATATTCTACATTTTTTAGTCCAATAAAAAATATATAGCAAATTAATTCCTATAAATATAAATTTCACTTTCATTAGTTTGGCGCTACGTATTATTTGCATGCACTTCCCTTTGATTTTAAATTTTGACATCATTTTCAAGGTTAGAAATTTTGGCCAATACATTCACTATCACTTGTTTCGTCAAATCATTTTCAAGGTTTGAAATTTTGGCCAATACATTTATTATCACATTATTTCATCAAACATACTGACGAAATTTTATTAAAAGACCAAAATATCAATATCCATATATACTCATGCAAAAAGAAAGGCATATTTTTCAAAAAAAATTTTTTTTTTTTTTGGGAATAATTTAGAATTCTTTGGAAAAAATGAAATGGATGGAACTGAAATATAAATTATTTTATTTGAGAAAATAAACTAAATTAGTTTTCATAACTGAAAAAAAAAACTCACAAATTTCATGGTTATAAAAGGTTCGCAATGGCTTGAATGTATAATTTTCAAAATAAAGTTAGAGATCCAGTTTAATTACAAAAATAATCTCTAATAACATAATAATTTATATTGATATGCAGAAATAAATGATTTTCAAAAAATTCGAATGGGAATATTTCAAATGTTTAATATTTTAATAATGCATGTCCTATATAGTCTTAAACAATACCTCATAATTTAAACTAAGTCACATTTTTTTTCCATAATTATGTGACTTGAAAGATGATTATCGTTTAATATTTTTAAAGTTATGCGCTTATATTAAACATATAAAATTAATCTATACTATTTAGTTTAGCAGATGCGAGTTATTTTTTCAATTTTGATCTTTTACTTATTTGGAAAGAATCAAGTATTTCAATAACTAATTTTTTTATTCAATGACTAAGTAATAACTAAGTTTTTTTATTCAATGACTAAATCTTTTAAATTGAATGCATGTTTTTATCATATATTAAAACATTACATAGTCTTTTTTTGTTTTATTGAATAGGGTAATTTAGTATTTTACCTTTACCTTTAAAAAA
The DNA here is from genome assembly GCA_019321725.1 of Paulownia fortunei. Classification (NCBI taxonomy): domain Eukaryota; kingdom Viridiplantae; phylum Streptophyta; class Magnoliopsida; order Lamiales; family Paulowniaceae; genus Paulownia; species Paulownia fortunei. Next base: position 917,676 of record JAGSPU010001569.1, on the reverse strand, counting down.
TGTAAACTATATAACTAGAACAATAACAATGAATTCTATATAAACACAATGACCTATTTGTATGCATCAAACTAACTAATATGAAATTAGATTTATATTGACTTTTGTAATAACATACCCAAATACTAAATTTGAAGTCAACTTTCTTGCTTCAAAACTGATTGGATTAATCAATTTTATATCATTACATCTGTTTTTGGATTGTAATCTTTTTTCGTGGGATCAAATGAATTAAAACTGTCATTCAATTATGAATTTAACAGAATAAAGTTAACTGAACTCCCATTAGTATATATGCGACATTGATTCGTAGACTACATCTAGTCAAAATGCTGCATTTGTTAAATTATTATTATTTTGTTATAATGATTATATCAAACTTCATTATAAAAAAAAAAATTCAATACATATATTTTGTTGTGCATTAGAAAAAAAGGTTTTTCTAGAAAGATAGGAAATCAAATTTTTGAAAAGCCCATCACAATTTATACTAATGAATATATTAATTTGTTTTTTCTATTGCTAAGTAAACCTTATTCTTTAAATTATCAAACTTTAAAATAATTAAAAAAAATAGAAACTATTTTTATTATCATAATTTTTGGTTTAACTTAACCAAAAAAACTAGTTGGTTTCCAAACCTCATGTCCCAAAGGAGACAATTTATGGAGAGCTAGTGGTTGGCCGAACCCAATCTCGGCTGGTACAGAAGGTATTGTAAATTGATTAATTAAATGGTAAAATAAATTTTCAAATTTGTTAATTAGATTTTATCCAAAAGGTGATTTTGAGACAGTAAAATGCTCATATTAAGAACAGGTATGCACGGCCAAATGTGATCATATTGTGGTTTTTTTGTTGTCTTTTAGTAATTTTAATTAAACTGTCTTATATGATTTTATTAAATATTAAATTTAAATTATAGTTTTATTAAGTAAAATTAAATTTGCGGGCGGTCCGATGGTTTTAATAATAATAAAAAAAAAGCAAAGCTATATTGCAAAAAACATTTTTAAAATATTAGTAAAAATTAAAATTGATATGAAAATATGTACAAATTAAAGTGTGTTCAAAATAGAAACACAAAAAGTAAGTTTTCAAAATTACGAAACCTACACTATTTAATGCAAATTGTATTATATTAATAAAATAGGATTAAAAAAATAATTAATATTAAATAACAAGAATTGTTGAGTGTTGATAATTAATATTTTAATTTTATTTAAAATTTATTAATAATTTATTGAACAATTGATAATATCAAATAATAAATAATAAACTTAATTACTTATTTAAGGTATAGAGTAGGCGTGCGATTACATTTTAGGTTTTTTTAATTTTTAAATAAGTATGGTACTACTAGATGGTGTAATTTTTATTTAAAATTTCAAATCATAATTTTATTTTATTTTTGTAAGAAATCAATATGAGTCGGGGCGGTACAACACCTATAACACTATTGGAATGATTTTTTAAAATTTGTGATCACTCCTATTCATGGATATCTATTTATTTAATAATAATTTTTTTTATTATATTGTATATTTGATTTAGTGTCATTGTATTAAAAGAGTCCTGATACATTGGATGACATGATTAATTATTTTTTTTCAAAAATAAAAAAATTAATCCAAACTTGTGTGCAAATGTGTTTTTTTTTTTCTTGCTCACACCCATAACTCTAGGACTATTGTAAGAGCCCCCCTTGATTGGTCCATTTCCAAGCACGCGGATCGCTTCTAATTTCCCTCATGCCCGTCGATAAAAACAATCCAACGCTCCAAATTTTCCACCTCTTTCCACCAAAACCCAAATCCATTTTTGTCAATTAAACCAACAGCACCACCTCCCAAGTGTTTCTTGTATTACCGCAACAACTCTCATATCTTCTTCTTCTTTAGTTCTTTGTCATTTCTTTTTGTAGCAGAAAGAAATGGAAACTGGTGGGAAATTGAAGAAGGGAGCTGGGGGAAGGAAGGGCGGCGGTCCAAAGAAGAAACCGGTTTCCCGGTCCGTGAAAGCCGGCCTCCAGTTCCCCGTTGGCAGGATCGGCCGTTATCTGAAGAAGGGACGCTATTCTGAGCGGGTGGGTACCGGTGCGCCGGTATACATGGCCGCTGTGCTTGAATACCTTGCTGCTGAGGTGGTGTGCTTTTTCTTTATTTTCTTTGCTCAATTTTTTAATCCAATTGTTCTATTTTCGTGCATTTCGTACGGCCTTTTTGTTGTTGTGGGAGAATTTCTTAAGCTGCATGTTTGAGTAGGTGTATTTACTTGACTATTGATTTTTTTGGTCAATCTACTAACTGAGGTTAAAGTAGGTGATTTTGCTTTCTTTTTTTTTTTTGTGGGTGACTTGATTGTTTGATTGTGCTGCTTTTGTGTGGTTGATTCTTCCGAGGGAAGTGTATTTAGGGTTTTCGTTTTTGAATTAGGGTTTGAACTGATGAATCAATGTTTTCAGTGTTTTGATGATGTTTGGTTGTTAGATCTATCGAGCATTCATATCCCTCAATGTGATGCGATTAGGGTTTGTTCTCTGTTGGTTCATATAAAGAACACTGTTATGTAATTACAAAATTTATTGAAACTATGGTCAGGTTTTGGAATTGGCTGGAAATGCAGCAAGAGACAACAAGAAGAACAGGATCATTCCGAGGCACGTGCTGCTTGCTGTAAGGAACGATGAGGAGCTCGGAAAACTTCTGGCTGGAGTGACAATTGCTCACGGAGGAGTGATACCAAACATCAACCCTGTTCTTCTGCCTAAGAAGTCTGAGAAGGCAGTCGAGAAGCCAGCTAAATCCCCATCCAAGGCCACCAAGTCTCCTAAGAAGGCTTAAGTAATGTTCTCGTGGATAGTGGATAGTGGAATTGAATGACATTGTTGGTTTCTAGAGTTTGAGTTATGTAATTTGGATTAATGTTGTTGGTATTTAGGGAAGAATGTTTATAACTGCAGTCATTGTAATTTTATCCTTTTACTCCGCCTTGTTAGATTCAATGGAAAAGATTGTTTTTGTTTAGTAAACATTTCTGGCCGCGCACAACTTGTGAATGATTATTGCAGTAGAGTTGGATATGAAAAGAGGTTTCTTGGTGTTTTGAGTTTTCTTGTTACTATATTTCTACTGCAGTTGGAAATGTGCAAATAAAACTTTCTTGGATGATGCTCTTGCATTACACATTTGAAATGGTATATATCAGAGGCCAACTACTGTTTCGAGAGCAGATGGTTGATGTTCAATTGTAATCAAGTGCTCATCTGATTGGTGCTGCTTTGCCTCCATTTTAACCAGGCTTAAAATTCAATGATACCATTAAGCCTTGATTGTCTTTTCACACCATTAGGAACGCAGATCTTTACGCCCATGTTATGGAATTTAGATCTTTTCACTTGGATCTTATGTTATAATTTGGTATTATATCTTATATTATATTTCACTAATACACGTTAAAATCAATATTGATGATGATGTGTATTGCAATACCAAATTGCAAATTCTGGGATTTTTAGGTGAATTCGAAAAACCAAATTGCAAATTCTGGGATTTTTAAGTGAATTCGAATTATATGTAAATAGATGTTAAAAAGCAAAACTTGTGAATAACCTAGAATGAACTTTGACTATGAATCCTATTTATGTAAAACGACTAACTGTAAAGGTAACTATAAAACTAACATGAAAGTAGACTCGTATTTATTTAGATTAGCACTTGGACCCAAAACCTTGAGGGTTTTGGTCCAATCTGATAGAGTAATGTGTGTAATTTAAAATCAACTTTCATGCTGGCATGAAAACCGATTGGATTAATAAATTTCTTACTCATTGCATCTATTTTTGGATTACAAGTATTTCGGTGGGATCAAATCAATTAACACTCTCAATCAATTATGAATTTAACACAATAAAGTTAATTAAACTCCATAATATATGAGAGATTGATACTAAGGCTACATCCCTTCATTTAATAACCTTTTCAATTAGTGATTGTTTTAAATTTAATTATAAAAATAATCAATTTATACAAAGATTTTTTTTTGTTTATTTGAAAAATCAGTTTTAAGAAAGACAAGTAATCAAAATTTTGAAAACTCTACCCTATTTTATTTATTTTTCCCACACATCAAAATTCATATTAATAAATATCTTGATATGTTTTTTCATTGCTACGTTCAACATTATTTCTTATTACAAAATCAAACTAAAAATAATTAAAAAATTTTGAATCATGTTTTTAACTTAACAAAATAACCAATTGATTAATTAGGCAATAAAATAAAATTTTCAAATTTAAGCAGAAATATCTAAACCAAACATGTTTCTTTTCTTGCCCCTTCACATATCAATAGGCCTATTGCAAGAGCGACCTTTGATTGGTCCAATTACAAGCACGAGGATCGCCACCAGTTTCTGTCGTGACCGTTGATAAAACCAATCCAACGCTCCAAAATTTCCACCTCTTTCCATCTCAACCCAAATCCACTCTCTTACTTATACCACCACCACCTCCGCAAAATCTACACGCATTATTGCAACTGTGCTTTCAATCTCATATCCTCTTCTCCTTCTTTATCAATTCCTTTGGTAGCAGAAAGAAATGGAAGCTGGTGGAAAAGTGAAGAAGGGAGCTGGTGGAAGGAAGGGTGGCGGTCCAAAGAAGAAACGGTTTCCCGATCCGTGAAAGCCGGCCTCCAGTTCCCGGTTGGCAGGATCGGCCGGTATCTAAAGAAGGGACGCTATTCTGCGCGCGTGGGTACGGGTGCGCCGGTTTACATGGCTGCGGTGCTCGAGTACCTTGCTGCTGAGGTGCGTGCTTCCTCTTGGATTTACGGGTCTTCATTTTTGTTCCAGTTGTTTTTCTTTCGTGCATTTCTATTTTAATGTTTCTATTAATTCTGGAGTTCGTTTGGTGGGAGACTTTCTTAAAATTGCATATCTGATCTGTGGGTTTCACTTGACTATTAATTTTTTTTATTTTTTGCAAGTCTGCTAGCTGAAATTAAAGTTGTTAGTTCTTTGTAAGTGTGCGATTGAGCTGGGTTTCTGCTGCTTTTTTTTATTGATTCTTCTGAGGGGATGTGTATTTAGGGTTTAGGTTTTGAACTTGGGTTTGAACAAATGAATCAATTTTTTCAGTGCTTTGGATGATGTACAGCTGTTAGATCTGTTCAGCATTCAAATGCCTCAGGGGCAATTATGGTTGTTTTCTCCCCATTGATGTATATACATATAAGTCTATGATGTTCTGCCTACTGAAAATTGCAACGAATGTAGCTGTGCAATTGTTGCTTTTGTTAATCTATTGAAACTCTGTGCAGGTTTTGGAATTGGCTGGAAATGCCGCCAGAGACAACAAGAAGAACAGGATTATTCCAAGGCATGTGTTGCTTGCTGTGAGGAACGATGAAGAGCTCGGAAAACTTCTTGCGGGAGTGACAATTGCTCACGGAGGAGTGCTACCAAACATAAACCCAGTTCTTCTGCCTAAGAAGTCTGAGAAGGCGGCTGAGAAGCCAGCTAAATCCCCATCCAAAGCCACCAAATCTCCTAAGAAGGGTTAACCAATGTTCTTGTGGAGTGTGGGATTGAATGACTTTGTTGGTCTGTAGGGGTTGAGTTCTTGTTGGTATGTAGGGAAGGATGTTTATAACTGGAGTAATTGTACTTTATCCTTTTACTGGTCCTTGTTAGATCCCCATGATTTAAATTTAATGGAAAAGATTGTTTTGTTTTAGTTTTTGAAGCATGTTTGTGTGTGCACAATTCATTTACTTGTGAATGGTTAGTAGTACAGTGGAGTGTGCTAGGTTTGCCTCTGTTTGTATGGTATCTTACTGGGGAAATGAATTCTACAATACCAGTAGAATTCAGATTTCTTTACTTCAACTAATAGGCCAGTATTTCTGAATTTTTTTTGGGAATTGAGATCAAGAAAAGGAGCCCATTTATTGAAATTTCGATGCCAAGCTAGATCAATTGAAGCAAGTTTTCCAATCACTAATTCAAATTTTCCTGTTACTAATTCAAACCATTCTTTGTCGAATTTAGATAATTATGGAGGTACTTGGGGCAGAACTGGCCAATTTGGGATTTCAGAATAGTGGTTTCCCCTGGATTGCACTCTCATTTGTCTATTTAACAACACATTAAGTGCAAGTATCAAGTGAAATAAGGAAATGCATGCTGGTTTGTTTGATTTGATATGATGCCTGTTTTGTATGGTTGATGTTGGTTCATACATTTGCTGCAAATTGGTTGGTGAGAATTAGTTTTGTAGTGAGTTATTTATGAAGTTTATATCAATTTTCCACACCAGGATTGGTTTGGAATAATCTTGGAATCAAGGAAAGAAGAAAATTGATTGATGGGCAGTACATGTATCTTCATCTATTCGGTTGCTTCCATATACACAGACGAAGCAACAAATGGATTTTGAAAAAATTCTTGTACCCATAGAGTAGCAATTACACGACAAATAATAATCAAATACATGGTACCAGCATGACTTGGAGCAATTACCATTGCTTTCTGATTGTCTACGGCAAGTATACACAATGCATCCATATTTGGAATCACTTCACAAATGTGAAGGAAAAAATTATAACCCCTGTAGTGTGAATCACCCAAGTTTCTTTTTGCCAAGCGATGATGGACATATATCATGAAGGACAGGTGGATTTTTATGCAGCAAGTTGGGGGTTCAAGTTCTCAACACGATAACTTTCAGTCTTTTCATCCTCACCACAATGATGTATACCATGCGTCAATTAGGTAGGTCCTCACAAACCATATGGAAGAAAGTTTAATGACATGAAAAACAAATTAGAAGTTACAACCTGTTAGGTCTCGGAAAGAAATCATATGGAAAAAAACTTAACGACAGGAAAACACAAATTAGAACCTGCTCCTTTTAATTAATTGTCCTCTCTTTTTCACTTTTTATTATGTGTGCTTTTATGTTACCTAAGCCATGCCAAGGGCAAATAATTTAATAAAAAATCTTTTTTTCTTTTTTTTTTTTCTTAATCTGCAGCTGGAAAAGCTTCTTCGAGAGCATAACAGAAAGATATTTTCTTAAATAACTGAAGATAATAGCTGAGATTGGCGTAAGAAAAAAAAAAAGTGATAAAAGTTTACTTTTCAAACAATTTGCTAGACCAGTTGAAATTTTATGGGGTTAAAAAAACAAACAATTTTTTTCATGATTCTTGAATAATGATCCTAATATAACTACGAGAAAGATACATTCATCAACACATAATAGCAGGCAACACAATGTGCATTACTATTATCTCTACTCCTCTTTCACAAGCTGTACAACATTTTTTTCGCCCTTTATTACCAGCAGATGGGAGCGGTGAGCTTTCAATTTCTGTGGGTTAAAAACTATTTTTTGTGGGAATTCCTAGCCGAAGTTAAGGGATGCGATAAAAGAACTGGAGATACGAAATGTGTACCACAACACAAAATGAAAACTATAAGCCCAAGAAGAGAGCCAACTGGATATTGGGCTAAAGTGTGCCACAGGACTCGAAGTAATACGGACCTTATATGGTTAAAACTCGAAACTCTATGACATGACATCAAACCGTCGATTGAGCGTATTCAGTATTATCTAATCAAACGGTAGAGCTTCAGACAACGCAACGATCCGCGTGAAACCCCAATGAACGAATAAGGACACATCGCGCTTTCTATATAAACAACCCGCCACCTCCATTTTCTCCGTAAAACAAAACTCCATCCTCAATTCAGTGAATTCCGCTCTTTCAACTCTTCTTATATCTTCAACTGCATTCTTCTCACTGATTTCCGATTCCCTCGATGGCCCCGAAGGCAGATAAGAAGCCAGCGGAGAAGAAGCCGGCCACGGCGGAGAAGAAGCCGCCGAGGGCGGAGAAGAAGATCCCTAAAGAAGGCGGCGCCTCCGATGGCAAGAAGAAGAAGAAGGTGAAGAAGAGCATCGAGACGTACAAGATTTACATATTCAAGGTTTTGAAACAGGTGCATCCAGATGTTGGAATCTCGAGCAAAGCCATGGGGATTATGAACAGCTTCATCAATGATATCTTCGAGAAGCTTGCAATGGAGTCGTCGCGGCTGGCGCGGTACAACAAGAAGCCGACGATTACTTCGCGTGAGATTCAGACTGCTGTGAGGCTGGTTTTGCCGGGTGAGCTGGCAAAACACGCCGTCTCCGAGGGTACAAAGGCGGTGACTAAATTCACTAGTTCATAGGATGATTATCATTTTATTATAATCTGTTGTTGATTGGAGAGATTATAGCGTACTTACGGAGATTAATTTATATTTATGAAAGGAAATATAATGGGTTTATGGATTTTCAATGGAATTAATTGATGCTTCACTTCAAGTTTCTGTTTGTACTCTTTTTCTTTTGGTTTTGATTATATATTTGAATGGTGTTCAAGAGAAGTTAAAAGTTAGTTTGAATTCAAAATACTGAGACAAATCAGTGCCCACGAGGGGGAAAAGAACAAGAGATGAAGAAACATCAAAATACTTCCGGTGGACCTTCACAATAAACCAGCGTACCATTCACCAAAACAAACATATTGAACTCTCAACCTTAAAAGAAAAGCATAAAGCATCTGAGGTAGAACAGACATATACCAACAACCACCAACCATGCCAACTAGCAACTAAGAATGTAATTTCAAGCAGCAAATAGAGAGTGGGCAATCGCCAATCAGAGAATTACAATGAGCCATTTGCATTTCAACAATCTCAAACATTTATTTACGAAATTCTTAAACAGAACAGAGCAATATAATGGAACAGTCACAGCTCATTAGCAAGAAACAACTTCCATAAATTCTGATCTAAAGTACAAGCATGTATTTCCATTACTTTTGTAACTGCAGAAAAAACGAAAATGTCAAAGTATGCCTTCCATAGCATTCAAACTGAGCAAACGGCTCAACAAAGATAAAGCATAAAAGTTAACTATTGTGACCAAACTGGAACAAATAAATTGATTGCATGCTTCCATCTTCATCCCATAAAATGACCTTTATTCCAATTTGGATAAATCTCTCACCTAGAACCTGCCATTTCAATGAAAAATGAAATATTAGATGTTAGGCCACCCAATGAAAACTTGAAATTTAAATGCATACCCAACAAGCTCAATACATAAGCATGCAAGCTAACTTAAGACAATTTGAGTCAATGGGAAGATAAAGTATATCATTTCAGGAAAGGAAAATTCTTCTAAGTTCAACTGGATATTCTTGTTTTCCTTTTGGTTCTCCTTTTTCCAGGTATCCCACAAGTATATAGTTCCAAGATATGGTTCATGACACTATAACAATCAATAAATTTTCTAAATTTGATATTTAGTACATGAAATGTATTCATTTAACAAGCAGAGGTGTCACATTCCCAATGCAATCGTGTGTATAAGAATTCAACATGAATAAAAAGGTTTTATTTCTTTCAACATTTGATGGCATGGATTAATATGTTTACTAAGTAGCACAAAAAAGTTGTCAGTAAAACTCTGGATAAACAGAAAAGAAATTGATTGATGCCTCCAATATCTAGTACTTGTTCTCAGAACAAAATGAAAGACAAGAATAAATGCCTTTACCAAGAATGTTAATACCCTTTAAATTCAGACTAAATTCACTAAAATTATTGTGTAAGACCTTATTATTGTTTCTGCATGATCATTTACTGGTTCTAACTCAGATGAATATTTTTTAAGGTCTTAGAATAATGGTGAAGAAGGATAGATTATATTAGTATTGTCATCAGAGGTTTTGATCCATATTTGCCCCTCTTTGAGTTTCTATGGCACGGGGCAACTAGCTACTGGGTCGTGATACGTGAGATTGAACAAAGATTACATTACTATGACAGCTGTTATCTATATGATTTATTTATGCATACTTTTATTCTCTTGCACTTGAACCATCTATATTTGGTGAGCAACAGGGAATGCTTTATATTCCCAGTACTGAATAATCATTCCATTTCCTGTGTGTCACAACCTTTTTTACTAACCATAACTGAAGATTCAAAAAACGTGAGTACTTAAGAGGCAAATTAATGTTTGATCTTTTGCCAAATGTGCATGGCATAAGGTGCCTAGAGAAAACAAGGGTTGAGCCTGGCTCGCAAAACCAAGAGCTCTGGGATTTTTTCCTCTCATCATTAATCCATTCTACTACTCTGTTAGTACCAGTTCTTAATCTGCTCAGTTTTTGAGAGGCAATAAAAACCCCAGAGAAGCAATAAGCCTGGGACAAATGATATTGTTTTTTTTTTTTTTTTTTCTCTTTCCCTCTTGTGAGCTTCCTTTCCCTACCGGCATAGAGCAGTAGTTGATATCTGCCTGCCTCACTACCCCAGAGTCTTAATGGTCGCTTTACTCAGTCCAAGGAACTAGTAAGAGAGATTTTTATGTTAGCCCTCTCAAATTTGTTATGCCCATATTTGATGTGGTTGCATTCAGAAACATCCTCTTGAATATGGTAAGGAAGGGGCAATCCAGCTAGTAGCTGGCTCTCAAAGACAACAATTAAGATCAGTTTCTTTTGCAAATTTGAGTTACATCTTATATTGCATATTACACATACACACCACGTATACAAAATATTTCTTAAATATACACTTGAAATTAATCATATACATGTGACATGCATGTTTATGCATCCAATACAAAATTGCAATAGAAAATCCAAACTAATTTATGATAACCAATTATTTCATAGATACTTCCAATTATTGTTCATCTACCACACAGAAAGCAATTAGATGCTCAGAAAAATGTGCGAAAATACAACTAAGAAACCTAGTCAAACTGTGGGGCTTATATACAGATACATCTGCAGAGGTTTGACAACCAGTATAAATCCTAGGTGAATACATCTCTATGTCAAAAAAGAGTCCTCATAGACACTTGAAGTATGTCTCATGTGCATCATATTAGGTCAGCTTGCATTATAAGCATACAAACTACCCTATACTGAACCATGATTATTATTACAAGCTCAATCAGTACAAGCATATATCAAACATGAACCACATAAATATGGAGACTTAAGAACAACATGCTCGCAAACTAAAAAGTCACAACAGTTTCTAGTGGGAGCCCTAAAAATGCCACCAAGAGCAAAGCACTGGCCATTTCAAAAATTCTACCGTGAGAGAAAATTTAAATGGCAGCACACAAATTCCATCAAAATCTCAAAGAGTTAACCAATTCACGATAATTAAAAAAGACATCTTTTGATTCTGAATAACATTAGACCTCATAACATTTCCAGTATATTGAATGCAAAAAATAAAAAACACATCAGAATATGTACATACTAATAGTGATTAATGCGTGAAATAGAAGGTTTGTTCATTTTATATATACCTAGGGACCCAGAATTTGCATTTAAATTCCGATGAAGAATCCGTCGCTGCCTGACTCCCCACATTCAATCAGCTCTTTCAACCCGACATTGCCCACCTTCTCCTCCTCCCTCTCCTTTTCATCATCATCATCACCAGTCTCCTTCTTTGTAGTCTTTTTCATTTTTCTCTTCGCTGCACCAACCCTCTCAAAGTAATTCCCGTAAATATACTCCGGAGTATAGCCATTCTCCTCATCAAACAACATAATATGCCCATGCCACTCCCAGACCCGATAATCAGACCCTGTTTCCTCTTGAAACCCCACACAGATATGGTGCTCTCCGATCGTAATAGCCTGACCAGAATTAGGTTTCAGTTTTTCGATTTCCCCACTGAGGATTGTGCGGACGATTTCTTTTTCGAGCTTGGATTCTTCTTTAGCGAGCTGGGTTTTGGAAGAGGAGGAGGAATTATCGTTTTCGGAATCAGAATCGGATTCGGAGAGATTGAGGAGCATGTCGGAGAAGAGGAGGTCTTCGAGGGATTTAGCAGCAGAGAAGGGCGGCGGCGCGAGGAGGTTGGGGGGCCGGAGTTGGAGGCGCGACATGAGGGACTGAAGGAGGAGGTTGTCGAAGTTAGGGGTGGGGTTGGAGGAGTTGAAGGAGGAACTGCCGCTGCTGCTCATTGATAGAAATTGAAATGGGGAGGTTTTCGAGAGGGGTTTAGGGGTTTAAGTCAGAAATGAGGGGGGGAGGAGAGAGCCAAAGAAAGATATTTAGACGCATCTATAGTTCTCATCAGGAGGCACTCACCATCGCTATATAATTATGATAGAAGGATTTTCTACCACTCTTACCACTCATTCTCATAATTGAATAATCTTAAATGAATTAATAAATTCATTCTCATAATCCAATAATTTTAAATAAATTTATAGTATTACATTCCATACATTTAAAAAATTTATATTAGAAATAATCAATCACAATATAAAAATATATATATATATGTGATTGATTTGCGTTATAAAAATAAATTAATTATAATTTAAATTTTATTACATTTGTTATATGATATTGAATCTATTTCATTTGAATATGAAATAGAATTTCCCGAACCGAAAATGGGGTTTGGGCTGGGCTTGACTTCTCGGGGTTGAACGGCTTTGGATTGGGACCTATACAAGAATTGCTTTTACAACCTACTAGTAGGCCAAAGTATTAATATCTATTTCTTATTTAACTAATTAGATGTACAAAGTTCACTATTAACAATAAAATAATAATAGTTTATTGCTTATGTCATTTTTTGGGGCTTGGGCCCAATATATTATAATTGTAGAGTTTTAAGGTTCTATATTTTGTAGTTTGAGTTTAGACTTCATTTGTGTGTTTTATGGATAGAATTAACTTGAAATTTTTATCATAAAGTGATAAATACGAAGTCGTAGTCGTCTGAAATTGAGGATGAGGATTGAGAATGAGTATGATTGTTAAGGCCTTAAGGGAACACACATAAAATAAAGTTGAAGGATTTCGTTCATGAAAAAGCAAGAGGATAAGAGTAAAATTGGAGATATTCAATATTGAAATGTATATTTCTTTTTCCTTATAATTAAAAATGGTATACTTCTCAATTCTATTCATTATTTCTCATTTTCTTGGTTTGGATCCAAATAGAACCAAACACAACCTCTATGGAGAAATAAAGCTTATTTAGATGAGATGGCAAAACATTGGTGTAAGGTCCAATGTATTATTAAATTGTTATTATGTAAAACAGTCAGTCATGCTATATTATGCTTGGTCAGTTTGGCCTACAAATAAGTTTCAGGCAAATCTTCCTTGGAATAGATAAAAAAAAACATGACGTTATAATAATATAAGATATTGAGTTCCTATTAAGTCTAATTAAGTATGTCGATATTGCATTGATGATACGGCGCATGGGGCTTGTAATCTAAGTAGAACAAATACATGCATGTGTTGCAGAAAAGAATACCACTAACAATATCAGAAAAGAAAGAAACAGTTAAATACCAAAAGACAAACTTGAAAACCAGATGAATAAATGGGGGTTGTAATATCCAGATGTGCCAAAAAGAAAAAAAGAAAAAGCATTACAACCAACCACTTGTTACACAGCAAATACTATATATTTTGGGGTATTCCATCTTGGTTAAAAAGCAGTATAACCAATCTACCATCATTTAGTAGTTGTTATTCGTCGTCATCTTAAAACTGTATAGAAGCAATTGTAGTATATGAAATATTCTTTCAGAGAAAAACTCAGAACATGGTGCACCACCCTTCGCTTGCAACAGGTGGAAGCAAACTACCGCCTTAAGCTCTCGACTATATAGTCTGCATACAGGTTCCTGCACCAGAGAAGAGCATTGTGTTTGAACAAGATGAAGCAATAACCCATTAAGAAATTATTTGCTAAAAAACAACACTGCTAGAGGGGAAGAACGGATGATTGAGAAAAGGGGATTAGATCTTTTAAGTCTTGAATCAAGGATACCAGGAAAGTAAGTTGATGAATAGCATATAGGGTGGGGGTGCCAAATTCAAAAGGACCTTCAAGGAGTAGCAGAAAAAAAGAAAAACACGAAGAAAATAAAGAAAACCCAGCAAAATAAGAAACCTCCCCAGTCTGAGCAAGACAAGAAGCCTGACAAAATGCAAATATATATTTACTAAGCAATGTGTCTTGGAAGAAAGGTTTCTCTGTAGTGCTCATAGATGTAACCTAGAAAGCATTGATCCATATCAGTTTTATTTGCATGTTTCCATTCTCTCCAGAAGGAGCAAAACATCGCCGTTTGATGTTTATGGAAGTTTATCACGAAATCTTGTCCAAGTTATTTAAAGGGAGAAGGAACCACTCACATGGAACACTGGATTGCATCATATGCGTTTGTGGCTGGAAGAAATTCATCAACTGCAACATCCTTGTTTTCATTTTTCTTGTCTGATTGATAGTGAAGATAACAAGACAAACTATAAAATTCTCATAGACCAAAAACCACAAGTCAAATTCAAGTAATGAGAAGCAGGAACATTTTGGTCAACCAGAAAAAAATCTGGAATTAAGATTTATGATCTTTTAAAAAGGATACAGTCTTCGAAAAAACGGCGGATTTCAGCCAATCGATGGGTGGAAGCTCTTTAATGTCTGTATAGTGTCTATATTCAGGATCATCAGCACAGACGGCAATTATCTTGTCATCTTTCTCTCCCTGTTGCAGAAAACAAGTCAACAATTTTATTTTCCGGAATTGTAAGATGAATGTGATATAAATGTAAAGTATATGTACCTGATCTATCATGGGCATGAGCCCTATTGCTTTGGCCCTGAGAAAACAGCCAGGAAGAACTGGTTCCTGAATATGTTTGTGGAGATAGTTAAATGACAATAAACACTATTCAGAAAGAAAATGTTGTTTTCAAAAGCTTAAAACATTCCAAGGATCGTATTGCCAAAATTTACTGGGTTACGCTTAGCTACCACGATTTTCAAAAGCAGATTAGAGCCATGGCTCCAAATTTACTACCACCCTAAGGAGATTCACGAGTATCTAAGGTTACTAAAGAATGCATCACATGTAAAAAGATGAATTTGGCACAAAACCCAAGATCACTTAATTAGAAATGCTGATGCAATCCAATTTCACCCCCAGGAAAAGGTCAGAGGGTTTCTGGGTATGTCGTTTGGGAGACCTGCACGCAGCCTAATAATATATCAATTTTAATACATGGCTTCTTAATTGCTGGTTAAAAGCACATCCTAAAGGATTTAGGGAGGCTCAGATACACATCTTCTCAGCTTTGGTAGGGCAGCTGTATCCACAACTTGACCCCGTGACCTCCTAGTGACTAATAACTTTTTTTTGCGTCGTCTCCATAACATCTAACAGATGAGAAAAAACACAACGCCACTACTATATATATCACGGACACATTACACCTTGCAATGTTGTTAGTTGGGTGTGATCCAAATAATACATATCTTGAAGAGTATTTTCCCCCAAAAAAACATGTATAATGCAGAAAAGCAACCACCTGTTGAAAAGTATCACACATATTTATCTCAAGTCACATATCAAGTAAAGATTATGCATTTGCAATCTATAATATGTCAGACTATTTGTGAGAAAATGCAGAATTCATCTTACCTGCATAATGACCAATACATCGATTGGGTCACTGTCTTCGCAGAGAGTACGAGGGATAAAGCCATAGTTATGGGGGTACACAACTGATGAGTAAAGAACACGATCAACCTGCAGGTGCAACCATATTTTTGGTACTTCATAATTAACCAACATAACTTGCTATAAAATTTAATAAGCCTGGTACCTTGATTAGACCAGTATTCTTGTCAAGTTCATATTTCACCTTACTTCCCTTACTTATCTCAACCACCTGCAGGGATTACACAAGTTGGTCTGAGAAGCTCCGCAAATTAAGCAAACCAAAATTTCAAATGATCATAGGAGAAAAGAAAAGCAAACTATATGTGCTATATAATCCTGCACGGAAGGAAACATGACAGCAACTGATCCATATATTGTCAGCTCAATGTTCAAATGGCTGTGGTGAGTCAAGCTGAGTAACTCTTCACTACTATTGAAACACAATCTAGTTCGTCAAAATAAAAACAGGGTGCAACTTTATTTTAGTGAATACCAATTTCATGTAATTTTGATCCAACTGCATTGATGCTCAATGCTAACAACCAAATTGAATGAGTTTGGCAAGATGGCAGAAGAATATATATATAACAGGTTAATGAGAGGAAAGAAGCACAGAGGTCCATTGACATCTAATGCAACGCAAGATGGACAAGAAGAAAATGAATAAATAGAAGGGAATGAAAATAGTAGAATAAAGTACCGATAAGAAATCAGACCAACAAAGATTAGGATTCTAGCAAAGCTAGATAACACTGCAGAGAAAAATGGAAATACAACTTTAGAAAGATAAAAGGGATGATGAGGAATGAAACTAAATAAAAAGAAGAAAATAAAAGAGTTGATAAATAGCCATGAAATTGACCACCAATCACAATACAAGGCTTAGTTGACCACATTCAAGTGGAATAGCATATTTATAATTAGTAAACAGTTGGCAAATCTAGAACTGGAAAAATAAAATGGTATTACGTACGAATGATATCTTTGAGTCATGTTATAATGTTCTAAAACTAAACAGGCTCATTTGTCATGAGATCACAGAATAAAATGTTCTCAACTCAAAACCTCCATTTCCATTTGATGACATACTTACAAAGTCTACAAGTACAAAATGATCGACAAATTATCAACTATAAGTATTCAATTTAACATCTAAAATCTTCTCCAATTTATCACAATACTATAAGAATATGAAAAGGCTAAATAAACTTCAATATCCTTACACAGTTGAAAATTATTGGTGCTCCAGGTCCTGCATCAGAAATAAGAAAGAAAAAGATTAAACTTAAGAATGCTAATTGAGATTTGAACATGATGGTAGATGAGTTAAATATATACCTATCTCAAGATCATGCCAAGGATGAGCAGCAACTGTTTTCCTGGTCAGGGAAGAGAGTATCCTTTCATTAAGAGGTGAATGTGATGACTTCTGAACATCAGGGGTTTTGTTTGGCGTCTCAATTGGTGGAGCCATAACTGCAGGTGGCATATCAGGACATTGATTAAGATAAGCTTTCTGATATTACTAAAAAACACACATGATTATCAGGTAATATTGATCTATTATAGAAAGGAAAAGATGTTAGACTTAAGAATTTATTACAGCTCCAACAATTGGTTATAATAACTGTTGGTTCATCTGAAATTCAGGAAATTTTATGCATCCAGTATTTGACAAATTTGGCAAATGAAATTAATAAAGATTCGAACAAAACTGTTTATCTAACGATCAGCCATTTATTATACTCCTATTTGACATATCTACGGATAAGCTATTAAATGTTTCCAGAACTAATATGTTCTTTGGCAGCCAAACACACCTGAAAGGGTATCCAAATCATATTGAATTAAACAATAACATAATTGAAACAATCTTGCCAGCAGAATGGAAAGGGACAAGGTTACTTTTTCCAGTAAATCAAAGTGGGCAAAAGTGTGTGCTGATGAAGCCTTGCTAAAGATTCAAGTGATTTACCATGCAATTTTTAGTTTATGCTTTTTTAATTGTTTCACAAAAAACAACAGCTTTATGCATACATTCAAGTCTAGCAACCGAATAAGAGCATCAAATCAGAAAAGAATTACATAAAAAACGCACGTAAATGCATATAATTTCTAAAACTTAACAAAAATGGTTGAAGTCGGTAGAAAATAAGTTTAATGGAACAGAGCTTTTCTGCTGAAAAATCTATATCCCCAAACATGCATCAAAATTCATATCCTTGTAATAAACTCATGCATAACATACAAATATGACAAAACAAAAGAGCCTAAAATACAGAAAAATACCAAACAAATGTATCCGAATTTAAAAAATACGATGAAGATACGCCTCATACAAAAATGAAGCGTACCTGAAACTATCAAAGGACGCTAATCAAAGCTGGAAGAAAGCGTCTGTGAGAAGATGAAAAAAGCTCAGATCTCGAATAGAACACGGAGCGTAACAATGAAGGCAAGCAAGATATTTATAGTTGAAATGAGTGTTTTAGAGAGAGAGAAACCCTAGAGAGAGAGAGGAGCTGTAAAGGAAAGCTTTCATTCGGAGCTAAGTGGCGGTGGATTACGCGTTCCCGCTCTGTTTCGAGCTTTGCCATTTAAAGACAGCATATTCAAAGGAAAAGAGTAAGAAAACCAAAGTAAAAGGAAAATTCTTGCTATTCTTTTTTCCGTTTTCTTGGCGAATAAATTTGTCATATGGAATAATAAGAAGATTCTCCATGCGAAGTGGGAATATGACGTGACAGTCTTTGATTGGATGATCGGTTATTCCATGGTAGGACACTTTAGAGTTGAGAACCGAAGAGAATTTCTTTCCAATTTTCTTTTTTAATTAGATGATTCAGCTAATATTTTATATAATATATATTCTATATGTATAAAATATTTTTTAAATATAATTTATGTACTTACCAAATTAAAATAAAGAATATGAATTAGTTCGTGCTTGAGCATTAATAGAGTGAAAATTGTGTATAATCATGTCAATATATACAAAATTATTGTATTGTTAATGTTTGATCACATCAATCACGTGTATTGTTAGGAATAACTGAAGAATTATAGAGCAACCTGATAATACTTGGATTTTAGTTTTTCTTATATTGCAAAGCAATAAAGTCATGTATAAGTAAAAACTGATAATTGTTGCAAAACATCATTTGTGGTAAGGTCGGTACATGCAATAACAATTTCAAGGCATGGAGCGAATATTCGGAGCATCAACCAATCAAGGCAAATCATTTTCAGTTCGCATAATTTTATGTTGGATTGAGGTTAAAAATTGACGTGTGTCTTGTCTAATAAAGAGTTTTTCAGCATGCCAAGAATAGTAGGATGGTTGAAATATAGTGGCGTGTCTATTCACCAGAGAGCAGTCCTCATCTTAAAAGTGAAATATATGCAAATATTACTAAAAAGTTGAAAAGCAAAAAAGATCGCACTCTTTTATTATTCTTCAATTGGAATATTTTGTATTATTATTTTTAAAAAACTCTTTAATTTTCATTAGGAAAAAAATTGGTCCAACTCCACATGTTGCATATAAACGTAAGGTTGAACGGGGCAAGGTTAATTACTCAAAAGTTTAAATTGAAGAAGATTATAATGTTATTTAAAATTTGACAAAACCTTATATTATTCATCAGTTCATTTAGACCTCAACTTTGAAAGTTTGAGGTTAAAATGTGTTATGATTCGATTAAAACTTGTTTTGCATATAGAAAAAATTCAAATATAATTTTTAAATTTGTTTATAAAAATAAGTATCCAACAAAGTATTTTTTAACTCAACTTGATGTCGTTTTTAATGATTAAATATAAAAATCAGTCCTGAATTTTGATCTATTTACAAAAATTATTATTTTAAATTTATAAATTACAAATATCATCTAAAGATATTATAAATAGCCCTTGAAATTTATATTTAATTTATAAATACTTCATTTCAAAAGATGTAACTAGTAAAATAAAAAAGATTAATAAATTATTTATAATTTATAAATTTAAAATAATAATTTTTATAAATAAATCAAACTTCAAAAATAATTTTTATAATTAACTCTATCTTTCACGATACGTGTTAAGTTTCTGTTAGTTGAAACTTCAAACCCGTCAATTCACGCTACCTCTTGGGCGTAATGATCTGTTGATGTGTGGCCGTCAATAGTGTATCAACACCGCCGGTCAATGCTGGCACCCGGAATCTCTTCTTTAAGCATTTTTTCTTCCTCTTTCATGGGACTTTGTTTTTATTGGTTTGTTAGACTTGTTTTAAATTTCAAACATTTCAAGGACTTGCGGGGTCTAATTTTCCAGTCCACAGGTAAATTAAAGCGTACGCGATTTCTTGAAAAAATATATATTTGATAATAGGGTTCGTGGGTGGGTGGGTGTGTGGGTCCATTCAAGACCAACAGGACCACCCACCTCTACATAAGTAGATAGACAAAAACAATTCACTCTCATATAATTAATATTTAAAATAGATCGAATATATTAAATTTTATTACTATAAAAAAAAAAATTATTAGTTTAATCTCGGAAGAAGTCCATTGACCTCGGGAGATCGTCCATTTGGGGCTTATAAAGGTATACTTTGATGTAAGTTTCTCACCCAAACAAAGTATTTGGAAGAGGAACATAAAGGGAATGTTCTTTAGAAAATGGATTTATTACATCATGTGTTCTGAAAATGCATATAATATTTTTATATTTTTTTTAAAAAAGAATAAATAATACTTAAATCAACTTTTATAATATATTAAATTAAGAAATGACCGTCTCAGTCTTACACAAATGCTAATTAATTTTTTATTTCATTTTTCATAATTCATAATCATTTAAAGTAATGATTACTCCCATACATATCATATTTAAAATAAATATTTATTAAAAACTTGTTTGTTATTTCAAAATATATAAAATAAGATAAATATTATTTATTTATAGATTTTATTCCTTATATTATAAAATAATAATAAATTATATTAAAAAAATCAATATGCTTAGGTAGTATAATAAAATATTTAATATTTTTCTTGACATTTATAATTTTTGGGTAGCCCATTTGTATATGGGCCTCATTTCTTCATGTGGCAAGTCATTATCAGCATATGCGACCCAAATACACTTTAGTTCTTTTTATTCTTCTTCTTCTTCTTCCACTTTTATTTTATTTTTATATTTTATTTATTTTATGAGCAAATACACTCTAATAGTTGTTGTTATTGAAGAAGACAGTAATAATATCATCTAGAGGATCGTCCCAGATGATGACTCTTCAATGTCCACTCTTGGCCGTAGCATCTGCACAAGCACTCCCTATTTGCTTCACATATGAAATATTTTTTGTTAGCATTTAAATTAATACTACAATTTTATTAGCTAAGTGAATTTAGCATCTATCTATGTTAACCTCTCTATTAGTACGACGACCCACACATTTTTACAAGTTTATGATTTTTTTAAAAATATATGACTCTGTATTACAACTTCTTGATATTTTAATATTTTTTTACGAAAAATATCTTAGCATAAGATAAATTTTAAAACTCTGCTTATCTTTTATTCTTCCATAAAGCTAATATTTTATTTTTATTTTTTTTGTAATAATCAGAACCGCAACTACTATTCCTTAAAAGTATATTGGTAAACTCATCAAGTGTGCAATAACCAATAAATCACACATTTTATAAAACTAACACTTATTAATATGCAGTATCTCAACATCATCAATTCAAAGTTATTTCGATTTAAATGCTGTAATTTTTGAATTATACTCATTTTTTCCCTTTTATAATTTAAATGACCATTGCTTGATTCTTTTTAATTTTTAATTTTAAACTCCAAATATCTAGATTCTAGAAGAGTGGAATCTGTCAGTCCAGCGCTAATGGGCCTGATCCAGGCTGTCCAAAATGTATCCAAACCCATACAAAAAATAAGACGCCCAAATTTCTTAAGGAGTCCAAGAAAATTCATGACCATTCCCCTTCCAAGACACACGGTTTTAAATACTAATTCTCTTTCCATCATTGATTTATTCAAAAATAAAATAAATAATAATTAAAAGAAAATTACAGAATTCAACGACCGACCACTGCTGCTTCCCTCCTCTTTTGCCTCGTTCCTCATTTATTAGATCCATCTTTTCTCTCTTTCCTGCGATCTGGTAATTATTTCCATTCCTCTCTCTATATTCTCCCATTTTAATCTTTTCAAATTTCAAATTTCAAATTTCAGATTTCATTTCATCGTGGGATATCTGAAATATATAAGTGTAATTTTTGTTGCTAGGGTTTTTTTTTTTGAGGAATTTGTTGGGGGGAAAAAACCCAAGTCAGATGGCCGCTCCACCCGCCAGAGCTCGAGCCGATTATGATTACCTCATCAAGCTTCTCTGATCGGTGATAGCGGTGCGTGTTTTTTTCCTCAATCTGTATCTATTTTTTCTGGACTTCTTTTTTATGAAATATGTGAATTAGCTTGTAGATTTCGTATCGTGTCAGCTTCATTTGATGCGAAATGTTTGTAATGTTTCGGCATTTATCATTTTTATTATTTGGGTGAGTATATTTATGATCTTTCCTATGTTCATTTTGATGGGGCTATTGGATGAATGTTAATGAAATGTTTATACCATTTCTGGAAAAAATGGTTAGTGGCTGTTTAAATGCTTTTGTAAATATATGATGTTATTAAAGCCTGTATTTCTGTTTGGTAATGTATAGGAAATTGGAATGCTTAATAGGATTTGATGCGATAATAAGATTTTTCTGTGTTCTAAATTCCTTTGTATTTATTGCATGCGTTTGCAGGCGCATATTTAATGTTATAACTTTGTTTTACTAATTATTGGAAATCACATGAGAGTGGTTTTTCACGTTGAAGGATAACTGAGAATTTCAGTTGGCTTTTAAATCTAAGGGAGATTTGAGAAAATTTTGAGTCAAAGAAAGTGAGATAGCTATGCAAAATAAAATGTTATGTAGTATTAAGTTACTGATGAGCCACAGAAACACGGTGTTGTTTGGAGTTGATGATGTTAGGCTGTGCATTAGATTATCTGTCTCAAATGACTTGATGGAGCTACTGCTTTATAATCCTGTCCGTATTGTTTTGTTCACCCAGAAATGAATGAACCTGCCTAATCAGGATACTGCCCCATCTATGCTGTCAGTGTAACTGGTTGATAATTGGCCCTCTCATGGACCTTAGGTGATAAATATTTTAATCACAAGCGGCAGAATGGTGTTTCGCAAGAAATTGTTGGAACTGTATGATGGAATTTATCTTTGGTTGGTTTAGTATTCTTTTTGTGGACATATTTTACAAATACTTTGATGTACCTTTTACTCAACAATTTGGTAAATTATCTTGTATATGTTGTTTGAAATTGTCATTTGACACGGTCGGCATTGAAGTCTCCTTTATTTTGGTGGCTTTTCCAGGTGTGGGTAAGAGTTGCCTTCTTTTACGTTTTTCCGATGGTTCTTTCACCACCAGTTTCATTACTACCATTGGGTAGGTTTCATTCAAGTATAGAAATCTTGCTACATTTGGCTTTTTAACCTTCTCCTGCCTCCTGTATATAATTCTGTTTTCTCATACAGGATTGATTTCAAGATAAGAACTATCGAGCTTGATGGGAAAAGAATCAAACTGCAAATATGGGATACTGCTGGACAAGAGCGATTTCGAACTATCACAACTGGTATGCGTTAGAGTGATGCAGGAATCTGCTCCCTTTTCCCCCTCTCATTTCTGGAGAGAAGCTAAACTAGAACTCTGTTTCAGTTGCAACTTGTTTCTTCTGCAAAAGTGTTGCGACATATATCTGCAGTATTTGTTTGCAAGTATGATAAGTAGGAAGTTTTGAAACGTGAGGTGCCATTGGTTAAATGAGAAGAAAGTAGAGAAAAGAAGAGTTCGCGTATGATGATCTAGGGTGTTTGGTGTTTCCGTGCAATTTTGCTTAGGAGTACTATTTGATGTGAATATTTTGCTGCTTATGAGTCTTTAAGGCTTATTTGTAAAGATGTGCAATTTTGCACTTGGGCAGAAGTGCTGATTTGAAAAGTAAATGAGTTCTTTATATTGTTGGATAGGCTCAATGCACAATCATAGTTCTCACTCGCTGGACAACTATCCAAATTTTCCTTGAAATATTAACATCACGATAATTTAGCTCCATTATATTACAGATATTATGAAAATTATTGTATTTTCTTCCTCTTTGTTTTTGCTTATTTCCCCCCTTTCCATATATGCCTAATTTTGAGTTTCCTTCTCGTCTTTCTCTCTGTCCTCTATGGTCCAGCTAACGCATGCCTCCCAATCTCTCCATTCTCTCCCTCTATCTCTTTTGTTCCCTTTCTGTTTTTCTGGGTCCTTCTTCCCTTTCTTCTTTTCTTCAGAACCACTTTCCTTTTTCCTGCTGATTAGTTTGTGGTTGTTGGTGAGGACTATATGATGTTAATGACGGTGTAAGGTGGTGACAAGGGTTGGGAATGGTGGAAAATGAGTTGAAGGGTGGTGGGGGTAAGTAATTCTGTCAGGAGCTTGTGATGTTGGGTTAGGGGATGGATGATTAGGGTTTAGCAAAACGGCAACTCGTGTGTATATACTAGATTGGAAAATAAATTATTTGATAAATATAATAGTTATTCTCAAGTATTATGTTACATTTAAATATATTAACTGCAGCAGCATTACTCAACTAAAAGAAAAGTATAATTTGGGGGAAATTTGTGAAATTAAAGGGAAGTAAATATATTCGTGCAATTTTGGTTTAAAAAATATGGTCAGTCTTATATTAAGACAAGACACAGACATGCATTATTCATGTTTAGCTGATCAATCAGCCAAAAAATGAGCCACACAGAGCAGTCTACCGCTAGGTTGGGACCTTGTCTAAGAAAACCCTTTTATTACTTCTCTGTTAATTGGCTATGTTTGAGTTTTGGGCATACTAAACTATGAATTAGTTATTAAATTCCATGGGGTTAGTAAAGGCAGTTATTGCACCTTTTGAAACCTGATGGGTGATTGCCTCAATATATAGCAGAAGCCAGAAATTTTGCTGGGAATTTTATGTGGCTTAATTCTGCCTACTTCTGATTATGCATTTTCTGCATTTAGAAGGTGTTTGGCTAAACTTATTTAAAACATTTTATAAGCTCGGTGCTAGATCTATTGTTATAATTAATATGATCAAAAGTAAAGGACTTTGTTATGATCTTCAAAATAATTCAGGATCCATTTTATTATTATTTTTATTTTTTAATTTAAAGGAGCTATCCCAACAGCTTCTTTTGGAGCTGTCTTTTCCTAAATTTTTTGCCAAACATTTGAGGATACCTCATAAGCTTTCGAACATCTTTGTAAGATATTTTAAGGAGCTTAATGCCAATTATTTTTTGATCTATATGTTTGTAGCCATTTAGATCCCAAAGCATCTTTTTTCTTTCTTGAATTTGTTAATTTTTTGCCTGAGTAAATGCTTCTTTTGCAGCTTACTACCGTGGAGCTATGGGTATATTGCTGGTGTATGATGTCACTGATGAGTCATCTTTCAACAGTAATCACTCTTCAATTGGATCTTTCTTTTATATTATTGTAATCACCAGTAGAGGATTCATCTTCTCTTTTATGTTCATTAATGTTTTTCTTATGAATCAATTAACTTTTTAATTGTGCAGTTATTTAACAATATGTCTATTTTGTCAAAATTGACTTCATCTTTTTCTCAGACATTAGGAATTGGATCAGAAACATTGAACAGCATGCCTCTGACAATGTCAACAAGATATTGGTGGGAAACAAGGCTGACATGGATGAAAGCAAAAGGGTATTCTCTTTCTCTCACTTGACATGCATATACATCTGTGGATGCGTCTGTGTGCTGGAGTTTGATGTTACCTTGAGTTACATCTAGCCTCAATCAACTTGAAACTCAGCATGCATGTATTTCACATCAATCAAATCTAAACCCATTTAATAGATCTTGGAAATTCTAAGAATTAGAATTACAAGTGAATGATGACAGAGAGCCATCATCATGATCACTGCCAGTATGATTAACTAGAGACTTAAACGTTATTTATTGTCTTTTAATGTGCATACATTTCTCTAATCTTGCTCGTTTTTCCACTATAATGCGACACCAATTAAAATTCAATAGGCCGTTCCTACCTCCAAGGGTCAAGCACTCGCTGATGAATATGGAATCAAATTCTTTGAGACAGTAAGTAGCACATGTTGCTTATGTTGGAATTTTATATCAAAGGATTCAGTCTAAATATCATAATGTCATACAGAGTGCTAAGACAAACATGAATGTGGAGGAGGTTTTCTTCTCAATTGCCAGGGACATAAAGCAAAGACTTGCTGAAACTGACTACTCAAAGACTGAGGTATCAAGTGTTAGTTATACCTGCAGGCATGTTTATTTGAGTATATGTCTGCCATATCAAGACTGATCGATGTATTTTTGCGTGAATGCAGCCTCAGACCATAAGGATTACCCAACCAGACCAGACACCAGGGGCTGCCCAAGCTGCTCAAAAATCAGCTTGCTGTGGTTCTTGAGCAAAACCCTGTGATTAATAGGATGGCCAGATACACCCCTTAAATAGACCATTTTGACAGAGGGACTAGTCTTTGTTATGACAATATCGGTGTTGCTTGTATTGCCATCCCTCCCATTATTTTTAGATGCTACACAATTGTGTTTTATTGGCATATCTTTATTAAAGGAATTAATTTTATTTGTTTCTCATGGTGGTGTTAAGATGAAAGCTCAATCCCAGTCAAACTCGAAAAGTTGGACAAGCCAAATGTCTTGTTCCAACTCTTTTCATGTGTCGAGTGATGCCATGTCTGGTTTCTCTAAATCAGGCTAAGCCTTTGGATTTTTGCTGCATCTGTTTGGGATGCTTGAAGATCTTTAGAAACCGTCTGCACAGACATTGCGGTAAAAGTGTAAAGACGACTTCTGGTAAAACATAGTTGGTCACTTAAGATTTTAAGCTGTAATAGGTTTGCACATCAATGCTAAAAATTATGAGAAGTTATTTGTTTCCCCTGGAAGATGAGGCAGCGGAAGAAAACATTTTAGACAAATATTCAACCAATTCAGGTTGAAATATTTATTATCGATTCCTGTCAAAAAGGAAGGACAGGGAGACTGATACGACAGTTATTTTTCTTCTTTTCTTGAAAGTGAATCTGTTACTACTTTTCTTGCAGCTAAAAGAATATGAAATCTCTATCAAGCTTCAAGACTTGAACCTTTCCAGACCAAGCCAATTCCTTCAATTTTCTTCAGCTTCCAATAATTGTTTCCAACTTTATGTAAAGGCTCCGACATTTCTTTGAATTATTAAGCTTTTCCGTTTTGAATTTCTTCTCCTTTTGAATATGAAATTGATTTGCTCGAAATTGTTTTGTCTACGATAGTGGGAAGTTTGAAGTGTTGCCTTCTCTTTCTCTGTTTTTTATTTTTGTTTTTTCGGCCAATAGTACGAGAATATATGACAATAGCTTTTATGATGATGATATGATGCTCTTGGAATTGCACTGCGTGGAAGGCACAGTCCCTGTATCCATCCATTTTCATACGGCATATTTCATCTTATATATATTCTTACTGGAACGTACTGATGTGGCTCGTTATCTTTGTCAAAATCAGGTGAAAAACCACTCAGAAAACTTTAGATTCGAACATTTGGAAAAATTAAAGGATATTCGATGAGTTGCACGTAAATAAGTAGTTCTATAACTTTTCTTGTAATATTTATTGTGTATATGATTTCGTTAAAATGATTAATATTTTATAATTAAAAACATAGCAAAACAATCAAAATTTAATAGGGTAATCTCAGAATTGATCATAGCCAAAGTTATATTTCGTTGACCACATAATGAATTTAATACATCTTTAATACATGATAACATAGATATTTTCCTATATTTATTGATAACTTGGGAATTACAGCTCACAATTTCTTTGACAAAACACTTTAGTATCCAATATTTCGAGTTTACAGGTGAAATGAAAGTTTGAAGGTACTACTTGATACTCATGACAATAAATATAATATCAAAGCTCTCTTAATTTATTTACCAACTTAAGAAAAAAAAGAATTTCTCTTAAGTCGAGTGGTTTTCGTCCCTTCTAAGCAATATATACTAATTGCCTAACATCATAAGATCTGTTTACAAGACTTTATGTTAAAATAGTTTGTCTTTAAAGATGGATTGTAAATGGAGCTTTATTCAATAATTAACTTTTTATATTGTGAGATACTTTACTTAATTATTCGCATTAAGCTCATAGTTACGTTTAGAAGTTTAGAAGGCATTGTAAATTAAATAACCATTGATTTAAATGGGGTTTTATCCGACCATTAAATTATTTGTATTATGAGGTACCTTACTTAATTATTCTCATTAAATTTTCCGTTATAATTGCAAGTTTAGAAGCCTATTGCAAATTAAATACCAACCTATGAATAGAGGGTACAACTACCATTACACAGTCGAAAAATTCGTATTTGTATAATTGTATAGACATAGATATATTGTACCTGAAATGAAAGTGGGAAGTTATTAATCAATTTTCACGCCAAAAAATACAACATTTAAGCTCTCTTGTTTTATTTACCAAAAGGGAAATAAAAAAGAAAAATATTTTTCTTAATTCAAGTGGTCGACATCGAATTTTTTTCTGTCACTTTTCTATTGATCCGCTCATAAGTCATTTGCAATTTATTTATGCACTTTAGCAAATTTATTCTAATTGCTTAATATCATGAAGCCCTGTTTAAAAAACTAAGTTAAAGTAATCTGTCATCTGATATCAATGTTAAATAGAGTTCTATTCAACCATTAATTATTTGTACTATATATGAGTATGAGGTACTTTAGTTAATTATCCTCGTTAAGTTTAAAATTATGATTGGAGTTTAGAAGCCTATTACAAATTAAATTACCATTGATAATAAATGGAGTTTGCTCAATTATTAATTGTCTCAACTATAAGATACTTTACCGTAGTAAGTTGATAGTTATGATTAGCTAATGAAGTTTTGTCCAAATTGTAAAGCTGAGGGCTCAAGAGTTTATAATTAAGAGATTTTGGATTTGTGTCCCAACCATGTGTGGGTATCTCTGATTATACTTAATTAGCCGTCTTTGATATCTTCATGGGTTTTGATAAATTATGTATTTAATCGTTTCTTTAAAAGAAAAAAAAGTTCATATATCGTTATGATTGGAAGTTTAGAAGCTTATTATAAATTAAATAACCAACTAATTTATAGAGGGTAGAGGGTACAATTGCCGTAACACGAT
The DNA here is from genome assembly GCA_019321725.1 of Paulownia fortunei. Taxonomy (NCBI): domain Eukaryota; kingdom Viridiplantae; phylum Streptophyta; class Magnoliopsida; order Lamiales; family Paulowniaceae; genus Paulownia; species Paulownia fortunei. The sequence continues at coordinate 888,748 of JAGSPU010001569.1, read as the reverse complement.
TAAAAGAAACAAATTGAATTATCCATATTTTATAGTATAGATAATAAAGAAAAAATTTAGGTGAACAAGAATATTATGGACTAATAATTGAATTTGCGACAAAGAAAATCCATGAAGAATATTCAATCCTTGGAGGGAGTGGTCGAAAGAGAATTCCAAAGCGAATTGCACTTATTGAAATTTTCTTTCTCAGAGTCAAAAATTGGAGGAGGAGATAGTACAAAAATCTCGTGCAAAGATAGCTTCTTCTTTTGGAAAGTGGCTGCCACAAAATGAATTATAGGGTTTTTGTGGCCACTCTTTTATAATGCAGAAACATCAATTTGGATGCCTACGCACGTTTGCACTCCCACTTCCATGACCAAAATATTTTGCATTCTGTAAAGATTTAAAGTTCAATGGAATTATTGTGTAAAAGGCTACTCAATAATGACACTATATGTGTATTCTCTGCCGACGCGCAACAATGGAAAAAAGATAATGAAAATCAAGGCAAAGTAGTAGTGCTTTTGATGCATGAGTCTATGATGGTAGCTTGCATTGTGACGAGGTGATAGATTCATTCTATTACCATAACTTTGTAATAAAAAAAATTGTATTTGGACTCGATCCATATCATATTTTTCGATATGGAAGTATTACATGTAGAAATCAAGTTTGTAAAACGAGGAATAAAAATATTAGCCATCTTACCACAATGATAATCGAGAATTCTCTTATTGTATTCACTTGACGTCGATATAATTGCACCAAAGTAGTAAGCTTGGACAACTTTATATGCTTTATGATGTCAAAATTATTTGCGCGGACAGATACACAAACCATTTGACGTTGCAGGAATCACACATTACTCACACCATTATTCAATATCAACACGATCCAAGATTTCACAACTGCTAAATGTTGATAGTTCTAGTTAACAATTCTGATTCCACTACAAGAATTGACGTTTCTTTGAAAATCAACCATGAATCAAGATGACTGCAATCCCCATTGAACTAATTGTCTACATAAAATCATTGAAGTGGAGTCCTCCTCTGAGAAATTTTTATCCAAATATGAGCAACAGAATTTATACTGGGATGACATGAGGCATAATTTCCACCTGGCCTACACACTAGTTGAAATTGGAAGTTGATTGTGATGGGTGGAACAGTCAGATTCCAGAGGACATAAAAATTTTCAAAGGAAGATATGCAATGTTTGGTGCAATGCCAATGCAGAAAGCACAAGAAAAATAAAGTGTTAAAAAGCATATCAAAACTATGGGACTCAAGGGCCATAGTGTCTTGACTAGGGTGGTCTATGTATCAATTACACTATAGACTACTGTGGGACCTTTTTTTTTTGGCTTATGATCATACTCAAACAATATTGACTTAATTCTCTGAAATGGTTTTAAAAAAATATATATATGTATATATATATACACATGTATTTTAATCTCCACCATTTCATGAAGGTAAAGAAGAAAAGTTTGAAAAAATAATAAAAGAAAAATTTTATAGACTTTTTTGTTAAAGAGGGAAAAAAATATTTAATCTGGTCAATCAAGGTCTAAAGTGATGTGAGCTGAGGAGAAAGTATTTGTTGATTGATGAGTCTACATAAATTCATTGTTAGTGGAAAAAACAAAACAAGAATAAACCAATCACAGCACATACTAAAGGAATCAATGGAATCACATAGAACAACTCTATGGAATCAATTATTATAAATTTTATAAATAAAATCCAAGCATCTTTTTGTGGATTGTCTAATAGTAGTCCTTTTCGAAAGGCCGAGAGAGAGAGAGAGAGAGAGAGAGAGAGAGAGAGAGAGAGAGAGAGAGAGAGAGAGAGAGGAATCTTCATCTACTTTTTTTTCTTAAATCTTGCACAAATTCTCAAGAGACTTTTTTGATATATGTCATAAAGTTGATAAAAATCCAAATTTTTGGGAATTAAGTTAAGTTGGCAGTTTCAACACAGTCCAAGAATCTGTAGTTAAACACAAACTTGAGGCTACCAACTTTCTCCACTCAGCTTGAGAATGATTTGTTCATAAACCAGCAGTTTTACCTCAGTTTTAGCACATAACAAGAATATAAGAATGAACTTAGACAATTCTTGAGTCACTTCATGCAGTCATGTAGTTCAAAGAATGTAAGAATTAACCACTCATCTTTACAATAGATAAGCTCTTGAAAGGAGTATTTATTAGTGGAAAAGGTCAGAGTTAATTTGCCCCAATCGAGTGAAATAGAAAAGAAAAGATTGAAGGAAAAAACAAAAAAAATGAAAAGCATATATGTAAAAGAAAGCCAAAAGCCATGTAGAGTGTTAGAGCCATTTGGCTGCTTTTGACCCACCATTTGTCATCTCTACTCCGCATATATAAGCCAATGTTGTCCCCTGTTTTTCCCCACATTATATTTCAGACTACGCATGGCAAATACCACAAGAGAAAGTATTTGAGGAACTTTGATCCAGTAAAGGGTAGATATTGAAAATAGGTTAAGAAAGTTGGACTAGAAAGGTAAGTCTCCAACTCAAAACAAATGCTTGAGCTTACTTCTAACATCTTTGCATGAACTATTATGATGCCCGTTGATCATTTTGAAATTTTTATTCTAATTAATTTGGTAATCTCGTGTTTCATTTTATAGATGCACATTAAGTGTATATGATTCAGATCAAATGTATATATAAAAAAATATTTCATACACTTATCATATATGTCTTGATTTACAATACAAGATGTAACATGATGATCGGAATTGAGAATATGTAAAGAACATGTGCATTTACGTTTTCTATTGTGTAACAATATTTGCATGCCAAAACAATATTTTGCTTTTTCCTTCTTCTTTTTTTTTTTTTCGGTTTTCACCATGATTCAGTTTATACTTTTTGTTGGTCTTGTTAATACTATAAAATGGTTGTAAATAGGTCTGGATTTGGGACGTGAACATCGAAAGACAACAAAAGTGAAAGTTGTGGTACATATAGAGGGAAGAATGAAGATATCAAGAGATAGCATGCACATTTTGTTTCACAAGGCAAAACCCTTTTTGGCTGTAGTTTTCTTACAAGCAGGGCTGGCGGGCATGGATATCATTTCTAAAGCTGCATTAAACGAGGGGATGAGCAATTACGTGTTCGTGGTCTATCGGCATGCTGTAGCCACCATCGTCATTGCCCCTTTTGCATTGGCCCTAGACAAGTCAATCTCTTTCTCTACAATTCACCTTCTATTTGTGTGTGTATGTAGTGCGTGTTTGAGTGTGTATCTTCACGTCTATTTGTCTGTGTATGTAGTGTGTGTTTGAGTGTGTATATTCACCTTCTCTTGATCTTAGTTAAATTCTTGCAAAAATAAACCAAACAATGTTGTCCTACAGGAAAATAAGGCCAAAGATGACTACTACTATATTTGTCAAGATTATGCTTCTCAGTATCTTGGAGTAAGTTCCATATAATCCAAGTCATTTTTCATTGTGGGTCATTTGCAATATTAATCATTGTCTATTGAACTTTTGAGTTTTTGATAAAAAAAATAGGCCAGTTATAGACCAAAATCTCTACTTCCTGGGGATGAAGTACACAACGGCGACGTTTGCAGCTGCTATGTCAAACGTTCTTCCTGCCATAACATTCGTCATAGCGTGCTTCTTCAGGTGCATTTAGTTGCTTCATAATTACTAAAGTTACATTCTATACTAATAATAATAAATATAGTAAGTTATAAAAGTATGAACACAATAAAAGTATATGTACAAGTATAATATTTAAGAGCTTTTAAGGTGCACTAATATATTTAATAAATTTTTTTGGAGTAAATATATTAAAAACTTATAAACTCCTTAAAAATTGTTAGGAAATCCATAACTTATTATAAATATTTTTAGAAACTCCTTTACTTTAATCATATTAATTATAAAATTCTCATTACTTATATATTGTATAATCTTATTTTAAGAGTCCAAACACTTTAAGAGTTTTTTTTTTAAAATAGCATTCAGTATTTTGTAAGCTCACAAAAAATATTATTAAAATATTAGAGCTTATGGGATTTTAAATAAGTTTAGCTGAATATATAGTTTAAGTTCAATTTACTGGTAAAATCAATCCAGATTTATACATATGTTGTATTATTTTTTTGGAGACATCATATTTAAACAACCCAGGTGCACCTTTCCAATTTGATTAATGCATCATTTCTTTCAAAATCAATTATTAGAACAATCAAATTGATTGGAATCAACTTACCAATCTAATTATATTTAAGTAGCATATTAAAGTGAATAATGCATCATTCTTTCAAAGTCAATTATTAGAATAATTAAATTGATTGGAAGCAACTTATGAATCTAATTATTAACCTACGGCTAAATATATTAATTTTGATATTTAAGTATTTATGTTCAACTTTCCAGTTTATTAAAAAATTATAAAAAATATTTACTCCAGGCTTGAGAAGGTAAAGTTAATGAGCATCCGAAGCCAAGCCAAGATAATTGGCACACTTGCTACAGTTGCAGGAGCCATGATCATGACCCTAGTACGAGGCCCAAATATGGATCTGCCATGGACAAGAGGAGGAAGCAGCCATGCACATCAACAAGGTGAAGTAAATCTTCAGCATTCAATCAAGGGTGCCCTCATGATCACAATTGGATGCTTCAGCTGGGCTTGCTTCATGATCTTGCAGGTAAAAAAGAAAATATAAAACTTTCTAATTATAAAAAAAAAATGTACCAATTTAATTCATAATATAAATCGTCACTTTTCTATGGATTTGCAGGCAGTCACACTAAGGACATATCCTGCTGAACTATCCCTCACTGCATGGATATGCTTATTAGGAACTGCAGAGGGAGCGGCAGTGGCACTAGTAATGGAGAGGGGAAACGCAGCAGCTTGGTCCATAAATTGGGACACTAAGTTCCTTGCAGCTGTCTATAGTGTAAGATAAACGCATTAAAGACACTTATGTTATGCGAGACATTATAGTCATAAATTTATTTGTTTATACTAAAAGCGAAATAGAATATTTGTAGAGGAATTCAACATTGATTTTGCAGGGTATATTCTGTTCGGGCATCGCTTATTATGTCCAAGGAGTGGTAATGAAAGAAAGAGGCCCTGTTTTCGTGACTGCATTCAGCCCTTTGGGCATGATTATTGTTGCTATCTTGAGCTCTTTCATTCTGGCTGAGCAAATGTATTTAGGAAGGTAAATACGAGACCTGTTGTATTTTATATTGCATATCAAAACGTGCACGAATATTTTCTTGAATATATATCTCAAATTATTGTATACCCAAAGTAATTGTCTATTTATACAGGGTTGTTGGTGCAATTGTCATTGTTATGGGCCTTTATTTTGTTGTATGGGGTAAAAGGAAAGACTACGAATCCCCATTGATTCAAGAACAAGAAATACCAGTAAAGCAAAGCACAAATATGAATGATGGCAGCAATGGATGTTCAAACTTGGAGGTTGTTACAACTAATGTGCCCAGAGGATGAGGAGCTGTTGAAGATGATGAAAGAGTAATTGTGTAGGTGGTCAGAATCCAAACATTTGTTGTCGTTCTAACAAATAAAAAAGCAACAAATTGTGGACTTCCATTGAATACTAGCTGCGTATACGCACTATTTTAGTGATTAAATACACAACAAAATACCATCACTGTTCGAACACTCAAGAATCTACCAACAGATTTTGTCCAAAATTGAATAACTAACAAAATGACATATGTTGCGTGGAGTATTTGATTAGACTTATGTATAAAATATTTTTTAAATATATATTTAAGATTAATTATTTACACTTAACATGCAAATATGATATGAAATACAAAATATAACATAAATTGAAATAGATGATGTCGGGTGTGAATTTTAATATTTTATTTAGTATATTTAAATAACAGTAATTTTTAGTATCAAACACAGAAAATCATCATGGACTTTCATATTAAATATTATCGTCGATCTAATTAATAATATAAATCAATAATTCATGTGAGAGAATCATCAATTTAAATATTTTTTTCTAATAACCATTGAAGCATGATTCTTCATTGTGGGTTTTTTTTTTTTCTAATAATCATCAATTCCTTATCTGATCTCGATTACTTTTTTTTTTTCCCTAAAAGTTTAATCAAAATGCACATACAAAAACTGTATCCCTTTTAAATGGGCTTGGAGCTCAATATGGTAGTAGTACATATCAACTTTTATGCCTTTTTCTTATAAGAGATCCCATGTGCTCGTGTATATTAATAATTCTTTTTTAATTCCTATACAAATTTTAGCAATTTATGAGATTATTTTATTAGGTCAATCTAATCCGAAGGTTGCCCTTATGCATCAGAATGGCCCACAAACACTCCATTGGGCTTAGCTAGAGATAATTATTGAACGCAACTCATTTGTCCAGTTTGCATCGAGTATCAACTAGTTTTAATACCCATATTTTATTCATGATAAAAATTATAAGAAGGTGAAAGCTTTATCTCAAAATAAAATAAAATAATAAAGGTCCAGGTTAATTTTTCCATCTTTATCCTTATGTATTTCATTTTACCATTATGATACTAAAATCTAAATCTAAAAAGATAATTTATTTAACAAAAATTTGAAAAATAAAATTATGAATTAAGTACGAGACAACTAAGTGTGAAATTGAAATGTTCGAATGGATTATTTAATTTATTTCCGTCAATCCAAAACTACAAAATTCTCAAGAAAAAAATTATAATATAAGATTTTCACATATTTGAGCCACTTAGACTTGGTAAGTTGCTTTATATATATTTACAATTTAAAAAACCTCTCAAGCAAGGGGACAAACAAAAGAAAACAAACTCTGAAAAACCAAAAATCAAGTTTTCTGTCATGAATACCTTTTTTCAAAAAAAAAAAAAAAACAATCTAAAAATCCAAAACTCAATGCGCATAGATTTATACCTTTTCCAATAATACTATAGCATTATTAATAGTTCATAAAAATAGGCGTCCATCATCACTATCACGGTATCACCACGTTCATCTGTACAAACACGTGTCCATCGCCCAGCATGCTACCACCCAGCACGCCGTGACCCGCGTGTGGTTTTAATATCTCTCCGCACATGAACTTTTTGAATTGGGGCCAGGCCGAGTGCCAATGGTGAAATAGAGAAACGCTCGAATGTGTATTGTATGCTTCTCAGTCACATCTCCACGTGTTAGAGGGTCAGTGGTCAATTTTTGAATACAGCTGGGCTCCGCCCATTGGTTGGTTATTTTTGGGCTGTGACGGAGAACCTAGGGGCGGTCTGTATGCAACTCTGAGTTCTAGTGACTAACAAAAACTCTTCAGTTGATGATGATAAAACAGCTGATTCTGATAGCAAGTCCGGTGGTGGTTTTGAAGTAATATTGGAAGTGGGGTTGGGGTAGCTGGGTAAATTTACTTGTACTGAGAAAAGTGAATAGACAGGCCTGTGGTCTGAAAATCTTGATTCACCCCTAACATAGCACATTTGTTTAAGCCCTTCTCCTTTCCAAAGAATCCTGTCACACCTATCAATTTATTCCGAAAAAAAAAAAATGTCAGGAGAAAGATATAATTACAAGAATATTGGGAAATTCAAGAGTTAAAGATTAATTATATAAAAAAATAATAATAATTTGGACACATAAAACAATGTCAATGGTGTGAAGTAGGACGTAGAACTCAACTCAATTACTATTAATTAAATTTTAAATAATTCATTGAAAACCCTAATTACACAATTAAAGATGTGTTATATTAAATCTTTGCCAATAGTTTGCGTGATGATCCGAAAGAAATGCGAAGACCTACCTTAAGTGAGCCTCGGTCTCGAGAACTGAACTGGCCGACATTAGTGAAAATTAGACTACTTTAAATACCGACCATTAACTTCTAATATAATTAACTCATATGACTTCGCTAACCTCGTAGGAATCATGTTTAAATTATCTGACCCCTTGCGTCAGTTCGGTGCAACGAATCTAATGAATAAAATTCCTTTTTAACAAGTATAATATTCAATTATATGTTTGGTTTATTAGATAAGTATTTCACTTCTATTAAGTAGCAGTGATAAAAATAGTCTGGAACTGTACATTATCTGGCATGTTTATTACTTTAATAACCGACCTCCTACTAGTTTAAGTTGACTAATTATGCCATTGAAGATGTGAATCAAGGTATTAAAAAATTACGGAATATATATATATATATATATTATTTTTTTTTTTGTTTTTTTGTTTTGGGGGGTGGGGGTGGGGAGTTGGAGTTGGGGTGGGGCTGAGGGTTGTGGGGTGTTTTGTCCATATGGGCTCAAGAAATTTCTTGACCCCGACAACTTGATACAAATTGGTCCAAGATGCTTGATTATCCTAAATAGCGCCAGTGTGCCACTAATTAGGAATCAGAACAAAATATAAGAAGATTTGAAGTCTTACCAGGCAGGAGTCCGGCGTTTCTCTTTGGAGATGGAGGTTTGAACAACGTAACGGTCGGAATTGGTGACATATTTGTAGGTTGGAGCAAAATATATTTCCCCTTCTTCCCACCCTTGGAATACTCTACCAGCTTTTTGTTCTATTCTCAACTGTCACAATGTACAACATTTATTTTTTAAGAAAATAACCTTTAAAGGAAAATTTTCAATACTTTATTCATTGCCATTTTACATTTTCTTTTTTTGGGGAGGAGATACGCAAATTTATATCAGAAAATACAACATTCTCTTAGCAGAGAAAGTCGAATGTACCTCATCTTTCTCTAGAAGGGTTTGCCAATCATTCCTTTCTAGTAGCTCATAGGTATCACCACAATTTGATGCAAGTCGATAATTCAAGTCCCCAAGCCAAATTATATTGCTAGATCAAGACCAATCGACGGCAAAGTAAGAACGTATAGGCCAACACATTTCTGAATTTAAAAAGAAAAAAAGAAAAACATTTTATGTTTTAATACATGGAGGAGGGCAAAATGAAAACTCACTCATGATCCAAAATACCATCGGGTGGAATTGGTTTTCCTGGAATTCTAAAGGGATGAGAGAATCTTGTTCTCTTCATAATCTCCATTACATCCATATTTCTTCGAATCGCATGACCCTCTTTGTCTCCAGAGGCTAAGTGAGTACACACGAAGCAAAATGTTGTTTGATGCAATATCATACTGATAGATATCGATCCCTAACATCAATCAAACAAATATATAAATTTTTTCAATAATCCATCAATGAAATATCAGCAAATATATAATATTTTGATACAAAAGATATTGTAACATTTTGAACAGAACCAAAATATTAGAATAGGGGATAAAATAAGACTTTAACTTGATCAAGAGGGCAGCAAGGGAAATTTAGGGGGGCAAAATTATGATCTCTCTTATTAAACCACCTAACATTATGAAGGTATCAAAAATCAAGAATGGGGGCACTTGCATGTAACTATGCATGTGAAAAATTTGGACTTGCAGTAATACCTTATTTCCAAGGTATCCCATGATACCTCTTCCAACGCACGAGACCTTCAAACTACTAATATGCTGATACAAATCCTCACGAACCCACACGCACAAAAAGATCCCAACCATCTGCTTGCTGGCAGCCAAACTGTACTTAGGTTGTGCTGTACTAGAATGTTTTGCCGATTCGTCGGGTGGGCTAGGTGAACCCTCCTCACTGGAGCAAGAATTGGATCTTAAACTCAAAATTTTTTCGAAACCCTTCTGTTCAATGAGCTCATCTTCTAATGAAAGCAAATCCGAAAAGCTGACTCTTGGTTTGGAATATGGATGTTGATCATTTGGGATAGGGGACTGTTTGGGAACAGAACTATCTGCATTTCGATTTAGAGCTTGGCGGATCAAGGATTGCCACCTTGCAGCCGGACCACAGTCCTCGGGTCCTAGCACATTGCCTGCATTTAGAGGTACAATCTCCTGGAACCTGAATTGTATGCCAACAAGACAAAAAAAAAAATATTAAAATTGCTGTCATTAATTATCGTATACATGCAATGCACACCTTATGTCCATGGGACTTCAGATTGGATAGAAAGTTGATCAGTTGGAGGACATACCCAAGTACATAAATGTCAGCTGGTGCTTTAGTCCTTAACCAATCTGTTAGGTTTAGTCCATCATGCGGTGATTTGCCTCCTACATTCCATGTCCCCACGAACATCCTAAAAAATCAAACAAGTAAGAACATTCGATCTCACAATAATAAAACAAGAAATTATACTCCAAAAACCATTAGGCCATTTCTATCTAAGAGCAAAGTTGAAACAAAAATCACTTCACTAAGGTAAGGTGAATTGGACTTCTTTGATCTATTTATCTATTTTAAATTAGTGACCATAAGAATGTGATTTTATTTTCTAATTTTATTCAATTTAAAGAATCATGTCATTTGATAATTATGGATTAACAAACTTAAATAGAAAATGAAATTAGAAAGGCCAAGCGCCCACATCTTTCCAATGACAAACTTTTTAATGCCAAGTGAGTTGTAACTAAACATGGAAAAAGTTGGGCAAATGATTTTAGCAACTAAGATGCAGCTTCTTGGTTGATCTACCAAAAATAGAATAAAAAGACACCCACATAATTATTAGCAGTGATTATTCAAATCATGATTCCAATATTACACAAATATAGTACAAAATTCATCAACACACTCAACTTATCTAAAAAGAAAAAATATATCGAATTTTTTGTTTCCCCTTACCTGAGGTTGAGGCTACTAGTGACATGAGGTGCTAGCTGATTGAATCCTGGCCGTTCAATTTCATTCCTCGTTTCCATCAACCATTCTTCTGATACAGGATTAGATTGAGACTCAATTAGGGATTTAATTACAAAATTGAACACAAAATTATCACTATCATCTAAGAATCTACAAAATTTAGCCCCTCCCCCCTCCATGTGGCACACGAGCTATCAAACTTCATTAAAAAGGGTCCCAACTAAATTCAACACCTTTCAACCATCTCATTCAAATTCCTCCAATCACAAAATGAAGCAATAAATAATATGGTTAGTCCAATCATCTACTATGATAGTACAAAATCAAAAATAAGAATTTTTGACAATTTTAATTGCATAAAATTTTCAAATTATAGCATTTATTATGCAGAAAAATATATTCTAATAAAATCAACTAAATTATTTGATATTAAGATTTTAGAAGATCAGTGAAGTTATTTAGTATCACAAACTGGACATTTACGTATGCGACAAATATATTATTATAAATTGTATATTAGAAATAAAAATGACTACAGTTGAGACAAACTGCCATGGGATTACCTGATAATTCTTCAGGTACGACGACGTAGAGTCCATCGTCCGAGCAACTCTTCCTTCTTCTTTGAAACAGAGCTGCTTTCAAGAACAACATGATCGTATAAATCATACTTTACCAAATCCCAAAATAAAAAAATAGAAAAAGAATAACAGCAAAAATAAAACTGTACCATTTGTTCTGTCATCTGAGTGAAATTCATCTCTACCACTCTTTATGTTCAACCATTTTCTGACCACCACTTTTGGCCACGAGGACTGCAAGAAAAAAAATATATCGAAATCAAAAACACCATATTCTTGAATCTCCTAAATTTGATTCCCGCACATCAGGTGCAAGAAAATCAAAGTTCTATTTACCATGTAATATACCTTAAGATTTTTGCCTTCTTCTCTCATTGATTTGTGCCACAAATGAAACCAATGAGTCAATTCCTGTTTGAAAGATTCAAATAAAAATGAAAGGAAATGAGAAGATATTTCTGAACTGTTTTATGTTTTTTTATCTAAGATCAGTGGATGAAAGTCTATTCAAGAAAAACAAGTGGGCGTCTGCGTTTGAGCATCTGTGTATAGTACAAATCAAACGTAGGACATTGACAAATAAGAGTTTATAAGTAGAGTTGAAATATGTCAACTGCTCAATAATTACATTTGAGCGATAAACAAGCAGTATATGGAGTGTTCAACGGTGAATAAAAAAGAACCCAGTTGCAGGAGAAATGGAGACAGCTTCAAGAAGGATCGTAGACAACAAGAAACAGAGGAAAAGAGAACTTGTTTGAAGATATGTAAGTTGCATGCAAATAAATAAATGCACACAGATAAAAAAAAATAAAAAAAAGGGTAGATGTGAAATTTATAATATAATAATAGTAATAAAAAGATGGAGAGAGGGCAGGCATTTTCTTTTCCTTGAAGAATAATCTATGTTGTTTTGGTTTTGAGACTTTACAGAGAGGAAGACAGAGTGGAGAGGATGAACTAATAAAGGAAAAAAAGGGCAGGAATTCTTTGCCTTTTTATCTTTCTAAAATGGAGATCAAATCTTCATCATCACAACAGATTACAGAAAAGTTACCTTTTGGAATTTAATTAACTCCAGAACTACCTAAAAGGCTATTAAAAAACTCCAAAACAATATAAAAGAAGATGTAAAGATATGATTCACACGAAATCTTACACTTGAAAATGATGAATAAAACTGTAAATTTGAAGCTTAATCTCGATTCAAACAACATTTGAGACCCGAACTTAGATTTGGTCCGGAAAATCAACACAATACAAATCATTTTAAGTACCCACGTCAAGATTTTGTACAAAAACCCAAGTAACTCCAAAAAAACAGAGGATGATGCAGAAAACAGAGACGTGTCACATAAATGTGAAAAGAAAGACAGGCTTCAGAATAGTAAACAAACAGAGGACTGCCAAAATGAAAAAAAATGGCGCGTTTTAGGAATGTGGTCAACGACATTGGAGACAATAGATGAAATCAAGGCAAAAAAGAGTCAAATTTGTATTGGCATATATATCTTTTTATAAAAGGGCAAAAAAACACAGAAAAAATTATGATAACCCAATACACTTACATGAATGAATGAATGAATAGACAAGTGTGGAGAAAAAGAAAAGAAGTGTATTCCCTTGGCCTGTTTTAGGTCGATCTTTCCTTTTCAGTTTTGCTGTTGCAGAGAAAAAGATATGGAAATAGAGTGCTATTCAGTGGTGAATTGACGAGATTGGAAGTAGAAATTTTGTAAACTCGCTTTATTGGTTGGTGGTGAGGAGGAGGCAGAAGAAGGTTTGGGGGGCGTTCCTCGGAAAAACAAAAAGTAGCACTTGCCTCGTAATTTATACTGTATGATGAAGAGTTAGTGAGAGAGAGAGAGCGGGGGAGGGCTGGGGTGGGTGGGGTGGGGCGGAAAGGAGATGAGGACGTTGAAGTACAAGAGAGATAATTGAGGGGTATTATGGTCATTGACATTAGATGGGGGACGGCATTCCCCAAAAAGTGTAGTAGAAAGTGATTTTTCTGAACTACGGTCTACGTGTATGAATTTTATTGGTGTCATGGATACCGTATTTCTACTACTATATTTCTTTCTGGTAAATGAAAACAAAATATATGCATTAATATAGGGAGGAAATGCATTAGTACTACAATTACTATGTTCATTTAAAATGTTTTTCTATTTAATGGCCATAAATTGGAACTTTGCCTTATTAATGGAAGGCGCTTCTGCGTTAATGCGGAAGGAAATTTTCATCAAATTTACGTGGATTTGTTTTTCAGCCAATTTAAGGGAAAACTAGACAAAAACATAGACTAGAGATAAATGAAACTAGCACTTTGACAAGTAATTTTTTGCCATCATATAATGTGTCAGTCATAAATATTTTGATAAATATCGAGTTCGGTCGACATGTTATTTTTAGATATAGTTAAAAAAATTATTAAATTTTAAAAATTATCATCGAATCACGTTAATATTTATCACTGGTTGGTCAAGACCTTTTGGTAATGAAGATGTAAGGCAATCTTAATGATTATTTAATATATAATAATAAATAGGAGGCCATATTTAATAATAATAATAATTTACGAGAAACTCATATTTATTTTCATGTTGTGAGTGGGGAAGGCAGGCACTCGTTACTTGTCACAATTTTTCAACAGCTAGATGCAAGAAACAACTTAAGAAAGACCGACTTCCAAAGGTTTGAGACCAAACATAAAATTTGACCAATATATTTCTGGTAAATTATTCAGAAATTGTCTTCAAAATGCTTGGTCAACTCAGTTTTGTGCATGTGTGTACTCAGATTATCAGATTCTTTGGTCCTGTGCCCACATTTTTGAAAATTCAGAATTCTTTGGCTTTCTTCTCAAGACTGGGAGATTATTATTGCATGGACCTGGTCCAAGCTTTCATTCATCGATATACTTCTTAAATCATAATTTTCATTAATTCATAGTATAATTCACACAGTATGTTCCTTAAATCATGTGAAAAAAACATTAAGTTTTTTTTTTTTTTTTTTTTTTTTTTGTCCCCCGGGGCACAGCTCAACTGGCGGAACAATTGACTTGAACTTGCTTCCAGCGGCAGGATGGGGGTTCGAATCCTGTGGGAACCTGCGGATTCATTTCAGTATGAAGTAATCACTGGGCTGTCAGTGGGACCCTACGACTGAGGTGTTTCGAGCGATCACTGTGGGTTGGGCTCCTTGTTCGCTTAATTTTTTGCATGTACCTAAGGAGTACTCGTAGTACGTGGTGAGTATAACAAGTCATGTATAATTTATTCCATGATTTTAATTATTTCTCTCATTTAAGCAGTATTTTGTATTTTCTTTTCTTTTATTATTATTATTATTATTTAAATTATATATCAGTGGAAAATAATTAGATATGGACAAGACGAGTATTTGTCATATACCTCCATCTATACCCTCCCCCATCTATTAATTAAATACTAGTATTTTAGTGCATTCAACCAAATAGATTCTAATGAGAACAAGAAAAAGTTTTGCCATAAATTGGGACAATGGTTATATCTACCATATGTATCATTTCTCCACATTGGCTAGTGGAAAACAAATCTATTTTATTTATTTATTTATTATTCTTTTTTTATTATTTAATAAAATAAATTGATGCGACTAAAAAACAAGGACCGAAGAAAACTAAAGATAACTGGTATTTAACTTGACTTCATAATTAAATGACTCAGCCCGGCACCATTACTATTTCCAGCTTTTCATCAATCATTGAGAATTACTTAAACCAGATTTTGACCTTTGTGCGGTTGAATTAATCAATGCTCATTATGTGAAAGCTATGCTGCATGCTCTTGAAGTAAGTTCATCATGCATTATTGCATTTCCTTATCAGTTAAAAAAAATAAAAACGAAAAAATAAAGAAGGAGAAGAACAAAAACATCTCTTTGGATATGATTCTTGGATCAAATTTGTGTGTAATTAATTGTTTTCAATCTCTTCGTAATCTCATCGGGTGATAATGACAATTGCCCTCTATGATTCAACGACAGAGTCATTACATTAGAGGGAAAAATCATAAAAAATACATGTTTTTATAATTCAAAAATAGCAATAGATCAAAAACGAAAAACCCGGGTTATGTTTAATTTTATTTTCCAAAAATATTATTTTTCTCTTATTAGGAAAACACATTTGGTGAATGTATAGTTTTGGGGAATGACATTTTTTTTTAAAATATATATTAATTATTACTTCAATTAAATAATCTAATACCTTATTATACCCCATCAATAATAACTAAATAATATTAACAAAATATTTACAATTAAAAATAATTCTTACAAACCACAACAAAACAACACGATAATATTTATATTTGAAAATATATCATGTCATTTTTTTTTCATAAAAAAAAACATACAAATACATTTCTGATATTAACACATTCTTCAATTTTACTGTTAAAAATACATTTATCCAGAATTTATTCTTCAAATCACTAGAAATAATACCAAACGTCCACCATAAATTACTGCAATTGATATCGACTGAAATCGCTGCAGTGAGAACCTCGAGGTTAGAAACGAGGACAAGAATTTAATGGTACTTCTACGTTATTATTGGTAAGTACGGAAAGTGTCCTTCCCTAAACCAACAAGATAATGCTACGATGTGACTCATCTTTTTCTGTAAACATTAGTTCCAATGGATGGATGGCCTTTAAAGCTACGAACAATTAGTTTGACCCTATTAACTTTTTGCACCAGCTTGTGAAAAATGGAATTTAAGTACGCTCATGACTCATGACCAAAAAAAAATTGAACCAAACCGGTTTGTCATTATAATACCTTGATGAGGAGTAGACAGAATTACAATTAATGGTCCACCTAAATTTCTAAGAATTCTTTGATGACGATATTTTTAAGCTCTAAAACGAAATCTATTTTTACTCAATGAAAAAATAAATAATTGAAAGATTGAGCTTACTTAATTATTAAAAATCTTGGCATTTCAAGTGCATTGTACTATAACAAAAAAAAGTAAAAATAAAATAATTTGGTTAAATTTAATGTGTCGAAATTGTTATTAATTACATGTATAAGTGAAATAATTTCTCATATTTTTTATATATGGTTCTCTCTAACTTATCATTAATAAAATAAATATTTGTGATTTTAAAAAATTAGTAACTAACACGTATAGAATGTCAATCCATTGATATTAATTGTCATCGTAATTTATTTTTATCATCAGTAAGTTAATATTATATATGTATAATTAAATGCTACAATTAATACCTTATACATACTCTTGCCACTAAGTTAGTTAGAATTATTAGTATGCAAAATCAATATATTATCAGTTAATAATGTAATTATTAGTCAATAACAATTTAATAATAGCCACTTAGCATCATGCATGTCTCTTATTTTCTTAATTTTGCGAGTGGATGGTGAAAAACCAGTTGTACGTACATATATGGCTTCCATGTGTAAAGTCTATCCACGGGGTAGGAATGGCTTTAAATACGTGTTACAGTGTTAGCTTGTAGTTATGGGCCTATGAGATGAAGATGGTACAAATTGGCAATAAATATTAGCAACCACTTCTAATTTGACATCTTGATTTGACACTAAACTATTATGATTTGACACATAATAAGATTTGGACTAGAATTCAGTGGGATTCCCTAATTTTAAGATACTAATTTTTTATTTTCCATTTTTTTAATTTTAAGTACCAACTGCTAATACACTGTAATTGTTGACCGTGTGTCGCTCTTTTTCCAGAAGCAAAAAATAATATCTTAGCCAATCGAAATTCTTTGAAATGTTATATTAGGTGGAAAAAATTCACTTTTCATTGGTATATAAAAATACATATTTATGTGTGTATATATATATACACATAATTGTTGACCGTGTGTCGCTTTGTTTCCAGAAGCAAAAAATAATATCTTAGCCAATCTAAATTCTTTGAAATGTTATATTAGGTGGAAAAAATTCACTTTTCATCTGTATATAAAAATACATATTTATGTGTATATATATATATATATATATGTGAAGAATGAATTTTTACATAAATACTCCATCAGGTGTAGTATATATTTGAGTATTACATTGTGAGAATCGAATAAAAATATTAATGTAGTCTTTAGATTAATAAATTAAATACTAAGATGTTTCAAGTTAATTCACAAGGATCATCTCCCTTCACTAAATGGAGAAAAAAGAAAAGCTAATAATAAAATATTAAAATTATCACTATTTAAATTTATTAAGTAATATTTTTTTATTTTATTACAATAACAATTTTTACATGTTAATGATGATAAAAATTATATATAAATTATTATTATAAAAAAATAATAATATTATAATTATCATTATTGATAATTAATAATAGTGACAATAAAAATTAATAATATTTATATTGTCATTGAGTTTTTACTGTATCTGTATCTGTGTCACTAAATACTATCCCTATTAAATTAATAAAACTCATTATAATGACAAAAAAAGAAAAAAATGCTATACATTTACTAGTTATAAATTTAGCATTATTATTTAATATTTTTAATATTAAAATTATTTTTTCTTTGTAGTGCTTCCAAAGTGCAATGACGAGTTAAGCGTATTATAAATTTGGATGGATGCCAAATTATACTTGGCATTAGAGACAACAGTTGGCATTTAATATTCAAATTATTATTATTTTTTTAAAGATATGCGTTATATATGATGACATAAGATGAATAATAGGGTTAATCTTATTGGTCAGGTTCGATGAACCAATGCCTGTAAAGGATAGTATTGGTCTCGGCCAAATCCTGGGGCGAGCCCCTGGCCCTCTCTCACTGGTTGAATAAGATTGTACAAAATCATGCCTAATTTAACTAACCCATTAATCACTCCATTAAGTATAAAATAATCATATACACATTTTAAAATAAAATACCTGAGAGGAGGCAGTTCGTTGAGACAATAAATCATGTGAAGGGTCATTTTATACTTACCACATTCGGCCAAATTTATGATTTGAAGTGAGTTTAATCAAATTCAAAAATTTGTTCGTCAAGAATTTTAAGTTTTTTATCCGAATTTAGACCGCAATTAGCGGATTACACTTATTAAACTTATTTTATTATATTAAAAATATTAAAATATATATTTAAAAAAATAATACACTAAAATTTTATGAATTATATATATTTAAAATTATCACATAAATATATATATATATATAATAAATTAACAAATAAAAAAGTTCGAGTTTGAAAATAAAATTCAAGAACCATCCCAACCCTATTTATAATAGTAAAAACTCACTCAAAATAGAACGAATTTAGAATAAATCCAATATGTATTTGAGTTTGAAGTCACCCTATTGTCATTCGTAGCCAAAGTTTTAAGATGAAAAGAGTTTCTCAAAGAGTGAATCATAAGATAATTATTTATAACTACATATATTTTTGAAATTATTGAAATAAATGTCTTTTGAGTTTTTAATTATTAATATTGTTAGGATTAATTATTTATAATAGTGCTACATTGTATAACTGCGGAAAATAAAAATTATTCAAATCTTCAAATTATAAACTAGTGAAAAGATAGGTTTTAAGTATAATCAATGATGAATATTGTTTATCTATGAGAAAAAGGACATGTTTTGTCATTGGTATTTTCATGGATGAATAAGAAAGGATAAATGCTAAACTCAAATCATGCTTGTTAATTATTATTAAAGAATTTAACGTTCCCTACTTATAATTTTCGCATTTTTGAATTTCCAAAATTTCATCGCTTGCTTAATGAAATGTAATCAATGAATTTTGAGTGTACCATTGGCACCAAATTTCAGGAGAATTCTCCTCAGGATAGATGATTAACATGGTTTTTATGGTCTTTTGCTATAATGTTATGGGGATGACAATCATTTGGCCTATTTTGGATGCCATCCGCCAATATATATATATATATATATATATTTTCTGTCAGAGTAAGATTATATTTGTTTCATTTATTCTTCTAAAATAAATTTATTACTCTTCCAAAATAAATAAGAACTCACTATACACACAATCATTATATTAATTAATTATTATATTATTATAAATATATATTATATTTTAATGTATTTTTATATTTAAAAATATAATATATAATATTTAAAAGTACTGATATGATACTATTTACCCAACACAATCCTACGTTACATACACAATTGGTACCGTGTACAAATTGTCCCCACCCAAAAACACAAACAAATATTACTTTTATTTTCAAAATCATTCACTCAAAATATATTTTTCAAACTATTTTTTCAAAACACATCCAAACATAATTATTTTTAAACCATACCGCTCGATCTTGACATGAACACAACATATAACAATAACAATTTTTTTTTAAATAACTTATTAATTAATAAAATTCTAGAAAGTAACAAGAACTATGGTTGCACAGACGAGCGAGAGCGTGACATATTTATTTTATAATGAAAAAAATATTTTGTGGCAGAGAGTACATAGTCTATTAGTAGATGACTTAATCAGGCCAGGCCATATTAAATGGAAAATACTGACCATAAATATATTTTTAGGATCGGCTAATTAGAGATGGTGAGATGGTGCGTCAAGGGTTGTCTCGTCCATCGGAAACAAAAGATTATTGGTTGGAATGGTTCAATTACTAGCGTTCTACATCACTATAATATGCACAAATTTCTTACCCCACTCGTCTATGGTTTGCTTTATTTAAATTATGCATGCACCAACTGCAGCAATGTAAAATATAATAATCCTTTTTTTGGGGGAAAATTTAATTTAAAAATAATCTAAATTGCTTTTGTGTCAGTTTATCACCAATATTTATATACATCAAGGTCGGCATCTCTTTTAAAATAAATAAATAAATAAAATCGACATTAAGGTCGACCAAAACAAGGGCGCAAATTCTACAAGTTTTTTCTTATTTAAATAAATGGGTACTTAATGGTGGTCTTTATAAATTAAAAAAAAAAAAAATGTTTTCATAAGTTTCAAATTTGTAAACTTTTTTTTTTTTTTTTTGCATAAGTTTGCAAGCAATATTTTTTTAAAAAATATCATAATGCGTAGCTTTTAGTAACACATCGAAAATGGACATTTATATCCTTTTATAACCACATAGCATAACAATCTCTATAATCTGTCACAAACTTAATCTTGCAGTTTGACATTTAAATCACCGGATGTTTTTATTTCATCAACTATTGAAATAGTTGCAATATCATAAATTTTATTATACCACTTAAGTATTTTTCTCTCAATTAATGAATCAAATGTAAAACACTCCTAGGGTATCATATTCTTCAAAAAATAACATTTGCAAGGGAAAAACGAAAAATAAAAATAAAAATAAAAATAAATAAAAATGCTTAAAGTTGTTCACTCTTAACATATTTAAGGGAAAACAATCCAGTCCAAATCCACCAATTATTATATCTATGTTATTTATATGCTTAGAGTGAAGCAGTCATTTAATTGCCACCAGGGTTTTAAACCCCACAAGAAGAGAAAAGATCAAAGACCACCAAAAGCATAGTGCTGGTAGCATTTAGAGCCAAATGGTCATTTTTTTATTCCTTTTTTTTTTTTTTTATGAAGCAAATGATCTACACACAAATATATAACAATGTATATATATCTATGGTAGGTCACCAAAGAATTGACGTTTTTATTTTTCATCTGAGGGAAAATTGATCGTCTTCTAAATTAATAGTAAGATTGTCGATCCAAACATGAAAGAAGATCAATACTTGAATTTCAATTCAAATCAAGATGTGTAATGAAATGTTCGACTTCAAATAAATATGGATAAATATTTATTTAATAAGTGAATTCGAATTATATTTTAAAAAACGATCTATGTTTTATTTTTTCAAAAAATCATTACTTCAATCAAAATGGAGTCACTTCTTAGTTGTAGTTGCAATAATTAATGTGCACACTCAACACGCGCGCACACACACACACTATAACTTTGTGAACCCAAATCATTAGCATAGTATATGTAAAGTTTCGTGCTACTAAATTTTTATTCATTCAAGTGAGTTCATGATTGCTCAATTTTTTAAGTTAAAATTCATAAGTGGCTGCATTTTGGCTTTAGTTATTCTATTCAGAAAGCATATGTCAATACAAGTAACATTAGTTGTAACAATGATTGGCAAACATAACATAACATGGCTTCAAAAGTAATTGAGAGATCGTGAATATCAACATCAATCATCACATCAAAGATAGCAAAGTCGTGTTTATGTTATTATATTGAATAATTTAAATCTCCTGTTTCACCAAAAAAAAATTAAAAAACAAAAAATTGTTCAATGGAATCTTCCAAAATAGGCAGAAACGGTTTGATTTCTTCTTTGGAGTCATCTGATTTAGGAAAAAGACGCTACTTTAAGAAGAAGAAGAAGAAAAATTAAACAATTAGTGATTATTGAATTAGCTAAGCCATGACGTAAAGAGATCATATTTTCTTTTCTTACAACATGTTTCACGTAACTAACGAATAAAGCAGCTAATGTTAATTACATAATTAACGAAAAAGACGATTCTGGGAATGGGATTATAAGCTCTTATTATGCATGTAATCAGTGATTTCAGCAGAAAGAGACCTCCCAGTTTGAAGGAGAAGCACAGCAATTATTCAATAGTTCTTTTTTTTTTTTTTTTGGCTTAATTAAGTTCAACTTTCCACCCGTGACGAAGCTCGTTGGGGACCAACTTAGCAAATTAGTAGTAAAGTTGCTTTTGAAACGTGAGTATAATAAGAGAACTTGGTCATAATTAAATTAACTGAGAGTTGTTTGTTCTATTTTAAAAGTTTAATGTCCCAACTCATACCTAATTCCAAGCCCTACAAAATTGTGTATTCATTTGCTAATTAAAAGAGTTTAAAATCAATGTAATTGTGCTGACGAGGTCCTGGTATAACAGAGTATTTGAAGTTTCAAAATTCTATAAGTATAATATTTTGAGTTTAAATTTTACAAAAATTCTAAATATATATTTCATTTGTATGCATATAAGCTTTTTATCTATATTCATTAGAAAAAGTATAAGACTTTGAATTCAAGTCCACAAAAACTCTAAGTATGTATCTCACTTGTATGAATATGAGCTTGTTATCTCATATTGATTCAATAAGACTTGCTACGCAAGAGTCGGAACATCTAAGAATATAACTATATAAATCATCGGATAGGTCTATTGAATAAATAAATATATTAAATTAATTATTAATTGATATTCTATGTAATGATATAATTATTATTTAAAAAAAATGTCATCGTGATTGATGACTTAGGTTTGGCATCTCTATATCATTATTTATCTACTTTTGGTTTGAGATTTTTATTTCCTTCCTTTGCTACGGAAAATTTATTACCATGATTCGAGCATTTTTATAGTGTATAATAATTTAGACAAGAAGTACTAATGCGACACATAATTGTGATGTAAATTTAAGCTTTGGCACATGCAATAAACCTTGCACCATATGCAATATTAATTAGGAATTGTACTTTGTCAAATTATACCGCTCCTAATTGGCTAACTTTAGTCAATACGAATGACAGCCAAATTTTGTTTGTATTTTCATTAATTAACGTGAAAAAAGGAAGGTTGACTTTTAAGTAAAAATGTCTGGATTGAGGTACTTGTAGAGAGCCCCATGTGATGCTTCTTCAAGCTAAAATCCAATTGTAGGTAATTAATTAATTATATGATCAAAATTTAATGGAAATAACAATTGAACCACCAATAGGACTTCTCTTGTCAGCCTTTCAACCCCAATTCTTACCTAAGATTATTGAGCAGAATATTAATTACCCATAATCAGAAATATATATATATATATATATATCAGAAATATATGATGTTGAATCAACCCTAATGGTTGACATTCTTCCAATTGGTTGGCCAAAGATATAGTGGCCATTATTATATTATGCTATGCTGAGTGGATGCATATGCAGAGTATGATTTAATTATTGTTGGAATTGACTCAATTTATTAAGCCAAGTGGGAAATGTAATATTGAGGGAACTGCAATTTTCCCTAGTATTTTTTCAATTGAATGTGATGGTAAATTAGATTTTTTTGCGGTGCTTAAACTGGTCATAAATTTTTACGGGTCGGGTTCTATTTAAATAAATTTAAACCCATCAAAAAATAAGTTGGACTTGAACTTAAAATTGAGTCCATGAACAAGTTCGACTATTACATTGACTATCATCATATACATTTTATTAAATTTTGATGGTTTAAAAGTATTATTATTTACCTTCATTAACTCTTGTAACTTTAAACTTTATAACAACGTTAGCACCCACAAGATAACACTCTTGCTAAGATACAGCTACTTCGAACAAAGTATTAACATAAAATTGGTAAGAATTTAATTTTCAATCTCATTAGCGTATAATTTATAAACTTTGGGTACAAGAAGGGGTTATATTATTACCACAAAAAATAAAGATAAAGGTGAAATAGCTAAAAGTTTATCTTTAAGATAAATGACATAAATAACTAAAAGTTTATCTTTAAGATAAATGACATTCCTGCAAAAATGTATTGTGTTACCTATAAGAGCCAGCAAATGGTTGATAAAGACCGTTTGGTTAAAATCTAAACTTTTTACCCAATATGTATTGTTATATATTAGTATAAGGGGAGAGACCAACTTTATACCTACTTTCTTTTCGGGTTTAAAAAATAATAATGAAAAAACAATCATGTTCCAAGAAAGCTTTATTTATTTAATTAAAATAAGCAGCCTATAGGCATCAGATTATAGATATAATAGATACTGATCTATGCCTTAATGTTTATTCAGATAACTAATCAGCATTTTTATTAGACTTGGTCATGGTTAGTGCCATGGTCTTCTGCAGGGTTAGAGGGACCATGAATTATTCAATTAAATCATGTGTGCCATTCAGTTACCTAATTAGATAGTAACAGTATTGTTTTGTTTAATCGAGTGATGCAACTATATATAATTACTTTCCCCAAGTGGAGTTTGGTTATGTTTGGAGTGAGAAAGTTATTAATATAATTACTTTTTCTCTGCTATTTTTTATAAGAAAATAATTAAATTGCTGCTTAAAATTATCATATATGTAAAAGAATTTTTCATTTTCAATAAGGTCCCATTACTACTAGAACATAATGAGGCACAGTTAATGACCAAATCTTAAACACACACACACACACAATGAAGGAATACCAAGAAATGCAATTTCTGATTGCATATAAAAGAAAAATAATTTCTAATTAAATGCCTAGTGATCCTAAGTTTCCCGACAGTTGATATGTCTGAAATTAAGCTACTAAAGTCCAGCTTCCCTTCTGTACCATGTGCTGAAAAAGTCTGCTTAGTGAATCACAAAATAAGAAGTGCCTGACAATGTTATCATGGAATAATGCAAGTTTAAGCATACAAATCAAACCATACATCACAGCTTAATTGGAAAATGGAATACAGCTTAAAAGCAAATTCCTTTGCCTCCAGCATTTTTTCCTCCGTCCTAAGCAGATGTATCGGTATGTTACTCATCAGTTGATGAGTGTACTAAGGATAGCATTGAGGATGTATCAAACTACAACAACCATGACTGCTGATACATTGGCCTTGAACAGTATTATTTATATTACTCCATTGACATCCAGAAAAGGAGTTCTTTGTTGATCCTGCAAAATCTTGTTATCAGTGTTTTCCCATTTTGATCTATGATTCTTGGTTGATACATCAGATATGAGAGTTCTCATCTCCTCTATGGACTCCAAGCTGGGAATTGGGACTACTCGCTTCTTAGGAGTCACATTGGTGTTCTGCTCAACCTGTTTATGATGAAAATTAAATAATTCAGTTCCTAATCATCGACCCCAATCAGCTCAATTTTGCATGTGAAGGCAGTTAAAAGGGTAAGCATTTTGTTTCTAGCAATGTAGTTCAAAGCCCCAAAGAAGCTGTAAGCATTCTCTTTGTACACCTTGAGAAAAAAATTCTTGTGGACTCTATAAACACGTGTAAGTTCTACAATGTAGAAATGCTTACCAAGTAATCTTTATGAATGCACTGGTCTGATCTGTTGCGGATATCTGATATGTGTTCACTATGGTTCACTCTTATTGACTTGAGCTGATCCAAGCTGGTCATAGTTATCTTGCTTATGTCCTTATTATTTGCCTTGTCTAACACTAAAGACTCTGCAAACACACAATTTGTCTAGTTACGTCGCCTACATTTGGAACTTTAGAGAAAAACAGCAACATTGTAATAAAATCAATTACCATTTATAGACGTCATTAAATCATTAATGCGGGAATCAAATTCTGCACCCATACATGAGGAAGTGGAAACAAGGTTGTCATTTATGGAACGAGTTTCAAGAATTTTTGTCCTGCCAAGAAGAGAAGTAGATGACAAATAAGTAAGATAACAATGGTAATGCCATTCACCAAACCAAATTCAGTAAACTTACCTCACAGCGGAGCTTATGTCACCAAGACCATTCTTAGCAAGATGGCTGATGCCTAATTGTGCATTTTGCCACTGTTGACCAGACCAATCCACCTTTTCAACACTGCACATACAGAAAAAGTAGAGTTACATTCCTATTCTTTAAACCAATCTTAAGATTCCACCAACGTCAAATAACATAGTTACTTAAAACTATGTGATAATTTGAAGCGATCATTACAAACTCTATATTATCTTTCCTATCTAACAGCTGCCTTCTCTGACTACAATTACTCTAATTTCCCTTAATGCAATTAGTTTATTGGTTTGCAGTATTCTTCAAGATCTTTTGAGCAAAAGTCATCATTATGTTGAGCAAAACCTTCACTCAAAAAATATCTTCGTGATATAAGATCAATTAACATGTCTAAACCAAAAGAGTCCAAAATTCAAGATATAGAAGAGAAACTAATTACCATTCCTGCAACAAATTTTCTATTGTAACTCTGCATTCAGTTGATGAGAATGTTCCATCCACATAGTGATCTTTGGCCTTCTCTGCATAATCGTTTAACTCCATCATTTCTGAAGTTAAGACTTGCTGCATGTTGGACAACTCTAGCATCAATCTCTTGCTTTCTTGAACGGTAGAGTCTTCGAAGCTTTTTGAAGCCTTAGATACCTGAATTTTTGTATATTCCAAGCATCAAATGTTGCGAGCAATATATGCCAAAATACTATTGACACAAGAAAAAAAAAATTGATGAACTTACCATATCAGTTTTTCTAGCTGTTAGAGTTGATAATATCACTGCTATTTTTTCCATTGCTAATTTTTCTTCTCTAAAAGCCTCTTCCTATTGCAACAGAACAAATGGTAAGGTGAACTTCACATTGAAAACAGTCAATCTGCATCAAAATTTCTTTTCCACCTGACCTTGAACATCTTTTCAAAATTTTGTAGTCTGAGGGATTTTTGGGTTTGGCTTTGTTCAAGATGTTTCATAAGTTCAGAAGCTCGCCGGTGGAGGTCATTTGAAAAATTGATGGCTGCACTTGATATCACTTGTGCTGAGACTAGACTCCGTCTTAGTCCCTAAGATACATTAAAGAAGTAAGTTTGAAGTTTTTGCAAGACAGGAATGAGGAACTATTTAGAAAGTATCCTGCAAACCTCTGCTTGTTGTTGGGCAGAGAAAGCCAACAATTTTTGTTGTTCATTCAGGGAGTTCTGAATGTCAGAAATGACTTCCTTGGCCTCCAAGGATGCAATTTTGAAGAACTGCACACAACAAAACACCATATCTTAGGCAATTAGATGACACTTACACCAAAACATTGATGAGAATAAATCCAAGTTCAATTGTACCAACTCCATACATTCTCAACTGCAGTTGCTTGGACTGATACCATAGATGTCATTTCCTCCAGATCAGAAGATGCTTTCATCTGCAGTGCATCCGTAAGCTTCTTCAGGTTCAGGGTTCCTGAAGTATAGGTCTCTAACAATTTCTTTACTTTTGCTTCCATGGCCTCGTTTGACTTATGTACAAGTAAACATGCAAACGTATCAGCCTCTTGACAAACTTAAACTATTGCTAAATTTCAAATTGCAACATATCTTACTTCATATTTACTAGCAAGAAATGTGCTGATGCACTCTTCAACACATCTCAGCTGTTGTTCTTGCTTGGATACAGATCTCAGAATGATCTTGTGAAGGTCTTTCAAATTTTGGTCAAGCTGTACTCCAAACATAAAGAGAATACTTTGATTTTCTCTTTCCAATTTGTCTTTACGATCTGCAAGGAATTTATGATCTATTTTTAACACATCCAATTTTTATGGGGAAATGGACCATGGATAACTTGCACAAAAGTACACCTTACAGTGAATGAATAATAATATAGACCCCGCAAGAGTAAATCAACAGATAAAAAGATTACGAGCATACAAAAACAATTCAAAAAGAAAACATGAATACCTATTTTTCCAAAAAGAGCAGAAATAT
Source organism: Paulownia fortunei (assembly GCA_019321725.1). NCBI lineage: Eukaryota > Viridiplantae > Streptophyta > Magnoliopsida > Lamiales > Paulowniaceae > Paulownia > Paulownia fortunei. Next base: position 860,889 of record JAGSPU010001569.1, on the reverse strand, counting down.
CCTCAGATGCATCTTGTAAGTTGACCCGCAACTTTTGCACAATCAATCAGACTACTCTCTGTATAATGAAAAATTAAAGTTTGCTTCAATATTTGAGAAGTGGATTACAGACAGGCCTGGTGCTAATGAAAATTGCTCCTACCTGAATATTGCAGTTTGGAGATGTGAGACTCCTTTTCCTTCAGTACTGAAAGAGCTATCTTATAATTCACTTGAAGATCTTCCAAGCTTTTATTTGTTGTTTCTAGATTTTTCTGAAGAAATTTGCATGATCATATGAATAATTACAAATGTCCACAAAGTAGAATATCTTTCTATGAATCTTCTCTAGTACCTTGCAGTCTTTAAGCTCACTCTCGACATTCAATTTCTCTTCTTGTTCACTAAGATAAAGCTCACGAAATTTTTCAAGTTGCTGTGAAAGTAAACAAAAGTTAGACAAAAAAATTATCAGAAAAAGTTAAACGAGAAACAAGCAAGGATTACCTTCTCGCTCACATTAAGATCACTCTCTAATTGTTCTATCCTCTCATTTTTTGCCTGCAAGATTTGCACATCACCATAAGATTCGGAAAAATTAAATTCTCAAAGGCAAATAACTTCTTTGTGGTTTTTGATACATATCCTAAACAATCGATTAAGCTTGATTTCATTCTAAAAAACTAGTGAATACACGGAGTCCATCATAGTCGTAAATCAACTAAAGCACATGGAATGGTACCTTTAATGAGACTGAGAACCACAGAAACTCCACCATTAAATCTACTGCAGTTATATTTAAAACTTTAACAGCTAAAACTACTCTTCTGACAATTCACAGTCCTGATATTTTGGCTCTCGACAAATATCTAAAGAGAGAATTAGAAGAGATTGCAGGAAATATTGACCTTCTTTTCAGCTTCATCCTGCAGAAATCTTTGATGTGGAATATAAACACCGTTCTTTTCCCTTGCTGCTCGAATATCTGAATTGATTCAAAATAGAAAAGGGCTTTAGAAGTAATATTAGTTATGACATATGAAAGAAAGAAAAAGAAAATCATGAAACCTTGCTTCATTCTCTCTATTTCCACATATAAATCCTTAAGCAGCACAGCTTTGGCGACTTTTTGGTTTGCCTTCAAAAACATTAGCTTGATTTAGCTTATGTGACAAACATTTGAAGTATGGAAAGGAAGGCTTATTTAGGCAAAGAAAACTGCTATAACCTCTGGTTTGTTTCTGATGCTTTTAGCACGATTTGCATAGTCTAGCGTGCTCAATGTTTCTTCCAAACAATGAGCAGAGGGAGAGATTGTCGCGATGATGCAAGTCTTTGTTTTCCCCCCTAATGAATCTCTTAGGAGCCTTGTAAGCTTGCTATCCCTGCATACAGCATGGAAGACGCCGTCAATTCAGGAAGTAGTTTTTTCTACCTCAACTAAAAGACTGATACTTGCTCACACCTGTAAGGTACATGAACAGAATGCTCCACCAATGAATTAATGACGCGGCCCAAGGTTAGTAAGCTCTTATTTATTTCTCCTGCTTCTCTTGCACGAGCCTGTAAAATTGGTTTTCATTGTGAACTTGAATAAGAACCAGAAAAACTTATCGTAGCACTGTAGTGGGAGAACTTTGCACTTGCATAAACAAACTGAAGACAAAAGCTGCATTCTCACTCAAGAAATTCAACTCCTTATGGAATAACAAAATTACAGAAAAGAGCCGGTATCAATTGAAGCTTTTGTATGCCATACGCGCAAAAGTAATGTGCAGAGCAATTTTATTTAATATTGGGTATACAAAACATTAAGAGTAATGCTACACAAAACTTACTTCGACTAGAAATTTGAATGATTCATGTATCTGAGCATTGATCATAAAAGTCAAATCACTATCACACTTCCTCATTCCTTCTGATTGAAAACCAAGAGAGCAAGCACAGATGAACTATATTATACTACCCTACTATACTAAAATCAAGGTCCTGGGTCAAAAGACAATTATGAACTAAAATTATAATTCATTTCTCTCGACACATAGTGTTGTGAAGTAAAAAACAACTATGCAGAATTCACTAATGCACATGTTGGAGCCACAATTACTAAATCTTCACATGGAAAACAAATTTATGCAGAACCACACTCTGATTACTGGAGAACTCCCTGTCATATTTGTTCTGACAAAAGAGATACAGAAATAGATTAACCCCCACCCCCTCTCCCAAACTGTACTCAGATCAAGGTCCTGGCACATAACCAATGTAAAATCCATGATCAAACTGCAAAATCATTTTTCTGGGACATGGATGAAAAACAACTGCACAAGACTAACTGGAGAACAGATTCAAGCAATTCACAATAACTAAAACTCCATAAGTTAAAAAGATTCATTAAACGACTCCAATTATTGAATTTTTTTCAGAACAGTGTGCCATACGAGTACTTTAGATCCAGAGCCTGGCAAAGGATGATGATTTTTACAAAAAAATTATAGGTACTAAAAAATAGAGGTAGCAGCACCAAATAAGCTTCCTATCTCATCTCTATCAAGCATCGTGAGTTCTTGTGGTTAACTTGGACACAAGATCCTAAACCAAGTGGTCTAGGCATCTTCAAGTTTCCAAACAGTTGCAGTTGCACTCAATTTCCTCATCAAAATACAGGGGTTTATTCTTACCTCTCGAGCACCTGAACGGTAGATATTCTCTGATCCTGCTAAATCAACAAGATTAAGCTTGCCACATTTGATGAGCTCCTCATCTCCAATGGTTCCTTCTTTTATGTGAACAGTTATGGTAAATATAGAATGTGAACGACTGCAACAGAAAAGAAGTATTTATTGCCTAGATTATTTGAGAAAGCCACACAACATTGAATCTAAGACAACCATACCTGCTCCGCTTATTCAACAAGGTGTCTGCCGTGCGTCTTCTAGCAGCACCTCGTTCCAAAAGGCTGTAAATTTCATTAGCACTGTACACGGCTTCCTCTTCAAGGCCTCTTACAATCACAGAACCCTTTCCATCCTCCATCAAAGAAATAGGCTTCTTTTGTCTATCTTCTGTAGATTTTAGCTGATCTTCTGGAGCTAGCAGGTCAGTTATTTCCTCATTATAGAGTTCTGAAAAGGTCACTTTCATACTGTAATCAGCATTTTGTGCTTCAAGGGTGTCAAAGATTTGGCGAACTGCTCTAGGAATAATACCTGCCTCAACAGGCAATTCACCACCCTACAGCAAGAAACTCAATATTGGATTTGCACAAAAAATTTGGAAATGTATCAACAATTCCTAGGGAAAGTTAATTCTATACCTTATTTCTCATGCCCCCCTCCATTGTATAAGTTTTGCCGGTTCCAGTCTGCCCATATGCAAAGACCGTGCAGTTGAAGCCCTCTAATACTTCACTAACAATTGGAGAAATAGCTTGATCATATATAGACCGTTGTTGTGCTTTTGGCCCAAAAACCTTTACAATATTAAAAAGGATATCATTATGTGAATAAGAATTTGTGCAATATCAAAGTTCAAAGTTGTACAATCACAAATGGGATGGAATAGAAAACCATACCTTATCAAAGGTGAAAACTCTATCTACTTGCTTGCTAGCAACATTTTGCAAAACAGTGACTTCTCTTTTGCTATCATTACATGTTATTACCTTGGGCACGTTCAACCTTTGCTCATCCTCAGTTAATGGCCTAAAGGTCGGAAATCAAATAAAACTCTAAGTTACTGTAGTCCAAATTTATGCCAATTTTTTTAATGTCTAATAGAGGATGCGTTATTGGCAAACAGTTCCCTTGACAGGCAACATTATTAAGCTACGGATAACTTAAAGTCCAATTCAAGTGCAAATAATGCACTTTATTCTTTAAAAAAAATAAAATTGTTCCATATAGGCATCATTATTAAGCTACTGACAAAATTAAGTCCAATCCCGGATGCAAACATTGCTGTTTAGTCTTAAAAACAAAAAAGATTTCTTTTTCCATATTCGCAAGTTTCAGATGTTTAGCAATGAATGCTTTAAGTCAAACAAGCTGATTTCTCTTCGCAACCAGGAACACCTTTTCCTGTTAGTTTTTGACTAATTTAACACGCAGGAAGATGAAGTTTCAAATTTAATAAGAAAAATAAGGTACCCATAAGGAAACCATCAACTCAATGATCATGCGAAAACTTGTCTGCTAGTAAGATCGAACACTATATCATGACTGAACGAAAATTCAAAAACGAACTTCAACAATAAAAATTCAGAAGTCGATATCGCTCATCAAGACAAAATTGTGCATCTAAGCAGTTGAGAAAGCTCGTAATGCGAACTTCCAACTTAAAAAATAGATACTTTAAACATAATACACTGTCGACATAGGAAAATGAAAAAGTTCTCTATAATCCACCTGCATCGAAGCAAAACCTGCACATTGACCTCTTTATCCTTGTCCTGACGATTCGAATTCCAATCGGACCCTCTTGAATCGGGCCTCCTCCTTTCGGGCCGCGGCGTAAAAAACGGCGCTGGAGACGGCGCCATTCCCGTCCCCACCTTCCGGGAATCCGGCGTCAATGACACCATTTTTCTTCGCCTTTTCAAACACCTTCAAAATGCACAAGAAAAACAAACAAAAATTGAAAATTGAAAATCACTGGAATTGAAGCATGGACCAAAAGGAATATAAACAGTTTCTTACTGAAATATTGGTTGCAAATTGATAATTGAACAAGGGTTTTGCTGTGGTTTTTTTTGCGAGAACTGAGAATTGTTTGATTTGAATTTTTCTAACGGCTAGTGAATATACGGGGATTTGCAGTTGTGAAAGAATGGTATAAAGACAGGTTAATACCATTGTCTTTCGGAGAAAGTGGGGCCTGGGGCCTCTTGAGGAAATTCAAACTGAGGCGCGTCGGCAACTTTCTGCCGTTAGGGTACAAAATTTCTAGTCTGAGAATAATGAGTAATATATTCTAATTTCAATATATTGTGTAATACTTGAAATTCATTAAAAATAGAAATATGTCTTGACCCAAATTTAAATTTGAATTTACTAGCATATTTCATCCGAATTTGAATCTAAATTTGGACTCAAAAGAAGTCCAAAAGTCGAATCCAAAAACTAAAACTATTAAATTTGCATTAAAAAGAAAAGAGTATCATAATTGATTAATAAATAGTCAGTATTTATATGCAACACATTTAATTCCATTCTTGTACATATGAAATCATATGAAGACTATTAAGAGTCATTATTTATATGATAATAGTTAATCGGATTTGGATCTTTGATGAATCAAATCATACACTATTGAATTTGGGTTCATTTTTATTCGGATATTTGCAATTAAATTCATTTGAGTTTGAATTCACATCTAATTTGGATTGAATCTGAATTTTACTTTGATTTAAAATCTGGCTCAATGATAACTCTACATAAAAATTACATTTAAAATAGAATTTTCATAAAGTCTAAGCATTGATGATTTGATTCTAGATATCATTGTTTATCAACATAAAATAGTATGGTCTACAAGGACCAAAAAATATCTCTCTTCTATATTAAGCAAATGATATATCACACCGCAGAGGTGACATTCTCTTTCATATGAAACAAAAATACACTATTATTTTGATGACATATTTGAAAATTTTTAAACGATATCATTGAGATATGTCCATGCATATATTGTTAACAAGCAAAATGTTACACGTCGATAATGATGTAATGAAACAATTCGAGCACTTTATGACAGCACTAGCGTACAGTCTGACTCAAGGAAAATCCCTACGTTTTGCTATTGGTTTCTTTTCTTTTGATGTGCGGTTTTCTTTATGCAAATAAGGAGCTGTTGCACAGAAAATGCAGGCATAAATCCTCATCTCCACCAAAGAAAGAATGCAATTTGAACTCGATCAATGCTTGAAAAAAAAGAAAACAGAAGCAAAGGCAAATTGTGTAGGTTTACCAGCCTCTGATATTATCCATTTCAAATCAAATTACAGGTAGCAAGAAAGCATTCCCCGTACCGTGCAAATAGGAACAATGCCATTATCATTCACATTAAGTTCGGGGTAAGAATATAATCAGTACAGTTCTCAAACTCCGGACGCCATCGCCCCCCTATTGAAGTGTAGTGCAGAGATCAATCAGCCTACATTATAATTCTCCTCTGGCCCAAAAAAAAAAAAAAAAAAGCATCAGAGAGGAACTGATCCGTAAAATACTACTTCTGCTGGGCCTGTCATGTAGACATGATTGTCATCTTCTCTCCACTCAATTTCCAGTGGCCCTCCAGGTAAATCAACAGTGCAACTCTGTTTGCAGAATGTGGAATGAAAAAACAAGAAACGAGCAGACAGTAAGTGGAAGCAATCTCAAAAACCAGGAAACTATTACTATTAAGTACTCATTCTATAAGAAAACAACATCTAAACTCTTTGAGGCATGTGTCGAGAGGCAGACAAATTTCATGACTGAATGCATGTTCTTAAAGTTTTAGTACCATAGAGGACAATGGTTTCAAACTTACCCTCCTAGCACGACCCTCAAGCACTGCAGCAACCACAACAGCACAAGCTCCTGTTCCACAGGCTAGTGTCGCACCTGCAGCAAGCAACCAAATTAACTTCACAGTTGAAACCTGGGCTTGACATCAAATGACAATGATGTATAGATGCGGAAGCTTGTAAAGGAATAGGCTTATAATTGTGCATAGACACAGGAAATTTTACATGTAAATAATACATGTAGAATTAAGAAAAAAATTAACCTGCCCCACGCTCCCAAACACGCATTTTAAGGTGACTTGAAGAGATGACTTGAACAAATTCTGCAACATAACGAACACTGTGTCATGATGTAGAAATGCATACATGTTTAAATTGAGAAGCTGTAATTCTGAACCATGAAATTGCACATAATACAAAATGCAGGGGAAGACTTCAATTTCTCTTTTTCTCAAAGTAGAAGAAGACTTCACAATCACAATTAAAAGGGATTATCTAAGCCTGATGGATGAAGGAGAAAATGACACAGATCTGAACTAAGCCCCAGCCGGATCGTATATTTTCACTTTAAAATCCGTTTTCTTTAAAAACCATCTTAAATTTCCCAAAAAATAGTTGATCTTAAAATTCGTTCTTGCATTAAAACAATTAAAAAAGGTGACCACTATATAACCTTGTCCCTGTTTACATTTTGAGACCATGAACATGGAGATATAACAAACAGGTTATTAAGTGCATCCTTTCGCCAATATCAGATATTCCTAGCCACATAACACAAAAACTCCTAGTTATTGATGTTCATCCCTGTGTGATTGTGAGTACATCTGACAAGACAAAACACCCAGCTCTAGAAGGTAATCACAGTAAAACTGATACCTGTGTTCGTTCGGGCAGGGAACATCATATTGATGTTCGAATTTTGGGCCAATTTCTGCCAAATTGAGTTCATCGACTCGCAAATCCTGTGTCATTACAAGCCGAAAGGCAGAAAGAGATGAACAAAGTAACCCATCCACAACCCATTGAACCAAAGAACAGTTGTAAAGAGACAGTATACCTTGCTTGATTCTGTACCAAAAGTGACACAGTGAGGATTTCCCATGCTAACACAAGTCACGTTCCAGATTAAACCGTCTACGTCTAATTTTGCCTTAACAGCAGACTGATCTTTATTTGGAGGTAATTTTGTAGGCACATCTGATGCCTTCAGAATCGGCTCACCCATATCAACTCTGACCTGAAAATGTGATCACATGCTGAATCAATAAGTCATAAATAGTGACGTCAAAGATGTTGTTTCTCAGACTATAAAGTATTCGAACAGAAATGGACACAAAAAAATTGCGTGTTCGAAACATATTTACCCAAAATACTACTCACAAAAACTCAAGTTAGAAAATGAGTCATGAGATTCTAAGGGTACCTTTCCATCTTCTTGAATCTCAGGAACAATTAAACCAGCTCCAGTATGCACAGTGAAGCTGCAAGACCAAAATAAGATGTGAGTTGACTTTGAATCCAGGTGTAAGAAAGAAATGCATTATAGCTTGCACGTTATCTCCATGCATAGGTGCAAAATGAGAAAGAAATAGCAAGACTAGGATCAGAATTAGAATCACAGATATGAAAAGATAACCATAGTTCCTAACGGTCCATCAACTAGGTGAAACAGCGAACAAATGGCTCAGAACTGAAGTTCCATTCCCATTTTCTTATGAAAGCAACAATCAATGTAGTGGAAAGGAGAGGGTAAAGATTAAATAGATATTTTGAGAGAGTTCCTACAAACTAGCCACAACTTCCTCAAGAAGTGAGTAGTAGAGGATTTACTCTGGGCCATGTCTAACCAGATACCAGGTGAAAGTACAGAAGGAAAAGCGAAAAAAAAGGAAGGGAGTTGCCCCCAAAAGCTGAATTTGTTTCAAATGTTCCACTGTAATGCATAGAGTTTGTTGATCTCCATAAGCGCAGTTATATTGTGGGTAACGTAGAGTTCAAGGAAATTCAAAATCAGAGCTAAAATTTAACACAAACCCCAACAAAAAGTTGAAACTTAAATGCCATAAACAAGACTGGAAGTAGGTATATTATAAGGCATGTCAGTGCCAAGATGATCAGGACTTTTTTGGAAAAGAAAAGAGTTAGATCAAACCTTTGCTTGCCATTCAGATTTTCAAGCTCAGCAATAAATCTGGCAAAGCATCGAACTCCATTACCACACATCTGTGTCAACATAAGTGAAAAATGACCACATCAGGAGAAGTGCAAAATCAGATTTATGGAAACAAGTCAACCAATTATCTAACAATCTAGGGATGTTTGTTTAATAAATAACAGATGAACAGGTAAAGGGAAACAAAAGATGTAGCAAAGGAATTTCTTCCTATTATTTCATTTCTTTTAATATAAATTTGAATTCATAAATTTCTCATGCATAGTTGAAACAAAAGGAGCTTCAGGCAGGCAAAGCTCTTTCTGGCTCTGATATATTATTGTCTTCCATTGATAAGCAGACAAAAAGAAATATTGCACATAGAAACTCTTTCTTTGTTTCCCTTTCCATTTTTCAGTACATAACACAGTCTTTAAAAATTAAGGGTTCTTTTCCATTAAAACAATTATAGAGGCACTCAAGGCAAAAGTTACATTTTTCTCTAAATGCAGTGTTAAGAACCATTTCTTTTCCATAAAATTTAAGATGAGACTTTGATAACAGATAATACAAGTGCAATCTCAATTGCAAGCCAATGTTCATTCTTTAATCGTTATCTTTAGTGAATGACCAAAACAATGCAACAACGGGAACACTTAATTTAGGAAAAGACAAATTACCTCAGGTTCACTACCATCAGAATTAAAGATCCTCATAGTATAATCAGTACCATTGATGCCTGGCATTGCAAATATCACTCCATCAGCTCCAATGCCAAAGTTTCTATCACACAATTTCACTGCTTGCTCTGGAGTAATTTTGGGCTCCATTGATTCTCGATTATCAACCTAATCAAAACAACATACGGGCACAAAATATAATCATCAAATCAAAGACCCAAAATATAAAAAGTACTGTGTATGGGCAATTGTGTATGCATGCTTGAGAGTTTAGCTGAAGAGGATCTCTTTTAACTCCTGAAAAATAGGGTACAAGAACAAACTTGCATGCCTAAATCTTGAAATATTAACGGAATTTACACATAAAAACGGCCCAATATCTAGATTTCAGTAACTTCACACAAAGAACTATTCTCTGTTTAAGAAAGATTTCACTTTACATAAATTTTGCAAGGAACTTTAACCATTAAAAAATTTGTTTGTTTTTTTTTTGGGTAGCAGAAAGCTGAATAAACTCCCAGTTTACAAAAGCTTCCTAAAAAAACCTTCCGACTTCGTGAGGTGAAACTGGTCATTGTTGCCGTGACAAAAAATTACAAGCTTCGCTAACAGATAATCACAACGACGAATGCAATTATATACAAATATGCATCACTGTGTTTGTTGTAGCATTACCAATATGAAATCATTGCCGAGTCCATGATATTTGACGAAATGAAGTATTCCGCTTTCTTTCCGATCGAGAAACGACGTCGGAGAGATCTTCTCGGGAGCTTGAATGCTCAATGAAGAGAAGACGCGGAAACCAGGTTTTTGGCGAGTCCGAACTGCGATAGGTTTGAGAGTACTAGTTTGCTGAAACGACGAAGAAAGCCGACAGAAACTGAAAGAAGCTGAATACGGAGAGGAAAGAGAGCGGCGGTTGACGTCTGTGTGCGGCAGAGTTACGGCGGCGGCAACAGCCATGGGCGTGGGCTTATTGTAAGAAAGCGAGGCAGACTACTATTGCCAATTGTCCAAAGAAAACGGAGCTTGTTAGATTAGAATCACATAGATTAATTGCAATAAAAAATAACAATAGACATTTATTAAAAGAAATTTGATCATATATATTAATTACATTATTCATTTACTAATATATTAAAAGAAATTGAAATAAGCTCTTGGCAGTTCGCCCCCAAAGAGTTGCGATCACAACACAATTCTGGGCCTATTGCAGGGGTATCAATTATTCGGCCCAATAGACTCACACAGCCCACCTTAATAACAAACTGGTTGAGTCGTATAGGTTGACATATCTGTCAGAAGCGCGAGCCGGAGCTGAGCCTAAACCTTATGTCGTGTTTTACAATCCAAATTAACACTTATTTGCTTGGGCACGATTTCAACATAGTACCACTCTTTTCCCTTGAAATCTATTTACTGTTGACTACATAATAATAACTTCATGGCTAATTGTCTATTCAAGTGAGCAGCATTACTCGTTTTGATCGTAAAAATTCAAAAAATAATTTGAACGGTCTCACTATATTGTACCAAATTAAATTTTTACCAAATTATTGTGATTTAAAATTTAATTAAAACTACATCGTCTTATAAATTATTTATAGCAATTTAAGTTTGAAAAATAAAATTATACATCTATATCTATATATTGAATTTATTAATAATTAATACTAACTTTATTTTAATCGTTTCATATAATTAATTTTTTATATATTCATCACTTCTCATAAAAAAATATGTATATTTTTAATTTTAGTGGGATTTTTTTCACTTTTAATTATTTCAGATATATTGATCATATTTGTTTTACTCAATCTTTTTAAAAATATTTTATTTTTATTTCGGCCAAAAACGCTTTACAATCCTATATTTTTAATTTTCAACTATAAACTATACTGTTGGGACCTACTATTACCACATATATTTATATAATATATCACTATTTTCAAATAATATTATTGTAATGAGACCAATCACCACAAATCATTCCAGTAAATTATCAAATACAAACTAATAATTCAAAATGGATTCCACAACTCTTAATTTTATTTAATTATATATTATTATTTTACAAACAATATTTCCATCATTTATAAATCATTCTAATAAATTATCATATCTATAAATAGACCCAACTACTATCAGTTTTATTTTATTATATATTATTATTTTTCAAACAATATCTTTTTCAGTGAATCTCATCACATGTCATCCATATAAATTATTATTTTATTATTTTTTCATGAAAATTTCAAAAAAACATATTAAACTAAAAATAGTCTCATTCTACACTTATAAGTTTCAATAAAAATTCTTAAAACTAAACATATTTTCATCTACACACGAATTTCAATAAAAAATCAAAAATTCATTGTTGAAAATGAAATTCTTCTATGAGATAAAAATCATATAAGTTTTTTTTCAATTATCTCAAATTGTGATACAAGAAGCATGTTTAATTTTAATTTTAGAAGTTCTAATTTATTTAATTTTTTTAATTTTTTTTTTCTTCTCTTCTTCTTCTTCTTCTTAAATGTTTCCACTCTCTTTTTACCTCCCTGAAAATGGGATACACTGTATGACTGTGCAGATTTTTTGGACTCCTTAGATCGGCATTTGCATCAAAAAGAAGGAGAATCTGCCTGGAATATTGTAAAATTCTTGGATACATTTAACTTATTTTTCAATTATTTTTTTAATTTTTATGATATATGAATGATATAATATTTTTTTCAGAGTGTACAGACTTAAAAAATTATGTATTATTATATTTGTATATTCAAATAGCTTTATTTTGTTGCATTTTGAAAGTTTGGCAATTTTTTGTGTTATTTTCTCCACAATACATATTATAATTTATATACTATAAAAGTAATTAAATGAGTAAGTAAAAAATATGAAATGAGTTAAAATTTATACACAACGATATAATTGTTTGTTAGTTTATAATAATTGCATAAATTCAAGCAGGTTTTAGCCACTGTGAATATTTGATTTACATACCTCAATTTATACTAAAGTATGCCATTGAAATAAGATATATTTTGTTATATTTTGTCATAGCTAATGAGTTTTTTTTTTTTTTCTTTGGCTTAGTGGTATTTAGATGAAAAGTGATGCTTTTTTGTTATATTATTACAAATGGTATTTTCATAACCAAATTGGTATTGCTACTAGTTCAATACGTCGGACAGGTTGATCTAAGCAATCTAAAAAATTAACTACATTTTTTATTATATTGTGTAAAAATAATAATTAATTGAGTAATTGTTATCTACTAAATTTTAAAATTAAAAAAATAACTCAATTAATAAATTTCAACATTCAAATAACCACATACATATAACAAAATATCAAATTTAAATTTTAAAAAATAATAAAAAATAAATAAAAATAACCCATCGATTTTTGATCGATTTTATCAAGATCGATTTTTAATTCTTTATAGTTAAATTGATCGGACCAACCACTGTTTTTTCAATTGAATTGATTAGGTAGATTTGATTTTGAAAATATAGATTAGAAACAATAGTATTATTTTTAAAATGAAAGCTATGTATGTTATTTATTTGGTGAAGATATTTTTTCTATTAATATTTTTAAAAAATAATTTTTTTGTTTAATTATTTTAAAAATCGTTAAATCGTCATAAATCGCTCTAAACTACTTTAAACTATATTTTTTATTTTACTTATCAATTTAAAATTATTTTTTAATAAAATATATATGATAATTAAATTTAAAATTAATGAAAAAAAAATTCATCAAACACAGCGTGATCACTCCTAAATTCATTGGCACATTGGTTGCGTTCTTTGAACTTTATTGTGTAAAGGAAATATTCAACATAATATTTAACTTTTAATACTAAAAAATATTGTTATATGCATATTGTCGATTGGAGGCCGACTGATGGATCATGGGCTCATGCTTATGAGGAAACCATTAATTCAATTATACACGTCAAGATTTGTCTGCAAGTGAAAACGCATACTATATTTCTGATTGAACGAAATATACGAAATAATATTTTTATAATTATAGTTAAATCAATCTTATTAATAATTAGTTGTTCAATTAATCGAACCAATTTAATAAAAAATAATTATATATTTTTTATTTTATTATATAAAATAATAATATAATAAATTAATTGTTATACAATATATTTTAAATATAAAAATAAATAAATTATTATATATAAAATATATAACAAAACACAAAATCTAAATAATCATATAAATATAACAAAATATCAAATTTAAATCTTTATAAAAATTTAAAATAAAAAAATAAAAATTATTAAAATCAATTTTGATCGATTTTGATCGATCAAATAATTTTTTAGATCTAACCGAATTGGACCTATCTTCGATTTTTAATTAGACATTTGATTCAATTTTAAAAATATTAATTAAAAAACGTCAACAACAAAGATTCAGAAGTCGACGTCACTCATAATCCCAAAATTCTGCATCTGAGCAGTGCATAAAGCTTGTGATGCCAATTTCCAACCTATAAATAGAAACTTTAAGGATAATATACTGTCTGTTGTATATTGTAGTGCGTTTATATATAATAACATTTCATATTGAATCTTCGTTTCATTAGTTTGAGTTGTAAATTTTTTTTTGATGTATAAATATATATAAGTGTGATAAATTTTATCAAATTCTATTGGAGTACTCTTAGTACGAGGAATAACTAAGAAAAACTTATAGTTCAATATAAATATATATATATATATACACACACTATAAAGGAATAAATAAATAAAAAAAAATGAGGAAAATAAACTGTCAATATGTGAATTTTTGAATTTGTCTTATTTCTAAATAAAACAGTTGAAATTTTACACGAAGAGGTATTTTTTGTTTAATAAAGTCAAAAATTATAATCATTGAAAAAAAATTATGTAAATAACTTTTGTTTACAATAGATTTAAGATACGAATTGATTATTTCCCTAGAATTAACTTTTCTATCTTTCTGAGTATTTTTCTTTTATTAAAAATAACTTTTGATATAAAATCTATGATTCACTAAATTTTAAGTTGTTAATTTTTAAAAACTATTTACACAGAGAGAAATAATATCTTAATATCTTAAAAAAAATCATTACCGAGTCTATACATATATTTCATACCCATATATATTAAACACAATACTGTGGATAAAAGAAAATGAAAAAGTACTGAATAATCCACCTGCATTGAAGCAAAACCGGCACATTGACCTCTTTAGCCTTACCGATTTGAATTCCAATCGGACCCTCTAACGGGCCTCCACCTTTTGGGCCACCGTGTGAAAAACGGCGATGGAGGCGGTGTCATTCCCATTCCTACCTTTGTGGAATTATGTCAGTGACACCATATCAGCGGACAAGACATTTAAATAAGTGGATCATAAATAAATATTTTTATTTTTACGAGGATATAATACTTTTCACTTGTCCATAATCAGGTACACACCATATATATCATGATATTAGCTTATTTTTTCTTCCCATTTCGGATCAACTCCTTCAAAATCCACATGAAATATTAAAAAAAAATCCTACAAATGAAAATCAATGGAATTGAAGCATGGATCAAAAGATGATTAAACAGTTTCTTACTGAATTATTGTTTTGCTGTGGATTTGTTTGCGAGAACTGGGATTTGTTTGAATTGATTTTCTGACGGCGCCTCCTGAGGAAATTCTTGGCAGCTTACTACTGTTGGAGGTAGAAAGATTTCAATATTTTACGATTTATGTTATATTTGATAAGTAATATATTGAATTTATGGATAATAAAATTAAGTATTTATAGATTATTTAAATACTTAATAAATAATTAAATCATATATAGCATAAATATTACTACAAGGATACATGAAACCAGAGTTGTGCGGTCGATCATGTTGAAGAATCTTGACCCAAATCTAAGCTTAGATCTCACTAACATATTTCATCCCAAATTGGACTAGAAAGAAGTCAAATGGAATCCAAACTTGAATTCAAAGATTAAATGCTATGTAATGTTTTTTACATTAAAAAATAAAATAGTATCATAATTGATTCATAAATAGTATGCAACGTATATAATCGCACTCTTGCACATATGCAAAAGCAATAAAATAATATATTAATTATTAAAACTCATTATTTACAGGATAATAGTTTGATCGGAGTCGGGGCTTTGTGGGATGAGATCATACAGAATTGAATTTGAGTTCGGGAATTTAATTTAATTTGGATCGAATATGAATCTAATTTGTATTAAAATCCCCATAAAATAGGTATACAACATTTTCTTTCTTTGGGAAGTCTAAGTTTCGATGATTTGATTCTAAGTATCATTATTTGTACAGAACAGTATGTTTTGCAAAGAACAAAGCATAATCACTTAAGCTGCACTAGTTTCTTTCTGCAATGCGCGGTTTTCATATGCAAATAAGGCTCAGAAAATTGGAGGCATCAAGTCTTCATCTCCACCAAAGAAAGAATGCAATTTGAACTCAAATCAATGCAAGAATGCAATCTCCTCCAAAAAGAAAATAAGAAAACAGACCATTAGCATTCACATTTTTAAGTTTGGGGCAAGACTATAATGTACACTTCTCAAACTTCGACCCCACTATTTAAGTATGGTGCAGAAGTCAATCTGCTTACAGGATAATTCTCCTCCGTCCAAAAAACAAAGCATCAGAGAAGAACTGATCCATAAAACACTACTTCTGCTGAACCTGTCACGTAGACATGATTGTCGTCTTTTCTCCACTCAATGTCCAATTGCCCTCCGGGCAGATCAACAGTGCAACTCTGTTTTGCAGAAAAAGGAATGAGAAAACAAGAAGTGTGCACTGTGAAGACACTAAGTGGGAGCAATAGCAAACACCAGAAAACCATTACAATAAAGTGCTCATCATCTAAGGGAATGGCATGTAAACTCTTTGAAGCATGTGTCTGAGAGGCAGAAAAGTTTATCGACTGAAGACCTGTTCTTAATGTTTTAGTACCATAGAGGACAGCAGTATCAAACTTACCCTCGCAGCACGACCCTCAAGTACTGCAGCAACCACAACAGCACAAGCTCCTGCTCCACAGGCTAGTGTTGCACCTGTATCAGGCAACCAAATTAACTTCACAGGCCTGACATTAAAAAGGACATCATAGAGGCAGAAGCTTGTAACGTAAAAGGTTATAAAAAATTAAAACCTGCCCCATGCTCCCAAGCACGCATTTTAAGGTGATTTGAAGAGGAGACTTGAACGAATTCTGCAACATAACGGGTAATGTGTCATAATGTAGAAATGCATACATGTTTCAATTCTGAAGTAATTTTTCTGAACCATGAAATTGCCATATGATTAAAAAAGTGCAGGTGAAGACTTCAATTGCTCTTTTCTCAAAGTAGAAAGAGACTTCACAATCACAATTAAAAGGGTGATCCTAAGCCTGATGGATGAAGGAGAAAATGATACAAACCTGATCTAAGCCCAGCTATTTTCACTTTAAAATCCATTATTTGTAACCCATGTTAACTTTTACCAAAAAAAAAAAACAGTTGATGTTTGAAATTCAGTTCTTGCAGTAAAACAATTCACAAAGGTGGCTGAGTACATACCCTTGTTCCAGTTTACAGTCTGAGAACGACAATATAAAGATATAACAAACAGGTTATTAAGTGCATTCTTTCGCCAATATCAGATGTTCCTAGCTACATACCACAAAAACTCCTAGTTATTCATATTCATCCTTGCGTGATTGAGAGCTAGCACATGCGTAATTAAGAGGTACATCTGACAAGACAACAAACACAGCTCTAGAAGGTAATGACAGTAAAACTGATACCTGTGTTTGTTCGGGCAGGGAACATCATATGATGTTCGAATTTTGGGCCAAGTTCTGCTAAATTTAGTTCATCGACTCGCAAATCCTGTGTCAACACAAGCCGAAAGGGAGAAAGAGATGAACATATTAACCCATCCACAACCCATTGAACCAAAGAACAGTTGTAAAGAGACAGTATACCTTGCTCGATTCTGTACAAAAGTGACACAGTGAGGATTTCCCATGCTAACACAAGTCACGTTCCAGATTAACCCGTCTACGTCTAATTTTGCCTTAACAGCAGACTGACCTTTATTTGGAGGTAATTTTGTAGGAACATCTGATGCCTTCAGAATCGGCTCGCCCATATCAACTCTGACCTGAAAAGTGATCACATGCTGAATAAATAGTAATAAAAAGTGACGTCAAAGATGTTGTTTCTTATGCTATAAAGTATTCAAACAGAAATGGACACAAAAAATTATGTGCTCGAAATATATTTACCAGAAAATACTACCCACAAAAACTCAAGTTATAAAATGAGTCATGAGATTCTAAGGGTACCTTTCCATCTTCTTGAATTTCAGGAACAATTAAACCAGCGCCAGTGTGCACAGTGAAGCTGCAACACCAAAATAAGAGGTGAGTAGACTTTCAATCCAGGTGTAAGAAAGTAATGCATTAAAGCTTGCACACTAGCTACATGCTTAGGTGCAAAATGAGAAAGGGATCACAATTAGAACCACAGATATGGAATGATAACCATAGTTACTATGATCGATCTACTTAGCTGATACAATGAACGAATAGCTCAGAACTGATGTTCCTTTTCTGTTTTCTTATGAAACCAATGATCAAAGTAGTGGAAAGGAGAGGGTCAAGATAAAATAGATGACTTTGAGAGAGTTCCTACAACACTAGGTCACAACTTCCTTAAGAGGTGAGCAATAGAGGATTTACTCTGGATCATGTCTAATGAGATACCAGGTAAAAGTACAGAAGTGTAAAGCAAAATAAGGAAGGGAGTTGCCTCCTAGAAGCTGAATTTTACGCATATGTTTCACAAAAATGCATAGAGTTTGTTGATCTCCATAAGTGCAGTTATATTATGAGTAACATAGAGTTATAGGAACTTCAAACTCAGAGCTAAAAACAAAGCAAACCCCAATAAAAAGTTGAAACTTAAATGCCATACACAAGACTGAAAGTAGGTATTTCTTGTAAGGCATATCAGTGCAAGATGATCAGGAATTATTTTTAGAAAGAAAAGAGTTAAAATAAACCTTTGCTTTCCATTCATATTTTCAAGCTGAGCTATAAATCTGGCAAAGCATCGAACTCCATTACCACACATCTGTAACAACATAAGTGAACAAAAATTAAAAAAAATCCATATCAGGACAAGCTTAAAAGCAGATTTATGGAAACAAGTCAACCAATTATCTTACAATCTAGGGATGTTCGTTTAATAAAATACAGATAAACAGGTGAATAGGAACAAAAGATGAAGCAAAAGAATTTATTCCTACTGTTTCATTTCTTCTAATATGAATTTGAAATCAGAAATTTCTCATGCATAAACAAAAGGAGCTTCATGGCAACCAATTAAGCAAAGTTATTTCTGGCTCTTATATAATAGTCTTCCATTGATAAGCAGACAAAAAGAAATAGTTTTCTGTGCATAGAAACTCTTTCTTTGTTTTCGATTCCATTTTTGAGTACATAACACATTCTTCAAAAATTTAACCTTTTATTTTTACCATCAAAACGATTTTAAAGGCACTTGTTAGGGAAAAGTTACATTTTTCTCTAAAAGCAGTGTTAAGATAACCATTTATTTTCCACAAAACTTAAGATGGGAATTTGATAACAGGTGATACAAGGGAAATCTCAATTGCAAGCCAATGTTCATTCTTAATCTTTAGTGAATGACCAAAACAATGCAACAACAGGACCATTTAATATAGGAAAAGACAAATCACCTTGGGTTCACTACCATCAGCATTAAAGATCCTCATGGTATAATCAGTGCCATTGGTGCCTGGCATTGCAAATATCACTCCATCAGCTCCAATGCCAAAGTTTCTATCACACAATTTCACTGCCTGCTCTGGAGTAATTTTGGGCACCATTGAATCTCGATTATCAACCTAATCAAAGTAACACGCAAACACAAAAATAATTATCACCCAAAAAAGGAAAATTACTATGTGTATGGTCAATTGTGTATGCATGCTCGAAGTTTAGCTCTAGAGGATCTCTTTAATTCCTGAAAATACGTACAACAATAAACAAAAACTTGAAAAAGAACCAGCTTGCATGCCTAAATCTTGATACATTAACGGAATTTAATATCTTGATTTTCAGTAACTTCATTGAAAGTAATATCCTCTGTTTAAGAACTATTACCACTTTACATAAATTTTGCAAGAAATTTTAACCATAAAAAAATTTTGTTTCTTGGGCAGCTGAAAGCTGAATAAATTCCAGTTTAAAAAAGCGTCATAAAATAAACTTCCAACTTCGTGAGATGAAACTGGTCCTCTTTTCATCATGGACAAAAAAAATACAGGCTTCGCTAGCAGATAATCACAACGAAGAATGCAATTATATACAAATTCGCATAACTGTGTTTTGTTCAAACATTACCAATATGAAATCATTGCCGAGTCCATTATATTTGACGAATCAAGAATTCCGCTTTCTTTATGATCGCAAAGACGTCGGAGATTTTCTTTCGGGAGCCTGGGTGCTCATTAAAGAGAAGACTGGAAACCAGGTCTTGGGCCATTGCGAACGGCGATAGGTTTATATAGTATTATGTGGCTGAAACGACGAAGAAGAGGCCGGACACATATAGCTCTCGGCAGCTTTATTGCGGCGGTATGCATATTGCGTGGCTGTTGTAAGAGAGCGAGAGAGAGCGAAGGAGGCTGTTGTCAGAAAGTCAAAAGGGTGTTGCCTGTTGGAATATAAATAGAGTCTCACGCAATTATTACATCATTCATTAGTATAATAATTACAACAAAAGACATTCATTAAAAGAAAAGTTGAGATTGTAATTTCCTCAAACGGAGCTGGAACTAACATATTTGCCGCGAGCTTCACCTGAGCCTAAACCTTATATCTTGTTTTTCCAAGCCAAATCTAACCACCTATTTGGTTTGTTTGGCTAGATTTCAACCTACACTACATAGGCTGATTAATGTGTCTTATTTTTCAAATTTGGTATGTATAAAAAATGATAATAAAATCATCATTCCTATTTTATCTGATAGATAATTAGAAATAACAGTTGAAATAAAATAAAATTATTTTTGAATATTAAATTATCCTTATGTTGAAATTTTTTAGAATAAAGAAATTCATTTGATATATGTGATATATTACACAAATATAGATAAAATCTTACACTCATATAAATATTTGGTTTATTAAAAAAAGACCAACAAATAAATTACTATATTAGTCTTTTCTACGGTTAAATGAGAGAAATAATTGAAAAAAATAATTTAAGCATCATTGCTGAGCTGGTTGCATCTTTGAACTTTCTTTGTAAAGAAAAACATTCAACATAATATTTAACTTTTAATACAAATAAATATAGTTTTATGTAGTTTTGCCAGAAACGAATAATTTGCATTACACAAAAAACAAAAAAACTTAAGTTAATTTTATCTAAAAATATTTTTAACTGTTTAATAAATTCTTTAAGTTATTATTTCTTGATCATTAAATGAAAGTATGTTTTCCACGTCTAATCCAGCAAGGGAAAGCCTAGCCAGTCTGGCCGCAACTTTGAGATTAGACTTTTAATCCAGGTTTTGTATTTTTTGAGGATGTTGATAAAGCCTCAATAATTAAAATTGCAGGCCTAGTGATGGAGAATGGGCTCGTTGGCCTATAATTCTTATAGCCACAAAATGTAAGTGTATGAGTTGGGCTTTTTTTCTCCCATCGGCCCTAAACTACCAGCTTAGGAAGAGAATGGAGCCCATCACTGTATCAAAAATCTTAGCCCATGCCATTACGTGGTTGGCACTTGGCTGAGCCACTATATCTTTCTGGTACGCCGTTTTGGTAAGTCTCAGATCACACGATCCTTCAATTAGACTGGTTTTTACGTTTCGAGCTGGCTCTAAATATTTATGAATGAGAATTTTATTTTATTGAATATTAATATTTTTTTACTTAATTAAATCAATTACACTTTAAAAATAACAAATTCTTCGTTATTGTTGTTATTATATGAACAATTTTATGGAGAGCTCTACTGTTGGTGATGTGAACGAGAAATGAAGAAATTTGTTTGTAATAATAATTGTGATAATTGGTGAAAATTTGAGTGAGAGAAAGGATTTAGAGAGTAGTTTTCTCAAAAAGTTGAGTTGTATAATAAGTTTGATCATTAGGATTTTTCTCATATCTTAATATTCTCCCGTTTATTTAATAAAATAAGAATAAAAATTAAGGCTCATTAAAAATAATAATCATATTATTGAATTATTTTCAAGATCATGGAAGAAAAAGATCATTTTAACTTGAGTTTGTTAGGTTAAAATAATACCAAAATATAATTTGGGATGATGCAACTATTAATTAAAAGATACTACATCAATTATTTTGAGTTTGTTTTTTTAATATACATTCTTCGCAGCTTTCGATTTCAAGTATTTTCTGATTTTGGTGCCCGCTTTCGCTATCTCTGCTCTCTGTGGTTAATGTAAAACTCTAAATAAATCAAGTTTTAGAATATAATTATTTAAGATCCTTAACCAAATGAAAATTTATTGGTTTTGATTTGATACAAAAGATTTGTTCTCGGAAATAAATGTATCCAATTCATTTTTAAGAATTGAATTAGGTAATATTATCTTTTTAATATTAGTTAAATAGATGGTCCAATCACAAATTGAATGTCGTTACGGGATATAGTCAATAGAATAGATGTTACAATCTATACTATATATTGATCGTACATCTCTTTATACATTTATATACAAAAATACATACATTCAGTATATTTATATGTAAATATATGGTGAGATAAACAATTAACGTACACAGCCGAAAATAACATTTATTGAAGTTATTATAATGTTTGAAAGTAAAAGTGAAATTTGAATGCAAATGCTTGTAACAATAATTCATTAAAAAAGTAAGAAATTACCAGAATCATGCAAAAATGAGAGCTACCTAATAATATAAGTTATACCAAAATATTCTTTCTTGTTAGAACTTAGACTTAACTTTCACACACACACACATATATGCATATATATATATATATATATTAACATAACAACTTTAACATTTATGATATCTCTAAATTGACACTTGAACTCATTAATAAGATAACATAAAAGTCCTTACACATATTTCCTATGAATTTTCCTTCGTTCGATTACTGTCCAAAGTTTAGTTGGTATAGAAGTCAGCTGAATTAATTTATTTTAATGCTCTCCATTCATTTTCTTTGGCATTTTATTGATCTAGATGCTTTGGCTCAAGTTTTTCCACTAAAGGATGAAGTTTTGCCCTACTAGTTTGAACAATTGACAATCAAGTAGATCGACCAAGTACGCCAATAAAACTTAGTTCAAGTATCAAAATTAAAATTTCAAAACTATTATATTTTGAATTCGAATTCCACTAAATATTTAAATATTTATTTGTTTGTTACTTGTAATTTATTAATTGATGATTGTAAACCTATATTAGTTAATATTTAAGGTAACGATGAATTTAATTATTTTACTTTTTAAAAATAAATAAATAAAGAAGATACAAACTCCAAGGCATGAAAGAGTTGTTGATTGATAGAAAATAATTGATCAAAAAGGCTTGACCAATTCGAATGCTGCTATTAACACATATATGCAAAATTTCATGATAAATAAAACAGGTAAAGACTAAGATTATAATACTCGGAAATTATGAAATCTTGGAATTAAATTTCTATTAGAAATTTCATAAGCAACTTTGGTTCTTGACCAGTCATTTTATTTAAAGTTACACTAAAAAATTTAAATCACTCCCTCCACTTTTCTAGAACCAGTCACACTAAAAAATGTAAATATTCCTCAATTTATATAGAAAAATGGTGTACCAACTAATGGATAAATAAATTTTGTGGCATGAACCAATTAATTAAGCGTTCAAAACAGATTAATAATTATAATTTGAGATTCAATTATATTAGAGACGGAGGGAGGAGGGGCAGCTGTCTCCCTTCTTAGTCTATATAAAAGTCTGTATATTATATATAAATTTATTAAGTTATTCTTCGTAAGATTAAAAATATATTTTTATTTAATATTTTTTAATAAAAAATTCAATCCCACCCTTTAAAGTTAAAATGTCGACTATCAATTATTAATTTACTACAAATTGAAATACTTTCTTGTTTTTCTGGTCTTAAAGAAGATATTTGAGTCGTAATTGCAATGATATAGCTACTAACAAAAAGTCTTAATGAACATACTTTTTCTTCCGTACTATTGAAAAAGGAATTTGAATTTAACTTTAACAAAATGATGAAAATTCTGAATTTAAGATGAAAAGTTTGCCGTGCACCAGATTCTATAAGCCACGTCCCAGGACTTTTTGGGTCATTTTGAAGGATATCACCCAAGGCAAAAAACTAAGGTAGCAATTGGGAAAATATTTGTATAAATTCACTGCAAAATTGGGCATGTTTTTTAGACAGTCAATTTGAGGGATTTTTAGACAATTTCGGAAAATGACAGATATAGCAATAATTTTGTACACTTTTTGGGGGTTTTGTTGTTTGTAAAATTGGGGGATTTATGGATAATTTAGAAGATGATCTTTTTTTTCTTTTCTAAATTTTCTAAGTTTGGAGAAAATTATTTTCATTAAAAAATTATTTAAATACAAGATCTAAACTATTTTAGATTTTATTTACTTAAAGTTTGAATTTTAAATACATTTATTAACTTTTAAATGTAAAATTTTATTAACATTTAATCATTTATTTAAATTTATGATAGTAACTTAAAAATATTAAATTTATGCTAGTTTTTTTTTTTTTTTTGCCTACTAATAAATAATCTGGCAGATATAATCTAAACTATTTTCCTATATTGTTCTTTTAAAGTTTGAACTTAGATATTTCCTAATTTTTTAAACATGAAACTCTATTAATATTTTAATATTTAATTATATATATATTATAAGTAATTTAAAATGATTAAAATATTACAGTTTAAAATATATTAAGTGTGTGTTTTTATAATTAACCCTTTATTTTAGCACGAAAGAGACTCTTGGTGTAACATAATACATGCATGTAGGAGCCAACACAGTAGTTGACAGTGTAGCAAACAAGTTGCGCAAGATTTGAGACTTTTCTAGTACTCCCACTTGCAAGACGAGTAGACTCTTATTCTCTAAATCTAGGAAAACTCATCAAATCTCAAAATACACATTCTTCCACACTCAACTACTGGATACTTATCCCACCAAAACAGTAGAAAGGCGACTACAAACTATATAAATTTTCTCATTGATGTAGATTGGTTTGGGGTTCCATTCGGATTAGGATTATGGGTCTGGTTCAACAACAATTTGCACTTAAAAAAAATATTAGATTTTTTGGGGTGTTCTTAGTTAAAAAAAATTTATGCTCAAATTAAGCCAAATACAAATATATATGATAGAAATATCAAAAATTACATTATCCGTTTGCTATAGTAGACGGAGGAGGGTAATTATAAGTGATAGTCATGTATGCTTAATATTTGATTTTTTTAGGAGATGTGAATGAGATCTAATTGAAATAAAAATACGCAAATTCTGATCATTCGAGTAATTATGCTTATTTAATGAAGGCAAAGCAAGTAGATTGTTTACAGACACATCACACATTCTTTCTTATGCATTCTCCAATTATCACGTCCCACCAATTCTAACAAGAAGATACTTTAGTTCACACTCCAAACATGTTCAATTCTAGTTATGATTAGAGTTATTCATTGCACCAAAAAAATGTCCTCAAAACACATGCAAATAGTACTTGACCAAAAAGCAAAGCAACCAGACTTGCATAAGGTTACTAATTTCAAAGATCTCAACACACACACAACAAACGAGTGAACAGGAAAACAAGAATTGCTTTATTTCTTTCTCCTGCAAAATGCTGATACATTTCTTGCATATGCAGCAGTTGGTGATGTACTATTAGAGGGATAGTGTCATAAGTATTTTACATTTTGGGACTTCAAGCCATAGCTTTTGGCTTCTGTTAACACGAAATAAGAATAGGTATCTGGGCAAGAAATCAGCACATATTTCGCTTTTATGTATTTAAGCTGACTATAAGGAATTCTTGCAACCCTCCATGAATCTTCACTTTGTGGTGATGCAACAGTCATCTCCTTAAGATTAATGGCATTGTGAAGCAAAAGATCCATCAACAATAATTCATCCTTTTCCCTTGTGAAGCCAATCATCTCGATCGTCTTCAAGTCTTTCAGTCGACAAGCGTTACTCTTGACAGTTGCATAATCCTTCCACAGATGAGGCTCATGCCAATACTGGTTACTGAATGGACATTCTACAGGGCTGGATGTCTGGCCAATCTGCAGTTCAGAGTTTTACATAGAAAGTTTAGTTCTCAATTCTGAGTTTTTGGAAACTAACTGATCATGAAAGTTATAAAAAAGAAAAAGTTGATTTGGATTTGTATGAAATACTCACTTCCACAACAAGTTCCTCCAAGGAAGGTGTTATGTTTAAGAAGCATGCGAATGAATCACGCATTTTGCTGCTTATTTTGGAACAAACACACCATAAATACTTCAACTTGCTAAACTGGAAATCCAGCCTGCTGAATATCACTCCTGCAGAACATAACGCCTGCGGGGGGAAAAACAAAAATTTAGAGGCATTAGACTAAATGTTATCTTCTATATGGAAGAACATAGTAATCAGTTAAAGAAGCTTGCACCTAATTATGTATGCACTGCTAATTAAGAGCTTTAGAGAAGCATACCTCAAGGAGCCAACTGCTTACAGTGAGGATTTCGACATCTTTGACAGAGGACAGAAGAGATAAAGTATCTTCACAATCAAAGGTGTTATTGCCTAAACCATCCCTCAAATTTAGTGTGACATCAACCAAGTTAGGAATGTCAATAAGCTGAATAATTGGACAAACTCCCCTATATGAGAAGGACTTGAGGTTTTGTGCAGATAGCACGACTCTGACAACGTTGGGGCAATCAGCCATCTCAAAATTCTTGAGACATCTATTTGATTTGATGTCAAGATTTTCCAATCCGCAGCATCTTTCAAGCTTCAAGCTTTCGAGAAACTGGCAACTCGAGCACAGAACATTGACCAGGTTTCCCACAAGATGGGACACTGATCTAAGATGCAAAATCTTGACAGAAGAAAAACTTGGACAAGTAAAGCTACTCTGTTCAAGAATCATACTGAAGTTACAAGGGACTAATTTCTTGTGTCCTGAGAAGTCAAGGTGAAGCTCCCCGTGCGCTCCTTTAGTACCAACAGCAAAAAGCTCGTCATATGAATCGAGATAGAGTTTCAATGCCTGGAAACTGTCACCGGATTTGACTAAAGATTCAATGATCTCCTTTAGCTTTTCTTTTGCTTCTTGAGTGTTTGATTGAACCCAATCATGCTCTATATTCACATGAAATGGTCTCATTAGGCTCCTCCAAGAAGTTGATAATGTGCTACTTTGAATTGCCTCTTTGAAAGAAATCATGGAAATGATGCGGTGCAGAATTTCGTCTGGCAAGCTGCTGATTAAATCAGGCCTTTCTTCCATTATGGTCTCTTCTCTGCTTCAAAACAAAGCTTGTGAACTATATACAGAAGAAAATATCTCAGAAATCCATCGATCGAAAACTGAAATGGAAACAGGATTGGATCAAGCTTCAAGGAGCATTAAATGATTTTGTATTCTTGACGCTAGATTCAACTTTGTAGAGCTTTCATGGAACATTTTAACAGCTTAAAATTTAAACTGATACAGACAACCGAAAGGGAAATCTCATGTCTTGTTTGGAACTCTCATCTATTTATGCTTTTGATAGATTCAACTGAGACCGTTGATATCTGGCAAAAATCTCTTTTCCCTTTTAAGAAGAAAGGTCTTGACTAGACAAGGATCAAAAAGTTCTTAAGGACTTTTAGATCCCAGAAACATAATTAATAGGATTAAATTAATTAATCTTTGACAATTAGCTACAACTTTTATGAGTAGGTTTGAGCAGAAAATTGTTTATTAGTTCAGGTTTGACTGTTGGTTAGTGGATTAAGCTGGAGAAAATAACATAAAAAAGGCTTTATTTTGGTTGATTAAGGATCAAAATTTATGGCTACTAATGACAATAATTAAGGTGCCAACAAAGTTTCATTAAAATTACAGCCATGTTTTTCACAAAGCTGGAATATTATTGGTAGTTGCGGACAGCATATTTAACTCATGAGAAAATTAATGGCTGATTTAGTAGGTACAGATTGTACAGCCAGCCACTTGAGAAATGAGGATAAAGAACAAAATTTAGAGATCAGTTTTCGATATATCGCGAATAATTAAATCATTAAATGGAGAAAACTTAAGGGACAAAGGTTACATTCAAACACAAGGCTGTGTCATTAGTCAAACTTTTCCATTGGCACCCTTTAATCGTATTGATTCTCTGATTGAAATAGACCCTTGTACCTAACTTTATCAATTAACAGTAAATGTGTTCAATGGCAGAAAAAAGGCCATTTCAGTAGTTGAGCAATTAACTACTGTAGTTCTGAAACAAATCCTCCATGTTCATAAAATGGATCCATTTCAATCTTTTTCCTTCATTTATTTCAGCTGCTGCATGGTCCAATAAGTACAACAATAATAAAGATGAAGATTTGACAAGTCGTCGGAGCAGATAAATTAAGAGATGATCAAGTATATATGAGTAGGTTTATTCATATTCCACCATGTTTAGCAAGATCTTGATGCCATTATTTATAAACAATTGGATGAGAGTTTTTGAGTTTTGACAGATAATCTGTAATCTGATGCACCGAACAGATATGAACAGACTGAGTTATAGAGCAAACCCTGTTGTTATTTCACTTATTAGGTAACAAATGTCCCGTCACCGGCCACAAATCAGTGTCATTGACAGTACATCTGAAAATGAAGGTTGATATAGCAAGATAATTCAAACTCAACCAAGAAATAATACTACTATTTTAGCGTTGACATTGGTGTGGTCGCCTTTCCGTGTACTCTAATGATACATTTTCCTCCCTTTAGCGTCTTTCTAGAATTCCAAGATTTGCATATTCTTGAACTAGGCCTTAAAACCAATCAAAACATGCCAGCAACCTCAACAACTTTGTCTTGGGGAAATTCACAGCTTTGAGGATACAGGGGAGTACAAAACTTGTAACTACCGCTGCGTTTTTCCAAGTGTTATGAAGTTATATATTATTGGCCCTAGGATGCAAAAAATAAAAAATACAAGGCAATAATAATAAATAAAAAATGCATCAACCAACACCAATCCCTCAAAAAAAAACAAAAAAAAAAAAAAAGCCCCAAATTGTGTTTTTATAAGCTGAAGGAGCCCACTTTACTGATTCTGGATACAAATCATATTTGTGGTCGTGGAAAAGTATTATAAATTGTGTTTGTTGGTTCTAAATAGTTTATGGAGCAATTGAATTTTTACTTTTTATTTGATTAGTTCACGACTGAATAAAGGTTAAATATAATTGCAGTTATTAGTATGGATTATAGTTTGTTTGGGGTACGATTTTTTCTAATTTTCTTTTTCTAGTTTTTTTTCTTTTTAAAATTGCTCTTATAATGACTTTGACTTATAAACAAATTTGAGCAAGAGACTCCCGTTGAAATGGCCCCAGCGCCAAATTTGGCTCGGCAAAATAAACTCGCGATATTTAGACATTATTTCCCCCTAACAAATTACATATTTTCCAGAAAATCCCACAACCTACCTGCTAAACATTTTAATCCACCCCAACCCCAAGAAGCAGTGTTGAACCTAAACTCAGACGCTCACCAACTGCTCGATGCAATGCCTGAACGTGATGTAAAATCAGCAACGGCTTTGATAGGCCACTTTGCGAAACACAACCAACACAGAGAAGCCATTCTTTGCTTTTTAAGAATGCTTCTTTTGGACATTAGACCTAATGAGTACACTTTTGGTACGGTGGTTCATTCTTCTGTTGTTCTAAAAGACCTCCATCTAGGCAAACAAATTCACTCCTATGCCAAAAAAGTCGGTCTTAGTTCCAACGTCTTCGTGGGTAGCGCAATTTTGGATCTTTATGTTAAGTTAAGCAATATTGATGATGCTCAAAGGGCTTTTCAGGATATCAATGAGCCAAATGTGGTTTCTTACGCCACGTTGATTCATGCGTACGTTAAAGAAGGTAGGTTTGATGAAGCTGGGATCGTTTTTCTATCAATGCCCGAGAGAAATGTGGTTTCTTGGAATACTATGATCAGCGGATGCAGCCAATCAGGGAAAAATGAGGAAGCTGTGAGTTTTTTTATTGAGATGTTAAGAGAAGGTGTTGTGCCTAGTCAGTCTACCTACCCTTGTGCCATTATAGCAGCTGCCAATATAGGGGCATTAGGCATGGGGAGGAGTATTCATGCTTGTGCACTGAAGTTCTTGGGTGAGCTTGGCTTGTTTCTTGCAAATTCTTTAATAAGCTTCTATTCAAAATGTGGAAGCATGGAAGATAGTCTTTTGGCCTTCAATAAAATGCGTGAAAGAAATATAGTGACTTGGAATGCCGTGATATGTGGCTACGCACAGAATGGACAAGGAAATGCTGCAATAGAAATGTATCAGAAGATGAAGCTAACGGGCATTCAACCAAATAGCATTACTCTTCTTGGTTTGCTATTGGCTTGTAATCATGATGGCCTTATTGATGAAGGTTATAACTACTTCAATCAGGCAAGATATGAGGACCCGAGCCTCCTAAAAGCAGAGCACTATGCGTGCATGATTGATTTACTGTCACGCTCAGGGAGATTTGAGGAAGCTGAGAGATTTATCCATGATTTGCCTTTTGTTGCGGGAGTAGGATTTTGGAAGGCATTGCTTGGAGGATGTCAGGTTCATTCAAACTTAGAATTGGGGGAAGTTACAGCCAGAAAAATCCTGGAGTTGGATCCTAGAGACGTGTCATCTTATGTAATGCTTTCTAATGCACATTCTGCTGCGGGGAGATGGGAGAATGTACTGAATATAAGGCAAATGATGAGGGAGAAAGGATTGAGCAGGATTCCTGGGAGCAGTTGGATAGAAATTAAAAGCAAGGTTCATGTGTTCGTTACAGGAGACAAGAGACATAGCAATAGGGATGAGATTTACATGGCTTTGGTGTTTTTCCTTGAACATGTAATGGACAGCCAAGATACCGACCCTGTAACTGAATTTTGACTTCATGTTATCCAATTGTGCCATATTTCCTGGGGTTCTGAATCATGTAGCAATTTACCAAATTTTGACTTCATTTTATCCAATTGTGCCATATTTCCTGGGGTTTTGAATCATGTAGCAGTTTACCATGATCTTCTTGGCAATGATCCTCGATGATTTTCACTGGATATGGCATTGTTTCTACTTCCATGCAATAATCACAAATTCTACCAAATTCATATCTATACCATTCATGTAATTGGCAATAACTTCTATCTGTGCCATTCATTTCATTGTCAACCAAAATCAGCACTCATGTTAATCGTAAAGTCTTATGCAGGTATCCATTGGAATGATGTCCAAGCACAATATTCTTGTCATGACATTCTAGATCACTTTCATGACATGCTTGTCTCCCCGCCCTCAAACTTTCTACTCTGCCCATCTCACCACGTTGAACAGCAATACTCATGGAGCAGTGCTTAGAAGAATGGTAACACTTTTATGGCTGTTCAGATATTACAAACAAATGGTATGTTTTCTCAGCAAGTAATTGGATATTAGAGACGAGGCAAGGAACCTTCCGGTTGCTTTATGGTAATACAAAAGGATAGATGAGAAAAGGCAATACAAAAATATGCATTGATAGAAAACTATTGCATATATCTATTCTGGTAGATTTCAATTAACGAATCCACCAAATACACGTTGGAGGTGAAAACTATTGCTTATATATATTCTGGTAAGAGTTCAATTAAGGAATCCACCAACTACACGTTGGATACCCCCTAGTCTGTGCATGGGTTGGGGCCAAGGGGGAGCAAATACCCACCCCCCTCCCCCCAAAGAAAAGATAAAGAAAGAAGAAAGGATGTCAAAACATAAACCATGAAACCAGGAAGTAACTAATAATCGCAATACAATCTCTAATCAAAAGTCTTAATATAACATGGGAAATTATCACATCTGAAGCTCCAACATCTAAATGAAATAATAATTGGTTCTGCATTTTGAGTACAAAATTCAGAGAGCCTTGGGTCCAATCCTTTAAACAAGGCATAAACACAAAACTGAGCTCTGATCACTTAGATAATTCCAATTTTGTTAGCGACATCCAGAGCATCATAGTCAGGTGTTAACCTAACATATGCCTTCTTAGTCCCATCCGGCCTGAAACAGGAGAGCATAAAAATCAATATAAGTACAAGCTAAAAAAGCATATAAAACCTACAAAAGTAAAGTATTAACATTCAAAAGTCAAGACCAATGAAACTAAATACCCAAGTGGAGAAGATGAATGTAACATAACTTCTTAAGAAATTCATCTAGCAAATTATTATTGCATGAAGTTAAAAACATTAGTATAGTGTCAGCCTGGCACAAAGGAAACTACAAGTATGGGAAATTTAATATTTGAAACTGAAAATTATAAATAAACTCAAGAGGTACAATGAAGAAGGATTATAGATGAGAACCATTTTAGATGCACACTCATTTGCCCCACCCTCTAATCAAGTAATCAACAATGTCCAACTTGCCAATGATATTAATTGTTCACAGATAATAAATTATTCAGACACACAACGAACAGGCTTCTAGTTTCCATGAAGGGATAAAGGAACTTTACATGGACAGTACCTTAATTACCAAAATGCAGCATATGGAACCATGGTTTTCCTTGCATGTATATTAATCTAAGTTGCTTATCATCATAAAAGTTTGGATAGAAAGAGCCCGTACAATAATTATAGAAAAAACTAAATGCGTTATGATTTTAATTCAAAGCACAATCACAGGGCCAACAGTTCACATATATTAAAACACTTGCACAGTACTTGAGAATAGTAAGATAATCTCACAGAAAGAAAAACTGACACTATTAGAATCACAACATTTAGAATGCAGAAAGATTAATGAAATCCTTGTTCACCTGATAAGGGTGTTCACTTTCTTGGTCTGAATGTCATACATTTTCTTGACCGCATCCTTGATCTTTTTCTTATCAGCACGAATGTCTACAATGAAAACTAGTGTGTTGTTGTCTTCAATTTTCTTCATTGCAGATTCCGTAGTGAGAGGATACTTCAGAATCTGATAGTGGTCGAGTTTATTACGGGGAAGGGCACTAATGCGAGGATACTTGGGATTCCTGTCCTTCTTCAATGTCCTTGGTCGATAAAAGGTAACTTTAGTCCGTATCTTCTTGGACTTCTTCTTAAAGGTTGTTGAACCTGCTTTTACAGCTTTGGCAGTCTTCAAGGCCTGAGCCTTGGGGTCTGACTTCTTGGCTGGATCAACTGTAGATATAAGCAAAAGCAAAATTAGTTTACATAGAAAAACACAGGTGCTGCATTTTAGTAAAAATGATACAGCCTTGATCAACAGAGGAGAATCACATCATAAATTAGGGAAACAACAACAATAACAAATATGGTAACCACAAGCTTTAAACTCCTTTGGCATCTGCTTATTATTGTTTCTAAAATTAAATACAGAAAAGTTTATACCAACGCAAAACTGTAGTTACATTTCTAATATCAAAATACATTTTTTCCTTATCAGCAAAACAAGGATCTAATATTCTGAGCTACAAAGAATGTAGATAGATCAACAATACTAAGTTGAGCAACAAATACAACAGTTTATTAATGATAGTCTCAGCCTCAGCCAAGGTTCTTGGCCTCTAAAATAGGGGCACATAAGTACATCACACTTTCCAGTTAGTGGGTTTTATAAGCAGCAAAGTTAAATCAATCATTGGAGGAAGACAACACACAATTCTTAAGCTTCCAACCTCACAATGTTCCCTTGGCAAATAGTTTAACATTTTCTCACATATCATTATGTCTACAACGTATGCACCATAGATAGATATTTCTTGTCTAAACCAGATTTGGCCCATATCTCCTGAAACATCTAATTAACCAACTCTCCATACACACTTGAAGCTTTCTGCTCTTCAAACAAACAGATTATGGCTATAACATTCATCCACATTTTTCAACGATAAGAAATCGCAAGATATAACTATTTTATTCAAACTGTGAACCCATGAAAAGTTCGGCGGTATACATACAGGAAACTGTTATCCCCAATTTCACACATAATCTAAAAACCAAAATAATTTTCACCACGCTTCACTGATTACAACTGAGTCGAAAAATATAAAACTAATGATTGATATTTTCTACTCCAACAGCAACGGACATTTTCAAAATCTGAAATAGCATAGGAGAAAATTGCGTACCTTTAGCTGGAGCCATTTGGAACGAAAGCAACCCTAAACCCTAATGAAAGTCTTACCTGCAAAAACAATGAATTGGATAACCTAATAGTTATACATCTGTGTGCAAATGTAGTTAAACTGCAGAATAGGTTGATAAATAAAACTGTAAGAGCGAGAGACGGAGATACCCTCAGGAGCGGACTGCCGTTCTAGGGTTTTTTGGAGGATGAGAAGCTGTCATTTTATACCGAAGGCAGCGCACGAGCTTACCACGTGCCTAGCCTTTTCTATCTTTGAGTTTGCCTTTTCTTTTATTTCTTTTTTTCCCGAAATTATACTAAAAACCCAAAAAATTAATCTATCAATTTTTTCATTTGTAAAAATTCATTTGTAACTTTCACCCTAATATTTTTAAAATTTAATAAATTTTGGACTAATTCATATTTTACTTCTTAGATAAAAAATTAATTAATTGGGTTATTGTATAGAATTTTTTTTATTCTTCGATTGATAATCTGTTATGATTTAATTTTAACTTTTAAATATTTTGTATCAACTCAAAAAATTTAAAAATATTTTGAAATTAATTAATATGTTATTAATTAGTTCATAGAAATTTAAAGTTTTTGTTATTCAAATAATATAAACTAATATTCGAAACACAAAATAATAAAACTACCCTTATAAAATATCACGCATACATGGTGTCATGTACTTGGATGGATGGGATGGCAGTTGATAGATGAAATGTGTGATGATTGTTTACATGGGATGATTATGTGTTGGATACAACAGAATTGTGTTTATTTGGTGGATGCAACTTTTAGATGCCTCTGAAGCCGAATGCCTAAAATGTCCCAAATAAGTTCCTGTATACCGAATAAGCCCAATATGTAAAAAATCCAATAGGTGAAGCCCAATCAAGATGACCCACAAAAGTATGGGCTAGCCCAAAAATGATGAGCCCAAGTTTGTAACATTGGATGATGGTTATCCAATAATAAAAACTAGGTAAGGCCTAAATGTGGACCTGATTAAAAATTTACCCCATCAATAAACGGGCCTTTTATCGACCAATTAAATCTCAAAGCCCAATAACACGTAGCATCCAACCAAACGCAATGATTGATTTCCGCCACTTCTTGAGTTCTTTGTAGTACAACTACAAAGTGCTAAACTGTGAATCAGAACAACATTCCGATTTCGGGCTGGACATAACAACGATTTTAGATCACAACGAATAAAACTGGACTGAAGATAACGGGACAGGATAGTGACTCATTAAAAGAAATGGACCAAAATACCTTAACCAACATAGCAGTTTAACTGTGGTTAGCTAACCACGGTTACTTTCAACTCATCTCCTCTCATTAGACCTTTTCCTTTTCTCCTCTCAGATCTGTTCAATCTTCTTACTCTAATTCCCCAAATAAAATAAAATCATGCCCTAGATGAAAATCTGATTCTAAATTTTCCCTCAGATTTCTCAATTGGTGACTTGTTTTTCATCCTTGACTGATTATAATATTTTTCCATATTTCTCCGCCGATTTGAATTTATTTATTCCATATGAATGGAGACCCAAAGAGTGGTGGATTTCCCGCATAGAAGCATGGATAAAAGACCTCGAAAACGACCTCGTTTAACATGGGATATGCCCCTGCTGTTCCTCCTCCTGCTCCTCCAAAGGTACAATTTTCAGATTATCAGATGTTTTTAGTTTTGTTATTGCTAAACTTACACTTGCATAAAATGTATGTTTGTGGATTGTTTCTTCTGTATCTTGGGTTTAATATGAACTGTTGGGATACTTCAATAATCAGTGTGGAGTTAATTTTTATTTTTTTACCATGTTGAATCAGTTTGGAGGATTGTGTGGTTATCTATGTAAACTTTCTAGGTTTTATGATTGCGTGATCTCACTTTTCTGGTTTTTTTCTATTGCTTTTTCTTTTTCGAAATTAAGTGTGGAATGTTGTCCCTTTTTGGGAATTATAAAAATAGGGAAAATTGTTAATACATATGGAATCAGATTTTCTGATTCTGTTCGTCAGGTATGATTTTAAGTGCATGTGGGCTCATTTTTATGCTAATCAGCAATGTGAAATTCAATTGCTGTGTGGATTATAGCATTAGGGTTTTTTTTGGTATGTTTTTTCTTTGTCATACTATATGTCCAATCTTTGGAACAGTTAAGCACCAAGTGTTGGTAGAATGTAAATGCACTATGATTGGTGGTCGTGACAAGTAGAAAAAATGTTGGAGGTGAAGCTAGCAAGAAAATTGTTTATAAGTTTGATGCTTCAGTCGTAGCAAACATGCTCAAAAAGATTGTTTATTATTTGTTTTCCTGTGAAGATTGAAGTTTGTTTCTTGTGCAGATTCTTCCAACTTTATACTGTGCCCAAGAGTTTGGGGCAGTCCCTAATTATGCATATTCTTCAATATATTATAAAGGAATTCCTCATAATGGATCTCCACCTTGGAGACCGGATGATAAAGATGGGCATTATGTTTTTGCCATTGGGGAGAACTTAACTCCTCGTTGTAAGTATACCTGAAATACTTGAGACAGTTTCTTTATGTGATGCATTGCTTCTGGTGCCTATGACATTCTCAATGCGGTAGTTGTATCTGTTCTTCTTTCGAATGTTTTATGATGACAACTTCAGTTTTCAGTGTATGTAACTTTGCAAGTGGAACATTCTTGCTTCCTCAAGAAAGGATACATCTTAAGTATTGAGTATATGACATAATTGAGTTTGTTTTGTTGGAATTTATTATTTTTGATTCTTGCTTGAATTTTTTGAACCAAGAAGGTTTGTTCCCCTGTGTTGATTGGGAAAGAGAAGGAAAACTTTGGCTCTGTTTGGGAGCAGTTAAATTAATCAATTGACTATTGGAATGTCTTCTTGACCATATCTACTTCAACGGAGCAGTTGTACAATTTTGTAGACGTTGGGCATATCAGAGCTTTTCTCTATTTCAATTGTACGTTGGTGATAATGTTTTATTGATGAATCCCTTGAACAAAGTAGTGGGGCCTCCTGTCCCAAGTCCATGTTTCCTAGCTCTGAAAATATTAAACATACTACATCTATTGTCTTCACTGTTGTGTATGTGGAGTTCTTATAATCCAGCTTCCTCCTTATTTTACTGTAAATTCATCATCTCACAATGCATGAAAACAGGCATTCCCCATCTAAATATGTATCATAATTTAAAATGCTTCGATTACATAGTTTTCCGGAGATTTCCTTCTTTGGATGTGTAAATTAAAAATTTTGAGAAAGTTATCCCCTGTTGAGGCTATTCACTTTATGATAAATAAATATAAAAGAGCAGTAAGGCATAGTTTCAGCAAAGACTTTCTGATATGCTTTATATTCTTTAAATATTGCAGTAATCACTATGATGTTGCAAAATAGAAAGCGATACATGCTAAGTTGCGCAGATAGCATCTATGCTGAAAAGGAAGAACTTCTCTACCTTTTCTGGGGAGAGAGATTCAAATTTTGTGTCTTGGATATGCAAGTTTTCTGAAATCTTCTAAAAGTATTATTCTAGTCTGCAATTAGTAAAAAAACTTTTCAGTAACCTACTTCATCCCATGTCCCAAATCAAACAATTGTATAATGCTTTACAGTTAACATTTCGCTTTGAGAATTTTTTTTTATAGTATGACTTATTTGAATTTAGAATATATTTTCTAGCTGTCGGACAATATAAATTGTTTATCCTCAAGCATGAAGTAAAATAGGAAGCATTATAAATGGAAAAATATGAAAATTACTTTGTATTGAGGATTCTATCCCTTGCTAGATTTCAGTAAGAATGATAGGTCACCCGTGTGATTCTGAATCAATCCTCCTAATTCTATAATACCAAAGTGCTTTCTATTCTCAAAGTTTTAGGTGGACAACTAAAACCTATGGAGGTCTTTGTTCTTCATGCTACAAAATTGACTCTTGTACTCACCATTGCTTCTCATTAGGAGTTGTGAATCAAAGATTTGAAAAAGTAGTAGATGTGATTCTTCATTTTTATGTCCAATACTAGGATTAAACACAGAAAGGTTTGAAAGCCATTTTGCATATGGGAAGAATTTATAAATTTGAGAATCTTTTCTCTAAATTGAAGCATATAAAGGCATGAAATAATTAGTGATTTTATTCATCTCCGTATAGCATCTACTTGGAGGGCCAACTCCTTTTCTGGTTGTGCATATAGAGGTTGTTGTGCGTTAATACAGTAGTACTCATAGATTGAAATACATACATGATGTATGATCCACGCGGAGGCTCAATAATGGATCTGATGCTCTGCATGATCCATCACTTTTTGCAATCAACTATAATAAAGCTTGAGGAGTTTATTGTCAACATGGTCATTGCTTTTGGTAACTTCAAGATGGTTTGCATAAATTTACTAATTCTCATTTTTCAGTAAAAGTTATGGAACTAATGTCATGAAGCTTCGTAAAAAGTTTGGGTAATATGCATGTGCCGCGTGCACCTCCTGAGTTTGGTGACTGCTGGATGTTAAACACGTAGGTTGCTTTAATTAGAGGTCACATAACTAAATTTTCTTTTACATGTGCGAATAGGTGCTTTTTTTGGTTCCTGCATTTAACTTAAGAGCTCTTTTAGGTTTTTTTAGATGTCTTCATGCTTATTTGTTTTAGTCCTTTAATTATTTCGTCACCCCTATCATTATAACTGATTAAATTTGCATACAGGCATTGTATGAACATTTTTTGAAACAGAAACAGTACTCCGAAAGTGTAACTTGTTAACCTAATCCACCGCACCCCCCCACCCAACCCCACACACACAAGATATGAGTGTATCTTGTCAACCAATTGAGAAACAAAGACCACTCTCTGAATAAAGGTTGCAATTAGTTTTTCATAACCTGGCTTAGGATCTTAATCACTTGATCGTGATCCTTCTAAACTTTTTACCTCCTTGTTTTTTTCTTCTTTAAAGAGAACAATCAATCTTAAGGATAAGAGGTTGGTACAGTATGGGGATGAAGCAACATTGAGTTTGGGATAACCCAATAGCAGATAATTGGCCAAAATTCACTTGATGTGGTTTGTGTATAATCTTTCATTTTTGTGTTGTCTGCACATTGAAATAATTTTATGTGTATGCTGACTATTTACGATCACATTTTGGTTGACTATTTACGATCACATTTTGGTTGGTGATATATTTACTTTAATTCATCTATTCATGTCATCCTCTAATTCTCTTCTGTCCCTCAATTTGCAGACAGGATACTCAGTAAAATGGGTGAAGGTTAGTTGTTTCATCGCTTCCTCCTGCTCCACTCATTTATCTTGTGATACTTTAAACATTTTGTAACATGTCTTCATTTAGTCATCTGATAGAATCTTTTACCCGGATGGAATGGTTGCAGGGACTTTTGGGCAAGTTCTAGAATGTCTGGACAGTGAAAGGAAAGAGATTGTTGCAATTAAAGTTGTTCGTTCAATACAGAAGTACCGCGAAGCCGCCATGATTGAAATTGATGTCTTACAGAAACTAGCAAGGCATGATATCTGTGGCACACGGTAAGATTTTTTTTTTCCATTTTGCCTTAATATATCAGCTGCAGAAAATTGAAGTGATTTTAGTGTAAGTTGTTTCATTCTTTGCAGTTGTGTGCAAATACGGAATTGGTTTGACTATCGTAATCATATTTGTATTGTAAGTATTTAATGTGATTTATGATTTGCTTAAATTTGAATGGATATGATGTTCTTCATGCCCGAATATTCTGTGAGTTAAATACTTGCGGATGAATTTAAATGGTCTTAACAGGTATTTGAGAAGCTTGGTCCAAGCTTATATGATTTTCTACGCAAAAACAGCTATCGTTCATTTCCCATTGATCTTGTTCGGGAGTTTGGCAGGCAACTTTTGGAATCTGTGGCATGTGTGTGAACATATCTTTGCAACACTATTACTCCTTTCTTTTTATTGTTTGAGATTTTCTAAACGCATGTCATATTTTTTGGCTTCACTACACTGCTGTATATTAATGCCGAAGTATAAAATTTATGCTTCTCACTTATTATTGTTGGTTCTCCTTGCAGTTATGCATGATCTTCGGCTGATTCACACCGATTTGAAACCAGAAAAATATTCTCCTTGTGTCCTCAGAGTATATTAAAGTTCCAGATTATAAGGTGATCTCTTATAGCATGTACCACTTTATAGTCGTTTTCGCTTTTTACATGATTTTTCACTTGCACCTAGCCCTCTGAAAGATGCTTCAGTTTTGTGAAGGTATCTTAATCTGCCTGCTATAATTGATGATTTATGTTCAGCTTGAGTTGACTTCCTCCTTTTCTGTTTGTGAGTTCTTTTGCTTTAACCATATTGGCATTAAAATCAGGACTCGTTATAGTCTTTTACTTGAACATAGATTCTATTTACACAATATTGATGTTGGCAAACATTTTAGAGAAAGAATCTCGATGAATAAATATATACTTTATTATAATATAAGTTCACTTCCTCCTGTTACGTATTGGTCTTGCCACTGAACTCTGTCCTCCTACAGGGTTATTTCTTAATTAGTGTATATTTGTGTCTATAAACATCTTTGATTTTATTTTTGATTCATCCAAATGGTTAACATTACGAGCTTTGTGCTTCGTAGTTTGACAACTCAACTGTAAGTTCTGATGCCTGATGGTGTTTGTTGCTCCTCTTGATTGTGATGAATCTATTGAGATCCACTGAAGATAGATATTTATACACTGAAATGGTTAACGCCACTGGCTTAGTGCTTCTAAATTTGGCAACGCTATTTATAAATTCAGTTGCCTGATACTTTTTTATTATCCCTTCTGCCTGTTTTGAAGTTTCTATCTAGATCCGCAAAAGATGGTTCCTACTTCAAAAATCTACCTAAGTCAAGTGCTATAAAGCTTATTGATTTTGGTAGTACTACATTTGAACATCAAGATCACAGCTATGTAGTGTCTACGCGCCATTATCGTGCCCCAGAGGTTATTTTGGGTAATTTGGTGGCTCTTATCATATTTTGTCTTTTGCATTTAATATTTTGCATTTTATGTCAGTGGGTGATCTTTGTTTTATTTTCACAAGGTCTTGGATGGAACTATCCCTGTGATATGTGGAGTATAGGTTGCATACTTGTGGAATTGTGCTCTGTAAGTAACAGATCGCTTATACTTTTACACCATTTTCTACAATTTGGTGTGCCTCTTCAAAGATTGATTACAATTGGATGTTCCTCTTCGTATATTGATTTTTTTTTTTTGTTTTCTTGTCATATGCACCTAGATGTCTTATTCTTCTGATTGTACTCTAAAAAATTTCTACTGAAGCAAGGTCTACCCATTAGGATACTAGGTCGTGTTTAGTTTTATTGCCCATTGGGTTGATTCTGATATGAGTTACTTAACATTTAACATTGATTCTAATACTAGTTATGTAATATTTATAATGTCTTTGAAAAAACATTTAAGTGCTCTGGCATATTTATATCTGTTTACAAATCTGTGACAGGGAGAGGCACTTTTCCAGACTCATGAGAACTTGGAACATCTTGCAATGATGGAAAGGGTGTTAGGGCCGCTACCTCAACATATGATTATGCGAGCTGAGTAAGATATGTTCTTTCTTTTGTTTCTCTCATGGGTTAAGCTGTGGGAGTGAGGCTTTATTTTTATTTTTTTCTTTTACAGCCGCCGTGCTGAGAAATATTTCAGAAGGGGTTCAAGGTTGGATTGGCCGGAGGGTGCTACTAACAGAGAAAGTATGAGGGCAGTTTGGAAATTACCCCGACTTCAGGTATTGTGTAGTCAAAATATGTTCATTTAGTGTTTGAAAAAGTAAATACCGCTGATAGTTTTTTTCAATCTACCTTGACAATTCTTATCTTCTATCGGGTATAAAGTTGAAGATTTTACTTTTACATTCTCAGTATGATGCAATAGTTAACAGCTGGAAGAGTTTGATGAAAAAGCAAGTCTTCTCAGATAGCCATTCATGATAGGCCTGTCTGAGATATTGGTTAAATGGCTTCTGTAGATGCATTTCAGTTTCTATATTTACTCGAGACTCAGAAGAAAATTGTTTTTGTTTTTTTTTTCAAAATATTTTTTTACCAACTGATGTGCCTGGACAGTATGCTGGGTCGCTATGTTGTTTGGCTAGTTGGCTTGAAATTTGGCATGTCAAAGTTTGTAAAGATTCTAAGGTTCTTTTGTGTGTCACTGCTTATTATGTTATTTGGCCGACTGTTAGAAAGTTTAATTGCTGTTTGGCATGTTAAAGTTTGTATAGATTGTAAGCATGGTTCTTTTGTATGTGAAAACTTTAATCCAAATCAAGAGTGATTGTTGAAGTAAATGGCTAAATGCTGACCTTTCCACCCCAAAAGAAAATGCTTTGCAACAACTTGCTTTTTAGAGGACTAGAACTTAGGTTCTGTTGAATAATGTTTTACGGATAAATCTTGTTTCATTGCACGAATGAATCTCATTTAATTGCGTGAATTCCTTCTTTCACTAGTATCATCAATTGATTTATCTGTCATCAGCTTCCTTGGTTGTTCTGACTTCTCTATTTTCCTATTCTGCATGCCAGAACCTTGTCATGCAGCATGTGGACCACTCGGCTGGAGATCTGATTGATCTTTTGCAAGGGCTTCTGCGATATGACCCTGCAGAACGACTTAAAGCAAGAGAAGCTCTAGGGCACCCCTTTTTCACAAGGGACCTTAGAAGGTTTGGATATCCACTGTGAATTGAAAATCTTATCAAAGATTGCATGCAATGAAAGCCCATGGGTAAAAAAGACCTTCACATGCACTTGCATCGCAAAAGTCAAAGAAAATAGATAGAGAGAAAAAAAGAAAAGAAGGGGTTGGAGAACACAGCTTAGATGTTGGCTGCTGTCTTGGTCAACTTCAAATGTACTAACTTCATTCCTGAATGTGTTGTAAAATATGCCGCTTTTCAGGTGTGTATCATTTGTTTTTGTTTTTGATTTCTGATTCTTGTTGGTTGTGATTGCTTGGGAAAAATATCCTGCATATGCCCCATGTCTATTGTATATGAAGTTGCCTTGTCTGTGCTCGGTTTCATTTGTTCTCTTTTGATGTTGTTCATGTTCTGAAATGATGGTTCGATGCACATGGCAAAGTCTCTCTTCGGAGAATGTCGTATTTCACTTCCATGTTCCAATCATCTGCTTAGTAATTGTCTTACTTGTCCTTATCCTGACGGGAAGGGGTATCAATTATACGAGTTACTCTTGAAGAAACAACTGGTTTACTTCCTACTTCACCTTTTTCCTCAAATCACTGTCATTTATTTTGCTTATCGGAGGGTGTGATTTGACTGATGAACCTGTCCTAAGAATTCTATACCAAATGCACCTGATCAACTATTGACAAGGCGTCAAAATCAATAATTTAGTGTTTAATTTGTATTAAAGATTGAAATGAGTTGATTTTTCTGAAGTTAACTGGAGCCTGTAATATCTGATTGCACAGGTGCAGACAATAGCTAATAAGGTCTAGATTCTCCACTAGTCTAGTGTTTTAGAGCTTTCTTTTTGACTTTGTTGTGGAGGATGAGTTGTGATGGATCCCTTTTACTAGGCGCCGTTCGCAAACCTGAGAAGTTTAAGACAATTTATTTTTTTGAGTTTGTCGACATCGAATATCAATGTGTGTTTTGTGGTGTTTTTTATCCTAAATTATGATGTCATTCGACTTCTCTTCGTTCTAGTTTTGCTCTATATTGTACTGGGAAAGAAAAATATGAAACCTGTGTTTCTGTGTTGTGATTGGAAGGGAATGGTTTAAGTTTATATGAAACATTTTGTAAGCTCCCAAGATGTGTTTGGAGTTTGTAATGCATTATATCTTATTTTTAAAATAAGGTTGCAATTTTTTTGGGATAAAATAAAATGTTCGGTCTTATAAGATTTATTAGTTAGTGATTATAATTTTGTAATTAGCTTTATATAAAAAAATAAATAAAATTGGGAGTTTGTTAAATCTCAAAAAATTAATTGAGCCTGTTTATATTTTTTTCTTAGAATAATTCCTCTTAAGCTTGTTTTTGTCTAATTTTGAGAGTTTATAAACCCAATTTATAAGCTATTAAATAAGTTAGATACTATGAAAGTTAGATTTGGTACTGCCAATAATTCTCAATCGATGTGGGGTTTGGAGGACGAGGTGTGAAGAGGCTCATCATGGTAAAATACCAAAAGAACTAAAAGTCGTGGTCTTTCTTTAGATTGGCCTCGTAATATGGGAAGTTATTAACATAAGTAGTAGCGTAAGTGGTCATTGACAATAAGCGAGGAGATAATGTTAATTAATTAATCATTCGGATTAATTTAATATTTTTTGTAGATGTGATTAGCCTTTTCGAGAGTGTCACCTCGTCAACTGGATTCTTTCT
Source organism: Paulownia fortunei (assembly GCA_019321725.1). NCBI lineage: Eukaryota > Viridiplantae > Streptophyta > Magnoliopsida > Lamiales > Paulowniaceae > Paulownia > Paulownia fortunei. Next base: position 816,611 of record JAGSPU010001569.1, on the reverse strand, counting down.
CAATAAAATTCAACCGACAGCTTGTTTATTTAATATGGTCTTTACCTAATACAATGAGGCCACAATATTTTACTCAAATTAGTCATTATCAGTTCTAGCTGTAATCGCACTTTGAAGTAAAATATTAATTAAAAACATTGTTCCGTTGGTGAAGCATCCTGTATAAATACAAATTGTGTGGGAAAAGAAAAAGCTTGAGATGATTTTTATTTTAACTTTTATTATGTTGTCATTCCCCTACTATTTTATTGTTCACTAAAAAAACAACGTTGGGATTATTAAAATTTGATGATGTTTTGTTTCTATATGCTCATTTTTCCATTGATGGTACGTGTTTCCATATTTCCCTTTTCTCTTTGCATCTTAAATTACAAAGACACCTCTAAAACGAGAAAAAAAAAACAGGCAAAATGAAAAAGTGGAATCGCATTTCTACACAGTTACAATTATTCATTTAATTGGTTAAAAAAAGGCAGGCATATGGATAACTAGCGTAGTAACTATTTTCTAGCACGATCGTAGGATTCTTTTGTAATATCTATGTTATATTTGGTATACGGTATATTTGATATATGGATAAAAATTAAATATTTTATTTTATAAAAAATATAACATTTGGAACGATGAATTTATAGCTAACAAAATATCAATTCATTGTAATTTATGAAATGTGTGAATTGAATCATAGGCATTGCATAAAGATAAATCAGTCACACAGTGTTACAGTACAAATTAAAGAACCTTTTTCACAAAGGTAAATGAATTAGTACCACAAAGAATGGGACCCCAGATATTGGTATGGGAGGTAATAAAACAGGCCCACAACTATTTCTTTGTTAGTACTAGGAAGGTTTGGCATTTCATTATGAATGTATAAAATGTGGTATGCTTATCTCTTTATGGTGTATGGAATCGATGCACATGTGAGGAGTTTGGTTGATGAGTTGGGAGAGTGGTCTCTTGTAAGAGTAGATTGGGTCAAAATCTTGGCTTGCTTTCGCCCAATGACACAACTGTTTCAATCGGAATAGCAATTTGTTCGGCAACTTCATTTTCATGCCAGCATCTCTATTTGACAATAAGAGACCAGACTATAGTTGCATTTTGCCAAAATACTTTAACTTCTTCTTCATGCAAAGACGATGTGGGATTAGAGGAATTTGATTGTTATTTGGGATTGAAGCTTTGGGGGTGAACGGGAAATCTCTACGATCAGTGAAAATTTTGCGTATTTTTAAGATTTTTTACAATGTCGAAGAAAAAAGATGAAAATTTTATCGTGTAAAATAAATTAACAATTGGTACTTCACGTCATGTAATATATCTATAATCAAAGAAACATTAAATTTGTCCTAACTAACTAGTACAACTCGATTGAACATAACTTTGGACCATCCAGGAGGTCATGGTCATGTTAGGAGGTTTGGCTGTATTTATTGAGAAAAATTATAATACAAGCAGAAAAGTAACAGCCAAAAATTGCAATTTGCAAAACAAGAAAAAAAAAAATGCAGCCCAACATCCCAAAATTGAGAGAAGCTCAAACTCACCCAATAATGCAACTAAATATCAGAAATATGAAAAAAAATAAATAGAAAAAATAAATAAATTTTAGAGGGAACAAATACAGAAAATAAATAAATAAATAAATATTGATTTTTTTCATTTCTTTTTCTTCACCAATAAAGAAAAGTCTTAATTAGTTGTCATGGTCCGCCGTCCCTCAATGGAGGTGGAGTGGGTTAAGACGCCACGCCAATTCCAAGTAGCGTAGGTTAACACATATCATGGGATTTACCGTGGGCCCACAGAATAAATTATTAATAAATTTTTTTTATTTTTTGACATCTTATTGGATCTCTAAATTAAATCTATCGTCAAAAGGATACGAATGGGTTTTATGGGGGCCCAATCTGGCGCCTCCTTCGCTGCGGGGCCTGTGGGCCCAGTGTGCCACGTGAAGTGGGCATTACAACAAACAACGGCTGGCGTTAATAAAATCTACTCTAATCCCCTCCCAACCAATCAGGGATGATCCCCCACGTGGGACTACTGATCCCACCACCTCATGACATCACCTGATCACTATCCTTATTTTATTTAAAAAAACAAGGTCATTATTATTTTACTCACGTTATAAAAATGGTTCGCATCAAGGTTACACTTTGTTTTGGTTTATCTCCAACCAACCTCTTATTGTATTCTTTAATCTAAATATTTTTTTCTTCTGCCCTTGTAACCCTAATCTTTCTCTGTTTCTCTTTCTATTTTTGTTCTTCTCTTGCTCTTCTTCCCTGCATTTCTAGTCTATTAATTCCTCTTTTTTCTTTTTTCTTTTTTCTTTCTGCACATTTTGATGATCCCATTTTATAAGTTTTCTTGATCACAAGAATCTTGATTAAATTTGCTGAAAACAAGAAAGTCTTTGGAGTGGGAAAATCATGGGATCAGAATCCTCTGCACAGTACATCCACACGGTAAAGTAATTATAATTTCCCTTTTTCAGGGCTTTTTATAAGTGTGTGTGTGTGTGTGATCTTGACTGAACTTCTTGTTTTTTTTTTTGTTTATATTTAGAAGGTAGAAGATAGTTTTGAGTATGGTTTTGTGGGTTGATGATGGAATAATTAAAACAGGTACAACACTTAATAGAAGAGTGCATCATATTCAACATGAGCAAAGAAGAATGCATGGAGGATCTCTCAAAACATGCAAATATCAAGCCAGTTATTACTTCTACAGGTAGTTTTTTACTGTTTGATCTTCTATTATAATTTTATATTACATCTTGTATAATATACGTACAAATCACGTGTATAATATATTTATTTATATATACACTTAAATTGGCATGTTCTGTACATAGTTTTACTCCGTAGATAACACCACACACCAACCCACCCACCCACCCACCTCCAAATTTGGAAAAATGCATTATTTTTGCTAACAAAAAGTTGCGAGTTCCATGCACAAATCAGGTGAACGTGGAGTACATGTTCTGTAGATCATTTTGTTGTTTATTATTTGATGATATTTGTATTTGTTGAACTTTGATGAAAATAGTGTGGAAGGAGCTAGAGAAAGAGAACAAGGAGTTTTTTGAGGCCTACAAGAAGAGAAGAGAGGAAAGAAGATCATCTGCAGAAACGAGACAAGTCAAAGAATCCCCAATATACTTTTGGATTCTTCTAGGAAAGATAGCAATGATGATGATGAATGATCACTGCTATATATATATTATTGAATATTCGATTGGGACAATGATGTTAGGGGCTTCCCTTTCTTAATTGGTTCGCAAGTAATAATACATATATAGGAACGAACAACCCCTATTCCAGTATTTCCACCAAAAGTCTTTAAGGTTTAATTTAAGACAATAAAACCCCCCATCCCCTCCACCCCCAAACTTTATTGAGAAAACGAAATGCATATTTTGTAAGTTTGTGGTGTTGAGAAATGTGATGTAAACTTGTGGAATCGTAACACGTGTTGGAGTTGTGGCAGTATTGTCGGCGATTGGGCCGTTGATGGTTAGCCATTGCGCGTGCGCTTTCCGTTCTGATCTCTTTTTTTTGCTTTGTTTTGTTTTGTTTTGAGAGAATAGAATTTCGGTGGAGTGTGAAACGTCATTTTGTGTAATCAATGAAGTGAGGGAGGGGAGGCGAGGGACCGTGTATGTATGAAAATGTAGGGGAAAATGTATTGTTGTGCTACGTGTTTGTTTAGTTTGATGTTGCTTCCTCGTGTGTTTAGGCTTTCTTTTCTTTTTTTTTTTTTAAAGTTGTATATGTTGTGCTAGTATACCTTCTTGGTAATAATATTAGTAGTAATTGCAATGCAAGACGAGTTTAATTGAGTTTTTGGAGCTCGAGCTTCTTGGCGAGTCGAGCTCAAGCTCACTACAAATACCCATTAGCTCTCCAAGGGCTCACAAGTTTTTTATTTTTTTATTTATGTACTATATATATTTAAATTTAAATATTACAGTATACATCCATAATATATTTTACTCCTCTCTTACATACACACACACACACATACATATATATATAATGTATGTATGTATGTGAGTGTGTATTTGTATGGTAAATTGTATTCGATAGATGTAGAGTGTAGTATTTACAATACTTATATAAATAATTAATACTATGTAAAAATTATAATATTAAAAATTATGTAAAACATATTCAAATGATATTTGAGCAATATTTTACTATTTTAGTTTCTATAATAAAAAAATAAAAAAATAATTATGATATTTCTTTGATACATAGTAATTTATGTTTCAGCAAATAAGTTAAAATAATGCATGTTTTGTAACTTCCCCTAATATTGATAAAGAGTTAGTGCATACAAGATATATAATTATTATTGTTTTACTTATATAAAATATCTTTTTGATTCTGATATACAATTATAACCTTGTTTTATAATACAATAAAAAATATAAATTTTCTTCTGCAAAATAATTCATAAAAGTGATATGTTCTAAGAAATAATGAAAGCTTTTCATAGTTATGTCATACTTTGAAACAATCAATATTCATTAAAAACTTTGTCAGGAGCTGGAGAAAGGGAAAATTAAGTGATAAAACTTTAAATATATTAAAAATAAATTTACTATATTTCTTTCAAGCTTTCTTTCTTCAAGCTTGAGCCTTCATATTTTTTAGGCTCGACTTGAACTCGATTTCTTAGTAATTCTACGAATTGAGTCTTCATATTTAATGTGTAATTTCATTTTACGTGAGCGTTGAAAAATTAAAAGTAAAAATTTATAATATGATAAAGAGTAGTAGTGATTTAGGTTCAATTTGATTATAAAGAAAATGGTTGTCATTTAAAATGGTTGTCTTTCTTCAATTTGATTATAAAAGAAATAAGAAAAATGCACACATAATATATATATATATAAGAGAGAGAGAGAGAGAGAGAGAGAGAAAAAGAATGTGATTTGTTATTTTGTACACTAACATATACTCATTTCCATTTCCAACTACACTAGATCGATTTAACATCAATAGTGTTTTATAATTTAAATTTATTTGTAAGAAAGAAAAAAGAATCTGGTCTTTTATTCACTCATGAGACCTCCGTAGTTTAGAGGAGAGCTCCTCTACCCCCTGAGAATTGATACATTATATGAATAACTATTTCTCGAACATAATTTTAAATATAACATCGATAAAAAATGAAGCAACTAACACTTACTCATTTTAACATGTTGTAGATATGAAAAATTTATTGTCAAATATATATTAATGTGTAATATAATTTTTACTTATTAATTTATATTTATTTATTTTAAAATATTATTGAATTCCAAATTATATCAAATCAGAGGATCAATAATGAAAATTTGTAAATACAATTTCATTAATCTATAATTTTTCTATTCGAGGATATTGACTTGACCATCGATTTCTTTTAAAATTGATTTGATTTCTAATAACATTAATTTAAAATTTTAATATCTTAATCTCGAATTAAACATCATAATTTAACGAGTTATGCGACGAATACATTGTTTTTCATTTGAATATCGTAGATTTTCTTGAATTTGATAAACTTGGATTGAAATAACTTCTTCCGATACCTTTCTTACTTAAACTTCTTCTTTTTTCTCAACTTATATTTAACTTCTTTAAAATGATTTATATTTATACTTGTAGGATGAGAATACTTGTTATTTTTACTTAATGATATAAAATGATTTAATCGATTATTCATGATTTAATGAATATTTATTATTTTAATCAAAAGATATGATTTGAATTATCAAAATATTATATTTACTTCTATCATTTGTAAGATACGATTTTCATTATCAAAATATTATAATTTGATACATGGTAATATTTAATTTTTCTATTAATTTAATTTTTTATTTAATCTTAAAATTTAATAATAATTCTAAAAATAAATAAAATATAAATTGATAACTAAAAATTATATGTTAATGTATATTCGGCAATAAAATTTCCATATCCAAAAGATAGTCCCTTTCCTTCTTGATCCTATTCAAGCCTAAAAAAACTTTCAAGCATGTCAAATATGTCAACATCAACGGTGATCCACTACTTTCGTGTATTTTGAGATCCAATACCGATATCAGGTTAATCATTATTTAGATTTGAGTGTGGAATAAATTTTATAGTTTATGTATGTGGATGTAGTTATTGATGATTTGTTTTTGGAAATCAACTAAAAATAAATCATTCCCCAATTTTAACTACAAGTTACACTTAATTAACTAATTTGTATTATGCATTTTGTCATGATCTTAGGTTGCATTTGGACGCAACGGTTTGAATTTAATAAAATAATTTATGAAAAGTATTTCAAATGATTGTATTTTAAATTTATTATTATAATTTAAAAAATAGTTAAAAAATATGAGTTCAAAAATTTAAAATTATTGTAGATGAAATTATTCAAATAAATTTAATTAATTTATTATTATAAAATTAAAATTTTCAAATTTATCAATCCAAATGTAATCTTATTGAAATTAATTTTGAATAAAATTATCAATAACCTCAAATCTTTGGCTCAAAATTTAGTTGTTCGTACATAATTTGTGTGACAAGGACTCATCATGCAAAATCCACCCAAAATTGAAGAAGCAGGACATGCCTTTTTTGATAGTATCAATACAAGGGGAACATGATATGTTCCTCAATGCTTCCTAAAGAAATATCTTCTGTTTTCTTTTAAAAATTTTTTTATTAATTTTTCAAATTCTACTAGCCTTTTTTTTCCCCTAAATTCAATCTTGAAACATGATGAACAAAGGTAGTACATGATTCAAACTCCCAATTTCATTTATACGAGGTGAGACTAATTAATACCTATTTTTTATTTTAGTTCAATTGGGCTAACTAAAGTTCAATTTAGAAAAATAGTCGAGCATTTTGGTGTCGAGGCATAAATGGGTTAAACAATCTTAGAGCCTGGCAAAAGGTAATAAATGGGCTGGTGAGTGTCGGAGTAATTTATTTTCAGGCCTGATATTGGTAATCCACATTCCACAGACAATAATGTGGGCCCTAATTAGTTAAGCCCAGCATCAATGATTCAATGGGATCACAACGCACTCTCAGATCATTATATCTTCAGTTTGGATTCTTATATTTGTTTCTCACATTGGACTAAGCCCATATAGTTGGGCTCAATTTGACTTCAGTTCAGGCGACCTTTATGATCCAAATTCCTTTCAGCCCACAATTGTGGGCCCGCATTAAATAATCGCTGGAGTATCACCTTTCACCGGAATGCTAGTCTCTCTTTTTGTCCTCCATTTTTCATTTATCACCAGGGTTTAGAGCTCACTGTCTGAAACTCTCTAAACCCTAACGCCATGAATACTCTGAATCCCGCCGCTGTTAAGCCCACCCGCTGTTACCTGACGCTCAATCCCCAGCCTCCATCTTTCTCCAAACCACTCTCTTCGCTCTCCTTGAGATTCCCACCTCCACGGATTTCCCAATTATCTCTCTCCCCCATCAAAGCTTCTTTGCAAAACCCGAACCATAAAAGCCCCAATAAACCCCTACAGTTCTTCAAATTTCAAGTTACCAACCAAAACACCACCCTGCAATTTCGTTAATTCCATTCTTGGCCCCTCTGAAAGCCACCCTCGTCACCACCATCACTGCCGCCGCACTTCTCTTTTCTGGATTTTATTTTTCTTTTAAACCCGCCATTGCGGCGCCAAATTCACCCCCTCCCACTGTTGAAACCGCTGAGAAGGATTCGATTTTGGATGAAGAAAGGGAAAAGTTGCTTGAAGAACACTTGCTTTCCAACCCTAACGATATTGATGAACTCAAGAATTTGATGGAAATCAAGATAAAGAGCAAAAAGATTCCTGAAGCTATTGAGATTCTTGATAAGTTAATGGAACTTGAGCCAGAGGAAGTTGAGTGGCCGATGATGAGAGCCCATTTGTATGCTTATCATGGGGAATTCGAATTAGCAAAAAATGGGTTCAATGAGCTGTTAAAAAAGGACCCTTACCGTGTGGAGGCATATCACGGGCTGGTGACTGTGGCATCGCAGGAGGAATCAAGCCAAGAGTTGGGAAATATTGAGAGGAGGGTCGAGGAGGCGATGAGATTGTGCAAGAAGGGAATAAGAAGAGTGATTTGAGGGATTTTAAGCTGTTGCTTGCGCAAATTAGGGTGCTTGAGGGAAGGTATGATGAGGCATTGAAGGTTTATCAGGAGTTGGTGAAGGAGGAGCCGAGGGATTTTAGGCCATATTTATGTCAAGGCATAATTTATACTTTGTTGAAGAAAAACAGTGAGGCTGAGAAGAATTTTGAGAAATACAGGAGATTGGTTCCTAAGGGGCACCCTTATGCGAGCTATTTTGATGATAATATGATTGCTACCAAGATTTTCGCACAGAAGGTGGAGAATGAGAGAGCTATGGCGAAGAGTTAGGGAACTGATGCTGTTTTTTCCTTGTAGCAGGACAACAATTGCTGATGAAGGTGTGTTGGTTAGGTTTGTCTTTATTTATCTACTAATGTCCAGTCATGTTTAATGATTTCTGCAATGTAGTAAATATTGGATGAATTATAAGGGAAAAAGTTTTGTGGCCGAGAAGGATTACATAGCATTTCAATATCAATAAATTATTTAAAATGATCCATTGAAGAAGGAAAAGATAATTGCATTAGCTATTATGCTGTGTTATCCATCTAGGGGATCAGTATTGATGAAATAAACATGGTTGATTTGATTATGTTTGGTAATCACCTTCACTTGGTAATGCCAAGTGTTGTACATTTAGGTATGCTGTCACATGATTCTAAATGTTATAGACATTTGTGTGTGTGTGTGTGTGTGTGGATGACATGAGAGACTTGATTTGGTTGCATTTTCCAACTAGCTTGAAATTGAAATGCCTAATCTGTGCATAATTAGGCCGATTAATATGGAGTTTATACTACTTGCTTGAGACCATGCTATGTTCTGTTGTACAATATTATGCAAATGTCAAAAACATAAAAGTTTGATGCAACTTAATGAACTTTGGTCTGAATAAATAAAATACTGGAATAACGGACGAAATTATAGAATTTGCTGTGCAACGTAAGTCAAAATAAAAGGCACTAGAATTTTGAATTACTGAAAAGTGACTTGGAAAAGACTATGAATGTTATTAAATCCCTTGCTTCTTGGCATTTCCATTGAATGCTATTCGGCATCTCATATTAATGCTTTAATAAGCAGAGTATGCTAAATTATTTTAATGACATTTATTTGAAAGCAATGGTGAAATGAACCTATGCTTATTTCATTTAATTGTACTAGTACTCAATGGGTCATCATTTTTAAGTTATGATTGGTAATTGAAGCTGGATGAATTTTATTCGCATCCTAGTTGTGATATGTATCTACTTAGATTTAATTAGGTCTATCGAAAATTGAAATCAGAGTCTATTGTATATTAAAAAATAATGGATGTGTCCTATTCAAAAACTAAGATGATGTACCAGGGCAAAAAGCTATAGCAATAATGGCTTGGTGGCCCTCAGTTAAAAACTAAATTGAGAATTTCTAAGCCTCCTCAAATGAGGCTTTAGATCTGATGATAAAAATAACTAACTGATGCTGCAAGAGGTTAGAGAATGAAATAGTTGAAACGAATTTCGCTTTAGCATTGCATCACTCAACCAAATGAAAAAAAATCTGATTTCATTTAACAATTAGAGAATAAAAGTCTGTTGTTTGAACTTCAAAATGTCAACCTTGTAATCATTTCTACAGAAAATTTACACCTGACAATGATGTTGAGTGTCCCCAATGCATTTTCAGGTTCTTTTCATGTTCTATGAAATAACTGGATAAGAATAGTTCAACATGGCACTTAAATCCACAGGTGTAAGATATTTTGGTTTGTGAACTATCAACCGTTTCTAAGTCATGTATAGCGTATATTTTGTTTGATAGGACAAATTCTCATTCAAGCTATTTAAAGTGTTAACCATGAAACTGTTAAAGATTGCATGATTTTTCAATTGCATAAACTTCATTGCAGTCTAATAATATAATAATCTAAAGTTCAAGTTTTAGAAGCTGAAAATTTAAACATAAATATAGGGTTAAAGATTTTTTATTTTTTTTTGAATTTATAATGATAAATAATTTACGTATACATTTTAGTGTTAGTTCAAATTTATGACAAACAAGTAAATTCTTTTTGGATTCGTATACCTATTCAAAGGTTGATATTTTATTTGAATAAATGATTCGTTTGAACTTTAGATTTTCTAGGTTTCCTGCATGCTTAATCTGACCTCTGTTATCCAGAATCCCCTATAGATCTTCTCCAGTAATAGTTAGCATGACATCATATTTTTTAGGTAGCTCATTCTTTATCTCAATATCTTTATCATGCAATAATTCATGCTTGCAAGTTGTAATCCATCAAGATATGCACAATTGAGCATATCATGTACTGTTCTTGAAGAGTATAAGTTGGCAACGCACTCATATATATGCATATAAATGTGGATGGTTGTTGATTATCTTTTCATGAAGTGAACACACTGGGAAATTTCATACCAACAGATTTAGCTCCATCGAACTTCTTATAAAACCAAGTTCAAGATGCTCTCTCATTCTCCTTTTGGTGCTTCGGAGTGGTGATATGGTTAGTATTTGATGATATGGTCTAGTTGTAGAAAGAATCAAGGTCTATTCCAAATAAGTTCTCATCAGAATCTTACAGACTAAAATTACTGGAAACATAGAAATGTAAAAACAAGAGCTGTTCACGAATAGGCAGAAATCAAACATCAACTCCAATTAGTAAGCTGTTAAAACAATGCCATTATGCTGTAGTAGTAATTGCAGATGGATAATTTACTAGACTGTGAAATAGATTCTAAAACACACCGCTCCATTTCTGTAAAAGTAAATAGCCATTCTCAGAATTTCGAATTTTAGCCAAACTGACTGTCTTCTCTGGAAACTCCCATTCAACTTCTGCAGCTCATCTCTTATCTTTGTTTTACTAATTCTCATCCTAGCGGCTGATGCTATCTTTGACTTCACCAATGACCACAGTGACTTCTGCAGCACATCTCTTATCTTTGTTGTACCTGAGCTTTAAAGCAAGGTCTGTTCATGTGCTACTCCCCTGGGCATAATCACCACTGGAAAATCTTGTTGGTTGCCTGATTTCTATCAAAGTTGCTCACTTTATGTTGGTATTTTGTCTGATGATCGTTCACTTTGCCTATCAACGTTCCTTAATCTTCTCTAAATAGAAACAAGAGCTAATCTGATGAAACCGAGCAACTAGCTCAAGATGATGATTTTGTACAGATTGGAACATCAATGGGGTTTCTGTTATTTAGTTATCATGTAGATAAAGATTCCATCATTGGTATATTGCATTTAATTACTTTACATTCACATTGAAGTGTGGGGATTTGAGCTCTGATTGATTTCAAATCCTTGGATTTCAAATGTGTTAGTGCCAAATTCTTTGTTTGAAAGACTAAAGGCATGATTGTTTTTGTCTTTCAAAATAAAATCAAACATATATCACGTTCTCAATACATTTCTCTTCTAATATATCATATTTTTCAATATATTATTCCAAAATATTTCCCCCAAAGATTCCCTAAAGGAGAGATGCAAAGTATAGTATTCATGACAAACACAAAGGAGAGAGCAGCGTTTTTAGATTAATCAACAAGAGGGTTACCAGCATACTTTGAATAGGTCTATTGATTTGTTCATAACTTCAAAAGAAGCTAAACAAAGTATATTTATCTAAAGTGTTGCGGTGCAACAAATAGTTTTCACTAACTGCAGTGATCTGGAGGGACAATCAGTTTTTCACTAAAGTCGGGGGAAAGTCGGGAAGACCTGATGCAATTTTTTATTACATGGAATGAGGCATTTGAATTGTCTTTCTTGAGGAGATGCTCGACTTCTTTTAATCAGTGATTTATGTCATACTCCAGTGGTTTGGTTTTGGTTGAATGCAGTTGAAAAAAATCCCTGCTGACCTTCAATCTGATATTTAACTTGTTTCTGCGGTCGCCCTGTTATATGGCTGTTAGCCTGTCCCCCTCCAACTATGATCTTATGCTAGCAGGGTTGAGCCTGTGGGTTCTTCATTACATATGGTCGTCCAAAGAACATGAACTGTCCTCTACTGTTCTTTTCCTCTTGGCGCGTCCAAGACTGAAAAAGTTGTGTTGATATTGGAGTGACTGTTTTTGGCTCCTGAATTTCATAATGATCCTTTCTTGGTACAAAAATTGAATGTGAAGATTGAACAGTTGCAGTTCAATCTGGCGCTTTCGTTTGCAAGAGCTTTTCTTCTTAAAAACAGACAAATAGATGTGGATAATCATGTGATGGCATTGTCTGAAAAAGGATATGGCAAAATCCGGAATGCAAGGTATCGTATCGTTTCACCTTTTTTCTAATTGGGCCATTCATTCTGCTGATTGGACAGGTTTACCCTGTGGACTCCTTCAGCGTGCCTGTGGGTTTCACCCAAACAATATCGTTTCTCCTTTGCTAATTGAGTCACCAAGTTCAATTTTTTTTGTAGGATAGCCCGAGACTTTTGCATGTTTGCTCCGTTTGATTTGTGAGTTATTATACGGGTTCAATGGATTTACTCGCATATATGTCAAAGACAAATGTTTTAGGTTCCACCTTCGTAAAAAAATTTAAGAAAGCCGAATTGCCTTTTTAGTAAGAAACAAATTACGAGGTTTGGCTAGTTTTCAGTAGTAAACCTTGTGTAATCTGATTTTTGAAACAAGCTTTAGGTTTTTTAAATAATATGGAATGTAGGTTTAGAAATAAAAATATTTTAGAAATTAATTTCAAAAGAGCAAAACTAATATTTGGAAAAATAGAATCAAACATAGCAAAAATATTAGGCCTTGTTTGGATTCATTTTCATTCTTGCATTTGTCTTTCTCTAAAAACGAAAATGCATTTGCTACTTATATTTTTTGGAATTCTATACTCTATCGTACCCCCACTAATATAATAAAATAATATTAACAAAATATTTATAATTAAAAATATCTTTTATTAATTATAACAAATAATATTAATAAAATATTTATATTAAATATATTTTTTTAAATATATCATATTATTTCTTTCTAATAAAATATTCAAATATATTTTTAATTTCAACACATTCTTTAATTCCAATATTAAAATATATTCCCCTAAAATAATTTTTACATAACTTCCCAAAATATTACCAAGCCTTAGCTTATGGTCTTTCTTCTTTTATGTGTTGTTCAGTGTACTGAAATAAACTTTTCAGATATAAATATATGTTATATATACGTGTTGACATTCTTGGAGTGGCCGTGTTGGTGGCTAGATTGCACGCCTGACGAGTCATGACTCTGGTTTTCTTCTGTTTGTCTTGGCAGTCGATTTTTCGGCTGATTTTAGTGGGGGTGCAGTGGCAGGGCTATAGGCTATAGACTATAGCTTCAAATTTTCTCAACTATATAGGTTAGGGGTTATAGACCTCCCACAATAATTTAAACATGGAGCCTTGAATTTGGACCTTTTTGGGTGAGAAAGATATCTATTTCTACATATGCGACAAACCCGATTTCAGACAATCTTGGACATGGTGAGCAATTTAATGTTATAAGATAGCCACTATCACTTTTCAGTTAAAAAAGAGAGAGGAATCCCAAATATGTGTTATCTGATTTAGATAATACACATGCATGTGATGCATAACGAAAGTGAAGTTATAACAAGAGTGGAAACTAACAATAAATGGGAATAATGACTAGATTTAGGTAACAGGGACACCCATAATAGAAACAGCATCATATTTTTCCATATCTAGCCTTGGTTTTGGAATTATTCTTGTAAACTTGTAATGAGATTTACATTTTTTTCCTAGCCCTTCTAAAAAGTATAAATAATTTTTCAAGGGCATTTACTCTGTTAGGAAGTGTAATTCAGTCAGTTCTGATAAAGGGTGCATTAATTTGTTCTGATTCCTAAGTTATAAGGTCCCGCACTTCAATTACCAATTGTGATTGCTAGGGAAATTTTGGGAATTTCGTGTTTTGATACAATCACATTTATTTGTGTGCGGTGGATCTCATATGAATTCAACTATATATATATATATAGTTGTGATTGTAATAAAATCTCAGAGTTTTAGAATCATTTAAGAATAATCCAACTTCTGCATTAATAAGAACTAATAAAAAAGTGGCTTGTAATATATAATAACGACTTTTTTTTCTTATAAAAAGACAAACTTAGCTCTTTTTTCTATATATTCAAGATTAACTCTAACCATGTTTTATTGATAGTGCTGAGAGTAATATTGCGTCAAAAATCATATATTTTCTACAAAATTTTACAAAAAAGAAAAAAAACACAAAAAAATGGTCCAAGAAATCATTGAAACTTGGAAAAGAATGTAAGAAACATCATCAAAGCTAAAAATGCTACACCAGTAATCACCCTAATAACCATTTCCCCTAACTTGGATTACACGCCTTTAAAAAGTTTAAAAAATAAAAACAATAAAAAAATGACCATCCAATCATGTTTCTTTTCTAGTTTCTGTTTCTACCCCTAAGTATTTTCACTGCTTAATTTCCCCTTTTTCCCCACTGGCGTGACGCAGATGTTTCACCAATCACTAATTTCACTATTTGCACAAAACCTTGAGACAATAATATACTCTTGATACCCGGTTTAGGTGCATTTCCCACCTTAATTATGGCTATTAAAAAGCAGTCTTGGTGGATTTGGACCTACTGATACTACTTTAATTAGGACATTTAACTTTAAGCTTTTACTTTTTTTACTATGATTGCTTCTCAAGTCAAAGTTCTTCAGGTAAACAGATCTATCCTTTAAAGAAACCTAATTGTTTAATCCCTGTCCATAGTAATTTAGATTATCACTAATTGACTTTTTTGTGCTGCTATTAAGCTAGTGCCACATAATGCTTCTTAGTCTTCTTTTATGATAATTACCATCTTTTTTTCCATAAATTGACTTCCAATTTCACAATGATCGAGTTCTTAATATAAGTAAATACATTTTTAATAGATCATATAGAGTATTGTTAGAAAAATCTCGAACTAGGTAATCTAGGAGGAGATAGTTATTTGTAAATTTTAAATTGTAATCAATATAAAGTAATATTAATTTAAGACCAAACCCACAATTGTACGTCTTATTAATAATCATCCTAAGTGATTGAAATTTTAATTATATATGGTGGTTAGGATTCTAATGTTTGTTAAACAGCGAAAAATTAGAACATGGGACAGTCTTGAAAATTACTCAATAATTAGGTTGGTAAAATGAATTTAAGATGGTGCCAGCTACTTATCTGATGCTTGTTAAATGGCCAAATTGATTTAGTTGAAATTTACTACTATAGTCTGTCTTGGGTGCGTTTGTACAACTAGAAACTAGTATGTGCAGTCAATTTTTAGTCTAAAACAGTCTTCTATTTTATTGGATGAAATTGTGATAATTATTTTAGATATTTTTTTTTCTAAAAGAAAATAAAATGCAATGTACAAGACTATATATTTCGCCTTTTTCCCATACAAAATGGATCACTTTTTTTGTTGATATTAATTTTTTTATATTGAGTATTTTCATATTAAACAATAAAGATAATACCATATCAATTTTTGATATAATATAATGATGAGAATTTTAACGTAAAATATTCGATATATGCAAGTCTTTTCCTTTTATACATATATATAGGTAAATATAAATGTCACACCAAAAAATTATGTTTTATAATATTTGTATGTATGTCAGTTCCCCATTTAATCATGTTTGTCCATATTAAGTTGGAGGCACACAACACAAAAAGACAAAATCTGTACATGTTTGGTATCACTGCATGGCTACACATATAATCATTCAATGATGCTACCTTTGTCCTACTTGCCTCTTTCTCCAATCTCCATTCCCTACAATATACATTTTATTTTATTTTATTTTTAATTATTAATATATATGCATGTTTTAGGTGTATTTGTTTTAACATATTTGGGTAAAGTATTATTTGATGAATATTTATATTTTATTTACACACACTTATATGAATATATATTTTTATATATGGATAAACAGTGGATGTTATATCCAATATATCTTATTGAGTATAGCATTGAATAAACTTGGTATATTGTTTGCATATATTTGTAACGTGTTTGGAGTTATAACTTGCTTGTCAAGAATGAGAGTGTGATTTACAAAAAAAAAATAGAAAAGAAAAACTATAAAAACAATTGTATAGGTTCATGGAGACAACCTAAAAATGATTAAAAATAAATAAATAATGTATGAGAAAACTATAATTGAATTTCAATTGCAAAACGGAAAAAGGAAATTGGATGGAAGGAAATTGATTCATAAAATTAATGTGTACATAATTGGTTCTGTAAAAATTAATATTAAAAATTGAATTTTGATCTAATTTGACCAATAAATAAAATGAATTTTATTTTATAAAAAATAGATATAAGTTGATTAAACATAATGTACGACATGAGTAGTTAAGTTTAGTATATTTGTTTTTATATTAAATTAATTTGATGAAGATAAATTAATGGATAAAAAGTAAATCAATTAAATAAATAATTAAATATGAAAAATTTTGAATATAAAAAGTTTTAATCCCACGTTAAAAAATGGAACAACTTTATCTTACATATATAGAATCTGACTTTAGTAAGAAGTAATCAAATAGAGTTGTCTATAATACACTATAGTGATTTTTTGGTTAGTTTTAGCTAGATCAAGAAGTTACAAGGATGGAGCGTGCACCATCCGAAGCGCGTCGCAAATATCACATTTGACGCTTTAAAGGCACACTTTGTACTTGATTTGAGCCGTAAATTGCACCCACTCATGAATTGACACCACAATTTTTTAAAAACTATAAGTAAACCTCTAAATTTTATCATTTTTATCTCATTCATTCATTCTTTTCTTATATTCCTCTCAAATTTATTAGAGAGTTATAAATAATTTTATAATTCGACGTTCTTGGGATTTGTAGTACAACTATAACAAAATATAAAATCGTTGTATATTAGGAGACGATTGTCATATTTTGTAAGTATAAGTGTGGGACAATTTTATTTTAAAGAAAAAAAATATAACTCTTGTATCGATTTAAACTGTTTTTTTGTCAATATACTTCCAGTTATTCAATATTACACTTACCAAAAATTTTCTAATAATACCATCATTAATCAAAATAATGATAATAAATAAAGAAAGAAAGAAAACAAAAAAATTATGAAACTTTTGAATTTATGTACATGAACTACATTTTGTGATGAAATTGTTTATCCGTCACACCATTTAAATATTATTTCACCCTAAAAACTTGTAGCCTCAAAATAAAGAAAATTAATATTGATATTGCAAGCTTGTTATAATTGAAATTAAAATAAAAAATAAGATTCTTTTGTTTTTTTTGAGTTAAAAGTTAGGAAAAAAATTATACTAAGGAGAGAATTTTGTAATATGAAATTAATTGACTACCATCGCTTCACAATGTAACAAATAAAATAAAATGACTGTGTTAAAAAATTGTAGAAAGGACTCGATGTCCCACGTGGTTATGGTTGGGTCTAGGCCCTCTACAGTTATTTGTCTAATTTTATCGCTTTCTCCAGGAATAAATAAAGTCACCTTATTTTGTCACTTATTCAAAATCTGTTTTATGACTTCATCAAAACTTTGGCTTTCAGCCGTAAGAGTACCAGAAAATGATACACATACAACAGGTTTTTGTAGGGTTACTTTTGCAATACAACCAAAACTTCAAAAATATATCATCATTCACAGTGTTTCCTAAAATTGATGATTACAATGTCTAACACCGACAAAGTAATTTTAAAGACAAGTGATGTAACCTCTTTTGGGTGGTCAAACGGTGTTGAATAGAAAATTAAAATTGAAAATTTCAAATTCGAATCATCTAATCTTTGTCCATTACACTAAATTTACCTAGTGTGGTTTACTCTTTTGTATATTTTGTGGGCTATTGCCACGAAAGCAGAGTTTGCCTGGTGCATATTTTCAAACAATTGTTGTTGGTTTCTTATCATAAAAAAAATAAAAATAAGACAAGTGATACATAAAGAAATCAAAAAATAAAATAGTTTCTCTTAATTTTTTTGTTTCACCCATAAAAATATTTGATTCGATATTGCTTATTTTTAAAATATTACATTTAATGTTGAATATCGAGTTGTTAGCATTTATATTAAAATTCAAATGTAAAGTATTTGATTGGTAAAAATCAATGCACACTATTGTTGGGTATTAGTAGGAAAGTACTCCATATTTTGAACTAGAGTGTCATTTATGATATTTGGTGAAGTTATTAATATCATCAAGGGTTCTAATTTATTATATCAACCTTAAAAAAGAGGGGGTTTAATATGTGAATTAGCTGTCACCTTTTGTTCTCCACTTTTGAATTGACTTCTCATTCATGACATTTGGTGAATTTATTAAAGTCATTATGATAATACCTCATTATGGTTGGTTGACCCAAATTTTATGTAATATATTTTTAAATATAAATTTTATTGCATCACGTAATATATGCATTTTATCATTAAATTCTATACGTGGCTATAAAAGATGCAAGATCGTGTGTGCAGATTCTATCAATGCATTAAATTTGATATTTATTTTGCTACTAATATAATTACAATTACATACGTCTAATAAGATTTGGATCCTTCAAAATTTCAATGGTAATGAATAATTAATTCATGTTTTTACCTATTATTCTGAAATGGAAACAATAATTATTGAATTCAAAACTAATGCATTAACAAAAGTCAAAACAATCGACAAAAAGGAAAAAAAAAAATCACCCCACAAAATGGTTGGTTTGACGATAGATCTCTTTTTCAATTTAAGCCAATCAATTGCATTATTATTTTAAATTATAGTCAACAACTAATTAAATAAAATAATCCTCATCACATTGCTTAACAACACTAATAATACAACATGATTTACAAGTTTCCATAATCAAATTACATATATTAACGTAATTACAACAATACGTAACCTAATCAGATAGTTACCCATTAATTACGTTTCCCAAAGACAATCAGTACCGTTTGGTACGATGGCATCGCAGGTAGCCTAAACCTGATTTTCCACCTTAAAAACAAAAGCCGGTAACTGATTTTTCAAAAGCGTTGGATTATTTAATCATAGCAATCTACAATTTTGGATTTTCCCACCAAATTAGTTTGTTTTGCCATAAATGCCCCCCGAACTCTCAAAGATTCTCCCTAATCCCCAACCCCTATTAATCACGTCTCCAAAATAATACGAGCCATTTATTAAGTGGCACGTCCTGTGTCCTCCACGTGTCACATGGTCCCCACCATTTTTGCCATTTACCCCTTGCCCGCGCAGATAGCCCAGTCTCTGTATACCCCCTCGTGTCAACCTATCTAAATTCTACTCTACTAGACTACCCTATACTACAATAGTTCAAACTTCCAATTCAAAAAAACACTCCTTTTGCGCACACACTGCCGTCATTAATGTCCGCCTGCCTTCCTCACTCTCTCACTTGTTCTCCGTGCTTTCTCTCTCCAAAAGTGCATGTGTATGTATAGAAGCGCACTTTTTTCGTTTCTCTTTCTTTCTGTATGTATAGGCCCACTCTCTTTCTCTCTCTAGAATTCGCTCTGTTACTAACGTATTCTTTTCTTCGTCTGCCACGGTTACCAGTGTATGTATAGGCGCACAGTCTTTCTCTCTCCAGATTGTGTAAGAAGATCTGCTCACAGAGAATTTTTTTTGAACTGTAGGTGTTTAAAATGAGCTGAAGATAAGCTAGGTTACGAATGGCGATGGTTTTCGAGGTGGTGTCGTGCTTTTTTCCGATAATTCCGATCTGATTTTCCCCAACTCTTTTTGCTTCTCGGATACTTCCGGTTCTTTTTCAAAAAAGAAAAAGGTTTTCTTTCTTCTTTTTTTTGAAAAAAAAAAATATTCTTCATTTTTCTTTTTATCTTTTTGGTCTTGCTGTCTGCTTAATTTGAATTTTGGAAAAAGAAAATGGAGAGAGCTCGACACAGGAAATCGAAAAGTGCTTCTGGCATTGAAGGTAATTTTTTTCTTAATCTATCCTCTCTGTGTAGAGGGTTTGAATCTTTGCGAACAAATTTTTCTTTTTTCATTTTTTTTGAAAAAAAGAGCATAAGAATCCTAAGCGTGCTGCAGAATTTTCAGCTAATCACATTTTGCTTTTCTGAAGATAAATTTCGTTTTCGTGTAGTGACGTCTGCATTTTGTTTATTATGTGCTCGAATTAGTGTGCTTTTTTTGGAGATTTTAATTTTTGGAAAAAGTTGAATTTATTATCCTTCTTCTTCTTCTTCCTTCGGGAAAAAACTGAAACCCAAACTCTCAAGAAAGAATATAAAAATACAAGAGGAACATATTTTGCACCTTAAATCCTTATATGAGGTGTTTTAATTTGAAAACTTTGTTTGATTAATAACTTATAGTTCTTTTATAACTAATTTCCATCTTCTGGGTTGGGCTTACCTCTCTTATTCTCTTTTAACCACCGTGAAACATGGCTTTTGGAGCTAAAAAATTGAGCAATATTTATGATTTGAACTTTTTTGCTTCTACACAAAAAATCGAAGTTGGATTTATTCTTTCGTTTCCCTTGCATTGAACTTTAATGATAATATTACTTGCAAGATCTAAATTTTAAGTCATTTAGTCTTTAAGCGGCAGAAAGGAATCTTTGTCTAGATGTTTTGTTTCTTTTTCTCAACGATTTCGTGAAGCGTGAAGCCCCCAAATGAGGTTGAGTTGATGACTAGCATTGCTCATGCTTTGCTAAAAGCAAGTTTTGTTGGCAAGTGGGTTGAAAGGAACTTTTCTTTAGTGGTGTCAGCATAATTTTGTTCCTCTTTGGATTTTCTGCTTATGATGGTTATAATTACTGGGCCTAGTCCTTTAGAGAAGCCGCTCTAAATTTATTCATGAACTCCTCAGATTCTTTTTTAGCTGCTATGTAAATATTCGTTCCCAAACTTTTTGAAATGACTGTCCATGAATATGTATAGATTTGTAAATAGGAACACCAGATTTATATTTTGTTATTTTTTGGATGATTTGTTGCATTTTCCTATATTATTGAGGTGTTTAATTGATGCTACAGAAGACTCTTCTCTTTGACATTTGCCTTCACGATGATTAGTGATCATTTATTTATTTTTTCCTGCTTTCTTTAATTGTTTGATGATAGAGAGATTCTGCTTAGGAATTTGTATCAGCATTTATATTTATACCTTGAACAGAGATTAATGTTTTAATTTGAACTTTTACCAGGAATTCGACAGATTCAGAAACAGAAAGCTGTTTCAAGATTGTCTTCGGATTCTCGTTCTTACATTGATCGAAGCAATAGGGATGACATGGTCTGTGATAATCTACTTATTTATATTGTTAGCATTTCAAGAATTTGTTTTTTCATTTTATAACGTAATTGAGTTTCTGAAATGCTGCAGTGGCTCTAAAATTTGATAACTTTTGATTTGGCCTACACAGTTCATGCTTGAATTGGCGCAGAGCTCATTGGGAGTAGCCACTGGAATACCAATGAAGAAGTTACTGGCAGAAGAAATGTCAAAAGAAGTCGAATCCAAGAGACGATCGCCAAGTGTTATTGCCAGATTAATGGGTCTCGAAGGGCTGCCATCCCCTAGGCATGTTCATGGACAACAAAAAAGATTTTCAGACAGTTACCAACAGAAAAATGTTTCAATTAACATCCAACCAAAAAGCCAACAGTATGATGGCAGAACGAACAGTAGAAGCTCAATGGACCAGCAAGAATTCAAGGATGTGTATGAGGATTTGGAAGCATCACATGTTGTGAATCGTCGTTGTTCTTCAAGATGGAGTGCAAGCTCAATTCTTACAAAACCTGAGATGGCACTTATTGAGCAGAAGTTTATCGATGCAAAACGTCTTTCCACTGATGAAAGCTTCAGGGTTCAAAAGAGCTGGATGACACCTTAGAGATGCTGGACTCCAACAAGGACTTACTGCTGAAATTTCTCTGGCAGCCGGATTCCTTGTTTGTGAAGCATTTGCATGATGTACAAGTTGATCCTGGCAGTTCTCTTGGCAGTCATATAGCAGTTTTAAAGCCATCAAGTACTGAGAAGTATGAATGCAAAGCCAAAGCATGGAGATCAGAGAGAGATACTTTGAGTAAATACCATGTTACTTCTCACCTGAAACGTAAAGATGGTCTTCTACTCGAACCACACAATCGCCACAGAGCTCATATTTCTCGCAATTCATCAAGGATTCAAGTAGAGGAGAATGAGGAAAAGATTCTTCCTACAAGGATTGTTGTTCTGAAACCAAACCTTGGGAAGATGCAGAATGCTGGTAAATCCAGTTCATCACCTGATCTCTCACATGGTTTTCAGCCCACCGTCAAGAAAATCAAGGAATATCCAAGTGTTGGAGGTGCTGAAACTGTGTCACGGAGAAGGAAAGATTCATCTCATAATGTGGGATTATCAAATCCCATATCTAAAGAAGCTAGAGAAATAGCCAGGGAAATTACAATGAGAATGAGAGATGGCTGTGATGAGACTATGGATGCCAAGTCTACTGGGTTCATAGGATATGTAGGAGACGAGAGTTCATATGATGCTAACGAAAGTGATTCTGAAAGTGACTCAGAGGTGTTTAAATTATCCTCTAGAAAATCCTTTGATGATAATAACTTGGGCAGATATCCATCTTCTCGTTTGGGTGAATCATCTGTAAATAGGGAAGCAAAGAAGCGACTATCTGAGAGGTGGAAGATGACACACAAATATCAAGATTTGGAAATGGTTAGTAAGGGCAACACATTAGGTGAAATGCTTGCCTTACCTGATAGGGAAACAAGGCCTAACCATTTGAATGCTAAGACGAGTCTTGGCAGGGCAAGCAATCAACTTGGTAGCAATCATGGAACTGCTATATGGGATGGTCCTTTAGGCATCAGTAGTAGGGATGGTTGGAAGGATGAAATAAGCAGAAATTCATCTAGATCGAGATCTCTTCCTCCATCTGCAGGTGGGAGAGGGAGAAGTCATAGAAGAAGCACATATCATGATGAGTTGGCTGAAGACAAAAATCTGATGCATAGTGACGCTGTACGTTGTGGTAGAAGTAAGCTTGAGAAGGGAAATCTAAGTCATAAAGAAGATTATTCTTCTAAATATTCGAAATCCAGGGGCAAGAAGCCCCATCCTTGTCAACACATATTTATTGATGAGATAGACTCTTCATCAGAAGCCAATTTTGAGATTCAAATGGAGGCAAACATTAAAGACTTATCTGAACAGCAGTCCATTTTTCAGATGGCTGCAAAGGCCGACACCTGTGAAAGTCCTGTAGTTGATGTAATGATGATCTCTGAACCTGGAAGCACAACCATGTCTTCAAAATCTTCTGAGTTGCTTCCAAAGCAGTCGTCTTCCGATATAGATGGTGACAAACCTGCTGCTCATGAACAAGAGGATTCCAGTCTCCAGGTTTGGATCTTCACTTTCCTTGAACAAAAAGTATATGTACTTCTCCTTTTCAATATCACAGTATCATGACAGTGTGTCTTATCTGTTATTCTCTTTCTTACTTTAAAATTTTCCATGCTCCGTACTTTCTCTACTTTGTCAGACATGGCTTTTTATTTACTACCGCAAACTATATTTTTATACGTGTGCAGAAACATGCTTTCTTGTGCGAGCTCTTTGTTATTATTATTATTATTTTCCTATTCTGCTGTTTCCATTATATGTTCGTGCATCATATGTTCCAACATGCTTGCCGGAGTATGTGTTTGATTGTTTTTCTCGACTGGAGTTATGAATACTCCTCCTGTGTTTGGTAGCATTTGGTTAAGCTAGGGAAAAGTCTAGTCTTTTGCTCAAGCATAGGTAGATTATTCCCCAACTTTTGAGTTGTAGTACACCCATATAACCAGTTTCATCTGTCAACTTTCCTTCTGCTGCTTTGCATTGAACAAATGTATGTAGAGCTACTGGAAGTGATAAAGGTGTTGCTATAAATGGTGCTGGTTTTGGCAACTTGAGTACACCTTTTTGGGAATGTTGTATTACTTAATTAGCGGAAATCAGTTTAGTCATTTCAAAATCATTCCTATTTTTCTTTAACGGTTTCCTGTTATGCACTAATAAACTGAATTTTTTTTCCCAAATTCCAATTTTTTCAGAATGAATTTGGCCAGGGATGATTTGCCATGTAGAATGCATGGATCACAAGTCCAATAGAAATGAGCTTGAATATGGTTTGATTTCATTTCTAAATTGCTGTTATTCTTTAAAGAGGATTGGTTCTTGGAGGGAGGTGCCTAAGGAAAAAAAAAATGATATCCTTCGTATATGGTGGTATAGAATGTAGTGGAGAAGAAACATGATGCTTCAATTGTAGTGTTTCACTATTCTTCACATTAAACAACTCGTTTTGGGTTGCCAAGTCTTAATCGAATTGGCAAGGTTTTGGAGCAGACCAAGTTGTGCATTTATCAAAGATCAAAATGTATTGGCTGCGGAAATCCCAACTGAATGTTGGATGTGTGGGGTGAGCGAATTTATTGGACAATTGGATGAGCAATTAAAAAGAAGCATCGTTATGTTGCACAAAAGTGATATTTTAATTACCTTATTTTGAAAAACAATTTTAGACCATTTAGTGGAGCCCTTAATCTTATTATTTCTCATGAGAAGTTATGGTGTCAAAGAATTCACACCAGTTAGTGGAGCCTTTGATCTTATTAATTTTCATGGGGAGTTAAAGCATCACCAATATTTCAGTCATTTCTAATGCGAACACGTCCTCTAATTTTTTTGAGAAACTTGTGACTTCTTGTTGCCAAGTTGGGACTTGGCAATAGCCGTTATTCCATCAAGTTTCAAAGGGTTCCTTATTTCATCCTATTACTCTATCAACTTAATCATTCAGCACTTATTTAAAACAAATTGGTTCACAATGCTGAAGCTGAAAGTTCTAATGTTCCTCTTTATAACTGTCCAAGGCCTCATAAACGCCATCATACCACTGTGACTACCTTTATGTGGTGGATCTAACAGGAGCTTGTAACCCATTCTTGTAACTTGTCCTAAAACATCCCCTACTGTATATTGGCTTCCATAATCCATACCCTACTTTATTTATATTTGTTCTTTGTCAAAATCTTTGATCCTATTGTACAAAATCACTTGTTTTCATTTGTAATATTATTGAATCTATGAAACTAGAGACCAATTTAGGGCAAGTTGCTATATTTCATCGATTTATAATCAAGAACTTTCTAAAATGTTTAAGATGGCCATAGCTATTTCTTTTAATAACCTTTTGAAAAGTCTTATTCAGAAGGTTATGCTGGGTTATTAGCATGAAAACTTTTCTTCTTTTGACTCATTACTAGAGTTGGGGCCTCATCCCCAGCTGATATGGGTAGCCGACCTCCCTCGCTTTCAAACAAAACCATGATATTTTACCATTAATTCCATGTTTTACTACTAGCCTTAACAGGAAACCACTATAGATGTGTTCGTTTTGTCAGAATAGAATTCAAGAAGTGTGTGTTAATCCATGCTATTCTTTGTTTGGGTATGCTCTGCAGTTTTTTATGCAACCCACCAACTATAAGCATATTGTAGGCAATTAAAACCTTCCATAATGGGTAGTTTTCTAAACTAAATTATGTGAAGTTGTAGTTACTTCTAATAGCCAAAATAATCCAAAAGTTACAATGCTACCTCTTTATATTAATACTACCATATTATCTGAAGATGGATATTTGAAATTAAACAATCATTGCCAATAGTTATGGCCATATAAAGAAGATAAGTTGTTTGGTCTTGTATTTTATTATTTTGATCTAGGATTGAATGACCTAATTTCCCTTTAGGCTTGTCATCTACCCTTAGCATAGGATAGGATAATATTGGTTTTCCTCTTAACTAACACAAGAATCATATTATGCATGGGAAGCTTACAGTTTGGTAATGATTGTAAACTGCGCCTCTTTTTGGGCCCGTTTTTTTGAATTTCTTCATGCATATGTCTCAAGTCTAATATGTGGCTTGCTTAGATATAATTACTAATGTCCAAGAATAGCGTGATTTACAGTATGGTTATGGCCCTTGTAAATCATAAATAACACTTCAAGCTAGCTACATGTGTTAGGTTTTTGAATCACGCTAACTATGAGAAGTTTTATCGACTTTGAAATTTCTAGATATTAGCACAGTTTTAGGGGTCACTAGATGTAAAAGGATTTGTTAATCCTAAGGATCGATTTTCTTTTCTAACAAACATCGTACTTGTACGTTAAATGAGAATGGATACGATACATTATTGTGTTAATTGATTTTTCGTGTAGTTTCTAACTGGACTAATGAGCTACAGAACTAGGAAATATCCATTACCTTAAGCTTTACAAAACTTGGTTGCAACTATTTAGGATCGTTAAGGTTGGTGCATTGAATAAGCAAGCATACAACAACGTAACCAATTAGGGAACTTATCATTTAGGTTGGATTTACATTGTAGATAATTTTTGGAGTCTAATCCATATGTAGAAGCCATACTTAAACTTATATGGATTACAATTTTATTTCTACAACCAAGATTGATAAAAACTTTTGACTTAAATAACTAAAGCTATACAAGTATAGTTTTACTCCGGGGTGGAACGAGGCTTTCGGGCTTCAAATGTCTTTGTTGCGCAATGGTGGAACTCCACATGGGCTGGGTGCCAACTATTAGTTCTTGCCCCCTTCTGTCATTAAGTTTCTAAAACTTCTTTTCAGTTTCTTGTTTGGAAAAGTAAAAGTAAGTTCTTTTTAAGTTTAACTTGGCTCCCCCATAATTTTGTATTTACCAAATAAACACCATGTGCTATTGTATTTGGTATGCGTGTCCCCGTTTGAAGTATTTACTGATCTCTGCGTGTAACTGTAATTAGTAGAATTTGTAATGACTATGAATGCTTCAGATCTTCTTTGGAGTATCTTTTTTTCCTTGTATTTATATCTTTGTTTATGCAGTTTTTTTAATGACAATGAGTGTTCTTATCAATTTTACATGTGGTGCAATAATATCTATAATTATTTCTAGTGATCATGGATTCATATGCTATTATTTAACATGTGGAGTGCCATACTAATTGAACTCTGAATGCTTTATAACGTAACAAGTACTTACTTCGTCATTTGTTCAGGAACTGCACAAGGGACCACCTAGACATGGTTCTCCTTCCTTGCAGTGCCTTGGAGCTGAGCCGGATTCTTCAGAAAGCTCCAAGGAGGCTGATCATCCTAGTCCAATCTCAGTCCTTCAGGTGCCTTTTACAGAAGATGCATCAACTTCTGAAAGTTTTGAGAGAGTCAGTGCTGAACTTCATGGTATGAAACTGTTACTCTTAACTATAATAATTGTCTGTGGGAAATTCTTGGATATGCGTCCTTGCATGTTTTAGGAGATAAATCAAATTTTTAAGAAACAGATATTTCTTACTGTATGGACAGAGAAGTAGCTTTAATTATATCAACACTCTAGCCTGATGGCTTGAGCAAATTATGGAGGTATTTCTTTTGAAGGTTATGCAAAACTTTTGCATGCTACGAAATAGGCCCTTCTGTATCTAATTCATGGAGAGTTCGTTATGATGCTTGTTCAGAAAGCAGTAATGAACATTGAAACTTCAAATTAAATCAACCCATTCTTGCTGAACTAAGAACAACTATTTGATGTTCATTAGGAAGCACAATCTAAGTTAGAGTTTTACCTAAGGGCACATTTCTTAAGACTTAGCACATTTTTGTGGAATCAGTTGCTTTTTCTATCTAGTCATTTTCCCGTGGATTGGTATTTTATTTTGCCTGGCTCTGAACCAGTGTCATGAACAAAGTGTCTTTGATATTCAGCTTGATAGTTATTTTATCCACTGCATAGGTTGGTATGTGATACAATTCTAATCAATCTTGATCATTCTTTCTCCTCACATTATAATGATGTATAGGCGAACTTTTTCTTAGAGAAATTAAGACACGTTCATTTTATTTGGTTGATCAATTATTCATTTACCTCAGCAGTTGTGTAACCGCAGAACTTGTCTACATTGAGCTTTACTGGATGCATCACGTTTTTTCTGTGATCCATGGTCATTCTTGTACTACATGCATTTTCTTTTATGTTCTTTATATTGTTTAAGTTTTCTTTCCCCTGAAACTTCATTACACCAATGATGATATCGTTACATTTTTTTTTTTTTTCTTTTTGTCGTAGAACTCCGTATGCAACTGCAGCTCCTCAAGATGGAGTCAGGCACAGATGCTGAGGTATCCACTCTTTTTCCAATTGAGGAAGAAGTTGTGCAACTATCTCCAATTGTTTCTGTAGGAAACTATGCATTAGGAGCTGAAGGCTGGGAAATTTCTTATGCTCTTGATGTGCTAATCGACTCTGGTCTTGAAGAGTCCGACTTTAATATGTTTAGAACAACATGGCACTCCCCAGATTGCCCTTTGGATCCCAAGTTGTTTGACAACCTTGAGAAGAAATACAGTGATCAGACAACTGGGTTGAGGTCGGAAAGGAGGTTGCTTTTTGACAGAATAAATTCAGGAGTCTTGCAGATTTTCCAGGAGCATGTTGACTTGTGCCCTGGGTGATGCCAAAATTATCAGGATTGAATTTAAAATGGCAGAAAGAAGGGGTCCGAGATGCCCTTGAGAAGTTAATCAACCAAGACTTCACCAACAGGGTGATATCAGATAGAGTACTCGATCAGGAGATGCAGTGGTCAGATTCTAAGGGAGAAATTGACATGATAGGTAATGAAATTGAGAAATTGTTGATAGATGACATGATAGCTGAGGTTCTAAATAACTAATGGTTAGCTTTTCAATTAAAACTGGTGTAGGCTAGTTGGTAACATAGGCAGATGAAAAGCTTGGTTACAAAAGCATGAGAATAAATCTTAAGTTTAATCAAAAGTTGCAAGCCAATTATTGCGCTGTTGCTTTATGAGCTCTGTTACTTTCTTAAGTTGCAATGTTGTTTCACTTTGTAACATGGAAATGCATCTTGCCTGCACTTGCGAAACCAAGCACAGTGTAAGAGGTTGGATATAATTATGCAATTTCTGCTCATGTAAATAAAGAAATCAGTTAGCCCAGGTCTAGATGAGCATTGAGCTCCTTATGAGCTATGTTGTGGGGTTTCTCGTTTCTGTTAATTCTTCTTTCATGTCAGATCGTTTCCAGGTCTCAACAACTTATGTGATGTTACAGATACAGTATATTGTAGATGTAATGCATCTAAACTAAATTTTTAAGCATATGAGGCAGGTGCTTGCCGTGTTTTATGTGGAGGGAAATTGACATGAACTTAGGAATGGCACAGATGTTATACATATGAAACAGGAAAAGAATATCTATTCATGGGGTTTTACACATTTATTGCGAGTGGTTGTGATCTATACTTCTACTAAAGTTGTCAATTGGGCGGTCTGGGCTGGACCGCCCCAGGCCCAGGCCCAGGCCCATGGCGACCTGTCTGTAAGGCGGGCTAGTTAACCCCAGGTCCAGTTTCGAAATGATTCGGGCTGAATAAAAATTCTGAAAAGGTAAGTTCAACTTAGCCCACTATCTTGGTGCTAGTGGGTCAGTCCTAGGGCTGGTTTGGGCCTCATGAGGCTAGGACTGGTTTGGGCCTCATGAGGTGGGCATGCGGGCTAGCCCACGAGCCATTCTTAAAAAAAAAACAAAAAAGATGTATAACTTATATGATATATCTTAATATAGGATATATAAATTTTAATTATTATAAATTAAATATTAAGTTTGAATTATGTCATAAAGAATGATTTGTAATTATGAATTTTATTATTCAAAGTCTATTATCCTTAAAAATAGATTTAATTTTTATTTGATTAGTCTAAATTTATTCTTATAAATTAAGTATTTATCTTGTGAATTAATATATATTATTTTCATTTGATGATTGAGTTATACTAAGTTTAGATTTTAATTTTTTATGTAGTATAGTCATTTGATATTTTAATTAATATACATTCATCTTAAGTTTATAATTTAAATTTCATAATTTTTCTTAATTTAGTATACTTAATATTTAGGACATTTTTTTTTTTACTAATAGACTTTCATTCTAAGTTTATATTTTAATTTTAATTTTTTTTTAAATTTAGTATACTTAATACTATTTTATTATGTTAGTAATATATTTACTTATTAAGTTTATATTTTAATCTTAATAAATTTTTTTAATTTATTATAATACTTAGTACTACTTTATTTTGTTAGTAATAGACTTACAAACTTTATATTTTAATTTTTATATATTTTTTAGTTTACTATAATACTTATGATTACTATTATCATGATTTTTTTAGTTTACTATAAAATGTTGTAATAGTTTATTATGATCCTTATTAATATAATTTTGCTTAATATTGGTTTAATAGTTTGAGTGCTCTGTTTTTTTAATAATAGGTCACAAGTTCTAATAATTCATATTACAATTATTTAATTTTTGTTAAAAAATTATAAAAAACATACAATATAATAAAATTAATGTATATATTATTAAAAGTCCATGACGGATCTGGGCTAGGTTTGGGCGGTCCGGAACCTGTACCGATTATAAAATGGATTTGGATTTTGATTGGTCGGTTGACGGGTTGGCCTGATTAAACCCAATAGAGAACCAACTCATATACAAAAATTGGTTCAACTAGTCCGTTATTATTCACAGATAGTCCTGAATCAATTTTTAGTGAATTGGTTACGAGTTGGACCGGTTAGGCCAACCCATTTGACAACTATAACTTCTACTATGTTGTGTTATTATTGAGGTACATTGTTAAAAAAAACAGGCACAATCTTCTGCCTTTTAAGCATATTTACTGAGGTATCATGCCTGTGGAGTAGTGTTGGTATTCATGATTTTATCGAAAGTTTTGTTGGTTTTGTGTCTTATATTATTTTTTTGTAATAGAATTTTTTGTTTTGAGGCTTTAAGTTCTAATAAAGGAGTCAAAGTTAAGTCTCACAGTTTATTATTTAAGGAAGAAAAAAACACCAATATAGATGATTGATCTCTTGCATTTATTGGTGGAGAAAGACCCCTCCATTCTCCCTAAGCCCCTGGGCCAGGAGAGGCAGCTTGGGAAATATTCTTTGTTTCTACGGCGGCACGCTTCCCAATGGCGGCGGAGATGGGCCATTATGGGCGGCCTGCTAGTTTAATTATAGTTTGACATTTGCACTGCAGAAGACAGTCCCCAAAACCAGTGTCGAAACGAGGGTGGTTTATGCTTACGTTAAGCTTTTGGCTAACCATGTTTATGTATTCAAAGTTTGTCTCTAATCTCTGGCTGAGGCTTAGTAATTAGTACCATTTTTTGCATTCTATAGTTGCAAAATATTCATGGTGACTATGAGTCTATGAGGCCAAAGTATATGATGCAAATTCCAAGGATAAAATCATTTGTTGATGCCATGGAATGAATATTTAAAAAACTGTGAACTAAATCAAGAATCTAAGCCATAATTATTTCTGTCTATAATTTATTTTGTATTCATATATGAATATTACAATGTATGATTGAGATAAATACCAAAAATATTTTGAAATAATTCAAGCTGACCCCAACTTTAATAAGCAGGGGTGGATACTTTTTTCCATTTTCAGAAAATTAACAATTTTTTTTTTCAAGATTATCTACCTGTAGGATGCCGTTTACCTGGATTTTCCGTTCCAAAACTTAAGTTCTAAGTATATTCAAATATTTTATATGAAACAAATTTATGGTAACTTGAACAAGAAAGGGTACAAAATGGATACATGAAAAATATATGTGGCAATCATAGTAATGTGTTTATATATATATATATATATTTTGATAATTCAATTCCCGCCTTCGTCGGTTTAGTTTTGAACCTTTTAGACACCTATTCCTAACACCTATAAGAAGTAAATCGTGGGATATATTTCAACTAACACCAGATTTTCAATAAAAATTGTACATTTTTGCGCATAAGGAGGCCAATTCACAATAATCGCTCGAAACACTTCAATCGCAGTCAGTACAATGATTGTTCCATATTGAAATGTATCCGCAGATTTTCATTAGAATTCGAACCCCATTCTATTGATGGAAGAAAGTTCAATTTTCTTCCAAATTAATTATTCCGCTAGTTGACAATTGAATTATACGCGAAGGCAGTGTATTTGTATATGGTTAATTCACTGAATGGTTTGACACATACCTATTTTCACTATATCCTATACTATATCAGAGTGGTGTTTGACCTCAATTAGAATAACTTTCGATTGAATTTTGAATTCTGGTAATATTGACATTTTTTAATTCGTGAGGAAAAATAATCTTTGCTCGATCCATTTATATAGAACATGAATTCCAAAACCTTAAATTTAACTACATGTATCAAATTTCAAATGTCAATTTAGTAAATAACTTTCGGACACACACACAACGTATGGCATTATAATCAAAATTATCAATATTAACAAACTTTCTTTACAATGACATTGCTTAACATTTTAACTTAAAGAGGTTGTTTTGATGTTCTTTTACAGACTAATAGAGCAAAATGTTCATGATTTCAATAATTAATTATTGGATCTTTGGTATTTTTACTTTTTTTTTGGAGTATGGATGCCGCCATGAGTCCAATAAAGATAACTGCCTGGGTACTTGCATCTACTATAATGGATAATTACAGTTACATTTTAAAATATAAATTATATTTTCGTTCTCTTTATATTTCATAATTATAGAAATTCCCTCATAAGTTTACTCTATCAAAAACTTCATATGAAAGTTGTGAATTTGACCATTTTATCCTCAACTTAAAAAATAAAAAAAAAAATAAATTATTTATAAATAATCTAGGTGTTGTGAATTGACCGTTTTGCCCTCAACTTAAAATTTTAAAAAATAATCAAATTATCATTTGATTCAATAATCTAGGTGTTTTAAAATTTTTTGGAATATTATAAATGCATATGTCATTTGCACCTTCAACTATATAAAGAATGTATGGATTTCAAATGGAGCTTTTAGAATAGGAAATTGACAAGGAGAGTTCAATAAATATTTAAAAAGAGACGAGACAAAGTATTTTGTTGATAAATATATTTAATTTATTATTTAATTGGTGATGAATTTAAATCAAGAATAGTTGAAAATTAATCAGTATTATTCTTTAAAAAAATATAATAATAATTTTTTAAAAAATTATAATTATAAAAGATGAAAAGGATGGATTAATAATTTAATTATTTAAGATGAAAGGTAAAATGTACTTAACCCTAATAATAATATTTGGAACCTTCCATTTACCAACATATATGAAAAAAAATGCGTGGCAACACCAAGCACCATGATGTGTGTTTTACGGATAGACCTTTTGAGAGGCCCTCCAATCCACCTCGCCAGCTTATGAAATATTCTTCGATTCGATGGGCGGCGCCCTTCCAAATGGCGGTGGAGATGGGCCGTCCTCCGGTGGCGCTGCTGCTAGTTTCACTTTATAGGATGAAAAATTAGGGCGATGAAGGGAAATTTTTGGCTTATGGCTTAATCATCTTTTAAGATTTGTTTCTAATTGGTAGCTGATTTCATATGATATAGACTGACGTAAAAACCTTCAAGGAATGCAGATATTACGGTTTCGGAATCATTCATTCCAATAATAAAAATAAAACCTGAATTTATAGAATGACACGAGGAAGAATAACAGATATAATTAAAATGAACTAGATTTTCATTTATTCATCTAATTATGAAGTCAAAACTCCACTTATTTCAATTACAGTATGAAAGGAGGCGACAAAGTCGTACTGGTGTTCTGTGTGTGTTTTAAGGGTAACGTGGCGGTGGAGGCGGCGGGAGGCGCGCCGTTTGCGGTTGTGGGGCGGTTCCGTCGGGGTCGAAGGGCCGCTGTGTTTCTTCCCTCCCAGAGATGATTTGACCGTGCTGGACTGAACTTGGGCCTTGATTTCGTTCATTTCTACGGGCCTGCCATCTGCATTGCAAGAAGCAAAGCCCAAAAGCAGTCCTAAAACAAGGGTGATTAGAAGCTTCTTTAAGTTATTCATCTTTCGAAGAAAATCGGATTGGAATTTGCAGATTCTGATTTACCACCTCACCTTTTTATACCCACACAGAATATGCTTAGGCATTTATGGGGATTACAGTAATTTGTAATCTGATTGCAGATATCAAAATAGGATTACAATAATTTGTAATCCGATTACAGATATCCAAGTATGTGATTTCATCTATAACGTAAGAATCAATTATGATACGATATTTTTCCAAATATAGAGTAACATTTTTTCTTTTTGCCCCTCAACTTGTGTGTATGCAAATTTAAAGTACCCGCAAGGGGTGACTGATTTGGTAGACGAAGGTTGGGTGGGGTGTCATGTTTTGAGTTTGAATCTTCTCTCAACACTTTATTAGTTGAACTTGTCCCATCGAACTTGTTTAATACATTTTATTTGACTAGTGTGGTTTATAGGCTATTCCATCAACGTACGCATTCGAAAGGTAGTGGTTATGGGTTCCCCATTATAACAAAATAAATAAATAAAAATTAAAATAATCATATATATAATTACAATATTGCAACATTTTATTTTTAATTTTTATTTCATTTTTTTGGGGTTTGCATTGGTCCAACGAACGACACAGAAAAAAATATTAATTCTGCTCTGGGACAAATATTAACTTTTATTTTATTTTTGATTTCAGACATGAAATTTGTAATTACACAATTACATCAAGAAAATAACATAATATCACTCATTTATATGATATTTATATGAACTTCAATGGAAATGGCACCAAATTGGACATCAGGGAGATCAGGTAATATGAGTATATGAATTTTGGACTGAGGCCCTCTTTTTAAGCAACTTGGGCTATTATCAGTATACAAACTATATTTGATGTAATATGAATATTACTCTAATATTATTAATTTAAGTTTTTTTTTAATAATTCTCTCTCTTTTTTTTTCTTCTACTTTCACTAACTTCTTTATCTCTCATACTTATTCCTAATTTTTAAAATATTTTCTTTATATCAATGAAATCACTATACAAAATAAAAAATTGTTAGTAAAAAAAACTAATTAATTTTGTATTATTTAAAAATAATTACCCTAAACAAGTTTCAAATATGCCACACATCTGGTGAAATCTAAAATAATTTTCTTATCTTTGATTATTATTGTAGTTTTCTAGAAACCATACAAATTTTAAGCAATTAGATAGATAGTACAATGATTAATTTATGAAATAAAATTAAGAAATACATGAAAGCGTCACCAAGTTCAAAAATGATTTTTCTACTTATTTGTGAATCGAAGAGAGAGGAGTCCTTATTCCTAAAAGTTTTCTTCCATAAATGAAACATGGTAGAAGACTGTGATTACAGCTTTTCTACATGCTTTCCAATCCAAGATAAAAAAGAAAGAAAAGGGAATTGTAGGAGATCGTAGATTATTGTTGCATATCATCACTGCGCAAAGGGAGGCGGTGTGGTGGCAGCGGTGGAACGTATGGGTCGCTGGATGGACCAGAAGGAGGAATGGGCACTCCTTTTGGCAGCATTCCGAAGATCATTTTCTGCTGAGTGGTGGTTTCAAGGTGGTGGTGTGGCGGCAGCGGTGGAACGTTGGGGTCGCTGGATGGACCAGAAGGAGGAATGGGCACTCCTTTTGGCAGCATTCCGAAGATCATTTTCTGCTGAGTGGTGGTTTCAAGGTGGCGGTGTGGCGGCAGCGGTGGAACGTTGGGATCGGCGGATGGACCAGACGGAGGAATGGGCACTCCTTTTGGTAGCCGTCCGAACACCATTTTCTGTCGAGTGGTGATGGCTTCCTTGTTCACATCTGGGTGATTGCTGACAAGCCCTAAAACCAGAATGGCTTGCAAAAGAATCACAGACAACAGAATTTGAGTTATCTTCATCTTCTTGGAAAAAAGTTTCTCTGATTTTTTGACAATTCCTCTTCTTACAGGTACTTTATATAGGAAATCAAGTGATGAAAATGAACAGATAAGTATTAAAGGTCTCAATTAATTGCTAAGAATCATATTTGCTTAATTACAAAGATTATGACACTGTCTGTGTAATGCATTATCTGTTGTTGTGATATTTAGGATATTGCATTAAACAAGAAAATTGTTGGTAAGGACAAATTAATTAAAGGCGCTGTCACTATGGATTTTACTATCTGTCATTAGCTAATTGATATGTAATAAGTTACTATATATACAAAATATACATAGCAGGTAAAATTAATGTCTTTCAAAGTATACCTAGAAACTGTTTTGGGAAATAAATACAAAATAATGTCTTTCAAGTTCTGGATTCTCTTATTATTATGTAAGAGCACCTTGAGAGAGAAGTGCTAATTTGATAT
This sequence comes from Paulownia fortunei, assembly GCA_019321725.1. Classification (NCBI taxonomy): domain Eukaryota; kingdom Viridiplantae; phylum Streptophyta; class Magnoliopsida; order Lamiales; family Paulowniaceae; genus Paulownia; species Paulownia fortunei. Next base: position 780,001 of record JAGSPU010001569.1, on the reverse strand, counting down.
CATAAAAAGAAGAATGAAATAAATTTATAAAATTATTTCTCACTTGTTCAATTGTTTTCCCCTCATAATTATATTAGGTTAAATATTTATTTTGTGTTTATATTTAAAAAATCAAGTAAAACATATTTCTCTTATTGTTTTTCTATCAAAAAGTTTTAAACATTAGCATGGAATTCATTGTTGCCCAAAGCACTACATTTTAACCCTAATAATTAATGCTAAAAAAAGTGCCCTATTCATTCACAATGTCACCACAATCTCTCATAAACAAAACTACGAAAATAGAACTATTTACTTATGACAAAATAAAATAAAAACCTCCACTAAATATAACAAAAAGAAACAGAAATGATTCATCGATTATAAGGGCCCTCGGATCAAGCTGCCTACAAAGTTCCAAATACGTAAGATACAAAACCCGATCTTTGGCTCCGGTTCTATGATTTCTGGTATGCTTGCAGAAATACTTCAACTCAGAAAGCTTGCAGCACCCAATCATCTGACCTAACAACAAGAAAAGCCAATTGATGGATTTCTTCTTCGACGGAATTGGCTTCACACAGTTGTTTTGCTGGCAGAATTTGCAGTCGGGTAGGGTCGGATTCATCCACGCCGCAGGCGCCCTGTGTCGCATGTCGTCTCTATTTTTCATGATGAAAATCGCCACTTCTGTAAACTTCTTATGTAAGTCATAGTCGATATCGAATTGCCTGTCGCACCTCTTGCATTGCACTCTTCCAGTGATGCTGTTGATACCTTTGGCTAGTAGATATTGGAGGTTGTGTATGGTGGCACGTCGAGTGGTGGCCCATGGATAGGGTGGTGGGATGGTTTCAGTCTTGCCCGGCAGAAGGATCTGATTAGAGGACCGTCGGGTCACCCGCCTTTGCGTGATGGTCCTACCACCGTGTCTTGGTGGCGATGATGGTGCTGGTATGGAAAGGAAGATGAGAAGTTATTTTCAACGAAGTTGGGAGAGCTGGTGGTGGTGCAGAATTTGAAGATGGTGAATGATAATGTCGAGAGTGAGAGATTGAGAAAGTCTTCATTGTCATGTTGATTTGGAGGAGAGGGAGGGATGTTCATATTTGAATTTTTTGTGATTTATTTTGTTTAAGGAAATTAATTAGGGGAAGAAGATGGAAGACAAGAGTAAGAGGGGGAAGACAAAGGTACGTGATTGAAACTTGAAAGAAGATCAAACGGGTACGATAGTTTTAGTTAGGGGATTAGGAAAAAGTCTATTCTCATAAGAATTCAGGTTTAATTTTCTAAGAAAAATCCGTGAAAGATAGTTATCTGTTTTCAAGTCCATAACAACTTTTCAATGAAATTCGGATCTCTACTGAAAAATCAGAGGAGCAAAACCCTAGCTCACAATCAAACCCCAGGGTACCCTAGTTGAATTTTTAGGAAATAGTCATTTTAAGTAATTGCATGAAGGGAAAAACTAGTTAGATTCACGAGAACTGCAAATCTTGAACTCAAAACTCTAGCAAAAGTTTAGATAAAACAGTTGTTAGAATACAAAAAGGTCATCATTTCATTGTTACCTTTTACCCTCATAAAGTATGGTGAAATAAAACTTCTGTTAGTCATATCATTTATTGTTAAAGTAGTGAAATTATACCAAAGTCATGTTTGACCAGAGGGCATCAAGGTCAACCCACCCACACCAAAAAAGAAAAAAGAAAAAAATTCCAATTGCTGAGTGAAGGATATTTGATTTCTTGAAAAGGGATATGATTCTTGGATATATAATTGATTTTATTAACTCAAAAAATTTATGAATGAAATGTCTCATCTGGATGCTTAGAATAATTGGACGGGTTACCTGCACATTTTAACCTCCAACTTATATAAACTTTTCTAACTAAAAGCATCAGACATCTCACTGATGAAAACTTGAGGCTCTATATACAATTGATATTAAATATTGCGTAGGCACTTTTTCAAGACCGACCTTAGCTCAGTTGGTAGAGCGGAGGACTGTAGTGGGCAACACCCGTTAGCCATCCTTAGGTCGCTGGTTCGAATCCGGCAGGTCGGATAACTTTTTCGCTTATTACTAATTTTACCAGGTTCAGGGCAATTTATTTGTGTTTGGATTGGGCCTGCAACGACTAGAATCTTGGGCCGGTCACAGTCAGTAAATGGATTGCCACCATTAAAGTCCAATTATGTCCAGTTGTGAGTACTCTTTTAGATTTAAGAAAATTAATTAGCTAGCTTATAAATTCTTTGAATTAAATTAAAGTGCAAGTTGCTACTTTATATTGACTGAAACTTTATTTCAGAGAAAATCTATAAGAATTGTATTTATAGGTAGTTTTTCTAAATCTAGACGGACTGAAAATTCTTGTAACCACAACTCACAACTGTAAGTAGAATGAAATTCAACTGTCCTCAACCAAATGGGATTCTCCTGATCAAGAATGGGCTTTCAATCTTGCCTTAACCATCGGATGAAGAGAATTGTTAGATTTGACCCCAAACTTTCTAATCACACAACTGGGCTATGACTTAAACTTTTGACTATAAATAAAGAAATACCAAAATCAGCCCAAAATAAGCTACATAAAAAAAGAGTGTCTGAGAGAGTGAAGGAAACAATTGAATTTGAACTTAAATACTTGAAAATATATTTTTCAACAATTTTACTGCTGGGCACATCACAGAGTTTCTAAAAAATTTACTTGCAGGTGTAACGTAACTTTTCTTAAATCTAAATTTATGAATTTTTTCACATTTCATACTGTTGACTTGAAAGTCGCCGATTTTTTGCATTTTCAGATTTTTCTCTGCTATATTACTTTCATGCTACCAAATTAATGCAATCTTATGGTATTATCTTTTTGTTGGCAGAGTCCATTCAATTCGAATTTTTTAATATAATTTTATATTATATTATGTTTTATATAACACGTGTATGTGCATGTTTTATGTACAAAATATTTTTTATAATATAAAATTAATAATATATATATATATGCACTTATTATATGGAATCACAAAACCAAACTTTGAATGGTTAATCTGAAGTGGAGTCCCCTAGCTCCTGATTCCACACAATTAGATCTCTTCGTTTGCAACACATATATTAGTGTGGACAAATATTTTATGATTAAAAAGAAATAAAAAAAAATCATCACCATGGGCAGTAGATATGCTACAGTAACATGAGGGTGCATACGTGAATTTCTATGCCTGCTTCTTACTTATGCGTAAACATCTATTAAAAGTCTGGGCCTGTACCTAATGTAACCACATACAAAATCATACACCAAATTGAGCAATTGCAAATACTTGATACCAAAAACAAACTAAATTTTATGTTTTAAACTAAATCTCAGATCAAATACTTTGAAATTAAAGGATTTCATAAAACAAATATTTACACCACTTAGTCAAGATGCTATTACAACAAAAACCCTTTATCTGTAACCTATGCACCAGCTCCTTTGTACTCATTCTTGAATTCTGAATTGACTGCTGGTGGGGTGGATGATGATATAGTTGGAGGCCACAGCTGGGCATTCTTCACCTTAGATATGCTCGAAAGCACCTCCAATGGGGGTATGTTCCCCGTCACTGTCACCTTCTTTGCTGCAAAATCTATGTTGAAAGATGTTACTCCTGGATAAGATATAGGAATCAAAAGTCACGTCTAAGAAATAGCAGCAGATAATTAAGGAATTTTACTGGATTAATGGTGTAACTCTTATGAGGAATTGTAGGAACAGGTTCTTCAGAAACTTTATACTCTAAAGCATTTGAGAACCATCTGTGGTCCCCTAACACCCCACCAAAGGTTCCTCCATAATGTTGAAGTAGAAAAGGAGATAGCATAGATGAAAAGAGGACAAAGAAATGCTGGCCATTAATACACATACAGACCTTTCATTCTAGAGATATGTTTTCTCATTTTCCTTTCACAACCTCTGCAATGCAATGATACTCTTAGGACAACCACCTGCGAAAAATCCATGTATTAGCACTTAATTTGTGTGACAGGATTAATTAAAATTTCCATGTAATAACTTTCTATAAGAGTAAACTACACACATAGCTACCAGTAGCCTTTAACTCAAAGGAAAAATATTCAACCCAAATCATATTTAAGAACACATGGTCTGGAGACTCAAAAAAAAAACCTGGTCTTGAGAGCCAGAGGGAGAGGCAGGTTTTGCATCGCATGATCCATTTGTCTTCACAGCCTCAGACATGGAAGTTTCAGCAGGAAACAACTTCAGGGCCGGATCAAAATCTGGTAAAGCGTTGAAGAAAACTTTTTCACTCAACAAATACCTAGTAGAACCAGGAGGACTAATGAAGTCACCAGGCTTGGTGCAGCTCCAGCTCTTCCTTACAATGCATTAGTAGTACTAGCACCACCATTGTTTGTGGTATTCTGGTTACTGATTTTTATCTTCTCATCATCAGGCTTCATGGTAGTGGAGCTATCATTTTTCTTGGCTTGATCACCATTTTCCTTGGGAGGGATTTTCAGATTCTTCTTCTTGCGGTGATTTTTATGAGGTTTGGGGATGACAGGTGGCTGAGAAGTAGTGGAAGGAGGGAGTGGTTTGGCATTTCTTCTTGAGTCTCTGATGATGGGATTGTATCGGTCTATGGCCGGACTGCTGCTGCCGAGTAGAATAGTGGAAGAGGGAAAAGATGGAGAGGATGACGAAGCTTCTTCCATGCTAAGGCATATGGTTGTTGCAGCTTGTGATGCACAGAATATATCGATCCCTTTCATCTTTAGAAAGTGTGTGGAATGATGAGGAAATGGAACTAATAATGGTTTAGGGAATCAGAATTGTAGGGGTAAAGAGAGAAAGAGGACTGCTTTCAAGCTAGATTCTTGGTGTGGGTCTGTGAGCTGTTGAGGTTCGAAGTTTTATCCTGTGGGAGAGAGAGGAGAAGAGAACAAGCATTTTCTATATTATGGTAAAAATTTGCAGAACATAGTTATATATTCAAATAGGTCATTTATCAGAATCAAGAAAAAACTAGCAGACAAAAAGTGAGATATCTTTTAGTGTAGTGATTTTGTTGGTTAATTCAATGTAAGGAATGGCAGTTAGTTCAAAACTAGGGAGCACTTAATATACAAGCAATGCTTTCTTGTGTGTGTGTGTGTGCATTGTATATAAATACTTGATGAAGCAGCAACATTTCTGCAGATTAGCAGATGAAAGTGCCAATTTAGGATAAAAATTAACATGGAAAATTGGAAATGAATAAGCCCAAGAGAGACACTCGTGGTACGGGATTCCCTGCAAGATTCAGTGACAGTTCCCTGATAATCTGTTTGGCCTTCTGTCACTTTAATAAAAATTTATTGAATCCAACAATCTTTCTTTACTGTTATTTAATTTTGAATAGTTGGCATGGGGTACAGGCCTGACCCAAATATAAATGTAATTCTTCAGAGGGAAACTGTACATGAATTTAATAGGAGGTTGAGAAAGGGATATCAGACAAAAGCAATGGTTAAATTATCCGCCTTTGGCACGCTCTGCTCTCACTCAATGGTACTCGACGACAACGTTACAGGCTGAAGCACCAGCTCAAGGGGTTGTTTTCTTGGATTTACAATTTGGAAATCAGGGTTTGTTTATATATATATATATGTATCTATGTATGTTTTTGTAGGGTAAATATAGTGTTCCTGAAAATTACTAATAGCAGAATCATGTGAACACTCATAGATAACCATATTTTAACTAGGAAAAGGTAAAGTGATAAATGATACTGCTACATCCACCCAAAAAATGGCCATCATTTGTCTGTTTTTTTTTATATATATATATATATATTTTATAAAATATTGTATATCATCTACTAATCCTTCATTATTTTTCACTTTTCTTGGATTTAGAAAGGGTTGATTCATTATATTCAAAATAAATGAATCGATTATCACGATTTCTTACCAAAAGTATGGGATATGAAAAAAAAACTGTTAACCCTTTTTTTAATTGCTGCAAGGCTGTAATGCTTTTTCATCTTTAGTGCCTATCTATTTGGACAAAAAGCAAAGTTGTTTTACTTGTATACAAGAATAAGAATCATTGGAACTGTCTTCAGATGCTTTTGGAACATATTCTTCTTGAGTTGAAAAATCATCTGGAATTTCTGTGTGAGAATTATGCCTTCTTTGCTCTATCTATCTAAGAGTAGGCAATCTTGTAAATGGTCCAGAAATCAATGGAATCAGATGCCTTTCTGCATATTACTTTCTACACTTGTTCTTCTTCTCTTTCCTTTTGCTTTAAATCCCCTCCAACCATGCCTAATTTTATACTGCTACAAACTATCACAATAATCACTCTCTCTCTCTTCAATCTTATTATTGCATTCTTTCATCTACGCTTGCTTTTTATTTCTGTTCTCTCTTTTTTTGGTTTTTTCTTTTTTCTCCTTTAAAGAAAGCCCTTATTCAGGTGCCTTTTTCTTTTCATCTTTTACTTCCAATGATGCCAGTTGTTCATATTGGCAAATTATCCACCAACATCACAGAATTTCTCTTTTAGCCTCCTTTATTTGAGCTAAAAGTATGTATGTATGTGTATACTCATTTTCACATGTATTTGTGTGTGTGTATTTGTATATATTGCCCTGATTAGAACTTTATTAGATGTGTTTTCAAAGCTTCTCATCCAAAGTACTCAGATTCTTCCAGGGACAATACACAGAGTTTTACCCATGTCACTGAAATACCATATCCAAAGGAGTTCCATAGATCTGTATGCCTGATTTAAAACTGGGCTCTGAATCAGAATTAAAGCCTGTGCCCTCCATAACTTCTGTATACAAACCCAAGAAAAAACATCAATGCACAGTTCAATTTCACAGATCCTAGTATGTTTTCTTTGCCTGCATTTCTGCTGCCAGATTAGAGGTCAAGTAAACAACAATCCCTGCAACAGCATAACAAACAAACTTGGCCATAAAACTGAACAGTCAATAATCATGGTGTTGAGCTCAACACCACCATAGAAATGAGGATTTCGAAATTACTTACTGATTCGGTTTAGCATCTTAAGAGTGTAAACTTGTCAGAAACCGCAGACTAGCAGTTGGGAGCAAAAAGCAAGCTAATTAAGATAGCAAAGGTCAATATTAGGTAAAACTTAATCAGGTAACGGAGATTAACGTGTATATAAACATTCACTCGTTATTGCACAAGTTTCAAACCTATCAAATCAGTGATATAAATGCCATTTACATGCATAAATGTGCAAAACTGGATTCATGTCAAGAAGCCTAGCCAATATTACAAAAAATATTGAAATTGAAAAAATGTCGGTTACTTGTAACGACGTGTTTTCTAAATTTCCAGTTCTAAAAAAAATTCAATAAAGATATCAATGCAATATAGCAAATGGAACAACATACACAAAATGATTTCATTCTATACATACTATTTCTTATGTATTCATTTGTTTCCCTTTCCTTCATCTTCATTCAAGATGCGGTTTCGAAAATCATTCACCATTTGAGGCAATCCCTCTTGCAAGGAAATCTTTGGCTGCCAGTTGAGAAGCTCCTTTGCTTTACTAATATCTGGCTTCCTTTTATGAGGATCATCAGCAGTGTTTGGTCTGAATTCAATCGTTGCACTAGGATCAATGGTTTCTTTGACAACCTGTTGTTCAGGTAGAAAACAACTCATTTGCACCAAAAAATAAAAGAATCTAGACCTCTTAGATTACCAGAAAAAAAAGGGACGTGATTCCATCGAGACAAAAGATCTATCTAGGACAAACCTCAGCAAGCTCTAACATCGTGAATTCTCCTGGGTTACCCAGGTTGAATGGGCCCACATGCTCACCTTCCATCAATGCCACCAATCCATCAACCTGACATCAAGAAAATGCAAGTGAAACATCATTTCATCAAAGAGGGAATATACTTCTATGTTCAGATATCTACATCACATTGAGCAAACTCAGCAAATGTAGGATTACTTCCTTTCCACATATCCTACTGCTACAGCATGTGCTTCAAATGGAACTTTAGTTCAAAGCCTTTGCAAAGGAATTCATTTAATGAGGGCATCATAATTATCAGTATGAATGGAGGCACACATAGTGGTGCAGGAACTGCAGAGTATGTGTGTGCGTGTTAGAGAGAGAGAGAGAGAGAGAGAGAGAAATATATGTTTAAGTTGGCTTTGTATCTTTCTTACAATAGAAGGGAAGATATTCATGATGAAGCAAAAGCATAAAGCTCTCTCAGCATAATTCAAATGATGCCTAAACAATCAAGCTTTTAGCTTCCTTAAGAAGGAACTTATTTCCTGGCAAGTAAAAAAATTATACAATCAAACAGTTCTAGTTGATATTGAACCAATGAAGTTGCATGTGCAACATCACCAGGAAAATTGACTGGTGAAGTGCCAAAAGATCAAATAGTTTAGGGGCGCCAAAGGATAAGACAACATGACATACCAAGTCAGACACATATTGGAAGCTTCGTGTTTGTTTCCCATTGCCATAGACTGTCATTGGTTGTTTCCGTATAGCCTGCATAGCAAAGCCATGGTAAGAAGAAACCATCATCAACATAAAGACTAACTTGCACGTCTGAAAATACCAACACGGAAGACAAACCTGTGAAACAAAGTTGCTTACAACACGCCCATCATCTAGACACATACGAGGCCCGTATGTATTAAAAATACGTGCAATGCGCACCTACAAAAAGAGAAAGATGGTCATATATAACCATCACTAATCAAATTTGGATCACACATTTGCAGAAGTATGGGGACATGCAACTTTGTACTAAAAATAAACATCTCAAACAAGCATGGTTCATGCCTTAAAATAAAAGCTATAAACTAAGGACAGAGATTCTACATGCCAGAATTTTGAGATGACGGACTATTTTCCACACAAGATATTTGCATATTCCTCAAACTCTCAAATTATTTGAACCAACTACCAGAAACCAAAACTCACTAATATCAAGTGAAACTGAAAGCTATTCACATACATAAAATCTTCCTGAATTTCACAATGCACTTCCATACAAGCTACTCAACTTTATCCATGTCGCTAATAGAAACTGATATGTAACTTCTATTCTCTAATAGAGTACTCATATTACAAATACCAACCAACATACAGCACCACCTCCTCAGACTGAACAAAGTAAAAAATAATGCCGTCTCTGTCCTATTCTGAAAGAATTTACACAACAAAATGCTAATTTTCAAATATTGGGTGGCTTGAGAACCATGGAGGCTGAAACATGCTGTATCACATGTTAAAATTCTCTTATGTATCACATTCAATTAACAAAATGTCTCATCTCATCAAAGAAGACTTTCTTATTGGGCAAAATAGTTTGCGTATGTAAGCACTTCTAGGTTTAAACATTATCAAAATAGCTACAAATTGTTATCCACAGAGTGAGAATCTAATGACCCATTTGGCGTGTTAATCTGCATAATTTGAGACGCACCTATTAAAAACCCTACACAGTTGGTCAGGTGCAATGCACAGTGTAAGTTCTTTCTTCCGTTACAGTAGTCGTTAAAAGCAACATGGAAAAGAAGAAAAAGTACAGGAAGACCTTACACCTATCTCTTGCCGTAAATTGCCATTTCATCTGCTAATTATTTGAAGATTTGTATTAATCTCCTTGCAAATGAAAACTCAGCAGGTCTACTACCATTGACGACAAATGATGAATTTTGGTAACAGAATGCTCACTCCCAATGCTCTATACATTGAAGCAGATGAAATAACAAAAAAATCTCTCAAGTTCCACTCAGTTGTGACAGCCAAAATGTCCAACTACACAGCTTAGAGTTCAACAAGTGGCAGTATAAAGAAGACATATTACCTCAACACCTGCACCACGGTGATAGTCCATAGTTAAGGTTTCGGCTGTTCGTTTTCCTTCGTCATAGCAACTCCGTACCCCTAATTATATCAAATTATTCAATCAAAATCTCCTTACCCAAAAGGCCAACAACAAACAAACAAACAAATAACAATTCAGAAAGATGTCACTCGCCAATTGGATTTACATGTCCCCAATATGTCTCCTTTTGTGGATGCTCAAGAGGATCGCCATATACCTCACTTGTACTAGTGAGAAGGAACCTCGCACCAATTCTCTTTGCAAGGCCCAACATATTAAGTGTACCCATCACATTCGTCTTTTAAACACATGTCAAGGATCTCAACCAATTACAAATAGAATAAAAACAACTCCAATGCAATTAGTGCAAGAAATTTTTGTTTGTCTCCTCGATAAAATACAAATATTATATCAAACTTGTCAGTATAGATAATCATAACAACAACTTATCATTAACACACGAACATATGCAGAAAGAAATGCAGCCACGTTAGCCATACTTCATACTTGCATGGGTACATACTCAACTAGCCAATGTAATTCGATTAAACCATAAGCATTATAATAAAACCTTGGAAACAAGAAATACATATACTCAATGGTAAACATCAAATTAAGCAAGTAAATGCAAAGACATATACATGCACATACATCTCTAATAGTTACCATTGACCTAAATAGCCATTGAAGAATTGATCTAAATCCGTACCCCAACTCACCCTCATAATCCACAAAAGCAACAATTAGATGGCAGCAAAAACACAAACAAAGGATATGATAGTCTTGACAGGATTGTACTTGTAATGCACTGGCGAAGCGGGGCAAGCCAAATGGTATATCTGATCCACCTCCAACAAAATCGGTTCCACCACATCATGCCTAATCAATTCGAACCTCGGATTCCCAAACAAATGAACCACATTCTCCTTCCTCCCCGTAAAGAAATTATCAACGACAATCACATCATCCCCTCTAGCAATCAGCTTATCCACCAAATGACTCCCGACGAAGCCCGCACCGCCCGTAACAACGATCCTCTTCCCCTCCTCCTTATCCCCACCGGCACTCTCCCCACCCCATTAGAGTACCTATAATTATTTTGATTAAGCAAATGATTCTCATAACTGGGATCGTGATAGTTAACTAAAGATTCGCGGTTTGCAGAGAAAAAGAGCGGGCGGGGATCGGCGGAAGAGAGGGGAGAGAGAGAGGGCTGGAGGAGGAAGAAAATGGAGCCTATAAAAACGCCGACGAGGATGAAGAGAATGCGTTGTTCTTTGAGGAGGTAGTTGAGGGATCTGGGGAGGGATCGGGGGTGTTTAACGGATTTTGGAGAGTAGGGTTGGGGGGTTTGGGAGATGGGCATTGATGATTGCTTGTGCAGTTGCTTCATGTCTGCTTATTTGTTAAAAAAATTCAGGGTTTGCTGAAAATTTTGATTCAGGACAAGTGTACTGTGGAGAACGAAGTGAGTGGAAAGAAGATAGGACGAAGGTGGCGCGGGGCATCTCATCCGGTGAAGCTGTGTGCACGTGCGTGAGAGAGGGAGGGTGGGGTGAAGCCCGTTGTGTATGATTTAATTATTAATAAAATATTAGATAAATTAATAATCTTAAATAAACAATAAAAATTTTCAATTCCAATTCCAGTCATTAAATTAATAATCTTACATAAACAATAAAACATTTCAATTTTAATTCGGATCGATGTGCTAAATTAATAATCTCTCTGAATGTATATAATTTTTTTTCAAAGTAATTTTATTTCCTCAATTTAACTCTTTTTCAAAATATGCAAAAGTTTTTTATTTTTTATTTTTTTGTACCTAATTCAACCTCATTCTACTACTTTTTGCAAGACATGCACTACATGTGGTACAAAATATATGTCTAAAATATTTTATTTTTATTTATACTATTACTTGAAACATCTTGAAACACATTATCTTTCTTGGTATTAAATTTTAAAAATATAGTTGTTGTATGTTATAGTACTATTATACATCAATTTTGAGTTTCTATGTACATATATAACATAATTAATTTTTTTGAATAATATAATGATAAATTTTGCAATTATAATATATTAAATTTGATCACATCATAATTTTTTTATTTGATCATGCACATAGTAGGTACATATATAAAAGTAATTAAGACATAAAGTTTTTCGTAAATTAATAAATTATTCATTCATGGTAAATTAATAAATTATTTATTTATCAATAAATAAATAATTATTTTAATCCAACAATACTTATTTATAGATGTTTTACTATAAAAAGCAAATTATAATTGTTATTTATTAAATTAATCGAATGTATGTTTTTAAGGGATTTGAGGTGGCTCGGGATGCTTTTACAGTTGTTTAAGTTGTTTGCTTTAAAACATTAACAAATGAAAAAGTTATAATTGCATTACTTTATAGGGAAAATAGACTTAAAATTTTATACCATATAAAATAATTGAAGAGAATATATTATATTTTTATTTTTAAAAAATATTATATTTTGAGTTAAGTGAAAAGTTTTGGCAGTAAATATACTTTATTTGTCTTATAGAAGTCATGTGACATAATCTCTTTTAATGTATCATTATATTATTATTTTTTGTTGGTTAATTTCTGAAATTGACTCATTTATATATCACAAGAAAAAAAGAGAAAAACTGTAAAATAAACAGAAAAATACTAAAAATCATATGTATCAACGCTTATAAAAGATAAAAAAAAAATATGTTAATTTTTTTAAAATTAAAATTAAACATACTTGCTTCTTGCGTTAAAATTTGAAATGAATGACACATAAGAAATTTTGTAATTGAAAAATTGGTGAGGATATTACTAGATTAAACTTAAACAGACAACACAATTCATAATTAATTATTCATATTAAATTTAATATTACATATCATATATATACATATATAATCGGTACGATTTGATTTATTCGGACTTTATACCACACTCAAATCGTATAAAGCAGTGTGATTTGATTGAATTTTTGTTGCATAATTTATATAGTAATTCAATAAAATAATTTGATAGTATTCAATGGATTTAAATAATTTTTTAAATTTTATGACGAGATCAAAAGTTTTTAAGGTTAAAAGGAAAGGCCCAGTTGAGCTGCTTCTGAGATGATGGGCTATTACTGAGAGGCCCATTTGCTAAGCTCAATCCACTTACCAATGGATATGAAAACGAATACTAATCTAAAATCTTGACAACTCTTCATGAACAATTGGAGTCGTGTGTTGTGAACTCTTTTATCAGTCAATGTGGATTGGTGTGCGAAGCTCATATAATAGTTCATTAAACATTCATTTCAATTTGAATTTTACAGTTGATTTTTAAATTCAATAATTATATGTACTGATTACATTAATTGGACTCGAATTTAAATCATGTTTGAATGTGATTGAAGAAATTAATTTTGACATGACTTAACAAAATTGAAATTAAATAAAGAGTGTTATTATTCGAGACGGTACAAATGAATTATGAAGAAGCTATATATTCAACTTGATCGGGATTGACTCTAGCTTTTACTCCTTTAATCAAGTAGACTTCAATAAAGAATTCAAAATTTCTACTTGCAATATGATCGTCTAAATTTCACTTTACGTAACTACTTGTAATTATTATTATTATTATTATTATTATTATTAATATTTACGATAATTAAAGATCATGCAATAAAGAACGTATGAAGAGAATATCCCAAATAGCTAACTTTTTGTAATCTATTATTTTCACCTCTTTTAAATCCTACTAGTAGACAGGGATAGGGTTAGAAATTTTAACTTTGTGTGGTGAATTTTATTTTTTTTTTAAAATAACAAATAAAAATATATTTTTAACTATATAAAAGATCATTTTGTTACGTTTATGAAGATAAAATTTTAAATTTTAAAAAAATCATACATAAAAATGATATTATATAAACTTGGGGTGTGGCTGCTCTTACCACTTACCAGGCCCCTCCCTCCGTCACTACCGTTGAGAGTTGTATTTGTTTGGCAAACCCTAAAGATATTAACCATGTTTTTTTTTTAATTTTATGCTAGTTCTCATTACTTATGTGTAATAAATCATCCACCATCCCAAGGTCAAGTGAAAGGTCAAAGTCAATCTTCCAAAAATCAACTCAGTAGTTAACTACATGCAAAGTCAGAGCATTAATAAGTCCATGCTTATGTTGTATATCCACTCGCCCGGCGTATCAAGGCTAAATTAATTTTTCACACAAAAATGGAACTGTGATCAAATTAATCATTATTATTGTTGTTGTTGTTGTTATTATTGTTGTTGTTGCTGCTGCAAGAAATAAAACGGCCGGATGAGTTGAAAAAGGCAGCCAGAAAAGCCTAGTAGTTAAAAGTTTTTTTTTTTTTTTTTCCTAAATTTGGCTTCTCGTTTCAAATTTCAAGGAAAGAATTAATAAGACAAACATATGAATATGTATTGACAATAAATAATTGACATTTTCAAAAGTTTGTCAAATTTGTTTTGTGGCCTTTTCAACAAACTTTAAGAAACCAACGTACAAGAACCATAAAAGCGTGAGATTAATTAAAAGTGAACATAGGCTTTTAGTCGAAATTTGTCTATCAAAGTCATTCTTATTTAATAATTGATAAATTACATAGAAAAACGATCATAATTTCATAATTGCCATTTTTTTTTTGGCAATTAAGTTTGAAAAAGTAGCATAATACCACAAAAAGCAGGTTAGATTGGACCAAAGCGCACACATGCCCACCGATAATCTGGAGGAAAATCGGGGTAATAATATTTTTTTTAATTAAATAATTGCCTTTTGGCATTAAAACTTGGAAAAATAACTACTTAATCGTGGTGCTTAAGCCACAAAAAAATCAAAGGGCTGATGATAATTAGGTTTACTTAAAGACACCAAATATTTTGTTCGGCTGTAATAAAATCTAATTCATGTAAATGGACTTTGCACGGGGGCTTGAGAAATTTGGTGGAATTTTCTAGAAATCTGAAATGAAAAGTCTATGATAAAATTTATATAGTCTCATTTCAAAATTAGCTACGTTCACAAATTTCCATTTTGTTATGTAGTTTGTGTACATAAATTGAAAGTCGAGAATGCACTCACAAAGACGATAAATTTACCACTTGTTTGATCAAATTGACTGCTTAGATGTCAAAATTTAGAGCTGGACTTTTTATTTCTTGTTTTTTGTAATTTGGATTTTTTATAGTAATTTTATACTATATTTTGTATTGTATATTATACATACATACTACACATATATGATTAATTTTAAGTGTATATTTAAGAAAAAATATCATACGTGTGACGTGCTTGTGTGCTGTATATGCAATACGAGATATATATATATATATATATAAGAGTGAATATGAAAAAATGTTTATTGCATGCACATATATATGAATCTATGTTGGAACAAAAAGTATAATAGAATAAACAGAATCTTCTATTCCATATGATATTTCATTTTCTATTCTAATATCAAAATACATATCAAGTGTGCATCAATTACCAATACACGCAAATATAAATTAATAATATTATTTTATACACTTTAATACAAATACTTAAAAAAATAGCTTACATGCGGAGAAGATAAACTAAAGCCATGCATGATTACTTCATAGCTTACACAACAAGATGGAGCTCCGATCACATACAAATTGAAGTAAGAATTGGCTTTTTATTATTAACTTAGGATTCATTCATTCGTAAGTGATGGACATAAAAATTACTAGGCTTAATTAATTATCTCAGTTGTTTATATTGATAAGCCCAATAATGGGTTAGGCTAAGCATAAGGACAAACCAAGTTCAGTGGATTCTAAGCTTTGTGAGTGCATGCTTTCTATTCTACCTTATCATATCATTATCTTATTTAAATATCTATAAATAATTATTTTGGCTCATTTTAAAAATACATCATTTTTATTTAGCAATTTTATTATATTCCATGCTTCACCTTTATTTATTCTCGATTTGGTTCTAATTTAACATTTATAGGATTTTTGTCGAAATAAGTATTGACGACTTATTGTGCCTTTATTTATTTTCGATTTGATTCTAACTTAACATTTATAGAGTTTTTGTAGAAATAAATATTGACGCTTTAACGATTTGTTGTGATTTAGCAATATGCATACACACTTGGACAACTATATTTTAATCTCTACCAACATTTTGACAGCAATATACAAAATAAATTTTCTCCTAGCTAGGTAGGAGCAATTAATAAAAGAAGTAACTTTCACATGACCACGACTTTTAGACATATATAGATCAATGAGACTTTGCTTGACAGTGAAAGAGCAAGAAAAACAATTAATTAACAATTTAACATAGAGACTTAGCTCTAATTTCTTTTCCTCGACAGAAAAAAAAAGTTCGCCATGTCTTAGCCAAAGTAAAAGAAATAAAAAAGGCACTCCCAGAAAATCAAATCACTAACATATTTTAAATAAAATATATGAGTTAATTATTTTTAGCTCCCATTGGAAATAGTTAAATTATCAACTCCTCTCCTCTATCTTTCATATTTATAAAAACTACCTTCTAACTTTGCTCTATTAAAAAACATAGACGAAAGCCGTCAATTGACCATTTTGCCTCCAACTTAGAAAACTAAAAATTAATTAAATTATCGGGTTATTAATGACTAATTTTTCGTACGTGTCTTGGTAATATTTATATATTTGTAAAGATATGCATTTATAATATTTTTGTAATTGAAGGGTGCATTTATAATATTTCTATAATTATGAAAGATGGAGAAAAGAATTGATAATTTATCTATTTTAGTCAAGAGGTAAATATGATTGGCCCGATTCATATATAGATCAAGTAAATTAAAAGATTCTAATATGTTTCAATAATGTGAATACTGAATGGACAAAGCTAAAAATACACGTGCAGCCGGAAATATGGCCATGCTTTTCTTTGCGATCACATTGTAATGTCTAGGTATTTAAGCCTCCAAATTTGATAAAAAGTTTCATAAGTACAACGAACATAGTACTATATATTGTGATGTATTGAAAAGAAATGAGACATTATGCATGGAACGTGGATGACAGTTGAAACTATTAACTACTGAAAAATCTGAACCATACATAAATATATATATGTATATATATACATGTACATATTAAATGTATATTTATTTAATTACAATGTTTTTCTCGGTTTTTTCATCATTTTATTATGTTTTCTCGCTTTGAAATGTGGGACGTATTGTCCTTTTTTGAAAAAAATGCACCCCCTATCGTCTAGTTTTATTGGATCCTAATATTAACGTATATTTTAATTTTCTATTATAGAAATCTTTAGCAAGATTTTCTTATTCAATTTTTCATTCACCCATGTAAAATAATCTGATTTTTGTTTTGTGTTCACACAATTTTAATCTCCTTTACGGAAGAAGATCTATCTATATAGCAAATTTATTTCGTTTATTCATTGCAGCAATTAATTTTTTATGTTTCTTTAATTAGACAGCAAAGACAATACACCATAATCATCGCGTATAAAATATTTGTAGGAAAACGATTTTTAATATGAAAGAAAAATATATAGACTTATTATCATAATTGCATTTAAAAAAATATATGGTATCAAACAAGTATGTACCTGCCAACTAATATGTGGACGTACATATATAAAGTTGATCGAAATTATACATGCATATGTATGTATACGTATTTGTGTGTGTAAATAGGTAAAACTCAAACTACAAACACATCGATTGTCTATAAATTATACTCTAAAAATACTCGACATAATTTCAAACTCGTCGTCTAAGATTTTTATGTGTACACACGATCAATATAAATCAACAACAGGATAGAGAATGAATTAATATCATTAGCGATAGCTTATACGATTATACAAAATATAATAAGAACTAATTTAATCACAAAAAAAAAAGAGAGGAAATATCATCATGACCGTGCATTGAAAAAGTAATTTTAATACCATTGATTTAAAGAAAGAATTTCTATATATGGCTAAAAGGTAATTAAACTTCACATTACTAATAGATGAGATGAGGGCTGAGTTTAAACATGGGGTGGCGCGATCAGTTTTCCTGCCACGCTGTGAAAGTTGAAACTAACATTGAAATACTAGAAAATATTTATATTCAGTCAAGAAAGGCATCTAAATTTTGTTATTATTTGCAGACAAAAAATGTGACAAAGGCACAAAGAAATAAGTAGGACTGACACATGAACACACACCTCCACACATTTTCGTCATCCCTTAATTCACTTGTTATGAAAAGTTCCTTTTCCCAATCTAAATATAGTTGATCACCTACTATTACTTTCACGTCTTGATATGTTTCTTCCAACTCAACCCATGATTTGAATATTGAAAATGAATTTAGGGAGGGAATTAATATATATATATATATATATATATAATTATGGACAATTTTTATAGTGTCAAATTTAACATTTTGTTATTAATTTTTTTTTGTTTTGTTTTTTATAGTGAGAATAACAGTTTAATATAACATAAATAATTTTTTTGAGGAGAGCAATCCATCGACATATATTAAAGGCTTCGAACCCAAGATTTTTTATTTTTTTTTAGAGTTTTCAAATCCCAACTTTACTATTTAGATAAAATCTTATTAGTATATAATATCTATGATCCAAGTTTCTAGATATTGCACAATAGTGCCATGAGTCCATGCGAATAGCAACAAATCAAATCTATGATCTAAGTTTCTAGATATTGCACACTGCCGCCATACAGTAAGAAATCCAATTTACATTGTTATGGTACAACAAAATTGAAAAGTAAAGTCAATAACTGGATACTTGTAATTTCTCAATGGTGTAAACACAATAATGTTGTGAAGCAACATACTCAATATGGCATCTCTAATAATATGAACTAAGAATGGCAATGGAAAATACATACCAGTAGGTCGGTGAATCTGAAAATTGTGAAAAAATGGAACTACCCATCGTTATAAGTTCATAAAAAGTCTTGGGTGAAAATAATGCAAAAATGTGATTTTTTTTATTTATTTTTTTCAAAGCTAGACAAAGAAGTAAATGGTACACAATGATTGTTATCAAACGTCAGATAACAATAAAATCCTTCAAATGTCTTTAAAGCTCAAATGACAATGTGGTTCATTTTATACTTATGCACAAAAAATTATGGGTGAATAAAGTTATTCACCCCTAAATTACCCATAAAAGGTTTTCATTACTAGAGTTACTTAACACAGAGCACAAGAAACCATGTTGTCTAAATATTTGCATGGGAACAAACTGGATGACATTTAATATTGTAAATTTTATTATATTTTTTATTATTAAAAAATCTTCAATTGAATATATTCCATAGAATTTACTGGGGCCCCTATGTACTTCCCTCCTGTTCAAGAAACACCACAGTGAGAACTGGTGTAACTTTCAAAGGTGCACCCAAGTTTCAAAACCAAATTAAAGCAATAGTATTCTAGTGCTTACAAAATGCATAAAGTTCGTTATTGGTGACGTTTTAGTCTTACCAAGCACACATTTATACTTGCCACATGTGATGATACTCCCGCGTCAATACAAACGTGTCTTCCTTTTTTCTTTATGCCTGAAAAATCATAACATTCTCCCGAAAGTCCCAACAAATTTCAAATTTGCACCTCCCCCTCTCTCTTTATATACCCCCTCACTTCCATTTCTTTGATTCATAACAAAAACCAGAAACTCAAATCGCAAACCTATTTTCATCTCTCAATCCTCAAAATCCGACCTCAATAAAATGCCTAGAAAAGGAATGAGAAGTTTGTGTTCTTTCCCAAAAGTTTCTTCTTCTTCTTCCTCCTCCTCTCCCCCTTCTCATTTCCCTTCTCCTTCACGCTTTGGTTTTTCGCCATCTCACCCCAGCTTCTCGGAGTCCGTCATGGCCCGGACCCTCGATACGGCTGAGCCCATGATCATGAAATGGAACCCTGAAACCACAACCGTTGCTCGAGTCACTTCTTTATTCTACCAGAACCGGAGAGAGGCCAGGGACTTCATTCAAACCGTCAACAATTTGCAAAAGGCCATGCACTTTCTGCTCATCCATGATTCCAGCACTGATAAATTAGCTCGTGCCCAAAATTTGATGCAAATTGCTATGAAAAGACTCCAGAAAGAGTTTTACCAGATTCTGTCCATGAACCGGGCTCATCTCGACCCAGAATCTGTCTCCACTCGGTCGTCGCGCACCTCCACTGGTTCCAGCACATCCGAGTACGATGACGATGATGACGACGTCAGAGTCGCGAACGAGACGATTTCTGAAGTTGAAGATGCTTCAACTCTAGTCATGGATGATTTGAGATTGATTGCCGAGTGCATGATTTCGTCCGGTTATGCCAAAGAATGCTTGAAAATATACAAAATCATTCGGAAATCGATTGTTGATGAAGGCATTTACAGGCTCGGAGTGGAGAAATATACTTCTTCTCAGATTCATAAAATGGATTGGCAAGTTCTGGAGTTGAGAATTCAGAATTGGCTTAATGCCGTGAGAACTGCAGTGAAGACTCTCTTCAATGGAGAGAGAATTCTCTGCGATCACGTGTTTGCGAGTTCCGATTCGATCAGAGAGTCGTGCTTTACGGAAATAACGAAAGAAGGAGCCATGATTTTGTTCGGCTTTCCGGAAAATGTGGCGAAAAATAGCAAAAAATCGCCGGACAAAGTTTTCCGAGTGCTCGACATGTACACCGGCATTTCCGATCACTGGCCGGAGATTGACTCCATTTTCTCATTCCACTCAACGCTCAACATCAAGTCCCAGGCCCTGACGTCGCTCATCAAGCTCGGGGAATTTGTAGGCGCCGCATTAAATGACTTCGAATCGGTTGTTTTGAAGGATTCCTCGAAATCGCCAGTCCCCGGCGGCGGAATTCACCATCTGACGATCGACGCGATGAATTATCTGTCAATTCTTGCCGATTACAGCAACATTTTGTCAGACATCTTGGCCGATTCGCCGCCACCTGCGAAGCATTCGTTGCCGCATTCTTACTTCGGATTCTCAGAGTCCGATGAATCTCCGGCGCCGGCGATTACTCTCAAAATGGCGTGGCTTATCTTAATCGTCCTCTGCAAACTCGACACAAAAGCCAAATACTACAAAGATGTCTCTCTAGCTTACCTTTTCCTCGCCAACAATCTCCAATACATCGTCACAAAGGTTCGCACCTCAAATCTGAAATATCTTCTGGGCGACGAATGGCTGATGAAGCACGAATCTAAGGTCAAACAGTTCGCGTCAAACTACGAACGGCTAGGATGGAGCGACGTCATCGACTCCATTCCATCTGATCCTACGGCTGCGGACACTCCAACAGAGGTCAAGGAAATCTTCAAGAAATTTAACACGTCATTTAACCAGGCGTACAAAAAGCAGTCTGTCTGCGTCGTGCCGGATAGCAAGCTCCGAGATGATATAAAGGCTTCTATCGCGAGAAAGATAGTTCCGTTATATCGCGACTTTTACAATTCACACCGGCTGACGATGGAAAGAGAGAGAAATTCGGCATCTGGTGTCAGATTTACCCCTGAGGCTTTAGGGCATCGTTTGTCGGTTCTGTTTCTCGGGAATGTTGAGTCAGGGGTTCTTCGTCATTTCAGTCGTCCACTCCCCATTCACGGCCGTCACGTTCTCGTTAAGAGAAGAGATAACAATATGTTTCTTATTATCTTTTTTAGGTTTTATTACCATACATGGTGCATACCTGCATCATTCTACTTTAGATGATCCGCGAAACTGTACCCTGTGATTGATGATTATATAAGTACATATAAAAATTGAGTGGATTAAGGAATCGATAATTTCTTAATATTGAAATTTAATTATGATTGACGTTCATATTTTTAATATTAATAGTAAATAGAGTTTTAGAATAGTACAATATTTTATATTGAGATTTTCAATTTTTAAGTATTATTCCTTCATCAATTCTCTAACCACACGTGACTTTTATGGATTTTGAGATTACATTGTATATAATTCATTTGATGCTTTTAAATACTTTGATGCAATCACAATTGAATTGAGCTCATAACATATACAATACAATTCTAGTTATTGATATTTCACAGCAATTAAATATAAAATATATCATTCTAATCAAAAAAATTCAAGATATAGTATATACAACTTTTTTTTCTTATCACCTTCTTTTTTGGAAAAAAAAAAATATTGAATTCAAATTATAGAGTAGTATAGTTTTCCATTTCCAAATTTTGACAATGAAATTATATGGCGTGTCCAACTTGATTTTTAGGTAATTATAGGTAGTATACTTCATTGTTCAACTTGCTCCTCATGTTTAGAATTGTACAGTAAAATTAAATGTCAAAGCATTTAATAACGCAAGGGAATCTTCATTTTTTCCAGTCTTGCAAGAATTTGCAAACCGGGATTTCATAATTATTTACATTTTTTTTTTTTTGCGCTGTCACTATTCATTTATGAGAAAGGAAAATGTTTTATTGTCAAGCCATGGGAAAAAAAAGGGCAAAGAAAGAGACGGCGTAACAGGAAATCAGAATCTAATGTAAAACTGATAATAAATTTTGGTTTGAATAATAAAACTAGATGTTGTTGTTTGTGGCTGACCTGCGCCTGGAGGCTGCGGTTCTGGTTTAACTACATTGAAAAAAGGCGTTTGGAAAAATCTGTATTGTTTTTATTTTATTTTTATTTTTTTGGAAATATAGAGGTGGTTCTTCTTCTCCTTGTTCGCCAAAGTCAGACAACGGTTGCTTACATCTACTGTAAATGATCCTCTAACTCTTATTTTTTCCCTCCTCGAAACAAGAATTTTCCACTTTTTTGAATGGGAAACCTTTACTGGATTTGAATTTTATGCAATTTAGTGGCTAGTATTTTTTTTTTTTAATCATCCCTATATTCTTTTGCCCTTTTATTATTTAAGAGAAAAGTTAGAGTTGTAACATTTGATGAGATTTTTGTGCAATGTATTCTTCCCTTAATAATTGCAATGAGAATTGAGCATAAAAAAACTGTTTTTCTTAGGGTGATCTTATACATCACTGGCATGCCTTTAGTCAGAATCTGGCACATAACACTCGATGTAAAACAATTATTTTTCTAATTTTTGGTAATAAACCAATGATATAGCTCTCTATTTTATTTAAGTTTGACCTTTATTTGCTATTGCTCACTAGTACTTCTAGAATCAAACATATAACCTCTCAGTCAAAATTAGAGTTCAATTTTCCAAAATATAATATCATCAACTAGCATTCAATAGAATCTGAAGTCATGAAACCACAATAATATTAAACCCAATTTGCCAATATTTCAACTATTTTGACAGACCATCCCCAGTCACTTCCTCAACTGGTTAATTGAAAAAGGATGCCAGTGAGAATGAATTGCTGAAGCTAAGATGAAGTCTTTGAAAAAAGAGTCATTTTCCAGACCCTTTTGCTCATTTAATTCATTTTTGGACAAGTCATTTTCCAGACAGGCCATTCATTCATTTAATTATAGCAATTGGAAACTCACTTACAACCCACAAGATTCAAAACCAGTACAAGGAAAATCCTAAGGAAATGTTCACATTAAACAATAAATGCGTCTCAATCTCAATTATAAGCTACTCAAGAATATTGCATATGGGAAGAAGAACATAATGTTTCACATTAAACAACCATGTACATATATTGCACTCTGTTCATTAGCAGTTAACGGATGACTGATGGATAATGTCACACCAAAAGCATGAACGTGTATACGTATGCGTATACAAAACTAAGAAGTTGGTATATCAGCAGGTCGGGTGATACCCTGCCATCCCGTGCAGTGTTGAAGAAAATGTTTCAAATCATCGGTCGGTGCTTCTACTGTCCATGTTTCATAGTATTCGCGAGGATGAAACACACAAGACTCACTTGGGAGGGGCACTAAGCCTGGTTGAGTTCTACCGATAAATGAATCACCTTCGGATTTAATGCAGCCAGTACATTCCTCAGCCTTATCAGCTGCCTACAGAGCATATGTGAAAGGATTCTATCACTTAAATTAGGACTCAGAGATACTTATATTGCATAGGTTTCAAGTGAATCGACACACAGAATTATTTAACATCAAGATATACTCATATTGCACGAAGAAACAAAAAATGGGTTGGAATAGAAAGTTTATAAAGAGTTCGATTATGTATATCACAAAACTAACAAGTCCAACAACAACATTCCTAAAGGCAGAGGCCATTAAAAAACTTATTATCATCACTCCCCCATATTCAGCAATGCACCCCAAGCATACCAAAGAGATATCTGCCACCACACTTAAATAATGTCTTAACACTACCATTCAACCAAACTATACCAAAGACTATAAGTTCTTACCATCTTTCCCTCCAAGCTGATTTCTTGGTCATGCTCCAATCGTACTAACAGATAACGTATTTTGTTAAAATTTGTAATGGTCAAAATAAAAATTTATCCTATTCACTCATCTGGATTAATCGCAAAAATTACGTGATGCACCCATTTGACCAAAAAGCAGCCAGCAGAAAAAACTTGCAACCACAAATTACACATGCAATCAATAGCAAAAGGTATAAGAGTGACCATATGCATCTTGATCATGTGAACAGAGATGTTTGCATTCTATGCCCAAGTCAACTACCGACCTTGATGCATATAAACAATAGTAAAGTGGGTGGAAATCTGTTCGTGCCTAGGAGAGTTACTGTCATTTTGGACCTCTTTAGGTAAAAGTACAGTTCTCCTTCTAACTAGTAGAACTGATTGATATATGATGGCATTTTCATGATTCTATTCAAACTAAAAATTCAAAACACATGGCGCACCATGATTCAGAAGAACACAGAAAGGCATGCCTAATTGTCAGTAGATGAACTATGTTCTCCAATTTTTTAAGTTCAAACAGAAGTTCCATTGTGTTAACTCATCAATAACAGTCAGAATGTAGGTTTTGAGGGGAAAAAATTGGTTAAGAAAAGAGGTATCCATGGAAACCACATTCACATCCACAAAAAAAATATGCAATGAAAAATAGAAGTTATCAGGTGACAATCTACATTTCCATTAAAAACAAATAATTTGCAGTTTTTATCTAAAATAGAGGCATCATGGTCAAAATCTGTTTAAATATACAATAACTACAGAGTTAGAAATCTAATTTGTGATCTTCAATTCTTGAAAATCATCTCCTTCATAATTCTAGAAGTTTAATTTATCCAAACTGATCGAGCCTTATTTTAAAAACAAGATCAAGTTAATCCCAAAAGAATGAACTTTGGCGTCACAGATGCAGACATATAATTGTTGGTGTTTCCTGTAAGCCAAATGCACAAATTTCCATCCAACTTGTTTAGCACCAATAATTTTTTTTTGATGAATCTTAGTACCCTCATTGTTGCAATGGTTAAGAAACAATATAAACCATTAAACCTAGCACGAAGAATAAAACTTCATCCACAGCGTAATCAAATTGAAACTTTGGTCACGACTATAGGGAGAAAACTAGCCAATGATGATGGCGGCACCTAATATTACCGTATGCAGTGTCCTTCAAAAACATGCATTTAGTCATATTTCATACATGTGATCCTTGGACATAATCGAATTTTCAACACAGCATTGGTCAAGGTTTAACCCACTTCTCAATAACCAACATGGATTTAAGATTGCCTATAATATAAATGTCATTAATACTAAGATGAAGACACATAAACACTGAAACTATTCAAGGAAACACAATTATATGAGGAATGCAAAAATCAAATGCCAGTATGAAGATTTAAGAATTGTACAACTATAAACGAGTACAGATTATACCTTTTCCGTGTAGTATTTAAAGGCCACCTTCTTATGTCCAGCTTCATATATGTTGCAT
Organism: Paulownia fortunei; assembly: GCA_019321725.1. NCBI lineage: Eukaryota > Viridiplantae > Streptophyta > Magnoliopsida > Lamiales > Paulowniaceae > Paulownia > Paulownia fortunei. The sequence continues at coordinate 754,185 of JAGSPU010001569.1, read as the reverse complement.
TGTGAGTATACCTACACAGGAAGAAAAAGAGATCAACATTAGCAAAACAAGCAACGAAATTCTTTTAATCATGAAACATGTTCAAGCCACAGAAAAATCCCTGACACATCATCACCTGGGACTCCACACTGGCACAAACAGCATAGATTCCCCAATTTCTAGTGTAATTATTGTACAAATGTACTTTCCCAAATCTGACACGCGGATGTCGCTGTCGAGTACCATCAAAGAAACAATGGTGGATGGTTACTCGGATGCATCTGTCACCAGTGTTGGAAGGATCGGCACCAATGAGCACGGTTTTGTCATGATTTTCAAAGTGGCATCTGAATGAAACAATAAAAAGGTCAAGGACACCTAGAGACAAGTGATAATCAAATTTCACTTGAAAGTCATAGCTAACCGAGAAACAGTAATATCTGTGCTCTCTCGGGTGATATCTATCAGTCCATCCCCATAATCACTGAGGCTGCAACGATCTATCCAAATATGCTTTGAATTCGGTTTTATCTGAATTCCATCAACATCATGTCCCCTACCCCCTTCAAATATTAGATTGCAGATAATCACATGTTCACACTCCTTCAACCTCAAACCTTTCCCAGTGAGTTTAATCTTTTGACCACGCCCATCAATGGTCTTAAAAGAGGATACACTCAAATAAGATGAGAGTTCAATGGTGCCTGAAACTTCAAATATGATCCATAGAGGTTCTTTTTTACGGCATCCATCACGTAGTGAACCTGGCCCATCATCTAGAAATGCATATAAGAGGTTAATATATTGCAAACTGGTTACGAATAAAGAACATATGAAACCGATAAACTAGGTTAACTTTTAGTCTAGGAAACACAGTATAAATGCTTTCCATATTTGACATCCGCATTACATTAGGGTAAACAAACATCAATTGTCAAAAGAAGAAATCAAATGAACATGAAAGAAATACGAGAAAGCATATGATCACTACTACTACCACCGTAAACGATGATAAGTAATAACTGCCATGGAAATACTGCAGTAGAAGCAGCACAAAAACAGCAAGTAATAAACTTTAACATACATGTAACAGAAAATCAAATAAGTTCATTGTTAATCTTTACGATGAAATTCTCAACAGAAATTTGAATTATTAATCTTTGACTGAACCCTTTTTTCAATATTCGTATATCCTGTAACAGTTATGCACTCTCATCTCATCAAACTACTTTCTTCTTCTGACTTCTTTTGCCACTTCCATTTCTGTTACATGCAGAAAAGTAGACTGGTGAGAGCGTAGTTGTCTGAAGACCAGTAGACTGGTGAGAGCGTAGTTGTCTGAAAACATGTCAACGCAGGGCCACTTCTGCTTTCTTACCATTAGATTTTGACATGAACTCAAAGATAAGATTTGGAAGTTTTATAAAAAGCTCAGATTTCAAGAATTCCATTTCAAGGCATCAACTCCATGTATAACGCCGCAAACTACTGATCCAGATGGCACTATCATATAACTGGAAAATCATAGAAGCATTTATCTCCAACAAAAGGTTCTTAAAGACGCAAATGCATGCACGCAAAACTCAAACCTTTTGCATTCGCAATAACTTTCTTGATCAGTACTTCCCACATTACAAAAATCTTTCGTAGCCCTCAAAAAATTTGTACCAACAATAACCACATAAACCCCTGTCCTCCCACCAAAAACTACACACAAAAAAGTCAAGTAATTCCCCAACAAGCACAACAAGCCACAACAAAATAAAAGAAATATTAAAACAAAACAACAATCTTTCTGGTATTTTCTTACCAGCTAGGGAGGTGACACAGTAAACGGCGCCGTGTAGGCCGCCGATGGCAAAACGGCCGAAGCCTTCAGCTTGCCCAGCCAGACACCGCAAGTTGGAATCGACGTGGCCGTACGGCAACTGCAACCCCATGTTGGAATTCTGAAATGGGGTTGCAATTTTTGGTGCTGAATTTTCAGAAAATGGTTCGTATTTATAGTGGGGGAGGACGATTGTTCTTGTGGCGTCCGGGGTTCAAGAAACGGCCATGGCAATATCCCATCTAAATGGCTGTAAAACACTTTGTGTGATGGGATATGAAACTGAATAAATATCATTAAATGATCAGTTGATATTTTTGTTGTTCGCTGTTTTTATTAGTGGTGAAACATGAAACCGACCGACACTTTCGGTATCGGATAATCAATGTCTCTGACTTTGTTCAGCAATGGTCACAGAATTTAACAGTCCCAAGTTTACCTCTCTTTTATTTTTCCTATGAAATGATCAACATGGAATTGATTGAAGAGTTTTTGTGGTAAAAAAGTAACTCAAATCTTGTTCGTTGTAGAGAGACATGGCCATATGTGTTGGAGCATAATTGATAACATTCACTATAATATAATTATAACGAGAGAAAAGAAAGAAGACGGAATGGACTGATTGAGGAGTGGGCTGAAGAGGCCTTAGGAATAGTAGTTTGGAATTTTATGTAATTTTTTGTTGTATTTTGTCTAATATATTATATATTAATTTGAAGTATATAATCATTTTTAATTTTTTATTATAATTTTATATTATATATCACATGTGTATATAATTACCTTTTTAAATGTATATTAAAAAATATTTTATATAAATAAGGTGCAAATGTGACGTAACAATTTTGAGGAAACTCATTAAGCCGGTTTACTAGCTTTATAAATATAACAAGCCCAAAAAAGGCAAAAAAGCCACCACATCCCTCTTTATAAATTTAACTGGAGAAATTTCGTGTCAAAGGGCAACACCAAATTTTCATCCTTTATTAATTCTGTCGTCCATTCCGATGATTGGCATTTGCCATTCGTCCTCCACCATATCATGATATTTTGCAAAATTATAACAGATCAAGAACAAATTGATGGTTTGATGGTTCTAGAATAGGTAACAGATACTTTTATGAACACAATTTGAATTACTCAGGTTTTTATGAAGGACTTTGATCATCTCAATAATTATAAAATTCTAGTAACGTGTTTTCTCATGTATAAATTTTTGTATACAAATATGTATTTGAAAACTATCTATTTGTTCGAAGGTGGCCAGGGCGAGTGTCGAGTGGCAGGGGACACCCCCCTCCCCCTCTCCTAGTTTTGGAACATCCTGAATATATATTAAAGAGGAAACAAATATTAAATATTAAATTTCAAGTTTGAATGATATCCATGCTATTCGGTATTTAAATGATAAATAAATAATTTATTTAATAAAAAATATAGTACTTATCATTCAATGTATTGTTCATTCAATATATTATTCAATAATATTTTTCACTCAATGTATTTTTCACTCGATATATTATTTATCAGTTTATAGTATTTCAAAAACCGTTTGAAAGTTTATTTGACATTGATGTTCTTAGGGGCTAAGCAGAGGCATTTCTTTTTTTTATTTCCACCCTCCATTCACAAGTCATAACAACTTGCATTGCATCTTTAGAACCTCACTTGGCTTAAGAACAAACAGAAAAAACATGCAAATATGAGGACTAAAATCGAAGATAGAAACTCACATTTACGTCAATTAAAATTTTATCTTGTTCTATTTTTTTTTCTTTTTAATGTAAAAAAGAATGCTCCCGCCACAATAACTTCATTTTTTTTTATTACGATTATTCTCTAATAATATATCTAATTATAAAATTATAATAATAAAAAAAGACTAGTCTAAAGTTTGGTCAACTTTATTTTTTCCTACATATCGAGCCCCATTTGTCAAAAAGCACTTTCTTTTTCCTTAAGCCTCATTTGTCAAAAAGTACGACATAGAGAGATAAAAAAAAAAAATTAAAAATAAAATGAGAGACATAATTAATTTCAGAATATAAAAAACCTATAATAGTATATGCATACACTACCTCGATGAAAATCAGTCTACTTGTATGGTTTTTTTAAATATAATAACAAAGAATTTGTTTAATGTACATAAATCATATTAAAAAATATAATAAAAATTAATATTTAAAAAATTTTAACATCAAAATTATCAGTTAATTAAAATGATTAGATAATAAAAATTTATTCAAATTACGTGATTTCATGTACAATTTAATTGACAATAAATTTAGAATAAACATGATATTAAAACACTTTTCATATGAATTATTTTGTTAACTAATTTAAAAAAATTGTTAAAAACTGGGCACACCATGACATGGTAGGCCCGGCGGCGTCAACATGCTATTCCCCCACCGACCCTTTTAAATTCACTTTCCACCAGAACCACCAACACCACCACCTCCTCCTCTGCTCCACCACCATCTCCGCCGTTTGCCCTGCCGCTCTCTCCTTTCTTTTATCGTACAATTTTGTACCACACAATCTCATAAACAAGAAAGAAATAATGTTTAATTAGCAGAAAAGAAAAAAAACAGCCGAACAAGGGAAGACGTTTTTCTTACAATGGCTTCCATCAATGAAGAAGGTACGTACCCCTAATTAGCCATGTGGAAAAAAAATCTGTAATACTTAGCAATTTCGTGATCAAAGTCAGCTGCGTTTGGATCTATAGAAATGAGTTTATAGAATTTGAATGACTGGAAAATGTGTACAAATTGATGTGAAGTGTTTCTATTTCCTATTCTGATTCTGAGGCTTCAGTTCCTTGATATACCAAAATTGAAGACTCAGATTTGGAATTAATAGTATTTTCGTTCAATTCTTGATCTGTATTTCGTCATTTTCAATTCATATGAAAAAAAAAAAGAAAAAAAACGAGAAGTATTATCATTTACCTGTTATGTTTTGAAATGTCGGCGATGATAATTCTGTTAAACAGGCGAGAGGGATCTCGAAATGAGCTTAAACCTCGAGCCCCCTTCTCCTTCACCTTCGCCTCGAGCGCCGGCGTTGGTAGTATCCAATTCCAGCAAATCATTGGCCGCTTCAAATTCCGGAAAGGCGTTGGTGGTTTCAAACTCCGGTAAAGCCTTAGTAGTTTCGAATTCCGGCAAAAGAATCGACCAATCAGGAAAGAAGAAGTACGTGAAGCAGGTGACGGGGCGGCACAACGACACGGAGCTCCATTTAGCGGCTCAGAAGGGTGATGTGGCGGCAGTGAGGCAGATTTTGGGGGAAATTGATGAGCAAATGATTAAGACGATGAGCGGGGCTGAGTTTGACGCTGAGGTGGCAGAGATCAGGGCGGTTGTAGTGAATGAGGTCAATGAATTGGGGGAGACTGCACTTTTCACAGCCGCAGAGAGGGGGTACATTGATGTAGTCAAGGAGTTGTTGCCTTATACAACGAAAGAAGGGATTAGGATGAAGAATAGGTCAGGTTTCGATCCATTGCACATTGCCGCAAGTCAAGGCCATCATGGTAATTTAACTCTTTCTCTACTTAGGTTCCAATGATTGATCAGTGTTTTATGAATTCTGTTTGAATTGACAGACTGTTTCTTGTGGGTGATGATTAGTCATACGATGTGAATTTCCTAGGATAGGGATAATCTTTAAGCCAGAAAGTACTGCATGGAGTTCACCTTATAATTGTGTGATTGTGCGTGTGCATTGTCTGTGAGGAAATCATGATCGGGGAAAAAGAAAAAAAGAAAGATATTTGGTTTCTGAAGTTAGTTGGCGGCTTGACATTTTACTACAATTTGGTAATATTGTTTTTTCATTAAAGGGATTGAGAGGCGCATCAAAACTTAACCTAGCTCGATGGCTTGAGATGACCTGTGATGGCTGCCAGGAAATTGGTGAACAGAGTATTGCAACCATGGATTATTTTGCCAGATGAAGACTGATAATTTTAGGAGAGTAGCATGAAAAAAATTGGATGATTTAGCCTCTTACTTTGGATCTTAATTTGTAATATTGCATGTCAACCCGAATAGTTTCAGTTTATTAATATTATATCATCCTTCCTATCTTTGATGCTCAATAATGTGAGACCTTTTTCTTTTATGGTACATAGTAACTGTCCTTCTTTTTGTGTCCTAAGATATTGTCCAGATGCTGTTAGAACATGATCCTCAGCTAAGCAAAACAGTGGGTCAATCAAATGCAACTCCTCTCATATCTGCAGCAACAAAAGGGCATCTGGCAGTTGTCAATGAATTGCTTTCAAAGGATTCTAGTTTGCTAGAGATATCAAGATCCAATGGTAAAAACGCATTGCATTTATCTGCCCGCCAAGGCCATGTAGATGTTGTCAAAGCATTGCTTGAGAAGGACCCTCAACTGGCCAGAGAACTGATAAGAAAGGACAAACTGCACTGCACATGGCTGTTAAAGGTGTTAGTTCTGCAGTGGTTAAGTTGCTTCTGCAGGCAGATGCAGCCATTGTGATGCTCCCAGACAAATTTGGTAACACTGCATTACATATAGCCACCAGGAAAAAGCGTGCTGAGGTTATTTTTTACCTTTATTTCTGCTCCCATTTTTATGATTTAATTCTGTTCACGTCCATCTATCACCGTTTGTTCCTAATATTCATGTTGAAATGTAAATTTGACCCAAATCCAGCTAACAATTTGTGTTCCAAGCTTCAGTTGATCCTCAACTGAGCATGGTAGAGAATTTAGCTCAAGATTGACAGCCACAATTGGCTATGATATTAGAAAAGCTACTATTATTATCTTGAGTGACCTTTAACATGATAGTTACACCTAGCAGCACTTACTGTTTACCTTTTTCCCGTCTCTCTCGTTATGCTACTTATTTCAGCTATACTATGTTTGTCTCCACATATTGATCTTTTGGGTTTTAAAAATTTTAAGCAGTTTAATGTTTTGCTTCTTCCATTACAGGTCTCTGGCAATGAAGTTAGTTGTATTAGGATGCTTGCCTTTCACTTGCAATTTGGCTTTTCAATAATGCTGGTTCTTAGTGTCATTAGAGAAAGGAAATTTGTTTTAGATTTGCACTTTAATTACTGATATTTGGGATAATTGCAGATTGTGCATGATCTCTTATTGCTTCGGGACACAAATGTCAATGCGTTGACAAGAGACCACAAAACAGCTCTTGACATAGCTGAAGGACTCCCACTATCTGAAGAAACTGTGGATATTAAAGAGTGCTTGACTAGTTATGGTGCTCTCAGAGCCAATGCACTGAACCAGCCTCGTGATGAGCTTCGGAAAACTGTCTCAGAAATTAAGAAAGATGTACATATTCAGCTTGAACAAGCTCGTAAAACAAACAAAAATGTTAATGGTATAGCAAAGGAGCTTAGGAAGCTCCACAGAGAAGGAATAAATAATGCTACTAATTCAGTCACTGTGGTGGCTGTTCTCTTTGCTACAGTTGCTTTTGCCGCCATATTCACTGTTCCTGGAGGTGATGATAACAATGGAATGGCTGTGATGGTAAGCAGCCGAGCTTTCAAGGTCTTCTTCATTTCTAATGCTGTGGCACTTTTTACGTCCTTGGCTGTTGTTGTTGTACAAATTACAGTGGTCAGAGGTGAAATAAAATCTGAGAGACGGTTGTGGAGGTGATCAATAAGTTGATGTGGTTGGCCTCTGTTTGCACTACAGTGGCTTTCATTGCTTCATCTTACATAGTTGTGGGCGGCATAATAAATGGGCTGCAGTTCTGGTCACTGTAATAGGGGGAGTTACAATGGCAGGGGTTCTAAGTGCCATGACGTATTATGTGGTGAAATCCAGAAGGATACGGAGAGTGAGGAAGAAAGATAAGTATTCAAGGAGTGGAACAAACTCATGGCGTCCCTCAGATACCGATTCAGAAGTAAACCCAATATATGCTATTTGATGCAAGGCATGGATTTGACTGGATTTTTCTATTCAGCATGGACTTTTTATTGTGAAAACACAAACTTGAAGAAAGAGAGCAATATAATATAAAAAAGGATTAGCCCCCTACACATATGGGCATCCAGATTTTAATTGAGGTCTGTAAACTTGAAACAGGTTCTTGAAACTGACTATTTGGTGGACTAAGGATGAGTTCGGGAGGAGAAAGACATAATTCAGAAGTGACTGATCATGGTTCTGGAGGTCTTAGGATCAGACGAGGAGACTGTATAGCAAAGTGACACAGAGGAGAGTAAAACTTCTCGCACTCTTGATTGTCATTCACAGAAGTTGTAACATAAAGCTATTAACAAACGTTATATGGAATTTGCTCCTGCATAGTTACCGAATGGTTGTTTCTTCCAAACTCATAAAATCATGCTTCTCGTTTTTCCATTTTTTTTCTTCTTTCTCCAATGTACTTCAATATAATCATTTTTGCATTTTGGTTCAGAATATCAAGTGCTGATGGCAGTTCTAAATTGTGGTTCAAACTCTATAATTGAAGGATGCAACTTATCATCTCCCCCACCCCCCCACCCCCACCACGCACACCCAACTTTATCTCATTTTTCTTCGACACGTCCTGGATTTTACTCTTTATCAATTTTTCTAATTAATAAAGCCTAACTTTCTAACTTTTCTATTTTGGTAAGTTAACTGTCCAAGTAACCTGATTACAGGAAGCAGGACACCCACCACCAAAAATGGAAATAAAATTGTTTTCATTCTCCATTATTCATTATGTCTGACCTTTTACTATCATGTTTGTTTCAGTTCGATTACGTACTGGCAGTTTGATGAGCTTCATTCTCTTCTTCCCTCATCTTTCATGTAGGCTTGCATGATCTCTGCCTGTAACAAGGTGGATATTCCAATTAGATCTAATTGAGAAGTTATTTCTTTAGTGTTACTCACACACATGGGGCTTTCATCCTCTTCACCACCATGGATCACTTCCTCAGACAACCTAAATGTTCCTCAGTTCATATATTGCTGAAGCAATTGATCTTTGATGACACCCACTAGCAGCGTTATGCAATATATGCATATTTAATGATGAAGGTGCATCTAAATGTCAAAAAACCTACTCAGAGATGCTCCTGGTGATTCCTACTTGCAGCATTTCTAACTTTGAGAAATATGGAGCTGTCTAAACCTTGTACAGATTCATGAGTATTCCTTTAAGCTGATTGTCTAACGGTCTTCTTGAGTAGCAAAACCATCTCTGAAACAATCGATAACTGATATGTGCTTAAATTTGAATTTTCTCCTTCAACTAGTATTATTGCGTTACTTTTTCACTCAGTTTAGCAAACTTGTCTGTATCGATACTTCTTAGGTTTAGTTAGGATCATTACTCATTAGTTAGTGCACTGAAACACCTAGGCCTTTTGAGGAATAAAGTGCTATCATATACCTGAGTTTTCGCTTTCAAGCATTTGCAAATTCATTGAACAAATAACTGTGATTATTTTTTATAATGTGGGCACTGGACCATGGTCTAGATGCAACACAAGTGGCTGGGTCGATCCAAAAGTGCCAAAACAACACCGGGAAGTAATTGGGGTTATGGTCCTGCAATCACAACCACTGTGCTCTGTGTTGTTTGGAACTATCATCTTTGACCTTATCCTCCATTTTGGCTGTTCTTTCCTTTGGCAATTGGCAGACTGCAAACCACAGCAGAGTTTAGTGTGTGTTTTTATGTGCTTTATATGTCTACTTTCCAAGGGTAAGAACTCTCATGCATTTGGCTCTGTGAGCCTGTCAAGCTCTGGGGCTCTAAAGCACTTGGCCAAAATGGATATCGAAACGTTGCACTTAGATTCTTTGGCCTATACTTTTAAGTTGGTCACTCTTTTCATTCACGAACAATGTAAACTGGGATGTTATAACAATGATTTCTGCAGAGTCTGCATTTCATCAATATAATTCATTTTGAAACCGTTCCTAAATGTTTTTGTATGGAGAAATTGTATGAATTTAGACTACATAGCCTTTAGGAGCTAATTAGATTAGAAATAGTGTCCAGGAAATCCTTTCTTCGGTTAATTGAATACGATAATAAAAGTAATATAGATGTTTGATTTAGGAGACAGAATGTAGGATAGCCTCAGCTGATATGTTTATAGGAGTAAATTAGGCAACCCTGACCATAGAAAAAAAGAGGTCTAGTTCTTCCTATTGCTTCATCTATTCTCATACAGATACTGTGAAGATGTCACGATACTAAAAGATTAAGAGCATTTTGAAGAAAAAACTCAATGGCACAGTATCTGCAAGAAAATAAAGCTAGCTGGTTCCTTGAATTTTCCTAAATTGAAATATCCACTGGTCCTGTATATTTCCAAAGCGTCCATGTATTTTTGGATTGAAATACATGTGCCACTGTTCTTCTGAGTATACTGAAACTTGTATGCTTGGATGGTGCCAATATTTCAATCAATGGATTGGACTGACATGACCAAAGGGATTTTCGGCTTCCTGGAAATCTGCAACTGTTTTTAATCCACAAATGATTGTTTAGAGCATAACTGCATAAATTTGGTCTTTTAAGCCTAATAAATTTCAAACATCATTTCTGAAGAAACAGAACTTTTGACTCAGAGATTTCAAACTCCTGGGAATGGAGATTGAGTACATAAGCTTGTGACTTTAAAAATCAGAGGATTTTTCCATTATCTTTTCTATGTTAAAATAAAAGGGAAAATAGAGATCTTGGAATTACTTGAAGCCATTACTATTGATTAAACAGTTTCAGTCTCACCCCATTCCGTTGGCGCTGTTCACCATAGTTGTTTACAGAGATAAAAACACTGATATTTTTCTTGAAATAATGCTGGATACTTGATAGGCATGAAGAGAAATAATTGTGCAATGATTCAAAAGTACTCGATAATATTGTACTTATTTGTTGATATTTTCTTAGTCTCACTGTGTCAAGAATCAGGATGACATGGTCATTGGAACTATGTTTGGTCTATCAGCAACTAAAAAAGCATGTGCCCATCAGATGATTTGTTTGCATATGAAAGTTCTTCATTCGGGCCTGTTTTTTTTGGTTGGTTAACCGTACAATTACATTTCTGGAAATTATTGCACTTCTTATTTATTTTTCGCGCGTGTTTTTCATCTTCCTTTTTTTTTTTTAATCTGTTGTTAATAAGACAGGTACTGATTAACCACGTCATTTAAGAGTTTAAACTGTTGTAGATCAATAAAAGGCTTTAACAGGTGCAAAATGCAGCAGCATTCTTCTTTCAGAACAAATTTCTATACAAGCTAAAAAGCAGAGATGCTGAGATAGAATGTGGTTACAGAACAAATCAGCAAGCTCAATCTAACTCTTGACAACGTTTTTAGCATACTTATGAAGAAGACCTGCTATATTATAGAGAAATCGATGTCATTGCTTTTTTATTTTTCTTGTTGAGGTGAAGTATAAAATAAAATTTTAGTTAATTACTCACACTTTTATTATCTTTATTCTCCTCTCTGTCCTCTCTCTCTCTCTCTCTCTCACACACACAGACATATATATATATATATATATAGAGATATATATATATATAGAGAGAGAGAGAGAGAGAGAGAGAGTTATCTTTTTCATTTTTGTTTTTTTTTGTTCTTTTTTGGGGTGGGGTGGGGGGTGGGGTTGTGATTAGAATCACAGGTTGAGCCATGATTTTGGAAAGCCATCCAGGCTCAAAAAGAAAATAGATAAAACCATTATTCTCTTAAAAGATACCATCAAGTTCCCTTTATCAAATGAAAAGGTTCTGTTATACTAGTAATGCGAAGATTCCCTGAACAACTTTTGCTACTTTGTATTGACAAGGAGAAAAGTTATCACGTTTTCACTTTTGTTGAGGTTCATGTGTACATTTATCCCACATCCTAAAAGTACAAGAAAAAGTATTCTTCTAATAGTTGGGCCTGTTAAACGGCTTACTTTTTCAAATGGCCCATATATCATAATAGTTGTAAACTACTAAACTTTGGCAACCATTTTGACTGCACAAAAAACCTAGATAATCATATGGCATCCAAGCAAGCAGAACAAGAAAGGTTGAGTCCCACTTGGCTAAAAAGTTGGTCACATCAGGTGTGTGGGAAAGTTGTTTATTTTGTAGTCTTCTTACTTCTTTTCATCTCTGAAAAGTTTGGAGTACTTTTCTTTCCCTTTACCTTATTTTTTGGCTACCCTTAGAGCCAGGATTTCAAATGTAGTAAGTAATACATCAAGATTAAAGCTATAGCTTTCTTTGCAGCTGCTGTTAGGTATCAAGAAAATTGAGGTTAATAAAACAAAAGTCCCATATCTTGGAAAGATATAATCTTTGGGGTATAAATAGAAGAATTTATTTGATGAACAAGAAACTGCCACAACTTCTATTTTATTGAATAAGCATAAACTCATAAGTTGTACGACAGTCTATACAGTAGCAATCAAGATACTTGTCTAAATTATGTGCAGTATAATCCAAAATTTCAAATGTTTAACACCGCCAATCTAAATACAGATTCTGATTTTTATTTGGCCAGATTTAGACTTTTATCTCTTAGATTATGGAATAAAATCTATCAAATGCTACAAAGACCTGGTCTCTTTTGATCTTCCTCATCTGCAATCCTGGATGCAGACCATGAACAAATTCCAGGCTCCCTTGATGAGTTTCTTGAATCAAAAATCTGCTGAGACTTCTTGCAATGAGCAATGGCTGCCTCAATTGAACCCTCAATCTCAGTGGCACTGCTGCTCCTCCTTAGAAAATGTAGCTCATGAAAACCATTCGAATTGAGCGAGAAAGAGGATGATGAAGAGAAGCAGCAGAGGAAGAGTTCGACGAAGATGAAGATAAGCACTTGGTCGGAGAATGTCGTTTAATCGCACTGGAAAATGACCTCCTTTGGACATTATCCTCAATCCCCTCTCTATCAATGTTCTTCATTATAGTAGCTATTGTTGGATATGAAGCTCTTCCGATATGTTCCAATGGTTTTTCTTGGCAATCTTTAAGTACTTATTTGAAGATTCCTCGGCTTTTGGTAAGTTCTCAGCTCCTGCATTGCAATTTGCCTTGGCACAGGACTCGTCCGAGCAAGCAGACTTGCTGAACAAAGATTTCAGATAAGCCCTTGAAGCTTTCAGCTTCTGACCAAGAATGGAATGCTTAATTAGCTTCAGCTTATTGGACCAGGTCTTTTTTGTTGGGTGATTATTGACGAAACTGCTTAATTCAGTGGACCATTCAAAGAAGTACTCATCAGGGTTCAGCTCACAACTCACCCTGCAAGACTCTGATGGAGAAATGTTGCAAGAATCTAATGGAGTGTTCATAGTGTTGGTGCAAGGTGCTGTGGAGCAAGTGGGAATGGCATTGAGTAGTAGTGATCTTCTTCAAAGGCCTCTTTGGTGATATCAAATGTGGTGGTGGAGGTGTGGAGGAGATTTTCAACCATTTGCCGCCGTGGGGGAGGTGGAGAGGGAGGAGTTTGCCTTTGTAGAAGAGCTCATCAGCTGGGAAACTGGTTGTTTCTTTCTCATTGCAAGTGAGAGACATTTGGAACTCAAACTCTCTGCTTTGTGGGGAAGAGTTTGTGGAGCAACAAAGGATGCTTGAGGGTGAAGAACTCAACTCCATGTCTATGTAGTCTTCATCTGCACAATCATATAATGAAAGATTTGTAGCCATTTCTTGAAAGTGAAATAGCATACTGCAGTGTGTGTGTGTGTGTGAAGATGCTTATGGGGAGTTGAGCTTAGTGAAGGGTGGAGGAAAGGCAGAGCATCCTTTAAAGGAGGGATGGTTCCAAGTCAGAAAAGCATGAAAGCAGTGTAAGGAAATGTCAGGTATATTTCTTTTATAAGAAATAAAATGTAGAATAAATAAAATGTAGAATAAATAAAACTTGAAGTTAAAGATGGATAAACATGCATAATGGTTAATCAATAATTAAACAATTTGTTGTTACCCCCCAAAGTGACAATGTCCTTCTCCAACACTATTTCTGTCTAGTTTCAAACAAAAGAAAACACTGTTTCTGTCTCATGGTCTTCTTAGAGCACCAAAGAATTCAATAGGCTTTGGATTTTTCTACATGATCAGTTTATTTTTTAATCAGAAGTTATAATGTGAAATAATGGTGGCCTAGCCCTCCTGCAACATCCACAACTTTCTCTGCAACAAAAAAAACTTAAAATTGGAAACCAGCCCATTCCTCAAAAACTGGTTTTCTGCACCCCTTACTATTATTACTTATTAAATTTTGTCCATGGCAAGAAATGAAGTCTTATAGATCTCATAGACTTGGTCAAAACATGGGCATCTTGCCTTTTTACTGTTTTTGAGACTTAAAAAAAAATAATTTTTTTTAACCTTTTGAATATAACTGCCCTTGGGTTTAACAATTTTATTGTTGTCCAAACATAGTAAAATGAAAAGTTATGTTTCCCAAGCTCGAGGCTTTTGTTTGCACACCTTGTAATAATGTCCTTCTATGCATATTGAATATGACTGCCTTACAGTTTAGCCCTAGCCTTAACCCCACCAAATGCTACATTGTAACTAGTTTGAGAAGATATAGAATCTAATGATTTATTTGAATAAAAAAGGATGTTTCTTTAATAAGAAATATTCATGAAAACTTCATTTGAATTTAAATTTTTTTTTTTTTTTTTTTGCGTTTCGAGAGAGAACAAGTAGAGGACCCTTTGGTGACTCTACATCAGATTTATCACATGTCATCTGACACACTTAAAAAAGGGGATGCTCTCAGCTCTTCTTCTGATGTCGCCCAATTCTATTCCGCTTCTTATCCATTTATTTTTAGTGGCATATAATGCCTAATTATTATTTTTCTCGATACATAGACGTTGTTCTGTGATTTATTGCTAATTATTGAATTATCGAGAAGGGCAAAGATGTTTTTACTATCCATCTTAATTCAATGATATTTGATGGATTTGGATCAGCATATCGGTCCATCCAAAGAATTTCACATTTTTTCTGACTAAAAGTGGGAGGTGCTTTTGTGGTACCAAAGAGCAGCTCCAGGAAGAGCCTTTCCAACAATGTTACACTTCAAAAGGCAAGAGAGCCTTTATCCGAGATGAAATGAGCTCTGACAGTGACCAAACGTGAAATTCAAAACTATGTTTAAAGGAAAGATTGTTGATTTCTGAACAGTTTTTACTTCATGCACTGTAATTTTGGTGCATTTATTGAGTGCAGAAGGTGAAAATTGAATGCAAATGAATTTGAATGAGGGTTTGGATTAAGGTGGAAGAGTTTAGCATCCAGCGACCATGTCTAATAACTAATGAATTTGAGGAAATGCATTTTCACATTGTAAAATCTAGTGATTGTACAAGTGATATTTCAACTTCTAAATCTGAGTTTATTGAACCTGTTCGAAGTATTGTAAACTTATCATAAATTTCAAACTTTACAATTGTGATCGATTGTCGAAAAAAGAAAAAAAACAAAACAAAAGAAGTAGAAGAAAACATTTCCTGTTAAGGAAACAACTATAAATAGATACTATAAGATTAGCTTTTACATCTCTAATTTATGTTACAGAGCAAATAGTTTTTGAATAGTAAGATTTCTAGTGGCCCACAATGGACCATTGCGATTCAATATTTCGTCTTTGAAGTAATGTAAGAATTTGACATATGCTACCGACCAGGTTTACTTATTTTAGTTTATTTTATTTTATTTTAATGGTAAACTTTTCCAGGGATACATTATGGAAGAAACTGGGCCTTTGAAATGGAATTATGTAACAGTTGAGCGCTTGCCCAACCTGAAGCTGATAAAATCATTGGCCTAAGATGAGTAGATTGCAGATTATTGTACACTTGGTCTTGGTTCTTTCTCAATCTTCTCATCAAATTCCCACTCAATAATTCCCTCCATGGAATTGCCTCTGCTATGGCTCTCAAGTTCCAACTCCAATTTTAACTTAGACAATTGGCCTCTGCATCTGAAGACTTATTACCCTTAATTCCAACAGACTCTAGATGTTCCACCTGACTGGGCTCTGATATTTTGGTGGTCCGATTTCGAACCAAAGGCAGAGTAATAATGGGAGTAAAAGCCAATGACATCCCTCTCTGCGCCTCATTTTCTGAGGTTGATTCAGTGTTGAGCTCAAGTTTCTCCTTTGTAGGCTGTCTCGGAGACAGAAAGGAAATTCTTGGGGTCCTTGCCTTTGATGGTGTTTCTTCTCTCATAGTTGAGCCTCAAATTCCAAAGTCGGTCTCTCAATGGATTCAAATTCACATTTGATCTTTTCAAGTGCATCTAATAATTCCTTCACTTTTCCATCACTTTTTCTGGCAAAATGAGTCATATTTCCCATTTCAGAAGTTTAAAGCAACACCACTAGGACCACCAGTAGTCATCAATGCATAAATATAAATGAGAGACATAATTCACCTTGAATCCTCGTCTTGTTGAGTAGAAAATTGTTTTCTTAATGCTTTCCACTACGCTAAATGTGGTTATCAACTGCAAGGTAATCATCCATCAGCAAAAAAGAAAAGTAGAATATGAAAGAAAGCAAGCGACTCATTTTACCAGTCAGAAGGAAATAAGACCTTTTCTCGCAGATGAAACCAAATATCATATGCATATGCATGTATGAAGACTTTTCAACATAGAACAATTTATACCTTGGTTGCTGTTGTCTGGTACTGTTCTTCGAGAGTTTTCCTTGAATTAACTGCATCCTCCGTGGTAGGTATCCCATCCAACCTGGCAGAACTGGATATCAGATATGTGCTTTGGTTGAGATTACTTTCCAAAATGATTAAGCAATTACCTTTTCAAATTCTCCACAAGCTCCCGAATCGAAGAAATAGAAGGCCCCAACTCCTCCTGGTTGGTCGAGATGATACAGATATAAGTTAAAAAACATGCCTGACATTTGATCTGCCAAATATATAAATAATAAATATGTAAGGGCTGTTAAATACCTTGAGTGCAGCTAAAATGCTTATGGCCCAATTCACAAAGCACTCCTCATGGCTCTCCAGCTCATCACTTACACACACAGAGTTGACAAAAGTTGCGAAATGTCAAAATCGATAATATTTAGTCTCAAATGAGGAGTAAAGAAGTGCAACAGCATTTGGATGAGTATTTATTGATAAGAGTTGGCTATAAATTTCAGGGGAAAGGAAAGTAAAGCGTGGAAACCAGAGAACCTACTTGACCAGCTTCTCCTTTTGTTTGGTATAAGATGACTGGAAATTCCAGGTGCTTTCAAGAAAATTAACAAATGTGTTGCAAACTTCTGCTTCCGCTCTATATGAAGCAATAGATTTTGACAGCTCATCATCCTGAATAGTATCATCACTTCAGAAATTATATAATTGGTAGTCATACAATGGAGAATTTAGTGAATTTCCACATAATTCAGAACGGTTTTGGCCTTCGAATTATCCTAGCTTGAAAAATAACTATCTACCTTCAACTTGAAATGTTGAATAATCTCATTACTAGCTTCATCAAACTGATCTCTTTCTTCCCTGGCATTGTGAAGACGGGCACGTGCAGAAGTCAAGGCAGTGGTAACCTAAATATAAACTCATTAGCCAGAACATTATTGCTCAAGATGGAACCACATGTTCATTACACATGATCACATTATCACTCAAGACAAAATCTTCATATAAGTGTGATTGAAATGGCTGTAATTTATAAATTAGCATAATCCGGGCCTCTAAATTATATTTTGATTCTGACAAAGTATTTTTGGAACCAATTTTTCTAAGAAAGGATAACATTTAAGCAATCGGAATGCCAAATCCTCTCTTTTCTCCAACTTCTAGGGAATCTTTTGTTCTAAACACTATTTTCCGCTTTCTTTCACATCCATATGTAACTATTATGAGATGCATTTCTGGAGATCTAGGTAGCTGACTGAATTTTGGCTTCAGATTAACTGATCTTTTGGACAATGTACGTACAGGTAAATGCTATAAACAATAAGGCGGGATATGTTGGGTCTCTTTCTTTAAACTGAGAACCTAAAATATATTGGGGCTGTGTAATTTGCTATATATAGCATTCTCCAAAAATTGATGTTTGTTTCATGAGAGTGCTAATAATAGAATTCGTGGTTAAGATAAGAAGATCCAAAAGGACTAGAACACAAATAAGCATAGATGCATGTTAGCCACTGGGGCTCAATGGAAAACCCAACAGCAGGAAACACATGGATATAGGTCAAAAATTATCTATAATAATTTTCAAGTTCAAGCAATCTTTTAAATGTTCTATATGTAAATATCCAGACACTGCACTTATGACTCCCAATAATATGAATCTGATCGAACTTAAATGGATCACTTAATCAGTATTCTGTTTTGATTGTAGGAGACTCCAAAAATAAGCAGTGATATTCGTAGATTTATTAGTATATATATTTTGCATCACCTATTTCACATCAAATTTAAGTGCAAGCTGCTAGATATCACAAAATACTTTCACTAGATTTTGGAAACGCTATTAAAGTTGGACTGATCATGTTTCCAAAAAGAAAAAACGTATATCCAGGAGAAAAAGTGTATTTAAATACCTTTTCAGCTCTTCTTCAAGCTCATCTTTTCTCTTTTCAAGAGCTTTGATTTCAGCGGCCAATTCCTGGGAAAGGCCATTAAGTCAGCCATGTCGCATCTAGTACTATGGGATAAAAAATCGGAGCTTGTATGCATTGAAGCACTCGTTTCCTGAGTTTAGGCAGATAACAACATAATCCCATTTTCCCTTCCATTAATATAGAAACATAAAAAGAAATGAAAATTAATTCAAGCTTGCTTTATTATAGCTTCACAACAAAATTTCCTTGCTATTTAATTGCAGAAATTTTTAGAGGATGTTTAATTCTTCAACATATTGAAACGGTTGCAGGCCGGAGAAAGAGGAACGTCTAGTGAAGCCATAAAGTACAGGACAATACAACTTCTGGAATTGTACATGATAGGAAACAACACATAGAAGTAGAAGTTATACTAGCAAGTCCATGTAAGAAGAGCTATAGCATTGGAGGATAATTATATTTAAAACCTAAATCATCAATGCTTTTAAATTATGCATGCTTACAAGACAATCTCAGCAGCAATAACATGTAAGGCTACACATAAATTTACAAAGGGAAAAAGGCTTGAATCTATGCATGCCAATAGACAATTCATACTTTAAAAGGCATTTATTTCTATTAGCAGCTACAGTTGTTCAGACACATTTTACCTTTTCAAGTAGGCTCACTTCACTGGTTTTGGTTACACGAAATTTAAGAGCTTCTTCTTTCTGTAATCTGTTTGGCAGAATGAAGAAAGGAACATAAAAGATAAATACTTGTCTGCAGATATTCATACATGTGGAGGTTTATTTTACTTGGAACTCAAACATCAAGGTAATATTTAGATTTGTTTTGGGTGTTTTGAGAAGATTTTTTAGGAGGAGGAGTTATGGAAACATGCATTCCGGAATTAAAATGGATAAAACTAATGTCTTGTTTTGTTTTGTACTCTAAATATGTTGTTGGTGTCGGTGAATTTAATGAATTATGTAGTATTTTTTAACATAGAAAGAAGATGATATATATTTATAATAATATAATAATTGAATAATGTATATTAATATTGATATAATGATATTGATATATAGTAGTCTAGGACTTTTGGGAAGTCTCCCAAATGCATTTTCATTCATGAAAAAATATTTAACGGACAACAAAAACAAACATAACCCAAAATTTCTACCAAATATGACGAAGTTTTATTTTTAAAACATATAATGATTGTTGCTGAATGACAAGAAAAATTATGCAGAAAGAAAAGATGATGGCTCATTGAGGACTCTCAGCTGGTGACAACTTTCAAGTGCTCAGATCTCTGTCCTAGACCTTAGAGCGTTTTATTTTCTGTGTGTTTGGGCGGGGAAGAAAGAAGAGATGACACGTAAGAAAGACAGTAACAACTACAACCTATTCTCTGAAATGCGCTTTTCAGCTTTTGAGGCAGAGCTTGCAAGAGATTCTGATAATATCTTTAGCTTATCAACCTGCACAATGATTAAAGGCATGCTGAAGATGAGAACATTAAGCATGAGCAAGCAAAAAAGTTAGCAGATCTAAGCTGTGTCATAATTATTTGAGCTCCAACTCAAGATCAGAGGACACAATTATTCGGATGTTATCAAAAGACTTGTCCCTTTCAAAACCAAAGCTTAAAATTAGAGTTCACGTATCCCCTAAATACACTATAACATAGATTACAAAAGGTCTCCAATTCATACTGTAATTCCAATTGATTGTTCAATTTGGCTCGGCACTTTCTTCGAGAAAAAAGCAATACCATAATGAGAAATACCTTTTGGTTATGGGCTGCTGCAGAACCCCCATTCTTAATGAGTTTCTTCCGCAATAGAAGCTCTTCTAATCGGGAACAAATCTTAATATGCGCAAGTGCTTCCTTCAGATTCTGCAAGAACAGAATAAGATTACTTCAATTATTTAAATTTCCTTAATCTGATTCTGTATTTTCCCAGCAGCTATCTCAAGAAAAAAAGATGATCAAAATCAGAAATGAGGTATTCAGAATTATTTACGAGCCATTATTATTAGGCCAAAGATGAGCCAGAGGTCCATCATTTACAGATATAGGCCATTTTCCATTGCCTGAAATCTTTAGAGTCTGGCCTAATGAGGGTAAATGATTAGTGAGTTGATTTGCCTTAATCATTTTGGCATAGTAGATGGCTCAATCTCTATGATACTTAGCATAGATCCCCATAACATTTATCAGCATTGGATCAGATGTCAGCAAACACTAATTATATGCACAAAAGAATTACGTGATTATGTGCAGATTATAAATTCTCAGCGAGAACCAGTCACCAAAGATCAGACCACAAATACACATTAAATGATGATATTACCCGCATAATAGAAGCACAGGCAAAGAATTTATCCTGACACAGTTAGACACTAAATGAAGATGAACTTCTCTAAGTTTGCATATTCATGCACATGATTAGTTTAAAGAGCATATTTCGCAAATGGAATTATCAGATTAACGGCTAGTGATTGCAAGCTATGCTCCATTAGGAGTGACCTAAATAGCATTCTTCTAAACAAATTAAACCACCAAATAAGCGATATTGGAATTCTTTAAACTTATAACTGCAGCATCTCCAAACCTTAACAGACTGCAGATCAGAATTAACTACAAACAATTGAAAATCACCTTACCTCTGTTGACATCCCAGATGCTTTTTCAGATGATTTCTTGCCGCCTTCATTTAAAGGCAGCTGGTTTTTCATGTCATCTAGTTTTTTATGTATATTTGAGACTTCAGAGTCTATTCTGAGAGCAAATGAAAACACAAACAGAAAAATAATTAAAAGGGTAATGTTTAAGTCAAGAGCAAAGCTCTAAACAAAAATCTTGTAAACGACTGAAATCATGCTAGTCAATCCATAGCATCATTAAGGTGGAAACTGGCGTTCCCAACTAATCAGGAACTCATGGTACATTAATTTTCCCAGAGAATGACTAGTTTCCAAATGCTAGCCCCAGAAATTATATAAATGAACTCGTGTAAAAGAAACTACCATCTACCAGTATACTGCTTTATTGTAATTCTAATAATTGGTGATCAAAATCTAAGCAGTTCTCAAGGAAAAAAGTAGCCAACTGACGAAAATAGATGAAAAGTGAAGCAGTTGGCTCATGAAGCTAGCACAAATACCCCAAGATCCATAAATATTATACATGAAGAAAGTATGGTTAACATGCCAAGTGGAAAGCTCACAAAAGAGACGATTACAGCAGAGAGGCAAACCTCTAACGTGCTAGTCTAGGACAATAATATGCATACTAGAATTTCTACGCAATAACGTGTTCTACATTCAGATTATTAAGAATCTTCTGAAATTTCAATATTTGAGTTTGACAACTTTCAAGATAAAAGGAAATAGGACAGAAGCCAATGTAAACCCTATTTCATGATATTCAAAGGCGTGAAACATAAACAAACACCAGAGAGAGAGAGAGACCCATAAACAAAAAACAGTAGCTAATTCTTCATTGTACAGACATAGGATAGAATGTTTTAACATGTTCTGAAAAATCTTCAAGATTCGCTTAAAAAGTTGGATAATGTTTGGAGAAGGAAATAAGATGCATATGCATATTGAGCACATGGGAAAAGATCATTTCACGTTTCAGCAAGTGGTTAGTCCTTTTGAGATTTATTCAAGCTTTCCTTTGCTCACAAAGACTAGGTTTTTATGATACATCATTTAGAGTTTTTTTCTCCTTGCAATTTTGAAGCCCTGTGGCTTGCTTTCAGGGGGAAGGTCATAAGTGAAGTGACCAGTTTGGGATTTCATGAACAACCTGCACCCCAGTCATACAGTAGTTCTCTACAACTAAAAAAGAAGTCCAAGCAATGAAATAATGGGAGGTATACCCTTAACCACCTTACTATCTCAGCATTTACTTTCAATCCAGCTATAGCATCTTGTGCATATTGCAGCAGTTCTTCCCTCTTCGCCTGGAATTAAGTCAAAGAGTGAAAAATATTCTAAAATGCTTCACATCTCTGTCAATATCCTCTCATTAATCACATGAATGACATAACCAAAATCATGTGATTTATACCATACCAGTACTTCCTCATTGTAGGTTGAGAAGGCTTTCCCCAAATCTCGTACTTTGCTTGCTGCCACATCATGAGCTTCTTTTCCACCCATGAGACACAACCTGAACACAAAAAGGAGAGGGAGAGGGGGATGGGGAAAGATCTTACTTTTTGTTCTTCTGCAAGGCAGGAGCTAAAATATGAAAAGCAATTACATGATCTGCATAACTAAGTGGTGAAATTTGATCCCACTACTAGGCTGGACCTAAGAACCAGAGTAAAAATATCTAGCAAAATGAGACGAGAATCACCGAAATATCTCCAGAAGCAAAGAAAGTTCTTCTTCATTGGGTTCTTCAAGAATCTGGGCCAGACAAAAGAGTCAGCTTGGTTAGCCTCCAGCTATCACAAAGGAAAACAGGCTACTTAACCAAACAATATACAATTTGAAAATGAAACGAATTAATGAGGAAATCATGAATCATCTAATACCAAATAATAGATAAATACTTCATCTTATATCAAATAATAGGTAAATACTGTTACCACAACAATAGGGAACACAAGGATACTTGAATTTTCTTCAACAGAGAACCATCTAAAAGGGAATTGGGAAAAAGAAAATGAGAACAGCAGAGGATATCTGTCCTTGGTTATAAACAATTTAGAATCTAGAGAGATTGAAGAAAGAGGAATCTAATTAGGCACTTTGCAGAAATTTGAAAAGACAAAGAAGGCAATTGAAACTGCTATACTTACCAAAGATAGTGTAATGCCCTCAAGAGCTTGACTATGAAGGAACACATCACGGAAATTCAGTTCTCCACCAAGATCAGGATCATAATACAGAACCTGGGCATCGTAATAAAGAAAATACAGATAAGTAGCTAATGCCGTATGTAGAGAAAACTAACTGGATTTTCCTTGATGACAGACAGTCCTTTAACAACTCAAACCAAGAGTGAATTATATAGCAAGGTTTCGAGACTGAAGTGTGTATAAATATATATCTATTAGAGAGAACAAATATCTGGTGCAAGCTAGTGAAATTCACATACTGAGGGACAGATCATGCTGGAGTCAACAAATTAGGAGTTAATGTCCAACAGTCCAAGTTACGGAAACTTGTTGCTGAAAATATTGAAGGGTGCAACTTGCATTTATCAACTAGGACCTATTTATATTTTCCAGGCCAATCTAACTGAGGAATTTGAATTTTTGCTAAAAGAATCTGTAAAAAACAGAAAATTTATATCTTGCTGTGTGACCAAGAAGATGGATGAGGTTAGTCATATTAATCAACTCCTTTTGTGTTTTGAAAGTTTACACGAAACAAATGACAAAAAAAATCTGGTAAAAGTGAAACTTCAATCACACTCACAGAAGCTCAAAAAGGAGTAAAAGGTGCAGCTTTGCCAAAACACATACCACATTTGGCTTTGCAGGAGAATCATTCAATTCACTAGACTTGTCAAGATGTTCAGTGTTGACAGCTTCATTAAGCCTCTCTATCTCTTTCAAGGCAACTAACCATCTTCTTAGCAACTGAACTCTTTCTAGTCCCCTACATGAAACAGAAACTTCTTCTAACCGTTTTACTGCAAGCTTATAATTTTGGAAATTCCGAGCTCCCTACAGTACCAAAAAATTGAAGAGAATAATATTAACCATGCTTTAAGTTATGCTGAAGAAGCAAAGTGAAAAGCAATACCTTCTGAATCCAGAAAAAGAAACATATGAATATTTCTTTACTAAATCAATTTACCTTAATACAGACAGAATATATATGTGACGGGAACTAAAACAGGAAAAATGTATACAAAAAAATGCATTAAATACACATGGGCGCACAAGAATCTGTACGTAACAAAATGTTAAATTATCCACATCAATATTTTGTAGTTCAACAACATCACAGGTTAATAAATGAAATGCTTATTAAGAATCCACAGAATTTTCCAAACTATTATTTAAGGGGTTTGGCACAATAAAGCTGAGCCAAAATAATCAGAGAAATTCATTAGTTCCAACACACGCAGACAGGTTAGAGCATAATTGGCTGCTATCTTTGATGATAAGCATAAAGTTAAAAATGATTCCCTCGCGACAGGATGAACAACACCGTAGATATTCACAAAAATGTGTTAATCCATAAGCAGAACCTATAACAAAATAATTTCATAAAGACTACTACTCTCTTAACCAATATTTATCCATATGGCAAATGTAAATGCTAAGAATTTTAGCTACATGATTTACATTGTAAGTATAATCCTGCCAATTATGGATGCATACATTATAATGCCAATATCTGCATGTATTCAAACTAAACATCTAGGCCTCTTACCTCTCAATATTAATGTCAAAGTATTTTAGTATATGGTGACTCAAACTGAGCAAGTTTCCTAAATTATGATCTTTTTCCACCATTTAGATCAAAAGTAGAGGTATCAATATTCTTCCTGTGCTGAAAGCAAACCGATCCTCCAAATACCATGGATATCAAATTCAATTAACAACACAATCTTTTATCTTATCTTAATACGTGTAATTAACAAAGAACACTCCCATATTGCACGAACGAGAGATTAGCAAATAATACAATGCGATCTTGGAACAGCTTGGCGCCGCCAACTGCAGCTTGGCCGGCTTGGCTGACGACGGTGTCGGCATAGCTGCGTACAGCGCGGGTGAGGTTGCTGTTGCCACCAACTTCTACCGCTTTGTTCACCGCCGATCGAATCCACGACATCTTACAAATTGAAAAAAGTTGTTTCGGTCGGAGAGAATTAATTGCGCGAAGGAAAACAAGAGAGAGGGGGGGGGGGGGGGAAGAGAATTGTGAATGAATAAATTTGATCAGAGAGAAAGAAATAGGAAGAAGAATAGGAGGAGTTGAGCGTTATGGAAAAGTTCGAGTCTTGAGCCATTCATTTCGCGCCTCGCGGTTGTATGTTTTCTCATAAATACCCTCGACAGTTTATCTCACGTGCTTGTCACGCTCCTCTTTTCTTTCTTCCTTTCTTTTCTCCTCTTCCATTTTCTTTCTTCCTTTCTTTTTGTTAACATGAAACTGAAGCTGAGAAATGGAATTAGAACAATTTTCTCTCCTAAGGTCACTTTATTTTGATTCAAAATGTAACAAAAAATTAAATATTTTAGCATAGTCTAAACATTTAAAACATTCTCATTGTATCAAAAGAATAATCATTGTTACGTTTGCCAAAGATTTAAAAATTATTTTCCTTTTTTCCCTCGTTCTTTTCGGTAATTCCGGTTATTTCCACCCTCCATTTTTTTTTTATGCAAGTTAGGACTCAATACTAATATCTCTATTGCCGACAGCAATTTCAATTTTACAAATTATTAAAAAAAAAATGAAACCACTTACATCACCTATGCTCCCATAGACCAACATGATCGAACAGTTCTAAGAACCACTACAGTTTGAGATTTTTCTATCCACTTTCGGAAGAGAAATAAGAAACCTCAAGAATCTGGAAGAATGCATTAGCAAGGATTATTCCTTAAACAACTTTATAAGCCCCAAGTTTCTTACAATTATGATTATGAGTTTCCTACACTTATCAATGAGTGCTAAAACATTAAAAAAAAAAAGTTGTTGAATGGAAATATTTGTAGGCAAAAACTTGTTCAGCATCTCTAGCCAGCAGCGAAAAGTGCAATGCAGGCGAACCACTACAAGTTATCAAGGTCAGGCAATGGCATTTTCCAGTAATTCCACGAGTTATAATCTTCCTGCACAGACAACAGCCAGTACAAGGGAGGTTTTTACAAACCATACTGGGATAATATAATAACAGAATTCCAGAATATTTTTTCAGCTAGTTTGTCTTTCTGTTGCAGAAATACCTGCTCGACCAGTGATGTTTGGGGGAACATGTCGTGCACAAGTGTGCAATGATGTGTATGATTTCACATCAACACGATGATTAATGGCCACCTCCCCCTGTAAGAATGTGAATAGCAATTATTGGAGCTAAGCAACACGGAATTATGAAATATTGAGTTGTTGCATGCTTTTGCGCTGAATATATGTGAATAATGACTACCTTAGGGTTAATGATAAAGATCTTGCCCTTTGGAATCCCAATTTTCCGGTAACTGAGCTCATCAGTGTCTCTGTTTCCAAATCCCGCATAAAATGGATTATAATCAGGAGGAAATAGAGCCTTGATATCCTGCAAAAGAGGCACTTATATGTGTCAACATATAAAATATAAAATGCAGGCACATGGTTCACCTACAAAGCTAGGGCGGTTACAGTCGCACATTAGTATTTACCTCTAAACAGGCTATTTTGAATTCGTGAGGAGCTCTTCTTATTACTGCCATCAATAAAACATTTTTGTAAAGCACACGAAAAGATGCATCTTTAAATCTATTCTTGTAAGCAGATTGAGAATAACGAAAATGATTTTCAGAAGTGGAACAAACAACAGAAATAAGTTGATTTTAATTCATAATTATTAAATAGGACAGCAGAAAGAGCATGACGTACCCAAAATAATTGGCCCTTTACTAGCAATGCCACTAGTGCTCAGATTGTGTATGGAAACTCTTGTAATGGGCATTAGAAGTTCAAGCAATAGCAATGACAATTAGATGTCAAAACTGACAACCTGGTACCCGGTACACATAGAGACTTGATTGCCAATGGGCTCCTAACCACACAAGATTCGGTTGCCAGATTGTCTCACTCTCATCATAGTAAAATATATTTAGACATACAGCAAGCCCCCAGCAGGTTAAAAAGTCAATATCCTATGAGATTAGGACGTTGTTACTTGTATGACTGCTAACAACTACAAAATAGTAACTTATTAGATGTTAGGAGAAGTCCAAATTTTTTTCTCACTCTTCCCCTATATCTGTATATCATCAATAACAGCAAACATAATCTTTTGCCAGCTAAGTGAACTTCTACCTTCCACAAGTGAAATTTGCACGTCAGACAAAGCAGATAAAACAAAACTTAACATTAGATAAATGACATGTGGTTTTGGAACAGAAAGTCACTCCACATGAAAAAAGTATCAGTATCCTAATTGCAACGAAAAGCTGTATTCTAATGCCATGCAGGGTAATACTTTCTTTGTAGTAGATGATAAGCTAAGAAGTGATCCTTCAAGGAAAAGAACCTCACCTTCTCGGTATAATGAGGGAAATAAGCCATCAGGGGAGATAACAACAGGTCCATTGGGTAAGCTTTTGCCATCCTGCAAGCATTTTGAACAAATTTCACTTTAAAATCTTGTTATAAGGGTTATTCCATCTATAGAACTGTCACAATAATAATAGCACAAGAAAAGTGCACAATCAACAAAACACAACAGGCCCAGATATCAGAGATAGACGGCATAAAAAATTGCTCAATGAAACGACACAAACCAAACATAGTGAAAGTATCAGGTATATCAAAGTTGATTTACATAAACCAAATATTACACATGGCAACCGTCTCATATTACCAAACAATGATTTCTCTTGTTTGCCTCAAAAGTATTGCAAAAACATTGGAATACCATTGTACATCTTAAAAAGATAATATTACTCTAGGTTAGAGTAGTGAACACCTGCTTGAGATTGAACAGAAAACTTTTGGTCAAGTATGCTTGAACAATTGCACGTGCACTCAGAAATAAGAGCTGGTAACCATTCTCCTGTAGCAAGAACCAACACATCAGACAATAGTAAAAAAGAAATTCAGATGAATAAAAGTAGCAAAAATATGACACATACAAACATCCAGCTTGCATTAGGTAATCACACTCAGTCTCACAGCTATTCCCAGCTCGTCAAAAAACTCATGTTTTGATTGATAAAATTCATGACATAGGATGAATTAAGGTCTGAATCTTTCAAACACAATATTGTCCCAGTTTACCATAAAGGTCGTATAGAGATTCTAAAGTGCATAGTCTGACACCAGTTAAACAGCTAGGAATAAGCTTTTGAATTCTGGTTTTCAGTCCGTGGACTAAAAGTATAAATCAATTTGCATAAACCCCAGACAATAAAAACCTAAATCAATACCATATTTAAAGAATCTACATTAATAGAATCTTTTGACAAATCTATTGCCATAGTTCTTGACAAAATGGTAAATAAACTAGAATATGCATCTTCAAGCTCTAACGGTTAACAGGCTCTGCTTAGGCTGATTAATCAAATGAATAATTTGTCCATACACAACAACAAAAAACAAGCAAGCAAAAGATATGTTACCTCATTCATTATATTACTACTTATGAATATAAGCTAGTTAGATTTCTTGCTCAAAGAGGAAAGAAAAGCTGATTTCTGCAGGATTTGCTTTCAATATTACTACTCTTCCTAAGTTGTCCCTATATGTCAGATGCATCAAGCCTCATAATTTGACAAACGACTTTGTCATACCAGAATACCTCCCAAGGCCTCATAGAAACTCAAGAAATTATCCACCTCATGAACCAATTTACGGATTTTACAGTATCATTTGGAACTAAGTAGGATCATATGAGTAGTACTAAATATCCCTATATATCAGATGCATCAAGCCTCATAAATTAATGAAAGACTTTGTCATACCAGAATACCTCCCAAGGCCTCATAGAAACTCAAGAAAGTATCCACCTTATGAACTACTTAACGGATTTTACAGGGAACTGAATAGGATCGATCATATGAGTGGCACTAACATGTGATAGTTTCTATATTAGGTCCAAATATAACCTTGTGCATGTGTAAAATGTTCGGCTCTTGTATGCTTATATGCACTTTGATAGCAGAGATAATAAGCTACATGGCACCCTAACATTTTTCAATTAAATGAACTTCATTCTGTTATTTCTTTGGAATGGGAATCTGGTGTTCAATGATTTCAGTCTTTTAGTTGCAATATTAGGGAAGTCCTGATACTTTGGAGCTGGATCCAAAGTAAACTTCCTAACAACTAGTACAACAATATTAACCTTCTAATTCTCCTCAAAAAGAATGCATGCAGGTTACCATATATATTTATGTTTCAACGTATCCCTTTGCATTTTGATAGTTCAAGGCGTTAAGTATTCGGTAAAATCAACTATAAGATTTAGAACACTTTTGCTTTGGCTTGAATCAAGGCCAATGCAAATACCATAAAGCATATGCTGGCTTTAGGGTTCAAAAACAGAACATTTGAAGAGATTACCTTTATCGCAGAAAAAAGTCGAGCTATCCCAGAATGTGTCCAGTCTTTTCCAACCAAAGGCATAAACTGACCGAGAACATCAGACCTAGAAACAAGCATACATGGCTGTGAATCAACAGGCAAAATAAATCAGAGTGGCTATCTGTCTATGCATTTGCTTTATTATTTCTGATCTCCTCCAAGAGCATGACCAAGAATCAAAACACATCATGTTCAACCCACTCAGTACTTTAGCCAAATGTCCTACTTCATTTTACAAGATTTGCGTTATGCTGTGCTCCCACTCCCACCCCACTCCACTCCAAAGGGGAAGAAGATGAATTTCAGGGGTACTCTGGAGTCAAAATATATCAGTAAACCTCAGAAATTGAGAATTGGTAAACTAGCTTCATATTGTGATACACTTGCCGAAACACTACTTTAGCAATCTATCTTTGTGAAAAATATACATGCATACTACAAATGGTCAGATAAAAATGAATAAACTCACTTGGTAATTGTCCCATCAACATCAGAAATTACAATTCGCGTATTCCACTTCCACAAGTATATATGAGCTTCTACCTGTTTTCAGTAAAGACTGAGTTAATGACAATAGAGTATTCCACTCCGGATAACTACCTTGCCTGAGCACAAATATGTTTATCAGGGAAGTAATTACCTACCTTTTGGGATCCAAGACTCTAGTAGAGAAAACAAAATTCACCATATTCATTCCCTCTTTGAGATTCAAAGATGCTATTTGATCAGTAGTGGGGACGTTGGTTCTTATAATTTGCTTGCGAGGAGACTCAGTGGCTGCATGGGCTGTGGGAGTTGTAACTACGGGTTGGCTCTGTGATAGAGATTCAGAATCAACAAAAACTTCCTCGTTTGATGAATTACTACCAGCATGCTCAAGTGTCTTGACCCTCCTAAATGGGATTGGCCAGAGCCTCCATCTGCGTGATGGAGTCGAAGTCATTCCAGAATCATCTTCCTTCGTTTCTGGTGTCTCCAGTTCCACAGGGATTACATCGTGCAACTTAACTGGTAAATCGAAACCAAAAGCTGCCATACCAAGAATGATATGTGCAGCTTTACCCCATGGTAAGTACTTCCCTTGTAGTCTGACGATTAAGTTGTCATTCTTCACAATTGATGCAGCAGAAAGTTTAAATTCCTCTGGTGATATGCAGTTTGCGTCAAATGCATCTTCTGCTGCACGCAATCCCATTCCAGCATGAAGCAAGTTTCCACAGAGAGATATCTCCAGCACTGTTGTAAATGAGAAATGTGACATAATGTTGGTTGCAGTATTAAAATCAAATAAACAGGGAGTGGATCTAAATTCAATGTTACAGCCAATTGTTTGTCTTACTTGTAGATATATCTGATCTCATATCTTCTATTGGAGCTCCTCTACGAGGTTCAACGTGTTCACTTTTACTGTATTCATCTTCAGAAGCAGGACCTTCCACACCACTTGGCTTGCTTTTGACTGCTAGATCTACATCCATTTGTTCCTGCGATTCCTGATCATTGCTAACAAATTGAACAGGCATGCTATCAGAACCATCATAATCCATATCATAAGTATTTCTTTCACGGGTTGCAGCTTCAACCTGTAACTCTGGCAAAGAGACACTGATTGGATATCCAGAATCATGGGGAAGTAATCCATCTTCAATTCTTAATATTTCATGATTCCTCTTTTCAGTTTCATAATTTCTCAAAGGACTTCGAGGAGACTTCTTGTGTGGATCGTCAGTAGCCTCATGAATCTTAATTGAAGAACCCACATTTTCCTGATCGCCATCTGTAGACTGCAGTGCCAATTCTGAGAGCTCCAAGCAGCTTTTGAAAACCTCTTCCCTCTTTAAACTACTTGATGTGCTTTCAGGACTGCTGTCAACACAAAGCTCTTTGTCGTTATTAGTTGAGTCCTGAGATTCTTGCGCATGAAACAGACGCTCTCCATCTCCTTTACAAGGTTCTAAACGGTGTTCAGAAGACAGAGTCCCACTGTTTGCCTTAAATATGTTTTCGGTACTAACTTTATGTGCAGAGGCATCAAGATCATTCAAATAATCAGAAGTCCATGTAGATTCACCTCTGTTATACTCTTCAGTCCCTCGACCAGGGCCAAGGTGAAACTGGGGCGTGCTTAGATGCACGTTTTCACCATTCCTCTCCGATGATGATATAGGCGCCATAAGTATATGCCCGTCCACACTCACCAAAACTACTTCGGAATTTGAATTCTGTGATTCTAATGCATGCTCCACACTGTCTAAAGTGTCGTATCTACTAGAACCATATTCCGAAAATTCAAGCGAACCCTCCAGAGATGATTGCTCATCTTGAAACTCATAGAATATATGCCCACTATCAGACTCAATTCTCTCTAACCGGTCTATACCAAGATTAAAGTGTTCATCTTGCACCTCTACTTCACCATTATTAAAATCATTAGCCTCTTGTCCATATAAGTCATTTTCTTTTGAATCATTGCCAATGTTACTGTAATCAGTGCTATTATCCTCCCTTCTGCCTTCAAGATTGTCCGAGTCCTTTAAACCCTCATTATCATCCTTACCAGGATCAATTTCTCTAACAAAGTAAGCTTCACCGGAATTATCAAGATACATATGAAAATTGGCTTCAACGCCATTAACTTCAATTCGTACGACCTTCTCGGCCCCTTTGAGAACACCCTGAAATTTCCCAAATCGTACATACCAAGGCGTACTCCTAAAGGTTCCATCATGCTGCTTAACCACAATTATGTCAACAGCCCCACCAAATGGGTGAAATGGCGTGGCAACAGAGTACATGCCTTGAGTAATAAAGCTGCTAACTTTACCAACCACATTCATCTCTTCTATATACAAGAACTTACCCCAAAAGTCAAAAAAGGCAACTATTCCTCAACTAAAGGCGATATCTTGTAATCCACAATCAAACACCAACCCAAATCTATTCCGTTGAGCAATCCCAGAAAGCAGAATTATATATATTCACTTTTTGCAAATTGAGGTA
The DNA here is from genome assembly GCA_019321725.1 of Paulownia fortunei. Classification (NCBI taxonomy): domain Eukaryota; kingdom Viridiplantae; phylum Streptophyta; class Magnoliopsida; order Lamiales; family Paulowniaceae; genus Paulownia; species Paulownia fortunei. The sequence goes on along the minus strand of JAGSPU010001569.1, from coordinate 721,515 downwards.
ATGCATGCAATATAATCAAGACAATAATTAAATCATCGCGCAGATATGTCTCCAACGAGTGGGTCCACTAAAACCCCTGAGAACGTGACTTTGCTCAAAGAATCTATCGAAATAGAAAGACCCCTGCTGAAAACATCAAAGCACCAAATTGAAATAAGAATCAAATATTCCTGAAAAAGCAATAAAAAGGCAAGAAAAAGGCATAGAAACTTACATGTGCAAGAAATTGCGGAAATTTCCCATATAAGAAAGATTGATAGATCAATCGAAATAAATTTGACAGCTCAAGAAACTGAATCCAATCATCCAGTTTTATCTCAAAGAAGATTCCAAGAATATTTTTTCGAGGTGCGTTGTTTTAACTCTATAAAAAGGTAGGTAATCGGAGTGAATTTCAGTTTTCTTGAATTTTCTTCCGATGTTGCTGGGTTGTTTAGTACTGTACAAAATTACAAATGCATCAAAGAACGTTTTTCCTTTTTTTTTTTTTTTTTTTGAAATTTGGACTATAGGATAATTAAAAAATTTGAATAAAAACGAGACAGAGTCGAGCAAAAAAAATTCCCAGTTCCCCAAGCAATAAATAGGGAATGCTTGAGAAGTTTCCCTTTCGTAATTACCCCTGCATTTTTAAGATATTATTGAAATGCCCCATAATATCTACTAATAAATTTATATGTAAAATGAAAATGTAGTAAATATTTCTACTTTTCTTCTTTGACTAGTTCACACATTGAAATGAACAACATGATTGGTTTCTCGTAAACAATACAGTATTCTTTTAACAAACCCAATTACAAAATTAAAAATAAATAAATACAATAAGATAACTAATAAATAAATCGACTCCAAATCGTGGTGATGAATTGTAGAACTAGAGGTGACTACGAGTCAAGTCTAAATCGGACTTGACCCATAATCGATCATTAGTTAACGGCTTAAAAATCGTTGACCACGGATCAATAAGTCTAACCCTTAACCGATCCGCAGGTTCACGAGCTTGTTACGAGTTGAGGGTAACCCAACTCGTCGATCAGTTGGGCTTGACCCGATGATTTTTATTTTTTTTTGAATTTTTTTTATATTTTTTTTTCTATAAAAACGCCTTTATTTTTTCACAATTCTATATTTTCAAGTCTCAATTTTCTAATTTTAATTCTTAATTTTTTAATTTTCAACTGTCAATTCTCTACTATCAATTATTTATTTTTCAATTTTATATTTTATATTATTTCAATTATTTTATTAAATTATTTTTCATATTTTATTTTCTTCATCTTCAATTATTCATTATTCATTCTATATTTTTTAAAATTTCAACTTGAACTACATATTAGTGGTGAATAATATTAAGGTTTGCCCAAGTCTCAAAGCATTGAATCATAAATCATATTTTTTGACCTAAAACTATTTTAACTCCACATAAACAAAAACACTTTCTACATTTTTAACTCTCAATTTTCTAATTTTTAACTTTCAATTCACTAATTTTCAACTGTCAATTCTCTAATTCTCTACTATCAATTATATATTATATATTATTTTAATTATTTCATTAAATTATTTTTCATATTTCATTTCATATAATCAAAATATTTGATAATTTAAATTTTAGAAAATATTTTTTTTAATTTTAAATTAAAAATTTTCATTAAGTTCAAAAATTAACAATATTTTTTTCAAATTTAAGTTCAAAAAATTTTTAAATTTGAAAAAAAATAAATAAAAAAATTCTAAGGGTCGGAATTGAACCTGGAACCGACGGTTAATCAGAACCGGAATCGGTCCGCCAATTCTGGAACCCAAATCGTAATCAGTCTTGCCGATTACGATTATCCAAACTTTGAAATAGGCGATTCTTGAACTGTGGTCGGATCTAAGTAAAATCGTTAGAGATAAATAATACTGGCTACATTTTTTTTTTTATAAATCTGAAATATTTTATGAATTTCTAATGTTTTTTTCTAACATATACGATCAAGTGTTTCTTTTTTTTTTTTTTTTAAAACTTTATAAACACGACTGCTATTACAAAATGCATGGGATAAAATTAAATTGAAAGGACAAGAACAAACTTTTTCCTTTTCTTTCTCAAATGGCACAATCACTTTCTATAGTATATCTCATCTGGTCATGTGCCCGAAATACTTTAAAGAATATTACTATAGTTAGAATTCTTCGATGTACAAATAACAAAAAAAAATTGTTTTTGGTAAACTCACTGAACGTTATTACTAGGTTAGTTATACACTCATTTTAGCAAAAGGTCTGCATTCATTTTAGCTTAGTTTAATTTAATGGTCCAATCGATTCAAGTCAAACCAAATTTTTGTTGACTCCAAAAATAAGAAATAAGAAAAATTGTATAAATAAAATTTTATTAAATTTGATGAATGAATATAGATAGAACCTCTATTTCACTCATGTATTTTTTTTTTTAAAAATGTTAATTTTATGAATTTGATAATTTTTTTATTGAATCGATTATCCAATATTTTTCAAGGTTGATTTGATTTGCAATAACGTTAATTCGATAGTTTAAAAACTTATTGAATTTAACATTATAATTTTAATGATATCCGTGACGAATGTCTTAATTTTCACATTCAACACAGTGAATCTCCTAAAATTTAATGAATAATGATTGAGATGACTTTCCTAATACCTTCCTTGCTTATAGGACGAGGGTTATTATCAATTTTTCCTTGATGATGTGGGAGTATTTGATTGGTTCTTTATAATTTGATAGATATCTACTATGTTAATCAAGATATGTGATTTGAATTATTAAAATATTGGTATTTACTTTCATAATTTATAAGATATGATTTAACTAAATATCATAATTTGATACAAAATAATATTTTTTTTCTATCAATTAAATATCTTATTTAATCATGAAAGTCAATGATAATTCCAAAAATAGATATAAGTAAAAATTATATAACACATATCAATGTATATTTGGCAATAAAATTTTCATATTTACAAACCTAAATAACAATAATAATAAATATACATTTAACTTGAAAAATAGTTGTTTATTTTCATATTTGTGGGGCAAATTTTTTCAATATTATTGTTTCTTTCCAATATTATTAAAGTGTGGTCTGTCTCTCTTTCTCTCTCTCTTTTTTTTTTGTTTGTTTCTGTCATTCCTATTTTGAGTGTGTAGTTTTCCTTGCGTTTTTTTGGGATGGAGTTGATAGGTTTCCAAATGGAACACTTGTTTGTTACTTAAGATATATAGCATCGATAGACCAGCGGTGTCTACTTATAATATCTTATTATTAAAATTATTTTAAAAAGTGTATTTAATCTGATTTGATTGTGAATTAATTTGAATGTAATTGAATTTTATTCAAATCAAATACAAGTCGTATTCAGATAAATTGATCATTTTGTAAATATTTTATTATTTTTTTATTAATTAAGTTAAACTCAAATAAATTTTTAAAATTTAATGGAATAAAAAAATATGTTTAAATTTAATTTATTATGTTTAATGAACTAAAATTAAATATACTTTTAGTCGATTAATTTTAAGTCGAATATTGAATAATTTAATTTATTTTTTAACTTATTTTCAAAAAAAAAAAAAACTACCTGCAAAGTATTAAAAATTGGAGTGAAAATATATCCCAAGCCAATTTTTTTTTTTAATAATGACCGAACTATCTCACAGATCACGAACTCTATGGGTATAACTTTTTAAAAAATTATTTGATCTCCCAAAATATGGCTGAGTGGCCTAAGTGGCCGTTCTATCGTAGTGACAGTGTGGAGCTTTTGACAATTCTAATTTTCATTTTTTATTTTTTTATTTTTTCATTTACTTTCACACCTCCAAATCATTATACTCATGTATTTTCTTTATATTTTTTATTTTGGATAACTCTAATTTCATTTTCCCCTAAAACCATTATTTTTTAGAACTCTAATTTCATTTTCCCCTTAAACCAAGCCATATATTTGAGCAACATTACATTTTTTTTATGTAATACATAATTGGCATTTTCATAAATTATTATGAATTATATTTTAAATTGTATAACACTAAAAAACTTATAAATTATATAAATTACTTTTTTTTATATTATAAATAAAAAATAGTGCTTGTATTTACAATTAAGTTATGCAAAACTTATACCATACAACTATTAGAATCAAAAGTGGTGTTTGAACCTTATTCAGTTTATCAACAGTATTACCTTAACATTTAAATGATCATGCAATTTGATTCCATTGCAAGCCAAATGATTATCTTATTGAGTAGAGAGAGTATCAGTGCGTCACCAACTAATTCACTATTGTTTATTTGTGTGATAATTTTTTTTGAACTTTTCACAGAAAGCTCATAATTTTTTTGAAAATATTATTTTTTTAAATTAATCGATAAATTTTATGTATTGTTTATTGTGGCTGCAATATCCTAAACATGCATACAAGTATTTATCCATACCAATTACAACTTATGGTTGTTAGCACTTAGCATACTGCTTACTAGATAATTTTTTTAATATTTCATATTTCTCTTATATCCCTTTTCTATATTTATTTTTATACTATATAAGATGTAGAGTATGTGGCAGAAATAAATAAGTATATAAAGAGAAAATGGGAGTAATGAAAAGGTATATATAGAGTCACGAAAGACGTGTGGCTATTGTGATACACACTAGTGGCAACAATCAATTTCCATGCTCTAGACTTTTTACCTAAATGTTCCAATATTGTCCTAAATATTTATATTCATTTAAATTGATCTAACATTGTATATCTTTCTTTAACAAACTACTAAAAATTAATGAGGATTAAAACAATTATAAAAATAATATAACATTGTAAAAACATCGTGATAGAAACAAAAGTTGTAAAAAGAGTTGTAAATCTTCCATATTGAAATACACCAATAAATTTATCTTTTAATATTCATTTCCGTATGAAGGCATTGATCTTTCCTTACATCAAAGAGTTGGAATTCTGTGGTAGTGAAAAATAAATATCCTCAAATGTAAACAACCTTAAATTAAGAGGTAATAAAAGTAAGAGAGTTTAGCAGATTTGGTTTGCACTGCCAGTCAAGGGGTCACATGTGCCGAATCTCAAAAAATTTGCAAGCCAAAAAGAACTAAGTCAAAACTACGAGGACCTCACTGTTATTTTTGGGAAAATTTCATTCTCTCTTTTCTGGTCAGCGGTCACACTTTCAAAAATTCTGCCCCGATCCAATCGAACCAGATCTAAGGGCATTTACGGAATAAGCAGTCGTAAATTTCACTCCACCGGCACTTCCTTTTCTCTCCAGACTCCCCAAATCCCATCCAGTCCCCTCCCTCCGCACCGCACCACTTTTAGCCCCACCTCTGTTCCTCCGCCGCCTAATCGAAATGAGGAAGCTACTCTTTCTCCTCCCCGTCCTCCTCGTCCTCGTCCTCCTCCCCCTCACCTCTGCCGAGATCAAAAACCTAAAAATCTCCTCCGATACTCGGCCCATGATCCTCTTCGAACGATTCGGATTCACGCACACCGGCCAAGCCACAATCACTGTCTCCTCCGTATCCGTATTCTCCGGTGTCGGCTCCCCGGACCCTTCCCGATTAGGTTTCTTCCTACTCTCCGAAGAATCCCTAATTCAAGTCCTCCTTGAACTCCAATCGAACCCTTCATTCTGCGTCCTCGACTCCAAGTACATTAATCTCCTCTTCACTTTCCGTGATCTCTCCCCGCCGCCTCACTCTTCGTTTAACCACTCTTACCCGATCACTTCTCCGAACGAGTATTCTCTATTTTTTGCCAATTGTGCCCCTGAATCTACGGTGTCGATGAATGTACGAACCGAGCTTTATAATCTCGATGGCCGTGGAAGAGTGAAGGACTTTTTATCTGCTGGGTTAACTCAATTGCCGTCGTTGTATTTCTGTTTTTCTGTTCTTTATTTTGCATTTCTGGTCTACTGGATTTATGTTTGTTTGCAAAATAAGAAGTCTGTGCATAGGATCCATTTACTCATGGGGGCTCTGGTTATTATGAAGGCATTGAATTTGCTTTGTGCTGCAGAGGATAAGCATTATGTGAAGGTTACAGGGACGCCACATGGATGGGATGTTCTGTTTTACATTTTCCAGTTCATTAGGGTTGTGCTGTTGTTTACTGTGATTGTTTTAATTGGTACTGGGTGGTCGTTTTTGAAGCCATTTTTGCAGGAGAAGGAGAAGAAGGTGTTGATGATTGTGATCCCATTGCAGGTCTTGGCAAATGTGGCATCCATTGTGATTGGGGAGACAGGGCCATTTATTAAGGATTGGGTAACTTGGAATCAGGTTTTCCTGTTGGTGGATATTATTTGTTGTTGTGCTATTATTTTTCCAATTGTGTGGTCTATTAGGTCGTTGAGGGAGACATCAAAGACTGATGGGAAGGCTGCAAGGAATCTGGCAAAGCTGACTCTTTTTAGGCAGTTTTACATTGTTGTTATTGGGTACTTGTACTTCACAAGGATTGTGGTGTTTGCGCTCAGGACCATTGCTGCTTATAAATACCAGTGGGTGGCTAATGCCGCTGAAGAGATTGCCAGTCTTGCTTTTTATGCTATAATCTTTTACATGTTTAGGCCAGTTGAGAAGAACGAGTACTTTGTACTTGATGATGAGGAGGAAGAGGCTGCGGAGTTGGCTCTTCGAGATGAAGAATTCGAGCTTTGAAGTTGGAGATCCAAATGCTACTCCTTTTTGCTTTCATACCTGCCTCACATTTACAAATTGTGAGTTATTTAGCGAATATATGGATAGTTTGCTGCAAAGTTCTGATTTGTGTACCTGTTTTACTCTTTTCTTACTTTCAAATTTTCCTAGAGGCACAATGAGTTTTATCTGATAGTGGCTTTGACCTTTGGATAATGGAAATGTTTTGTCATTTTTCACAAATCTCACCGCTCTTTCTCTCTTTGTTCTCTTTCTTTATGGGTGAAGTCCCCAATTACTTGTCTTTGAAGTTTATTACTTCTCTACTGGAGCTCTACGTTGAATGCATTGTTGTGCAGCAGGAAATGGTTGTATGTGTACTTTTCCTGCTAGCTTGTATATTGAAGAAATGTTCTGATGGAGTCAGTTTTTTTATGTCACTTTGTGAGTTGTTGGTAATTAGAATATACTATGCAGCCTTCTATCACTTGAAAAATGTGGGGATCTTTCTTTTTGTGAGTCCTCGCTTAAGTTCTCTGGATTTTTTATTGTTTTCCTTATTGCACGCTTTTGGTTCAATTTTGCTTGATTGCCTTTAATATTCTGGTTGTGTATGCATTATTTGCATGTATTTCTGTGCTATATGCATATGTGTCATGAGTGTTACCTTTAATAAAGGCGCAGAAATACGATATTTGGAAATATAGATATGGAATTAAACACATTCTTAATTGGTGCATGACAAGATGACAGTTTACAATCAAGCTAAATGAGCTTATTTAGGAAATAGTGGTGGTCTACGAGAATTAAGAATCCTGTTATTTTTAGGTGCCAAAAAGCTAATGATAGCTATTCATGAGCTAACTGATGTTTAATTAGTTAATTCTAAAAATCTGAAATTACATTTTATGCACAGCTAATTTAAGATTGCTCTATACCTTTCCAGAAGCAGAAAATCTGATACAAATGTGGTTTTTAGTACGTGAGCTCCTAATCTTGCATCCACCTGTCAAATATTTATATACAATTTCATTTCATATTATTTTGCTCTCAATGGAACTGCAAGTACGTCTTGTGCTTTATTATAAGATTCCTTGGGTGTGATTGGAAACTGGGATTCTTGATGAATGAGCAAATGATTAAACCTAATGATAGCAAGATCTCAAAATAAATTAAGGAGAGAGTTGGTGAACTTTGTTAACTGCAGGAGCAGGATTAAATTTGTCATTGTGCCATTGAAATTTACTTCTTCTTTTTGATTCCTTATGCCTCATTAAAAAATGTCCTCCCCTCTTTGCTATGCGATTACTACATTCTAGATGATAACCTCCTTTGCTTACCTGATCCTACATCTTCAGTTCTCTTTTCTTGTGCTTTATTTGAATCTAATAATAGCCTATGATATTCATTAGTGTATTTTTTATCCTTTTCATTAGTTCGTTATTGATAATTTTATGATTTCATGGTATGTCTGTTACAAAGTCTCCCATGGACTGACTGGGGAACTTTCTTTAAACTATTTGGTAGAAAATTGAGATTGTGCATTTAGGTTTGAATTGCCATACACTGATTTATACATTTAATCAATTCCCAATGCTTAAATTAAAGATAATGTGGTAATGGATGGCTGAGTGCTGGAGATACACCTTCGATGTATATAGTTAATTGATTCCAAAAGAAGAAGTTTTGGATCATGTGGTAATGTTAATGCCCGCCATATTTTGCCCAAGTTTCCTCTGTAACCTTAGGAATGACATGTATGGCCATCGTTAAAATTATTGTCTCCACACTGTTTGTGAAGTTCCGAACCTGCGTATCGCACATGACCATGGTCTCATGCATCTTATAGGTTGTCAGCTCCCGCGTATTGGTTCTTTGTTGTGTTCCCTTTTTTTCCCCCTTTTTGTGGGGTGGGGGCATAGTGGTAACTTGCGCGGGCTGATCTGTGTGGTGCACATAACTGAAGCCTGTCATATATGGGTGATCAGATGTCTGTGGAGAAGGTTATAATGAAAAGATCACCGAGTTTGAGATGGAATAAATCTTTCAATCCATATGTGGGATGAATCAGAGCAATTTAAGTGAAGTGGGAGCCATTAGCTACAGGAACCATGTTATGAATTTAATATACTCATGTGACATCTCTATTGGTGGTTATCACGACAATAATATATTTCATTTGAGTTTTAAAAACTGACTTTTAAGAATTTGTTGTGCTTGTCAACTCCAACATAAACCAGTCGTTTATAATAGCTTAGTCCCATTATAATTGTATTTTGGAGGTGACGTCACAGGTTTTGGATTATGATGTGGCAAATATGGTTTCTAGACATTGAGGTGGTTTGCTGACTTCTTTGTCGGTATTAATTTGAACTTACTGGTTTGATTCTTTGCATTCTGCATCTTTTGAACATGTGTGAGTGAAAAAGTTTGCTCCATCTGCCGTTGTATAGACCTAGATCAAATATGATATCCTGCTGAATCTAGGATTCTTTTCCTAAATTTGGGATATAGAATTTTTTATTATTATTCAAAAATGAATTAGGTTATACTTTTACATCTTTCTTCCCTACCACCAGTCTAGGGTGGGGAACTTCGAGATAGACGGGTTGTGGGTGGATTTGCAAATATCCAATTTGTATTTATATAACCCTATATTTCAAGTTGGCAATATCTCATTCTAATCCCTCCACCTATAACTTGAACCGACTGCTCAATTTTAGCTTCAAGTTCTTGGTATGCACCCAAATTTTTGTCAGGCAGATCCGGTCGGGTCAATGGATTTTGATCATTGATTGCGGTAATAACTATTTTTGATTTACTTTTTAAATTAAAATGATAGAAATTCTAATTTTATAGCTCCAAATCAATATGATGGGTATTGATATTGGGTTCGAATCTTCTAATTTGACGTGCTTTATAATTTTATAAGTTGAAAACATTTGTAATTCTTGAATGTATATGTAAATGTAAATTCAAGTAAAGTATTTTCATTCAAAAGAAAAAAAAAAAAAAACTCAGCATATCTTAAGAACACCTTTATACTAAAAGAAAAGATGTAGCCAAAAATCTAAAAAATAAAGGAAAATGAAAAAGACTTAAAAAAGACCCTTACAATTTTAGGAACACAAATAGCTAAACGCCTCGGTCAACAACATCGACAGTAGCAGCACAAAGCAGCAGCCTCCGGAAAATAGCATGCACCGCCGCCGTGTAAACTCCTTCACCCTCCTCACCACCACGCACCGCCGCTTTCGCCCCTTCGGCCGCCACCGGACCTCTTCCTTCTCCTTTCTTCCCGCCACCACCCTCTCCCTAACCTTCCCAAAATATTTCATGGTTCTTTCAGGCACTGTCTCCTTTCTTGAAAATGTGTAGCTTCTGAGATACATTTGCCTGCATGAAATGCTGTCCACCACCCTACTATGCAGCCGCGCTCCGCCGTGCATGGTGGCGGACTTCATGAACTCCGCGTTCGGATTCCGGCCACTTGTAGAGGTTGACATAAGTGGCTCTCACAACTGGAATTCTAGTATCATTAACACAGTTCGATATGCAAATTTTGCTCATTTCAACAATTAAAATTTCTGAATCTTGCTAAATAATGGCCAACGTATTTTCTTGTTTAAATAACAAATCTGATAAGATGAAAGCTTTTGATTTGAAAAGAACTTAGGAAAAAGAGAAGGAAAGGAGTAGTACTGTCTGAAAGTGAATGTGGGCTGTTTGATATTTATATATTTTAGTGATTTTGTTAATAATTAAGCATAATTTGCATTGATTGTGCTTTTTTACAATTGTTTGTGCACTCTTAATATAATGATGATTAGTGGAATAATAAAGATGCCGACTTTTCATTATAACAAACATGGCTTTACCATTCCAACTAAACCAAATTCCGTGTCATATAAATAAAATTTTAATGATAGAGTTATATGTTCGACTCAATAAATCCCAAATAATTTTATCTATAAACTTCAAATCATTTGTCATGTTTATTTTGATATGAATCACTATCGATTAAATTAATTCATAAATGGTAATACGATCAGAAGATAAAAATAAAATAAAGATGAACAATTTGAAAATTTTCATGAAAAATAAGCTAACAATTAAATCAGCAAAACTTTGACGGATTTGACATACAAAAAATATTAATTTCTATATCATTTGAGAAAAAAAAAAAAAGAAAAGAGATTTATGGACGTGATAATGAATTTACTTTGGCAATAGCCATGATGTTCGCATGCATAAGTAAAGATGAAGTGATGAATGGAATTTGACTTGGCCGAAGCCCATACACTTTACGCCTGAAGTACTAATAATAACAACTGGAAACTCTTTCATAGTAAGTGAATGTTTCTCTCATTACCTTTTCTTTTCTTGTCAAAGTTGCCCTTATTTGCTAGCAAAGTATTGTTAATAAAACAATTCGTTAATTGTGCTAATGGTAATCAAAATAAGTCAATTTTAATAGTAATAGTCTAAATAGATCTCATGATGATTCATTGTAAAAAATAAAAAATAAAAATAAAAAAAATAATAATTTAATTTTCAATTTTAAGTTTTATTTTTTTGATAGATTTAAAAATAAGAATTTTAAATCCATAATAACGTATCCTTCGACATTGTTTAGATAATCTCATGATAAATAAATTTTAGATTTTTTGATATCCTATTTAACGCTATTTCTTGAGTGATTATGATGGATTTTAAATTTATTTTATATGAAATTATTTAAAATCCTTCCATATAAATGCAACATAAATCGTCAGAAAAAATTTGTCACGAGAAGTTTCCATTCTAGTGATTGGAGGGAGAACATAACACTTTCAGTGGGAGTTGTTGGGTATGAAATGATGGCGAAGAAATTTTGTTAGTGAAAGAAGGAGAAAAAAATGTTCAACAGCCAAATAAGCCGAAGAAGAAGGAGAAGAAGAATGAGAAGGAAAAACACCTATTTTGTGTTAAAGGTTGAAAATTTTCCTTTTGTTCTTCATTCGTTGCCTCTTTCCCAACTATTATCCTTTTTGTTCCTTTATTTCTTAACATTGGACCTTCATTTATTATACTGATGGGCACGTGGTGGAATAAAGGCCCTTATTAGGTTCCAGCCCAACAAATATTTCAAAGTGAAAGAGCTTCCTGTTGGGCTTAAGCCCAAGTAAATATTATTGGACTTGACACATTTCATTATTTGTAAATTTATTTTGCTGATAGTATAAAATTTACGATAGCATGAATCAATTATTTTTTATTTTTTTTTCAAAAATAATTGAAACCAAAAATAAAAAAAAAACACTTTCTTACTATAGTTGATCGGCTAATTTAATTATATATTTAATATAGTAATAAATGATTTAGTTAATTTTTAAATGATGAATGTCGAAAAGAAAAATACCAACCAACAAGGAAACACTATCCTTTTGCTTGTGCCTTTTTTAAATTGTCAGGATAAATTATAGATTTCAGATGTAAAAACGTAAGTAGAAAGAATTAAAATACCCACAAAAAAAAACATGATGTTAAGTGTTAAAATGAAATTTGGCAACCAATCCACATATATATAGTTGAAAATCAATGATAGTTTTTGCATAGATTCTAAATTTGAGGTTTCTCAGAAGTGGACTATTCAATAAGAAATTATAAAAAATTTATTCACAATGAGAAAAATCAAAATTACCAAAAGAATAGTATTGGTCAAAATTCAATCATAACCTTTTTATTAGATGTTTTTTTCTTGTGGAATTAGGTAATCAGGATGAGGTTTGGTATTGAACATCACAGGACTAGAGAGAAGCAGGAAACTTTGGGATTACATAATCAGATGAACCAAGTGGCCTTGAATCAGTGGAAGAATTAATGATGCGCTATCAATAAAATTAATGCCTACTCACCTCATTTCTTGTATCTATATCTGATTTTCTTTCAAACCCTGCAAAAATAGTTCCCTCTTTTATCCAGTTCCATCACTTTACGCAACAATGGAATATTTGATGGAGCACGGAGGACGAATCCAGGAAGTTTCCTGGTCTTTTCCAATTTCTTGAAAGGATAGCTTAAATGGGTTTGACAGAGGTTAGATTTCCTGAATATGGGCGGTGTGAACCTAGTAATTTCCTAAACCCAAAAAGTTGCGTGGTCAAAATTCTGGAAATTTACCAGGATAAAAGAAAGCCCATTGATTGTAACTTCCCTCCTTCCTTGTTCAAAATTTCCTCAGTTTTGATACTGAAACTGATATTAAATGTAGAGATGACGTTAGTAACTCCGTAATCTCCCGGACTCTTCCTGGAAGTTTACCAATCTGAAAAAGTAAGGAAAAGTCAATATAAAATGACAACTCTATTTCTACCACTCTGTCTTTGTCACACAGTTTTCATGTTCTTTCTGTTTCTTATGCCCAAAGTTTCTTTTACCCCTTCGTGTTCTGAACTTCAGAATTTCATATATAAAATCCCTCATTTCTTTAGTCTGTGTTGCGTATAGTGTTTCTTGGGTATAGTTCAAGTTCTCCCTGTTTTATCTATTTATTTGAAATGGGAAAAGGTGGACAAAACTTTGTTAAAGGATTACATCAAAGCCAAAGTGGTTCAGACCGTGAAACATTTTGTCCTTGGGCTAAAGACATTCAAGAATGTGAAAAGCACTACGAAACTGATAGGGGTTCTGGATTAACATCAGGGGATGTCATCGTTAAGCATGAACTTTATGGATATAATGAGTTGGAGAAGCATGAGGGGCAGTCTTTCTGGCATTTGATACTTGATCAATTGAATGACACCCTTGTTAGGATTCTCTTTGCAGCGGCAATCATATCTTTTATGCTGGCTTGGTATGATGGAGGCGTGGAGCACGATAAATTGACTGCTTTTGTGGAGCCTCTGGTCATTTTCTTGATCCTGATAGTCAATGCCATAGTTGGAATTTGGCAAGAAAACAATGCGGAAAAGGCCTTAGAGGCTTTAAAGGAAATCCAGTCTGAGCAGGCAGTTGTGATTCGCGATGGGACCAAAATTCATAACTTGCCTGCAAAAGAATTAGTCCCTGGGGACATAGTTGAGCTGAGAGCTGGAGATAAAGTGCCTGCAGATATGAGAGTTGTGGATTTAATAAGCTCGACGTTAAGAGTTGAACAGGGCTCATTGACCGGAGAGAGTGAGGCAGTTAACAAGACTAATAAAGTGATCGCTGCTGATGCTGATATTCAAGGCAAAATATGCATGGTATTTGCAGGCACAACGGTGGTTAATGGGACTTGCATTTGCTTGGTGACTCATATTGGCATGAACACTGAGATAGGGAAAGTGCACGAACAAATTCATGTGGCAGCTCAAAGTGAGGAGGACACTCCTTTGAAGAAGAAGTTGAATGAGTTCGGAGAGGTCCTGACCAAGATAATTGGGATAGTATGTGTTTTGGTTTGGGTTATCAATGTAAAATACTTTTTTACCTGGGAATATGTAAATGGATGGCCTATGAATTTTAGGTTTTCATTTGAGAAATGCACCTATTACTTTGAAATTGCAGTGGCATTGGCTGTGGCTGCAATACCAGAAGGTTTGCCTGCTGTAATCACAACTTGCTTGGCACTTGGGACACGGAAGATGGCACAAAAGAATGCTCTTGTAAGAAAATTGCCAAGTGTTGAGACTTTAGGTTGTACCACAGTTATTTGTTCAGATAAAACTGGTACGTTGACAACTAATCAAATGGCAGTGGTGAAGCTTGTTGCAGTTGGTGACACATCAGATACTCTAAGGAAATATAAGGTGGAAGGCACAACTTATAATCCTTTTGACGGGAATATTCACGACTGGCCGAATGTTGGTATGGATGCTAATCTTCAGATGATTGCAAAGATAGCTGCAATGTGCAATGATTCCAGTGTTCTCTGGTCAGGCAGCAAGTATGTTGCCAATGGAATGCCTACTGAGGCAGCTCTAAAGGTGAGGGATAATTCTACAATTATAAAAATTTCATTTTCCTTTGTTAATGCAATCTTTGTATCAATTTCAGTTTTACTCTCAGTTGAAAGTGAATTGTGCACTATGTAGTTACTTACTTTTTTGCAGGATTTAGCATGCAGAATTATAGCATTGTGTTAAATAATGATGCAAACTTTCTAATTTATGGTCATTGCACTTATCCCCTTAAATTCAGGTTTTAGTTGAGAAAATGGGCCTCCCTAAAGAACTCAGCCATGGATTTTGTTCAAATCCTGGAGATATACTACGTAAGTTGTTAGCAGATAATTTTTCATTGTCATGCTTGAATTTGGGCCCTTCCAGTGACATGTGTGCTTGCATAATTGCATGATCAAGGATGTTGCATGCAGTGGAATACCATAAATTGCCGGATTGCCACTCTTGAATTTGATAGAGACAGGAAGTCTATGGGTGTCATTGCCAAATCTCAATCTGGAAAAAGATCATTGCTGGTGAAGGTAACCTTCTAACTTTCTCTTGCTTGAATATTCCTTCTACAGTGATGTTGATTCAATTTGATACATTTTTCAATGACTGTCTACTAAAGGAGACTATTTGCTGCAGTCTATTGATTTTTAAAGTTGATAAACGTTGGTTTCTACATTTTCTTCCTCTGTGTCCCTACAATTAGTATAAAATGTCCCAGCTTGGAATATTATTACAGAGAAGTTGGTGATGATATCTTAGTTTATCGTTTTCTAAATCATCATTTTGTCATCCTTTTCCCTTTTGCCCCCGAGTAAAGCAGGGTGGTGTCTTGAGAGATCATGGACTAGTGCATCTGCTTAAGATTTGAAAGTTGATTTTAACCACAAAGAAATATTCTCAAAGTTATTTATGTTATTTACGTTACTTTTCAATTAGATTACTGTTGCAAAAGTACTTACAAAACATGACTGTTGCGTGAAAAGCAGTTGCCATTGTTTTCGAATCTGTCATTTTAACATATATGAATATCTTTAGATTCAATATTAGAAGTCTCTGATGCCAAAGTCATTGCATAATTTATAATTCCAATCCCAAAAGGAAGAGATGACAAAAGAAAACAGTATCATGAAAATTCCAACCGAACTAGCATGTTGCACTTTAACACCTCTGATAACATAACTACTTCATTCCGTGAAGTAGACTAACTGTAATACATTGTCATGTTGAATATGAGATCTCCTAGTTATGTAATTTCATTCAACTGAAGTATTCTGTACTTCTAAGGAAATTGCTTATAAGCACCAATTAGGTATTCGAAAGGGCTAACATGAGAAGGTTCACGATGACAGGGTGCGGTAGAAAATTTGTTGGAGAGAAGCACATCAGTGCAATTGTGTGATGGTTCTGTAGTCAATTTGGATGAAAATACCAAGGCCAATATTTTGGAAACCCTCCATGAAATGACAACTAGTGCCTTGCGCTGTCTTGGTTTTGCATACAAAGACGAGCTTCTTGAGTTTGAAACTTATGATGGCAATGAAGATCATCCAGCTCACAGTCTTTTACTTGAACCATCCAATTATCCATCAATAGAGACTGATCTTACATTCGTTGGCCTGGTTGGGCTGAGGGTAAGTTTTTACCAGGTCAATTTTGCTGCTGCTTTTCCCTGCTCAACAACTTTTCATCTGTCAAGACTGATTGTTCTGATGTCTATAGGACCCCCCTCGCCAAGAAGTTTTCCAATCCATTAAAGATTGCAGAGAAGCAGGAATTCGAGTTATAGTTATCACAGGAGATAACAAGAATACTGCTGAAGCTATATGCCATGAAATAGGTGTATTTGGACCGGAAGAAGATATCAACTGTAAAAGCCTAACAGGGAAAGAATTCATGGGACTTCCAGATAAAAAATCCCATCTGCGACAAAGTGGAGGCCTTTTGTTCTCTAGAGCTGAGCCAAAACATAAACAAGAGATTGTTAGGTTACTCAAAGAAGATGGTGAGGTGGTTGCTATGACTGGTGATGGAGTGAATGATGCACCTGCCCTGAAACTAGCTGACATAGGAATTGCAATGGGAATTGCTGGCACAGAGGTAAAATTCTGCTTCTCAGATAAATTGAAAATATCATATTGTACAAGTCATGGTGGCAGATGAGTTTTGACTGCTGGCCAGATATGGACAGATTTATCTAGTCTAGACATTTTGGGATAATCTCTTTCTTATCAACTTTCATTCACTAGATGAACTTCTATATGGCTTCATAGTTTAACTTCAATTTAACCTGCTTTATCGTGCTTGTGTTTTAGGTAGCCAAGGAGTCATCTGACATGGTTCTAGCTGATGATAATTTTAGTACAATAGTTGCTGCTGTGGGTGAAGGTAGATCCATCTACAACAATATGAAGGCTTTTATAAGGTTCCTCCATCTTCCATCTTTTAAAATATTTAATGCTCCATTGAGGTTTGAAAGTCCTAAAAGTTCAAAATGTAGGTTTTAAATGTTACGTCCATAGATGACTAGTGTCTGAGAGTTCAGAATGGAGAAAATCTCTAATGAAAACTTGAGGCTTTGTTTTGGTATACTACTTGTTGGTTATGCTTGAAGAATATTTTGATGAGCACTTGACGCATTCTGCAATTATAATTGGCACCTGAAGCAATCGTTCTCTGATCCAAGTTTTTGTGAATACGCCCTCTCTAATCTTACAGTAATCATGTATCTCAAATTGTTAAAAGGATACATTAACAGGAATGCTCAGAGTGTTCAATCAAATGCAGGTATATGATTTCCTCAAACATTGGTGAAGTGGCCTCAATATTCTTAACTGCAGCTTTGGGAATTCCTGAAAGCTTAAACCCAGTTCAACTGTTATGGGTAAACCTTGTAACCGATGGCCCCCTGCGACAGCTTTGGGATTCAATCCGCCAGAAAGAAGCATTATGAAGAAACCACCTCGCCGTAGTGATGATTCTCTCATCACAACCTGGACATTATTCCGCTATCTGGTACTTAATATATCATTTGGCACCAGGATTTGATCACTACCTGAATTAAAAATTCACTCTTGCTTTGCATGTATTTCTACATAATGGTCAGCAGTGCTATTTCATCTCACAGAATATCATCATTTGTCTGAATGTGTTCTTGTTCAGGTTATTGGCTCATACGTTGGCGTCGCAACGGTAGGAATTTTTATAATCTGGTACACTCATAATTCCTTCTTGGGAATAGACCTCAGTGGGGATGGGCACTCTCTTGTTACATATTCCCAGCTTGCCAATTGGAGCCACTGCTCATCCTGGAAGAATTTTACAGTTTCGCCCTTCACAGCCGGAGCTCAGGCCTTCCGTTTTGATGATAACCCTTGTGATTACTTCAAGCATGGCAAGGTGAAAGCTACTACACTCTCCCTATCTGTGTTGGTTGCCATTGAAATGTTCAACTCCCTAAATGCCCTCTCAGAGGACACTAGCCTACTCGTGATGCCCCCATGGGTGAATCCATGGCTCCTCATAGCCACGTCAATCTCATTTGGCTTACACTTTGTCATTCTGTATGTTCCATTTTTTGCCAACGTGTTTGGTATAGTGCCCCTCAGCTTAAACGAATGGATATTGGTTCTGGCCATTGCTTTTCCAGTAGTCTTGATCGATGAGGCCCTGAAGTTTATTGGAAGGCATGCTAGAAGTTTTGCTGACTGCTGCTTGAGGATTTCAATGAAGCATAAGTCTGATTAAGAGTATTAGAATGGTAGAAACTGATGCAAATTGTTAGAGAATGGAGAGTAGAAACTCGTAGTGTTGAAGAATATGAATGGTCTAACCTTAGTTACTAATCATATTAGTCTTCTAGTAGAAGTGTTAAACTACTGGTCAGTAACTGTTAACTATCTTAAGGCAGTGCTGCTTTACTTTGTTATCTGGTTCTTCTGTCTTGACGTACATTGTTTTTCACCTTGTGAAATCTTGGAAAGGATCCTAGTGTTTTACTGTTTGTAGCAATGGATAAAGTTCTACTTAGTTTGCTTTTTTGGGTGAGTTTGGTTAAAGTATTCATGATTTTTTCGTTTAAATGTACTGATTTTGCAATTTGTATTATTTTAGACTTAATTTCAAGAATTGTGTTAACATTTAAACTAAATAGAAGAATGGTAATGCATTTACCATAGTCTTCATAATGAAAATTTTTAACGTTCTTTTGCACCATTGTCAATGAATTTTTGCTCAGTTGGTATTTGGTAATGTTACGTTTTGAATTCGAGTCTTAGTGTGAGTATTTGTCTAGATTTGAGTCATTGATTATATTTGAATTATCGAAATCTTGATAATGTAATTAATTATTATTATTTTTTTAAAACTAAATTTTGAACTAATCGAGCAATTTGACATCACCCTTTACTTATCCTATTCATTTTCAATGGCGACAAATTCTTCTTTGGCACCTTCCAAATAGTCAATTAATTGCCTCCTTGATCTTGCACTAAAATAAAACCTAATTCCATTTTTTACTTAAAGAAACTTTAGATGGAATTCTTATGATGTTTCTCATATTAACAGTCAACAACTGTTGATCAAAATATAAATTCATTTTTTTTAATTCTAAATAGAGGGCAAAAACCTATCTATCTATACATAATCATGAACCCAAGTTTACAATGACATCAAATTTATAATTACAATTTCATAAATTCAACAAATATATTATTTTCAATGAGTCATGAATTTAGTAAAATTACTCACAACAATATTTTAGGCCACATTTGAGTAATATAACTCTCTTTAATGAGATTTCTCAATGCTTAATTTGATTGATTAGTCCTCATGTTTAGCAAATTCAGTAAATTTTATGTCATTATCAAAAAATAATCATGTCATGAAATAATTAGTGGTCGAGAGGAAAATAATACAAGACTTAGGGGCATGTGGACAAATAAACTTTGACGTAAAGGTAAATAGATTTCTTGTAGATGGGTAAAACTTGAGATTTTTTATTTTGGCTGGTTGAGCTAAACATACTGACCACATTCAACAAAAAGTTTTTAAGTATTCCCCACTCTTTTGGCACTTGCGGAAATACGCATCTTGTTCGGATTTAAGGTTGTAAGATTTAGTGATATCATACTTTGAGTTTTATAATTTTGTGCAAAAAATAGTATGAGAAGATGCAATAACGCCTTAACTAAATAAAGTATTGATCTTTAGGATACTATAGTTGTCACAATGTGATATACGACTTCAGGCCAAAAATTACTAATTAAGATGGTAGAGGAAAACCATAGTTCGATTGGTGATCCTACATTTGGGGGTAAACAAAGAAGAAAGATTTTAGAAGTTTATAAAAATACAAGCAATTCTGTTATTTGTCTAATAAACAAAAATAATCTATATACTATTCGAGAAAAACAAGAAAAAAAAACAATTTGTCTTATGCCAGTAGCTTTAGCCAAGATGATTTTATAGAGTATTATTGGAATAAATGGGGTGAATTGAAAATTTTTTAGTTTTCAAACTTGAAAAGGAGATTTCAATTTAATAAAAATCTTTTAAGTTTGAAAAATTGCCTAATGAATATGAACAATCACAATGGTGCGATTGATATTTATGATTGTCTACTAATATTCAAAAGGTACAGTGAATAGATACGTCTACTCATATATAAAAAGTGTATAATAAAGGTAGTGTACTTTTACGAAAGGATGTAATGTGAACCACTAGATCGCAATTATATTTTAAAAGATGCGATCTAATGATTTAAATTGATTTTAATAAAGGGATATGATAAATTACAATTAGACATCTAAAAATTTATAAATAAACATTCCTTATTCTATTTTCTTCGTTCCAAATAATTCAAGCAAATTGTTTATTCTCTCTCCCTTTCTTATTAGTCTTCCAAAACAATCTTTGATTATTTTCGAGCATTTTGCTATTTTTCAAAAAAAAATATAGTCAAATTTTTTGTTCCCCAACAAGATTAATATAATAATATATTAATCTTATAAGAAATATTGTATTTTGGGAGGCAGACATTATAATTCTTATAATACTAGCGTAGATAATAAAATTTATCATAAAAAATAAATTTTGTATTTATTTCACTTCAACTGAAATTCCAAATATATATTCAAATCTACTCACGACATACGACCAACAAATATGTCACACGAAAGTATTTACATTACATAGAAAAAAATATACACCAACTATTTTCGTGGTTGTTACGCCATAATCACATCATGGGTAATGGATAATAATGTAAACATTTATTGATACACAATTAAACGAAACTAAAACTAATTTTTTGATAATTGAAAGTGGACTATAATAGTGTGTGTACAATAGTTGGAGTACGAGAGAACGAATTTTTGAATCTAATTGCTGTAAGAGTTTTATTGGGTCCTAGATCGACAAAATATCTTATATCATTTTCGGTGAGAAATTTTTTTCAATTGCCCGATTGTTGGTAATAAAACTTTGCCCGTGTTGACCGTAGGAAGCCAAAAAATCTTGTAAAATCCTTACAAATTAATTAAAAAAACAGAACAAAGAAGTTAAAAAAATAAAAAAGTCAACTTAATATTAATTTTTAATTAATATAAGCCCACAAAAGAAAAACTGACAGTAGATGAACACCCTACCTAATGTAAATCCATGTTATCACGAAAGATATATTATAGGTTTATTAGTTAATTAGCTTAATTGTATGCTTAATAAAACAATTGTTGACATTCCATTCACCGGAGCATGCGTCTTTTGGAAGTTGGGTTTTTCGTCCAAGGCGTGTGCAAAAGATATAATTAGGAAACTTTGGTCACCACCACCTTAGCCGCTTCGAAATTACATTTATTAATATTATTGGAACTAAAGTAAACTAGATTTCTAATTAATTTATCTTGATCATGCTTGAGAAAACTTCACCTAATATATTGTCAGAAAATTAAACATGGACTCGCTACATGAAAATCAACAAGGTGTCAACTCAATTAATTTGAACAATAATCTGGATAGGCTTCACTGGACATTTTAAATAAATACTTTGATAAAATGGTGAATTTTGATAATTGGATTATGATGGGTCGGTTTAGGTTAATAAGCTAAGTTAAAAAAATTTATTCGAATTGTGAACCAAACAGCAATATACTCAACAGGACGAGTTCAAAAAGTTTAAAAATCATTAAAATAAATAAATTATAATATATAAATTAAGCTCGCAAAAGATTATTAAAGGTCCAAACCCTAAAGGCTTAAACTTATGAAAATCCATATATCATTATTAAAAGATACGAGATTTATTAAACATTTTATAATGTTTGTTTGTAACGCATACAATATTCTATTTGATAGAAGTTCAATTATACGAAAAAGTACTATCTATTACAGTGATACCACATCAAATTAGTTTTAAATTCATCTCAAATATAGATATATTTAGAGTTTTTTGCAAATATTTTAGGAAGTCTTAAAGACCCATAACGATGTTAATTGGAAGATCTATCACATTGTGCAGTTTTTGGGCGATAGATATAGAATATTTTTGGAGTGGTTAAAAGTTCATCTCCTCACACAATGTCTAATGAAAAATAAAATCTTCACAAGAAACCTCATGGTAGAGTTGTTAGTAGAACTGTGACGTTGGGCCGTTCTTCCCCTTCAAAGACTTGGACACAGCAGCAATTACAATATATATATATATATATGTATGTATATGTATATGTATATGTGTGTGTGTGTAATCAGAACTAAACAGTTAAAGGCAGTGCAACTCCTCACCTAATCCTGCCCATAAAACCTCATCTCCACACGAAACAACCCACCAAAAATGGAATCACAAGTTACATACATAAACCCATTTTCTTTGTTCCAAAACATGGACATAAATAAAGTGACAAAAATCTTTTCTTGTTGCTTGATACAAATCTCAACCCATAGCACAAAGTTGTCCAACTTCCACTTTAGCACCCCACCTTTCCCTTCTACTATAATTGAGATACAAGAACCACAAGCAAGCTCTCATGCCTAGTGGTGAATGTGATAACTTATCCATGGCCAGTGACCTGCCATTTTTAGGCCCTAGACAGGGCATGGAGCTCCAAGAATTAAGTCGAAAGCCCAAACGCAGTGTCTCCCACACGCTTGGCGAGCTTTTGCAGCGTGTTGGGGATTCCACGAGTGAGCCATCGCACCAAGTTCTTGAAGTCCATGAACCTGCTTTCCAGCCTGCCTCGATGCCCTTTGTTCTTTCCTTTCATAACCTCACTTACAGCGTGAAAGTCCGTCGAAAGATTCTTCCTGCCTGTTTTAGCAGGACTAATCGTAACACTGCTCATGGGAACTCGACTGAGCATAAGTCCCGGATGAAAGTTTTGCTGAATGACATCTCTGGAGAGGCCAGGGAAGGTGAAATCATGGCGGTTCTTGGGGCCAGCGGCTCCGGAAAATCCACGTTGATTGATGCCTTGGCCGATCGTATAGCCAGAGAAAGCCTCAAAGGAACCATCACTCTGAATGGCGAACTTTTGGAGTCCAGGCTTCTCAAAGTAATATCAGCATATGTTATGCAAGATGACCTGTTATTTTCCATGTTAACTGTGGAGGAGACCCTCATGTTTTCAGCAGAATTCAGGCTGCCAAGGACCATGTCCAAGTCTAGAAAGAAAGCCCGAGTCCAAGCCCTGATAGATCAATTAGGCCTGCGAAGCGCCGCCAAGACGGTGATCGGAGACGAGGGCCACCGTGGGGTTTCTGGTGGCGAACGGCGGCGGGTTTCTATTGGGACGGACATAATTCACGATCCTATTGTGCTGTTTCTTGATGAGCCCACTTCAGGGCTCGACTCCACAAGCGCCTACATGGTGGTGAAAGTCTTGCAAAGAATTGCACAGAGTGGAAGCATTGTGGTCATGTCAATTCACCAGCCAAGTTATAGAATCCTCAGCTTGTTAGACCGTTTGATCATTCTTTCTCGTGGCCAAACGGTGTTTAGCGGCTCTCCGCGATTCTTCCCCAATTCTTTGCGGAGTTTGGGAACCCGATTCCTGCAAACGAGGATAAAACTGAATTTGCTCTCGATTATATACGAGAGCTCGAGGGTACACCAGGAGGAACCAAGACTTTGGTGGATTTCAACAAGACATGGCAAAAGAATAACAACCCTCCAAACAGGAACTCGAATGGGCCAAAACTCTCTCTCAAAGATGCCATAAGCGCAAGCATTTCCATGGGGAAACTGGTTTCTGGCGCCACAAATATGGACTCAAACCTCTCATCTTCTGTCCCAAAGTATGCTAACCCCTTCTGGAAAGAAATGATTGTGATAGGAAACAGATCAATCACAAACTCCAGAAGGGCTCCTGAGCTATTTGGAGCAAGATTTGGAGCAGTTATTGTGACAGGAATTATACTTGCTACTATTTTCTGGAGGCTTGACAATTCACCTAAAGGTGTTCAAGAAAGGTTAGGCTTCTTTGCTTTGCCATGTCCACAACTTTCTACACTTGTGCTGAGGCCATACCAGTATTTCTTCTTGAAAGATACATCTTCATGAGAGAAACTGCTTATAACGCGTATCGACGTTCGTCTTATGTTCTCTCTCATGCAATAATTTCCATTCCTTCTCTGTTAATCCTGTCAATCGTATTTGCTGCCACTACTTATTGGGCTGTAGGATTAGCCGGTGGCACATCAGGGTTCCTCTTCTATTTCACCTTCGTCTTGGCCTCCTTCTGGGCCGGAAGCTCATTCGTTACATTCCTTTCAGGAATCATCTTCAACTTGATGATGGCTTACACAGTTGTGGTAGCCATTTTAGCCTATTTTTTGCTGTTCAGTGGCTTCTTCATAACCAGAGACCGAATCCCATCTTATTGGATTTGGTTCCATTATGTTTCTCTAGTGAAGTATCCTTACCAAGGTGTGATGCAGAATGAGTTTGATGATCCTTCCAAGTGTTTCGTGAGGGGCATTCAGGTGTTTGATAATTCACCATTGAGGGCCGTGCCTGATTCTGTGAAACTCAAGCTGCTGAAATCCATGAGCAAGACTCTGGGAATGAACATTACAAGCTCAACATGCTTGACCACAGGATCAGATATACTGAAGCAGACAGGAGTTACTGATATAGACAAATGGAATTGCTTGTGGATTACCATTGCTCTGGGGTTTTTCTTCAGACTTTTGTTTTACTTTGCCCTGTTGATCGGAAGCAAAAATAAGAGAAGGTGAAAGGATGGAGGATCATCAACTTTTTTCTTCCACAATCTTAGATCAACCACCCTGGATTAAAAAATCTGAAGCTTTCATATGTATTAGTTAAGTTGTTGTAAGATTTGATTGATAAGTTTCTGTATTTTGTTCACTCCTAATTGTAGTTGCAAGAGATTTCGATTGTGTGACAAATATTGTTAAGTTCTTGCTGAGAGGATAGTTGGAAACATTAGTAGTTACACAAATTAAAGTAACTTGCAACAATAATTTGTTATGTTTATTCATTTTCAGCAATAATATGAGAAATATAGAGAAAGTGAAAAAAAATTTATGTGATGAGACTCAGCTTTTCCTCCAGATATTTCTGCACTCAGCTTCCATACCCTATCATATATGAGATGAGACTAATCAAAATTCATTTTCACATTCTATTCGAGTTCAAATATTAAATGTAAATATATTCAATTTTTAAAATTTTATAAATCAAGAAAATAGTTTCAGTAGGAATATCCTATTATCCTAGAAAATTTGTACGAATTCAATAGTTTAAACCAGTATTTTCATAACAGGACATATGATCAAATTGATTTTGTTATCGGTCATCAGTTCAACCATCGATTCGACCATCTTATGAAAATTAAATTTTTTTACTATATCATATAAAATGATAATTTAATAAGCTAATTGTTATGTAATATATTTTAAAATTAAAAAAATAATAATTAAAAAAATTCAATAAATTATAAAATCAAATAATCATATACATATATAAAAAAACAAAGTTTAAACTTAATAAAAAAATTAAAAATAAAAAAAATAAAAAACTAAAAGATCGATTTAATAGATTTTAACTGGATGAATCGAAAATCCAACTATTTAAAACTAACTGATCGTCAATTCTCGATTAATCGGCCGATCTGATTTGAATTTGAAAACAATGTTTTAGACATAGGGCTCTCTAAAACAATAGATCCCTTGAATAGAATTTCCCCAAGAGATTTTTATTTTAAAAAAAAAATAGGGAAGAAACCCTCTCTATTAACCTTGTTTCTTCAAAGTAAATTAAAAAGAAAATAATAATTCAAGGAGTAATCGAACAGTCTAATTAGTTTGGGCCATAAAGGACGATTATCTTTTTCTTTCAATAATTGGGCTACAAATCTAGTAATCCCATCCCAGCCCAGTCAGTGTTGATTACTTACCCTTGGATTCAACAACGAATCTTAGCCGTGAAATAAGTCGGTTGGAGCTTATAAAAGGCCATCGAGATCTCGACGCTCGCTCTTGTTATGCTGTCCTTAAAAATTAGGGTTGCAGTCTGAATTTCGGAATTTCATCTTAAAGGTATCTGTAAGGATTTGCATACGTCTGTGGCGTTTCTGTTTGTGTGTGTATACATGCTTCTTCTATATGTGCACGTTGCAGCGTTGATTTTTCTGATTTCTGTGCTGATGAATGGATTTTGATTTTGCTTTTAGTGCTTGTTTTATTATGTTGTGATGATTGGTGTGGGTATTAAGTTTAATCCGATGATTGGGTTCATCTTATTGTTTCTGAAATTATTCGGTAGCGGGATTGGATTTAATTTTGTTGCAAAATTAGGTTTACCGAATTGCCCTCTTCCTTGTTCTCATTTCTATTAGATTTTAATGCATAAACTCTACGGGAGTACGTTCGATGAAGTGGCTGAAATACTATTTGTTGAAGAATTGACTTTGTTTCGACCCACCAACAATAAAAAGCCTTTTGTAGGGGTAGTTTGGTTGGGGAGGAGGTGCTGGATTTTCATTTGTTTCTTTCTTTGATTTAGGGGTCACAGTGCTATGTTTATGGTTGCTAAATCTTTTCTCTTTTATTGAATTGGGTTTATTGCCCTCTTTTTTTGTCAATTTGTTTCATCTTTCTTCTGATTGTTGACGTTAAAATTTGATCCTGCAGCTCAAGAATGCCTCGTTATGAAGATAGGTATGGCAGCACTACTCGTCTCTATGTTGGTCACTTATCTTCAAGGACCCGTTCTCGGGATTTGGAGCACATTTTCAGTAGATATGGGAGGTAATTAATCATCATATCTGTCTCTGGCGGTACAGTTTTATTGTGCTGCTTTTTCTCCTTGAATTGTTGAAATTATGCTTCATGTGTGTATCATGCATTTTACCAGTGGATGCTGGAGTTCATATAAGTTATGTGGTTTTCCTGATAGATGGTCTGTAGCTATTCTTGACATTTGTTATTATCAGACTAATATAGTTTCATTCTTTTGCTACTTCATTGTCACCATACGTCCTTCTTTCTCTACTTCAACGTGGCCATGGTGTAAAGGAGTGTGGCTGACCCTGTCTTGTTTACGGAGTGTTAAATTTTAGTATGTTTCTTCATAATAATGGTGGTACTTTCTGAAAAATATTTTGCTAATGTCTCTTCTTGTCCTTTGGCACTGGGGAACCAAGAAAGTGTAATGGGTTTTAAAAAGATGCTCGAGTCTCACTTGCTTGAATTGTATTTAGTGATAGCTTTCGTTTCGAGGTATGAAGTCACATGAACCAAGCTTCAGTCTCCACGGATATCTTATTTTTGGTTTATGTAGGTATATCATAATTGATTATTTTTTACCTTTATTGGATGTGTTGAGCATTCTAGCCATTGTTCCCTATATCTTGGTTCTACATCAGAGATCTGTAACTGTAGGGTACAGTTTAGCTTCTCACCTCTTAGTAAGAACATAGTTGCTTTCCAGGCATGGTTCTTGCTTGGGCATCTTTCTGATCTTGTTATTTGTGAAGGAACAATGTGCCCTAGGTTCCTTTGAGTTTGACTTTAATGATTCTATTGAAGGTTTCTGAGCCTTTGCCTGACCTGGTGGTCAATGGTGGGAGGGTGGACTTTTCCTGACCTGGTGGTCAATGGTGAGAGGGTGGACTTGGTGGAATTTCTTGCCGATTGTTAGAAGCATTTGGCGATTTTCTGTGTTGTCTTTGCATATGTTTTTATGGAATTTGCAACAATCAAACTGGTGTTTAGTTCGTCTTGAGGACCAAGTTTCATGCACTGCAGTACGTAAGTAGTTATGATGGCCTTACTGTTTCTGGAAACCATTTCCGCAGAGTACGCGATGTGGATATGAAGCGAGACTACGCCTTTGTCGTATGTATCGTCACTCTCTTTCATGCTTATGAATGTTTAAGACATGTTATATCTCTCATCTTAAGATTAAGCTGATTGGGTATTTGTCAATTACACAATGTGGGTTTCTTGCGTTGGTCTTTTGTTCCCTACATTTATACAGGAATTCAGTGATCCACGGGATGCTGATGATGCAAGATATAACTTGGATGGAAGAGATGTTGATGGACGTCGTATCATCGTGGAATTTGCCAAGGGAGTAAGTTACTTTTGGCTTTTTCAATCAAGTCCTCGCGAATATTTTTGGGAATTTCTGATAAGGACTGCTTTTCAAGATAAAGATGTGTGATGCTGCACTTTTATGTATTTTGGCACTTACAGTGGTTTTTTTGGCTGTTGTACTTGCTGCTTGAAAATTTTCAACTGACTCAATTATCAATCCTTAATTTGTTTAAGAGATGTGTCATATATCCTTTGTGGACACAATGATTTGGTTTTCTTATTTATGCAAATATTACCTCTGAAGTTGCGTGATATGAATACAGGTGCCACGTGGACCTGGAGGGGTTCGAGAGTATGTGGGCAGAGGTCCT
Organism: Paulownia fortunei; assembly: GCA_019321725.1. NCBI lineage: Eukaryota > Viridiplantae > Streptophyta > Magnoliopsida > Lamiales > Paulowniaceae > Paulownia > Paulownia fortunei. The sequence goes on along the minus strand of JAGSPU010001569.1, from coordinate 692,991 downwards.
GCTCCTGGGTCTGGGCGCTGCTTCAATTGTGGCATTGATGGACATTGGGCTCGAGATTGCAAAGCTGGAGACTGGAAAAATAAGTGTTATCGCTGTGGGGAAAGAGGTCACATCGAAAGGAACTGCCAGAACAGTCCTAAGAAACTGAGGTATGTCAATTTTTGATGGGGTTTTAATGACTCTTGTTCTCCATTGTTTTTGTTTTTTTTTGCTTGCACAAGTTGGTTGTGTCTTGTTTTATACTCTCGTCTTGATGAATGTGCTGATTTTCCCTTGTAGTCATTGTCTTAAACTGTGCTGACAAAATTTTGCAAAAGCACAGCTTGCTACATGGTTCTTATTTTTTTTCATTGATGTTTCAGTGGACGTGGTCGAAGTTATTCACGGTCACCTGTGAGGTCACGTTCTCCTCGCCGTGGTCGCAGCAGAAGTCGAAGCTTCAGCAGAAGTCGAAGCTACAGGTTAGGATTTTTTTATTTTCAAATTTTTTGCTTTAGAATCACAAGTTTTAGCTTATTTGGAAATGTGATTAAATCCCTACTCTTTCGGACTGACTTTTCCCTTTTGGTGTCATGTTTCCAGCCGGTCAAGGTCCCCTGCCAGAAGAGGACGCGATGCTGAGTATAAAGAAAGGAGATCAAGAAGTCCTCACGGCGAAAGCCCTGAGCCAAAGAGGGGCCCTTCTCCTGCTAAGACGAGAAAACTCAGTCCAACACCTGATAGAAATGGCCCAAGAGAGAGGAGCCCTTCTCCAGTTAGAGGGAGAATAGAGACAGAGCAAGATGGATATAGTGACAGCCCTAAAGAGACTAGCCGAAGCCCTGTGAGCCCTGCGGTTAGGAGGTATGATGAGAGCCCTTATGCTGCAAATGGCCGCAACCGCAGCCCTAGCCCAAGGGATGACAGGAGCCCTGTTGATGATGATGATCCAGTACGTTCTCCCAGAGGCAGCGAGTCTCCTTGAATGCATATAAAAGCAATCGAAAAGTGTGGACTAGTAATGTAGGGACACTATTGGGAATGTTTTATCTCTGCTTTATTTTGTCGTTTCTACACTTTAATTGCTGTCTATTTGTCTCTAACTTCAATCCCTAGTTTGGATAATGAGGAACTGTGGACATCTTTAGCCTTTGCAATCCTCGTATGTATTTTTAGCTTTAGCATATTATTGTTCAGAGTGCTTTTAAAAATCTTCGAGCACCATCTCATTCACTTTAATGTCTTTTTATTCCTTTAATATTTCATCTATCTGCTTGAGTTTCATTTGGTTTCCTAGCTTACGCATCCAACAAATGAAAGAATGAAAAGAAATGACAATGGAAGAGATACCCTGTCAATTTATTGTGCGCCAGCTCCCTGACCCTTTGATGTGAGATATATTAACATCTGTGTATTATGTTTTGATTTTATGACTGCAGTACTAGTATCTTGATGAAGTATGTAGCAGTGTGACCGAGAAGGTTACAATTATTTCCAGAATCATGTGTTTGTCGCTTTGAACCAATTTGCCATACCCATGGACCATAGAGTTGGTTAGCTAATAGATACATTGCTGCTAGCATTATTAGTTTTGTATATATGTAGCCTTGTATTTGTGGGATAAAATACATTTTATATATATTTACGTATATTTGTAAATAAAATAGTGAAATACAAGAAAAAACGGAATAAAGGAATCCAAAATGGGAAAAGGGGGCATAAGGAACAAAAATGCAAGCATTTAGACCGTATATGCAAAATCAGAATATCAATGAGATTCTTTACCACATATTATATCTCTTCTGATTTGCTTTTGATCGAAATGGCATGCTTTTTTCGACAATTGAGATGACTGTTGATTTTATGCGGCAGTAAAAAGTTGCCTTCCAACTTATTCATTCAATCAAGGGGGGGTTAATAAGAGACGGTAAAGTTTTCTTATCACCTCCACCGCTTCGTTTTGTCATTTGTAGTAGTCCCTTTAGCATATGATGCTTCGCCAATGCCACTTTCTGTGTTGAAGATACTTATTCCTTTCTTTTCTTGCCTTTTATCATCCTCCACTTAGTACACATCCTAATCGAGTTTCAACTAGAATTTTCCCTAGAATGGTGCTTATGTTAGTAAAATGAGGTCATTTGCCATCAATACCTTTCACTTTATCAACTGTCACAGTGGTTATATGTGATATATCTATTCGTATCTATTCCATATTTTCCTTTTTGACAACTTACCATGGGCATTGAGGTTCTCCCATTTGGGTATTTTCATCTTTACACTTTGGCGGTAAAACATGGGTTATAAGTTCTATATAACAACCTTAGCTCAGCTTCTCGAAAAACTGAGTTTCCAAAAGTAATGCAACATAATTCCCAAAACGTGTAATCAAGTTCTAAGATACTTGAAGGTTGAGTTACTACAACCTGTGATGCAAGACTCAAGCCTTGTACTATATGATGGCCCTAATCGACTATGAATCCTATTATCTGACTTGGTACGACAGCAGCTATGGCGATGCTGGGCTATATGGAGAGCCACTTTCGTCTTCCCAAGATGAATCCTATGATGATTCCTACTACTTGACATACGAAGAAGTTGATGATTATTCAAGCCGGTCTTGGTACGTGAATGGAGAGACTAATCAAGATTATAGAGGAATGGAAACACCATACAGTGGTAGTGGAACCTGGCTTGGAGATTATACATCCTACTTTGGGAGCTACTGGGGAGAAAACGAGGTCTCCTCTGACGAAGGGTATGGAGCATATGGAAGCAGTTTAGAGAAACAAGACAGTTCCCTTTATGAAGGAGACAAGTATGGGAGTTACTACAGTTACAACAATAATATGCAGCTGGATTACAGTGAAAATCAGTGGGATGACTACGGTGGCTTGGGTTTTGGAGGTGGCAGCATGGACGATTCTCTTGAGAATCGAGATCTTCCATATAATAGCAGCTGGGATGAATGGGAGGAGATGATGTTATACGAAAGAATCTTTGGTCACTAGCCTAGTTCAATGAATGCTAGGTAAGAAAAAATTTGGTTCTTGTTTCAATTGTCTTAGAAGAATCATAGTAATTGCACCAGCATGTCACTGTTCTGAGGTTCCAGCTTCATTGCTGATTTTCACTTTCTTGGTTCTTTCTTCTTTGTAATGCTTGGCTGATGTAATTTGAGTAATGGAATATCTGCATTCACGTGATAATTTACAGGACCTGGGATTTCTAGTAAAGATAAAGAACAAATTCCATTATGCCATCTCTCCTTTCATTCTCCAAAAAGACCATGGTATTTTTGTACATGGGAATTGGTTGTTCAAACCTATGCTTCTAGTCTTGCAGGAATTGTCAGTTTGTAGTTGACAACTTTGATATTACACATGAAGAAGATAAAAAGGCAGAAGAATAAAGTACAATTACTCAAAACTATATCGCTAAGAGGGCCGATGCCCACTTCATCCTCAATGTCGTCATCACCTTCTTCAAACAGTTTGAGGAACCGGGCCTACTCTTGCTGCCTCTTTCTTTTCTGCCAGTACTTGTAAATACTAATTAGACTAAAGCACATATAACCACAATCAGAGCCCAATGCATCTCGTTCGAGCCATTGTTTGGTTTAGATGAATGATCTGGAGCTGGAAAAGAACAACACGATCATCATTTTTTCAGATTGAGTGTCCTTATTCACAGAACAGCCCTAATGCCTGTCTATAGCAAACATTACAGTCAAATGCAGATAGAACAGGCATTCTATATGCATTGTGTACAAGAAATGCTTTGAAAGAAGATACTAAACGAATTAGGCCTTAATAAAAGAATGTGATAATCATTGTTTATAACACATTTTTATATTCAGTAATAACGTAAAGATTATATATACCCATCACACGATCATCTTCAGGCGTGTGCTTTGCATGATTTGCATCACGTGTGACACATTTTTTATATGAGTGAATGTTCCTTGTATTATAAATTTTATGAAATGTCTTTTAAATAAACATATAAATTTATTTCATTGTTAATAAATAAATAAATTAAATTGACTTAGTCAATGGTTCCAAGAAAGCATTCAACTTAAAAAGCATGATCTGTGGACGGGCTTTAAACTTGTTGTCCATGCATTGACCGTTTAGCTTCCACAAATCCTTGTCGTGAACTTCCTTAATAATCATCAAACTATACAGAAAAAGATTTCAGCCTACGGTAGAGTAGCAACCATGGAAGCAAGAGCCCTATTAAATTCAAAAATTAATAATAAACTAAATCTCTCCATAAAAATTCAGAACAGAAAACCAATATTCTTTTCACCTCCACCTCTCATTTGACGCTGCTCTCCTGTTCTGGAAGTGGCGTCCAAAAACATCCATCCAAAACAAAAAGGCAAAAGGCAAATAAGGAAACACCAATGCCTAAGGCCAGAGTCTTCGGTTTCTTGATTATCGCCGCCGCGTTGATCGCCTCCGCGACGGCGGAGTTGGTGCACTCCATCCCGAGAGACAAACTGAGGAAGCGCCTCCCGGTTATGACCCGCCCACCACAGGCGCCCTTCGTGCCAACGTTCAACTGGGAGCAACAGGAATATCTAAAGGCCCACAACGACCTGCGGCGGAAGGTAGGCGTGCTGCCGCTTGTTTGGGACCCCAATCTGACGGCAGAAGCACATGCATGGGCGGAGCAACGCCGCGGGGACTGCAACTACCGCAGCCATTCTTCCAACCAATACGGCGAGAACATTTACTGGATGAACTACAAGGAGTTCACCCCGACGGATGTTGTTCAATGGTGGTTCAATGAATACAAGTTATACGATCATAAGACGAATGTTTGTCGGTGCAGGCCGGAGAGAGCCGGCTGCGAGTGCGGGCATTATCTGAATGTCGTGTGGAGCACCACCAAACGGGTCGGCTGCAGCGGCGCCGTTTATTGCGATGACCAGAAGGGTGTTTACGTTGTGTGCGAATATGATCCTGCCGGCTTAATCCCGGGCATCAATCCGTTCACTGGTTTTAAGTTATGAGGAGGGGGCCTTTTCACCATATACGATGATTTGAGAATAAAATATTACTCAAGTAAATTGTCCTGTTGAAATGGTAAATATGCAGTAATAAATGGGATTTTTTTTTTTTTCATAATTCCATTCTAATCAATTTCTTCCAACTATAGGCTTTTAAAGCGTGGTTAATTGGTTTTTTTCTTCATGTATTTATTGCATCTTCCTTCTTTTGATCGATTCTTTCTGTGTAGAGAATGTTCTATGGTCAGTTTTGGATCTTTTGTGTGTGTGTGTGTGTGTGTTTTGAGTTATAAATGATATAATCTTGCCGTCTTTATTGCTGGCTCGCCTGTTTTTGTTTGAGTTTATTAACTTGAAAATCTTAATTCCAGTTGTTTAATAATCCAAGTGGATGGCATGGAATGAGTTCGAGATGCAAGAACAAGTGAACCTCATGAAACCTTTATCTATATATCGAATGGAAATTTTCAGGAATAGGTCTAGAGTTCGTTGGTAAGTTGTTCTGATGTCCTTTTTATATTAATTCATTTATGGAAGCAGGCAGCATATATAGTTGAACAAAAACACTTTCACACAATAGAGACAGAAACCAACGGAGATGGATATTTTACAATTGTAAGAATTGTGGATAGTTGCTTTGGCTTTCTGTCAATTCCTTTTCCAAATGACAAAAGCTTTGTGTAAGGACCTGCTTCATTTCTTGTTCTGAATATTTTATAATGGTGGATTTGATTCAAGAAACTAAAACTGAGCCTAACTTCAGTCCAAAGAGAACACATTTGTTTCCAACTGGTAAGCTTTGGTGAAGAAGGAAGGCCAACAAAGGTATGTGGACAAGATGCTGCTAACGGTTGAAGCTCCGATTAGCATGTTCATCACCACAATCTGCAGTTGGATGGCTTCCAGAGGTGATGCTCCACCCATTATCAGGCCTGTCATTGCACCTGGAAGTGAAATCAGTCCTACGGTCTTGGCATTGTCCAACACTGGAGAGAGTGCAATAACCAGTGCCCTTTTCACCTGTTGCAATGTAGCCTGACGAGGAGTAGCCCCGAGAGCCAGTGCCGTCTCTACCTAGAAAAGGGTATCAGGAAAACGCTTAAAGACTTAGCATTAGCTTCAAACTAGAAAAAAAGATTTGAATAACAATAACAGAACTAATTATTCCAAAAATGTTTACAAGTCTCATGAGATAATCTGGTGCATAATGGTCTGGTAGGCAACAAAAGTTAACATTGAAAGGCATGCTTTTGTGTTGAAGAGCAATGCTACAAGAGACATTAAAGATTATATCATCCAATGGTTATCTCTAGAACTAGAGACCAAACCTGAATGTTAATTTAGGAGGGGGCAAGATTTAGGAGATCTGAAAGAAGACTATGTTTTACAAATGTAGGCAGCGTGGAAGCTTTACGTCGAGAACAAAACTTTGACAATTTGCTAAATTACCTATAAAATTGAAGGTATGGAAGATAAGAGGGGGAACAACCCCCATTCCCCAGTTAGTTTCATCCTGTCTAGAAATTCTTGAACTAGAAAAGCAAAAGAGCGAAAACATCATGATCTAGATCACCAGAACCTCTTGTTTTAGCTTTACTAATCTAGGGAAAGGAGTTATAACTCCAACATCCTAGTAGCTTTTCCGAGCATAATCAATTAATCATCGATTTTTTAGGGGACCTACATACCAAGTTCATCTGTATCTTGATGTCATCTCGGAGCTTTTTCATCGTAACCCCAGTGACTGTCATTGCATTGCCAACCATCATCCCCGCAACAGGGATGATGTACCGTGGGGTGAAAGGGAAAACATGTAAAATGACTAACAGAAACAAAGTAATTGCAGTTCCAGCCAGAATCGACACTCCTGCGACATACTTCCCTCTTGGCACATGTTTTGCACGTTGTCCGCTGTATAGCCCGCAACAGAAACCTGTCCAAACAGAAAAATTCAGGTCAAACTGAAACTCTACCAGCAATTTTTTTATTTATTCTGTTTAACAGACAGAGTTGGTCCATGTCAAGAGTGTAGCCCAAGCTCAATAATCCTGTTACCATTACAAATTTGCATAAATTTTGAAAGAAATTTCCTAAAAGTAAACCATGGCGCAGTTGAATTGTCAACTTGCTTAAAGCCCGAATGCAACGATCAGGGAAATCTTCAACTAATGATATGTCAGCATACCAAATTAAACTATTTCTCAATGATAAGTCAGAAATGAAAACTCATACATTCTCTTTTCTTTTATATATAAGGCTGCAAGAGACTTGAAACATGTAGATGACAGCATATTTTAACATCTTGTACAAATCAATGTATATTCAAGCAAGCACGTCGCCTCCATTTAGTCAATTTTATCTACATTTTTTACAAACAAAACTAAGAGCATGATGCATAGAGAAAAGAAAGTTGATAGACGTACAACAGCTGATAACAAGAATAAAAAAAGGCAAATACTTGTTGTAAAGAAAAGGTTTCATTCCACCAAATTCGCAATAAAAACTAGAAATTTATATATTTCTGACCTAAAAATGGTGAAATCTGAGAGGAATAAGGTCTTTGAATCAAACTTTGGTTTGAAACCATCAAAAGTTTCTTAATTTTTTATGAACTAGAAAACTGCTCTCTGAATGGGTAAAAATTCTACACACCAGGCAAATCTAATCCCACAGGCCATAACAACCTGACAGGGAAAAAGAAAAGCAGAGAGATTTGAATCTCATTCAAACATATAAGTGTATGAAGAAATTAGCATACTTCTAATGCATAACAACTGACAGATAGCTTGATAACAAATGATCTTATGCAGAAAAATGACATGATTTAAAGAAAATCATACATACAGAGCCAGAGAAAACAAAAGAAAAAGAAGCCTCCATACAGGAGCAAAAAGTTCTTGACAGAAGATCAAAATTGAAGGCAAATACAAATAGACAATCATATACATCCACAGGTTAAACCAAACATTTGTTTTCAGTTTTTCAAGATTTCTAAAACCCCAAAGAGAAATCAAGCATCATACCATGAAAAGATAAGCCAGAACTATCCAAACAGCATTGTCCTGATTGAAAATGAACTGCAGAACAAACCCAATAACAGAAAGCTGAACAAAAGCCCTGAAAATGGAATAAGCCATTTCACCCTCCAGCCCCAGCTTCTGCGAGTAGGAGAGGGCCACGGCCATCGCCACCACCGCCAGCGCCGCCACCGGCTTGATAATACCCTTCAAGAATTCCACCAGCCACTCCCAGTCCATGGCTATTACAGGGCTGTTCGTTAAGCCTGGATAAGAAAGTTGGAATGCAAGAATTTTAACTAAACCAACTGAAATGCAGGTACTATAGGTACAAGAATTAAATACTGTATTTAAAGATTTAGGTAAATGGGCACGCAAATCTATGTGTGTGGTGTGTTGTGTGCAGAAGAGACCTTCCCCTGATGGGATTGAAAAAATTCAAGAGAAACTCGTGGAGTCTTATTTGAATGTGCATGTGGTTATAGTTTTGTCAGGTTTTGATCAAAGTAGTTTAAGGTACGTACGGACGATCATATACGAAATGGTACCCACTTGAAGGAAATACAGTTTTATAAAGGAAGGAAATTCTAATGACTTTTATGTCCTCAAGGGGCGTTTATGGGTAAAATTTTCTTGATATAGTCTTGTATTATAAATTTTATTATTTTTAATGAATTATCGCTATGTATATATGTGCTTTTACAACGGATAATCAATACAATATAATAAAAATATTTATAATAAAAAAATAATTTTTTTTTTATGAAAACGGTCACATCATACAATATAAGTAGGATATTGACTTTATTTGATTTATGTTATTTAATATGAAAGATAGTACTGTATATGCAAGTATAAAATTTAATAATGATATTAGGGTGGAATTTCAATTTGTAAAGAGATAAACTAAAACAGCACTTTTTTTTCAGTTAGAAAGTCATGGTGATGAGGCAATATCTATATCTATATGTATATATTGTTATATAAAATATTGTTATATTATATTATACTTTATTATTTACATTATAAATGTACGAAAGAACTCAAAAAAAGGTGAAACTTTTATAATATTTATTGTAATCTTCATTAATAAATATTAAATAGAAAAAATGAAAAATTAAAAAAATTGAGTAATGAGCCCGTACTCCAATTAGGAAAAAAAGAGAGAAATGGAAACAATTATTATGATAGTGAATATATATGGAAAAGCATGTAAAGTCAGATGTCATCACATGTATACACGTTTGCTTGATAATATCATATCTTTTGGAAAAGGGAAAAATGATTAAGTTCTTTTCTCATTGATATTCCAATAGGTATTATCAAGTGAAGTGCTATATAAATTGCTAAGATATGGAACTAATCAGACTTTTATTTTGAAATCGAGAAATTATCAATCGAGTTTTTTATTTTTCTCTTTAAAAAAAAAAAATACAGCCCCAAAAGATTCTTTCCAGTGATATTGATGGACTTTATTTAAATAAGTAAATACATTCCTAATCCAAAAAAAAAAATTAATTAGAAAAATCATTTTTTAAATTTATAAATTACAAATATCTCATTAAAGTATTATAAATATACTTTGAGGTCTATCTCTATTTTACAAAAATCATCTGTCAATAAGTGCAATTTGCACAAAAAAATAAATAAAAGAGTATTTGTTAGAGGAATAATTTCTGTAAATAGATTAATTTTTAAGTGTGGTTTTTGTTATTAACAAATATGATGAAAATGAAAGCAACGTTTGAGCATTTGCTTATCAGAAAAAGTAGTGGCCTTATCACATGTGACCAGATCCATTCAGCCTATTATAGATTTATTAACTGCATAGTTGACCAATCATCATGATCCAATTCCCCCTTGGGAAATAACATTTGGATATAATAATAACAATATTATAAAATATAAGAGATTCTAAGTCCAAAATATTCCAAAGAATTTTAGGTCCTCATATATAAAGCAAAATCATGAAGGACATTTCATATTTGGTCACATGAGTTGAACTTTTCCAGGTTGCAAAAAATGCTATAATATTTCATATATTATGTGTAAGTCATACTACTTTCAAAAATTAATATATAATATTTATAATTTTTTAGATTCATCGCACAGACTACAAACCACACACAATGAACAATACCTCACTTGGACGAAAATATATGAATTTTTTAATTTCAATTTGCAACCTAATTTTTGTAGTAAAACCTAACTAGTACTATAGTTTCAACAAAATATATTTCTCGAGCGCTAGTATGTTGAACAACTTGTTGGATCTGGTTGGGCTCGTACCTAAACAAGTTGGCTTCTCAGATCTGCTGAACAAGAACACGATGTCCATTGCATTTCAATAATTCAACTTTTCATTCGACATTTTCACGAGTTATGGTAATAAAAAGGAATCACAAATTATAATTAAAATGCATTCTCAAAAAAAAAATATGCATGCAAAAATTGCAGTTTGATTTTATCAATGATACCAAAATTCCCAAAAATGCAATGCCAAAAGTCATTACTGAGTCCCTGCATCAAATCAATGTTGAAGACAGCAACTGTTCTTGAACATGATAGGTGAATACTTGAGTCAGATTTCTGCAGTTTCAGAAACTTATTTTGCAATTGCATTAAAAAAAAAAATCATGTTTATATACTTTACAAGACTACCTATGATCTAACATCAAGAACTGGAAGCATTTCAGACAATTTCAGATCAATTAATCTCAAACACACTCAATTGGTAGACTAACATTTAGTCTTCTCTTATCTATTTAAAGCTGCCTTGATCAATTGAGGAGATTGCGGACCTCATATTGATGCGCTGCCACTGTAGCTATACAGATATGTTCCTCCGTGGATCCTCCTGAAAACGAACACAACTATGTTTCTGGCACTAGAAACTTTGGCACAAAAAATGCACATACATCGACGTTAAATAACACACAACATTTTATTTGGCCTTTTCTTGCTAGAACAAAATTCTATGGGAAGTATTATCTTAACAGAACTGTTTCTACGATTATGTCATTTTTAAATTGAGGTAAACGAGGAATATAGCAATTCAAAGACTTCTATTTTTACTCGTTAACATAAGTCTTTTTGATCAACTAAGAATTGCCTTACAAGAATGTGCTTATTTGCTTATGATCAAGTACCATTCTAACTGGAGACAATGTTTGCACATGGACTTGTAGCAGCAGCAGCATCTATCAGATCCCCTGGAACATAACAGCAGGAGATCAATCCAGCAGCAACAACAACAAAAGAGATAAACAATAAATGCTCAATTTGCATCAGATATAGGCCCCTTTGAACAATTACCATTTTCAGTAAAATCTTCTTCCTCTCTATCTTTGTGCAAGTAAACCCACAAACCCCATTGTCCAACATATTCTACACAAGGATCAAGTTCACACTGCAAGCGATCCAGAGCTCCACTTACAATTTGCTTCACTGTCTTCTCTGGTATGTTTTCAATAACATATTGTGAGTCTCTTATTAAATTACAAATATCAGCTCTGGTTCCCACACCTCCAGGCAGTCTGGCAGCTGCATCCCTCACAAGACTAAGTAGAGAGAATTGAGGTGGCCGATTGGATTTAAATATATAATGACCACGGGATTTTCTAAACGCTTTACTGCTATTTTTTCTCAGTGGCGCCACTGCGGATTTCTTACCATCCAAGGTGGTATATAGAAAACCCCTGTCAGGAATCAAGTACCTTATAGCTTCTTCTCTATGAAAATAAGCTATTACTTCATCACAACTTTGACGAATTGTACTTTGATTTAACCTCTTTCTGTTGTTGAATCTTCTGTGGAAGTCTTTTTCTTGCATCAATTCCCGAGGAGGTTCAGGAAGCCTTGCAATGAGTTGAAGTGTTGGGCGCACTCTTTTAAGCCAGATGGAAAACTGGTTGGCCAACTTGACAAGATTTTTTTGCAAAAGACCCCAAGCTGTGCAAGAGATGTCCACCTCACCACAGTTCTCATGTGTCAAACTGCACGGTACTGGACCTATCCATCGCCATCTTTTCCTCAATCTGTCATATACTGTTAGTGGTTCCCAGTGTATTGCTCCTAGTGGTGGCATTTCTGATGAAAATATCTTCAGCACTCCCCTCACTAATTCTATAAGCGGCTCCTGGCATTGCAGAATACGAGGGTCTCCAGGCTTAGATCTCACACGCTGCACAATCTGATAAATGTTAAGAAATGGCAAGTTCTTTTCAATAAATTCTTGGTAATAAATGGTCCCTACTGGACTTTTCTCACTGAGTATTTGGTTACTGCAAAGAGGTCTTCCAAATCTAAGTGCATACTCCACTGGAAGTGGAATGGTTAATGCAGCTCGAACAGCAGAAAGGAGATGCATAACAGAAAACGAAAACTCAGCCGGGTAAGTTGGAGTAATAATGGCAGAGAGCTGGAGACCTTTTTTTGATGGGATTTGTATTGTCTTAGAACTGAAATTAGGTTGGAGATACGATCCAAGCAGATTGAATCGGTTCATGGAAGAAGTTCCAGTTATGCGTTTCCCTGATCCAGTGTGCAAATAATTCTGTCTACCTAACCTATCTGTAATGGCTTTGTTGCACAAATCTTGCACGCTACAATCATTGTGATCATCAACATCGTGAACTGCAATAAGATGCTTAACTTTTCTACGTGATCTACTTGTTGATCCATCTTCCCCAAATTTCCTCTTCCCCAATTTTTTCTCTGCTTTCTTGTCAATGGTACAAGCAAAATCTGGCATTATGTTAGTTAGCGCTTTCATCTCCTCAACATGCTGCCGGCCTTTACCAGTCCAGTTGCAATCTGAAATTTGAGTGACACCATTCTCCAGCAGTGGTCCTGGCCCATTAGCCAGTTCATATAAAACTTCAGCTGCATTCAACTCTTCCTCGTTGAGAATTTCATCTGATGGTATTTTGGGGAATTTGGTGTTTTCCCCCTGTGCTTCTATACTTCCCTGAAGAATAAATCAAAGCAGAAAACATAAGAGCCTGAAGCAAGTTTGTAAAGCTACTCCAACATCTTCAGTTTATTGAACTTGTGGTTTTACAACAGATAAGAACATTTACAAGAGATCCTATTTGACACTTATCCTTTTTAAAATTCTAAGTCTATTAAACAATTCGGCATAAGGTATTCACAGATAACATTCTAATGGAAAAAGAAATAATCTATTTCAGGTAGCAAAAATGAGACATTGACTTACCAGAATTCTGAAAGCATCAAAGTTCGACATTTTCTGTTTGTTTATTGATGTGAATTTACCAGATTCTACACATTTGAAAGGACATAATGTGTTAGAGGTACATAATAGAAAGTATAGTATTCAGATCATGAACAATGCTGATAATTTACGAGTATACAGGAGTTGATATCAAGATTTAGCATGACTTCTCTAAAAAGTGATTGCCTGTCTGAAGCAATTTTATTTGATTACGACAAGAAAATAAGAAACTCAATAGCAAGGGAAGGATTCATATGTCAAAAGTTGAAGAATAATGCAGATGTTTCCATCTGTACATGAGTCTATACACGTCTTCGTATGTCAGCCAACATTACAAACAGGCTCCTTACTGTGTTAGCATGCAAAAATATAGACTATTTTCCTTAATGTATATGTTCATCTATTTATCTGCACAAAAATGATCGGAAAACTGCTTTCTGCAAACAGCCAATTTTGCACAAGAAAACAAAGAAAGACATAAAGAGAAGAAAATAAATTCTGTCAAAGCTTTAGGCTCAACTGAAATACTGACAATGATAGTACAAAATTCAAGTATTGGTTTTGCAAATTTTGGAGTAGATAGAAGTAGAATTCTATTTTACAAAAAAAGCCAAGTATTATATCGCAATCTTTTCTGGGGGCTGCATTAGTTGGTCGATCTTTCAGGATGGCAAGTGGGGTGCACAAAATTTACGTACATGGTCTGCACACGTGATGGACTTGATTTTAACTCTCGCATCCAATAAAAAAGACTAGTACACATTTTTATGTGAGAGGAAAGTCCAAATAACTCTTGAAGATCTTACATATGACCATATAAGTAGAGATCTACTGTCTCTTCCTGCAAAATATGCTTATTGTTGAAGATTTTAGGCCTCAACAAATTAGCTCAGCCAGGTTGTTCACATTTCTTCTTATCCTATAGAGTTTAGTTGGTGGCCAACGAAATAGAGAAGTACAAAAACTTTTTCAAAAGAAAAATATAGAAAGAAAAAGAAGAAAAATGTTAAATGTGTTATCCACTTAGACCATATGACTCAGTTATGAATTTATTTAATCATCCAATAAATGAACAAGTTCTACTTTACTGGCAGTATATAAATTGGCTCTAAATCTTCAATTATACTTGTTTAAACTATCAATGCCTGGACCAATCCCTCACATCTTGCCATACTTTTTCTTATCATAAAAGGAAAAAAGGAAATCTCAAAAATACTACAAAATTCCTACCATAGCAATGACAGTAGCTTAGGGTCGTCCAAGACGACTCAAAGGTTACTAAAATTTCACAAAAAATACAATCTTATTCACGTACATACAAATTCTCTGTGCATGTGCAAGTGCAAATAAAAGATACTAAACAGAGTTTAATACTTTTTTAACTACATATCTCAATCAAGTAAATTTGAAACTCATGTAAAGAAATGCAATTTTTCATGGAAAAACAAACAAAAGGGGGCAAAAAGAGAGTGGGGGTGGGGGTTCATGATCTACTAAAAGAAGACTGATTATTAGTTTTTCACCTGACTTCACTTGTGGAGCCAGATTTTCTCAAGAACAGTAGTCTGTATCGACAGAGAAACACAAGAAACATGCAAAACAGAATTAGAATTAAAAAAAAAAAAAATCGATAACAGTAAAGATTTTTAAAAGGAAAAAAAATACTTTAAAAAAAATGTCATTAAAAGCAAAACCGAAAGTAGCAAGTAGAAATAAGAAGAAAGAAAAGAGCAAATGAATGATACGCACATGAAATCCAAAGTGAAATTCTGCTCTCAATGAATCCTTCCAACTCTAAGAAGAAGAATACAAAGAGAGAAAAGAGTGAGTGAGAAAACAAAGAGAAGAATGAAAGGCTATATGTAGAGGGAGACGAGGGGACGTTGAAGAGACAAAATAAAGAAGGTTACCGGGTAGGGAAAAATGGCAAAAAAAAGGGGCACTTTGTTTATGTCTTTGATGATGAGATGAATTAAATTGGAAAAAATAAAAAATAAAAGACACCAGATACGATTTTGTTGATCTACACAAAAAAAAAAAAAAAAGGTTATTAAAATATAAGTGATCAAGATTTTTTCTAGTATTATTATCAATATTGGGTTAATCATTTAAAACACAACATCAGATTTTGTCATTATATTTTACTCAAAAAGTTTAAATACGATTGGGATCCTCTTTTATGTTACGAGTGATTTAAATATTTATTATGCTTTTGTTGGTTAATGAATATTGATGTTTTATTCGGGTTATACTCTATTTTTTTTTCTTAGTTAATCATGGACATGCATTCAAAACACCCATGGCATTGTGTGGGTTTGCATGCACTTTATAGGCAAATAATTTCATAAGGTTTTCGTGCGTAGAGTTTTCAGAATTATTTTTATTTAGGTTAAATATTAATGTGTTGGGTTATTAATAAGTTCAACAATAAAATGTAAAGATTGAATCCAAGGAAAAGTACTTAGGCTTTCGTTAATTTACACATCATCTATGACGGACCAACATTAGCAATTTTTGCTTTTAGATAATATCATTTTTTCCCAAAAAAAAAAACAGAAAAAGAATTGATGACCAATCACTTACTTTTGGACATAAATACTATCCATGAATTCTTAGAAGTTCAAGTTCTGATGGTTAACAATGCTACCATACCCAATACATTTTGGGTTTTCAGGTTTCTGCATTATAACAGCATTCTCACAAGAAAATGGCATCAAAATCACCAACAATTTCTCTCATTACTAATTTCCTCAACAGAACAGCAACATTCTGCTAGGATGGTGCCTCTTTCCATTTCATGCCACTCAAGATCTTCAAATAATCATTTTCATCAACTCTTCACATCATTTTAGTCAAAAGGCCGAAAAAGGTGTAGGAATGTTCCCAAAACCACGTTTGACTTCTCTAACCATGAAAGCCACTTGATCTTTGTGATTCTGTCACCTCTAACAATACAAGGCTTCTACCATCACCTGAAAATAAGGGAGGCAGCCAGTTCTCCAGGCGGCACAAAGATCCTGGTCAATGAAGATTCCGAGACATCCTTATTGCTAGCATATCTATTCTCTTCAGATCTCGTCCAGTTAGAGACGATAATGTAACCTGTGTAATTAAGTAAAAAAAATTAGTGGCTTAGTACCATGTTGATAGTAACATGTTATCAGATCAATTATAAGTCATTATTTTCACCTAGTTGATCAATGAACCAAAGATTTGCATTATAGCTTTCAAGTTTGGATCTGATATAGCAAATGCTAAAACAGAGTATTTACACCAGAAAATTTACGTACGCTAGGATTGTAATATTGGAGCTTCACATTAAAGAATCTACTTTTATAGAATGCTCATACAAAAACCATTAAGCATGTCAAAACAAAGACAATCACAAAAAAGAACGATAATAATCGAAATTCATGTTGTACCCATAATCTGTCGAGGGTTTACCAACCCCATTCCTTATGATTTGAGGTACATTCTCTATTATCTACCATCTGCCAGCGGTCTTAATTCATGTTAAAAAGTACCAACCCCAATGCCTATAACCTGCATACATTCTCTATTATCTACCATCTGCGGTCTTAATTCATCTTATAAACATTGCACTCAAATCTGTCGAGGGTTTGCCAACCCTATTCCCTATGACTTGAGTACATTCTCTAATATCTACCATCCGACTGTGGTTTTTCTCGGAGAGTATCCCTTGTGGCTATAGAGAAAAACTAGCAAAATTTTCGAAACGAAAAAATATTATATCTAGGTAAGCAACATGTTGTATTCCTTTCCTACTCTTATCTACAATGTGAATAATTTAGACCATTCCTAGCAATTTCTTTAAACTGCCATCTTATGGAAAATACATGTATATATTTGTTTCATTCAATTTTATATAACATTCTTAGGTCACATGACATTGCATTCTCCAAAATCAATGAGAAGTCAATCCTTACCAATTCATGAAAATCATGCACTTTTGGATCTTATCGTCGAGTCTTATTCAGCTCGTTACACGACAAAGTTAATAAATAACTTAGTGTAGTGTTTCACTTATTCTCATTCAGCTCACGTATACAACAAAGTTCATAAATACAACATGCTATAGGTTTGCAAATTATTCTCGTCAAACATCAAGTAACTCTTCTTCCTAAGAACAAGTGAGGAAAATGTTGACATATCATCATTAAGTTGGTTCTATTTCCAATACTTACTAGGAGTACCTATAGCCCATCCCTTTAGGAATTTATTGAATCTCCAATGTAGACATGATATACTGCATAAGAAGCATGTACCAGTGTGTACATACATACATTTTCATGCCATTCTCTTTCAGCTCACTAATAGGACAAAGTTCATAAGTTAACAACTAACAAGTGCAACATGCTACTGGTTAATTTATCACTTTTGTCAAACATCAAGCAACTCTTCTTCCTAAGATAAGTTAGGAAATGGCTGACGTATGTTATCATAAATCAAGTTCTTTATCCAATAAAAAATGTGAGTATCTCTCACCTATCTGTTCGGAATTTAACAATACAGACATGATTGTCAGCTCATGCTGCATACTTGCAACTTCCGGGGAAAACAAATTTAGCAACTGCAGGATTAGATGCGCCACATATAAAGTGATTTAAAGGCTTTGGTAGAATTATAAAACTGTTGATTCCCCTTCATAAGAATGAAACTTCAACTATATTTCCAAATTTGAAGACCCCAAAACTGTTAATGCATATCTATCTCTACATATCACTTATACCATGCAAAATAAATGAGATGCCAATATATCCAAGCTATTGAGAGCCATCCTTGAATCATTGTTCATACAGCTTTAAAAAAAAAAAGAAACCATTAAGCAATGAACTTTACTCCCTGTTTCTCAACAATAAATATGTCATCTCCTAAAAGTGCAAATTTATTTACTTTTTCCGTCATTCGTATTTTCTGATGACAATAATTCATGAATGTGCAACATTTGTGTTACTATTAATAGGAGTAAAACATTATTCTATATAAATGTTAAAGGATGCTTTGTTATATGAAAGTAGCGGATGAATCATGCTTGTAAGAGGTCTGACCATTATGCATAACTTAAATGTTTCACAACATTCAAATAGAAAACTAAGTTCAATTTAAGATATGTGGGAGAATTATATATTACTTTAACAAAAAAAAAAATACAATGTGCAATATTGCTGCAGTCATGTGCAACTTTATTGTAGTCAGTGCAACATATGTGCAACTTAATGTAGTGGTATTCCCAAAGTCCAAACTAGAGCTACAGTTTTACCAAATAGATAAGAACCATTTTTCCCCTAAGAGAAGACGGTCAGGAACTTGAATATGAGGCCTAGTTTGGGCCTCAATTCAAGTTGCAATCCTTGCAATTACAAATGAATTTACACAATTCAAGGTTATTTTTTTCTACATGCAAAGCTTATTGATTAATTTTCACTAAAAAGTAGTATGGATAGTTGAAAAATTACAATCTTAATTTTATGAAATTTCAAGAAGAGGTAAACATCTTTTACATCTCAGTGTTTCTACACCTAGTTTATGCTCTCCTCACCCCTCCCAACACCTGCACCTCCCCAATGACCCCCCCACCACCCCACCCCAACGCACACCCAATAAAAAAAAATCGATTTCCAATGACTTGGGCTGTTTCTTACAGTAAAGAAAGCAATGAAGAAAATAACGAATAGAACTTACATTATTGCAAACCAGATCCAGCTTTGAGCAGTGGTAGCCCAGTGCAAGGCTACAGCCAGCATCCTGAAAGTGGTTCCAGGAAATTAAATCACTACCTCAAGCAATCTTGAAGCCAGCAACAGACCTTGCTGATAACCCTTTGTGGAACCAGTTGAATTTGACATGGATGAACTGGATTCATGATCCTGGTGACCAATTCACCCAATTCTTCTGATGTGGGTGACTCTTCACCGCCAGCAAAGGCTGGTATGGTGGAGGAGGGTGAGGTGGGGGATGTGGAAATGAAAGCTGGGGGCCGCTGGAGGGCATAGAGCAGTGGAATTGCAGCTAGGATTTTTTTCTTTTTTCTGTTTTTCAGTTTTAGGGTACCAAAATAAAATGAACATGACTGTCTAATTAGGTTTATGACGAGGAGGCATTATCTCAGAAAAAAACTCATATGATTGGCTATATCTACTCTATGTTTTCAGAATCAGATTACATTTGTAGCTTTCCATCCACACACATTGTTCAAACATGTTTCCTAAATCTTGATGTAAAATTTAAAAAGGACTTTTCAAATCAAAAAACTATGGTTTGATTTCATGTATCTGTCTGCAACCACGGGACAAATAGAGCCTCCATTATTGCCAACTGCTTGCTATTATCATATTTCCAAGGTTATACAGAGATTTTCATCAGGCACCTCATCTAAGATGGCAAGCAGAAAGGAAACCACAGACATTTATTTTATCTTATCAATACCAGTAAAGATTCATCTAGGATAACTTCATTGCCACACCTTTCTTATTCTATGTTTGTATTTTGAGAAAAAAAAATGCAGACAAAAACATTATTATGCATTATGCTTTTGAAATAGAAATTGAACAACTAATCAATTTCCTGACATCTATAAGCAGTCATGGTATGTGGTTTCGAATTTTGACTACCTAACATCTGATGCTTGAAGCATTCTACTACTGAATGCAGCAGTGCTGCATCCAATTAAATTGGCCTTACTGATTTGCAAGAGTATTAAGGTGCTTCTTTAAGAACCACCACTTTCCTTTTCCTTGCCCTTACCATTATAGGAACAATTGTTTCTAATTCTGACCTTACTCTTCGCAGACTTTTGAACAGATTTCTGTCTCTTCTTGATGATCTTCATTGCCAGTGTTTTCAATGGGATATTAACATCTAGTGGTACTAGCACTTCCATCAATTCATGCCACTCAAGATCTTCAAAGTCACCATCTTCATATACTACCCTATACCAACCCATTTCCTTGTCAAACTGCATTACTTTACCGTTAAAGAAATGTTCCCCAAACAATTTCTGAACTTCTCTTCCTTCCAACCATTCCCCAAAACCAGCAAGTCTTTGTGGCTGTAAATCACTAATAGCACAAGGAATGAGATTGGTGTCCCTTGACAACAACGGAGGCAGCCCGTTTATTACAATGGCTGGTTCACCAGGAATCTCAAAGACTTCGGTCGATGAAGACTCTATAAAATCCCCATTATTTTTGTTCTCCATTGTCTAATTCCTCTTTTCTATAGCTAATGAAAAGATTCAACCTACAAAGCAAAGAATGGAATCAGTACTATTTCGAAAAAAGGCAACTATATTATGAGATTAACAATGGTACTATACCCAAGAACTTGCAATCAATTATAAAGACTGAGGATAGCATGTAAAAAAGTAATCATGAAAAATTGAACAACGCCTAATTGCATTAGATCCAAACAAATGCACAGGCAACATAACAAATGATAAAGAGATCTAATATAGACTGAAAGTTTTGACTTTCAGACTACATTTGCTATGTGTCTTGGCCCAAGATAAAAAATCATGCCCCGGATTGATTCAATCAAGTGCACGTGGTGTTGGAGAGGGATAAATTGGCCATGAGAGATTCATGAGGAAAAGAATAGTCAGAAAATAAAGCTCTTTAGGGGGACAAGGACTTTTGATACGGTATATAGTTGGTCATCTGGTCCAGGCAATCAAGACAACCCATAAACCATATGCACTGCCAAGCAAATGATTGACTGCCAAATAGCATGTTTACCCATGATGATTATTGACTGATGCTTGGGGATGTACGATGTAATCAATATTTTTCACCCATGAATTGACTTTTCAGAATCCAGCCTATTCAGATTTTTGAAAAAACTCTTGATTTCAAACTAACACAAGAAACATCGAGGATTCAGTTTGGCCTTCCATGAAATTTAAATTATACTGAATATCATCACATGCAGAAGCACTGAAACATAAGAGAGAGTAAAATTCTGGATCATGAAACAGAACTAGAGTAAAATCATAAATCTATTATAACAAATCTAAAGTCATAAAATGTAGACCACTGGAATCAGCAACTGTGATCCTCGAAGTTGTGTGGAACTAACATTATATCAACTCAAATATCATCTTAGCAGAAATAAGTGACTTGCCATGTATATAAGGAAAGTACACATTTATGCATGTACGTAGCTCTTTAAACCAAGTTTTTCAACTTGAGACATTAAACACAAACCGTGGATATCACTATTCCACATGGATAGTATCACTTCCCTCCCAAATAATTTGTCAGGTTATTCCCATTGAATACATTATCAGCTCAGACTGATATCTTCAGCTCCCAAGGACAAACATAATTACAGAAGAAACATCAGAGAGAAACATAGTAAGTTCTTTCAGTTAATTGAAGACCTGTGCAGAACGTTAAAATGCTGTTTAAACAATTCCATATCTCTGAAACTAAAGGCCACAAGAGTGTTGATTCTCTGTTCATGTCAATTCCAAATGCTTACATAAAAGAAAGACCACGTGTATATAGTTGTAGCAATAATATCATTTCCCTGCTCATTTCCTAATTTACCAGAATTCAGCAACTACTTTCAGATACCACTTTTGGCACTGTTCGTCAACCCATAATTGCTTTCTACCATATACCCACAGAAAGCACAAACTTGCCCTTATTCTTTCACTTAATTTAGTTTGTCACCGAATGTGGAGATTTTGTCTTAAACCAAAACATTATCATAAAATCATTAGTTCCACTTGGTCCTTTGTTGACCTGAGACATACCCAAGAAAAATGATAGAGAACAGTACTATCAGCAAAAAGTCATGTAAGGAGCCTTTAAATATTTTAAAAAACAAAACAAAACAAAATCTGAATACTCATGAGTTTTACCATAGTTGAATAACACGAAAACAAAAGATTTGTATATATCGATAAACGTATTTCTTAATTCTTTATTCACATGCATTCACCCAGTATCTTCCAAGGAGATTTTCCTTATTCACTTATTACTTTTCTCAACAGAATCCCAGAAATTCAACCAAAGCCTAAACAGATATAAATGGAATCCGAAGTCCTAAAGCCTAACTGCGTGATGCTTGAATTCATTGCATTCATGGAAACAATATATAAGCATGTATCAACACAAAAACCAGTACACAAAAAAAAAATGAAAAAATAAAAATTCGATTTAAGTTCATTTTTGTAAAGAACAGGAAATATTTGCAATTACAATTTCTGAAGACTCATGAAACATGACAGACTAAATTTTTCTAGAAAAACAAACAAAAAAGGGGCATCAAACACTAGACAAAGCCATTCGAAACAAAACTTCGAGAGATAATTTCCAATTCTGGTACCTCAAAATCAAGAATTTCCAAAAAAAATAAGTAATAAATTGATAAAAGTAGGATATGGAATTGTTCAACACTACAATTAATCGCAAGAGTAACCATAAATTATCTTTAAAAAAAGACAAAAAACCTTGGTTATCAGTTTCTGCAGTTCATCAAATTCAATGGCCGCTCAGTTCGAGGAATGGCTTCCAACTGTTTAACAAGTTCACTTAGCACTGGAGAAATCGCCCTCGTAATCAACGAAGTCGCATTCGAAATTGCAGCTGTAGAGTGGAGAGCCTAAATGGGCTGAGCTGGCCCGTTAGGGCTCTATGATGGGCTTCAAGGTCCAAGGACTTAGCCCGTTTACCTTTATTTAAAATAATTAGTGAATAACATTTAAGTGAAAACGGACATCAATTTTATAAAAAAAAAAAATTGTGTATAAATTTAAGTACTACATCTGTTTCACAGACTAAAAATACAAAACTTTCTTTGTATGTACATTTTACCAAAAATGTATTGTTTATGAAGTAAAATATTAATAAACCAATAAAATGTCACAATTTATTTAGATATATGTTATGAATTTCAATAAAACAATATCAAAGGAAAACTTAAAGTTACTTGAATTCAAAATTAGCTTTTGCAAATAAATGAAATAACCTTTTGTCAAATTAAAGTACTATGTAGAGGTAATTAGAACCACACTCGAGGAGAAAAATATCATTTTTTGTGTAACAAGACACTCAGAGTTACAAAATAATCAATTATTTATTATAATAGATCTTACATAATTTTTTTTCTTTTTTTTTCCCTAAAATTTAGCACATGAGAAATATTATTAAAGAGAAGAACAATAATATTTAGTATATATAGCGCGCTCCACACAAAAAAACTAAATTTCATTAGGGATGAGTTTAAATTCACAAATTTATTTTGCCTAAATCCAATATCTCATCTAAAATTATAAATTATTAGAAAATAATAATGATTTATTATTTAATAAAATAGATAATTGTAATTATCTAGAAATTCAAACCTCAAACTCCGAAGAATAATCACAGAAGAAGACTGATGGGTGAATAGGGTGAACAATTTGGGTGAATGGGAATTGGGGATTGGGGATTGGGGATAGACTATTGGTTGTTTCAACGCCCAAATGACAACTGTCTACTACTAATATTTAAATATTTGCAATTTGCATTATTATATTCAAAAAATACATAAACTTCAACATATTTCCATGCACACTCCACCACCATCAATATTAATTAATCATTCCTTATATAGCAAATAATGCATCATCACATGCAAATTAAACAACACTCACCAACTGTTCCATTATATTAATAATACTACTAAACAAAGTCACAAATTAAGGGGGAGAAGAGTAGACTTTTTTAAAATTTATTTGATTTTAATATGCACTGATTCAGATGATGTCTGACTTTAGTGCATTGCATCTTTATTAATCCTATCAAACTTTTTGAACAATCATACAAGAAATTTTAATGATCATCTGCATATCATTGATCTGCCATGGAAAATCTTTGCTTGTATCTATCCCCAGTTATCCTTTTGGCCCTTTATAGCATAACCCTTCATTTGCTGAACAAGCTGAGAAACCTTCCTCCCAGCCCGTTTCCAGCCCTCCCTTTCATTGGCCACATCTACCTGCTGAAGAAACCTTTCCACAGGAGCCTTTCTGAGGTCTCCAGGCGATATGGCCCGGCCCTCTTCCTAAGACTGGGCTCCAGGCCTGTTCTTCTCATCTCATCTCCATCTCTTGCAGAAGAATGCTTCAGTAAAAAGAATGATGTAATCTTCGCGAACAGGCCCAATCTCCTCAATGGGAGATACTTTGGTTACAATTACACAAGCCTTTCCTGGTCCTCTTATGGCGAGCATTGGAGGAACCTTAGGAGGATTTCATCGCTCGAGCTCTTGTCCTCTCACAGGATACAGGTGCTCTCTTATCCGGGCTGATGAAACCTTAAGCCTAGTTCGCAAGCTGTTTCATGTCACCAGGGAAGAGCCCGACAGAGTTTTAGAAGTCAAATCAGCTCTTTTCGAGTTAATGTTCAATGTCTTGACAAGGATGATCACTGGAAAAAGGTAGTTTTACAAAATTGTAGTGATTTGATATACAATTACAGGTTGGAACTTGATAATCAAGAACTCATAGATTTTAGGACTTAAATTTTCTTGGACAGGTATTATGGCAAGAATGTGGAGAACTCGAAAGAAGCCAAGATACTTGAGGAGATAGCAACTGAGACATCAAAGGTAGCATTCGAGACGAATGTCGTCGATTTCTTGCCTTTCATGCGGTGGTTTGGGTTCAAAGATGTGGAGAAGACGCTGATTTCGATACACGAGAAGAGAGACAAGTTTATGCAGAATGTGATAGATGACAACCGAAGAGTGATGGAAAACAATTATCCTTCTTCTCCCTTGTCTGAGTCTGCAATATCAGTTGAAGTAAAGAAGAAAACCATGGTGGAAGTGTTGCTGGACTTGCAAAGATCAGAACCTGAATATTACACAGATGAAACCATCAAAAATCTCCTCCTGGTAAGATATATCTTTTGGTGAAAAAAAAATAAAAATAATTAATAATTATATGATGTGGGATTGTGGGTGATTAAGTTTAATATGATCAACTGATACATATAATACCTTAATTGTGACAACAATCTGCTAATTGTTTGTGACTTTAGTTGTAGCAGTTCACTTTCTGATGATGTCAACGTTTTAGCACAATTATTTGTCTTGCTATTAGAAATAGATGCACCCAAATTATTTGTGTTGCATTATTGGCATTGATTCTCCATTTTAAGTAACTCGACTGCATGATAGATCTATTAATTATTTGTATACAGATATGACTTTTAGTATATATGCTTGGAATCTTGAAGTTTAGTGTGTAAGCAAAACTGTTCTCATCTAATGTCTGGTTTGGACTTTGGACATAATTAAATAAGTCTCCAATAAGTGAGCCTATATTTTTCTTATAAAGACACATTAGAATAATATAGGTTTGAGGACCAAATTTACGAATAAAATATTTTATATATTACTGATAATATTTTTTTTCCTATTTTTATTTCAAACTGTATGTTATTAAATTCATAAAATTTTCTTTTTCATTCTTGCACTAGATAATTTCTAACCAAAATAGTGATTTCAGGTCTTACTCCAAGGAGGATCGTCAACTTCAACAATCGCCCTAGAATGGGCATTTTCTCTGTTGCTCGACAATCCAGAAAGCCTGAAAAAAGCCCAAGCTGAAATCGACGCCCACGTGGGATTCAACCGCCTCATCACGGAATCCGACGTGGCGGAGCTGCCGTATCTCCGCCACATCATCCTCGAAACGCTGCGTTTGCATCCTCCGGTATCAATACTGATGCCCCACCGCTCCTCGGCGGAGTGCGCGGTGGGCGGCTTCAGAATCCCGGCGGGGACCATATTATTGGTAAACATATGGGAAATTCATCATAGCCCGAAAATATGGGCCGATCCAGAGAAGTTTAGGCCCGAAAGATTTGAGGGGTCTGATGGGAAGAAAGATTTGGGCTTTAGGTTTATTCCTTTTGGGTCGGGTAGACGGGCTTGTCCAGGTGAGAATTTGGGTATTTCGAATCTTGGGCTGGGCCTGGGGTCTTTGATTCAGTGCTTTGATTGGGAGAAGGTTGGGGAGATTGATATGAGCGAAGGTCCAGGAACGACGACGCCTAAGGTTCAACCCTTAACGGCTAAATGTAGCCCCCGTCCATTTATTGCTAATTTTCTTTCTTGAAATGTCACATATTATTGTTATTGCCTTCACTTGGTAACAAAATTTTGATTCTTTTTTTTTTTTTTTATAAGATGTTTCTTCTGTACACTTTATCGACTAGAACTTAGTGTGTATTGAAAGAGTTATCAATTGAGATGCTATTTAAAATTATTGATACGAAAAAATATCAAATTTAGCATGTGGCCAGCTACCGGCTCAATTGAGAATTAACTTTAAACGATGTCAAGATTTATTTATTTTCATCTTCTAAATTTTGTTTGAAAAATATATAATTTAATTAGGCATAATAGAATTTATGAAATTAGTTTAAACTAAGAAGATAAGAATCATCGAACAATTTTGGTTATTCAATAATTCCAAGCATTTAAAATAAAAACAATATCAAATTGAAAACAAATTCATATGATTTATTTCTTTTTGCCTGATGATAAATTGATAGGAACGATTGTCGATATATTAACATTTTCTAAAGAAGTCCAATTGCAAAAGAAATCAAAGAGTATCTAATGCAGAAATCATGCAAATATGCATATGCATTCTTTATATTTATTCAATAAAAAAACTTTTAAAAGGATCAAGATAAATAAATGTAAATGCAGTTCCAAAATTTGATTTAAGCTCAATTATTTTTGTCAATACCAGTCAGTTTGTGTTCAAATAGCTAACAATAGAAAGACTTTAATTAATCATAAGCAAGAAATCTTTACTTGTAATTTGTGTTTAAATAATCGACAATAAAACACCTTTCAACATGTAACAATAGAGTTACTCCATGAAAAGTCTAATTAAAAAAAAAAAAAACATGGAACATTTATTTATATCTCCATCAATCTGCACGATCAGAATAAAGTCAATTTACAGAAATATAATGGATCAAAATAAATTATTTTAAAACAAAAGATAGGACAATTTACATGATTGTGTCAAAATGAATTAGATAAAAACAATAGATAAGAAAACCGAAAGGACAATCATCTATTTGTTTGAATCGCCATGAATCGTCAACTCTTTCTTGCAAAGACAAGGCCAGGACTCTGTATGTGCAATTTGACTCGTTCGAATGAATGCTCACCTCTCTTGTAGGGCCAAAGGCAACAAGCCACTCATATTCTACCAGCTTTCCTGCATCTCATCCTCTTTCTGTGCAGCTGAGGATCATTTGAAGAGGCTAAAGTCCTTTGAGGACTCGTATACGTCTTCACGTACAATCGTGCATCAGAAATTTGATGGCCTCAAGCACTTTGAGTCTAATTAAAGAACTACTACTATTAATTAGGCATATATAAAATTACATATTGCCATATAAAAATTGAGAAGTCGTGGTGTTCTCTCTTTTGTAGTTTAATTTGGATTATTTTTTTAGTTTGATTTGGACTTTATTACATTAATTCTATTATAAATTATATTATTGCCATTAAAATTAATATATTAAAAGGGCATTTTAGTCCAACCAAAAATTAGAAGAAATATTCATATTTTTATAATAGTATAAATATAGATAAGTGATGGACAAAGTACTATGAGAAATTTAGATAAAATTGCACAATCAGTTTTCCTGAAAATGATCATTGCATCTAAGTTCTTTCACTAGGTGCAAAAAGTCATCAGACAAGATCACCAAAATCCTCACATGAACATTGTCCACTGAAAAATTTGTGCAGTCTCTTACTATCTCGAACAATTATTGTTCTCGACGTCAATATTGAGACGACTTTTATAAAATTATGGCAGTCCCTACACATGCTAATACTCTTGATAACCCGAATTTGTGAGTTGATTGATGTGTTGAGTAACCCAAAGGCAACTGCCAACTTTTCACTGTGATGAGCAGGCAAGGCTGTGGCTTCCTCCTTTTCCTCATCTACCATCTCTGAATTTGTCTCTACCTGATATCCAAGAGGTCTCGCTCTATCAAGGAAATCCTCCAAAAGTTTAGCAACCTCATCCGACTGATGTTTCTTGTTGCCGAATTTGAATGCATAAATCTTGTTTCGAATGCTAATCCAGCTCCAGTCTGTTATTTTATCGATCTTTTCATCTCTCATCATTTTTCTTATCCTCGAGACATCCTTCCATCTTCCTGCAGAGAGGTACATATTTAACAGTAAGAAATAGGTCTCGGAATCTTTTGGTTTAAGTTCAAGCAGTTGTTCGGCAGCATAAAAGCCTAACTCTAATTTCCCTTGGCTTCTACAGCCGGCGATCAAGATTGACCATATAAATTCATTTGGCGTCAAATCTGTCTTCTTGATAAAGTCAAAAGCTTCATCAATCTGACCTAACCTCACAAACATATCAACCAGGCATGCATGATGGTCCATCACAGGATTGATTTTGTAATCATTTTTCATCATGTCATAATAGGCTAATGCCGGGTCAACCATTCCAGCCTGACTACAAGCTGAGAGCACACCAACAAAGGTAATCTTGTTTGGTCTAACCCCTACAAGTCTCATATCCTCAAAAAGCTGTAATGCCTGTTGTGAGTGTCCATGCTGTGCAAATGCGGTGATCATGGTAGTCCAGGAAATTAATGTTCTTGTAGAGATCTCTACAAAAGCTTTGCTTGCTCCAGCAATACTTCCACATTTATTATACATGTTAACTAGGGCAGTTCCCACGACCATGTCAGACAAAAATCCAGTTTTTATTGTCTGAGCATGAACTTGTTCCCCCTGCTCCAAAGCCACTAAACTACTGCATACAGTTAATACACTTGAAAAGGTATACAAATCAGGTTTCAATCCTGATCTGTTCATTCGCAGGAAAATTTTAAGGGCCTCAATTCCACAGAAGTGGGCTGAAAGGCCATCCTCCGCAAGACTAGTCATTTCTGCATGGCCTGCAATCATAGCATTCCATGTAACTAAGCTGACGCTGTTCATTCCATCAAACAACTTCTTTGCCCCGCTGATGCACCCACTTTTCAAGTACAAATACATAATTGAATTTGTTACAGGTAAATCTGACCCATATCCAAGTTTTAAACTCAACGAATGAACCTGAGATCCCACATCCAGGGCCCGCATTGTGCAACACAAACTCAATACACTAGTCAAAGTGATCTCATTTGGCTCAACACCCTCAACAAGCATTTGAACAAACATATCCAATCCCATAGCAGAATTTCCATTATCCCCACAAGCAGATATAAGAGCAGTCCATGAAATCACATTCTTTTCCTTGATCCTATGAAACGCCTTATTTGCCATATCCAGACTACGACATTTGGAGTATAAGCTACAAAGTGCATTCCCAATGCTCGCATCATACTCAATATCATACTTTACGATGTATCCATGAATCTGCTTCCCAAATTCAATATCACACAAAGAAGAGCAAGCATTTAAGACAATTCCTAAAGTATAATTTGTAGGGTAACCCCCGACTTCCAACATTTCCTTGAAAACACTAATAGCAAACTCAGGCTGCAAATTATGAACATAGCCAGACATCAATGAAGTCCACGTGACAACGTTTCTTTTCGGCAAATTATCGAATACCCTTCGAGCACTTCCCATCATCCCACATTTGGCATATACATTGACAAGAAATGTCATGAGGAACAATTCTTCACAAAATCCAGTTTTTATAATGTGGGCATGAATGGATTCCACCCCTGAAACTGAATTCTTCTCTATACATTCTTGCAAAAGTGGAACGTAAGAAGATGATTCAAGTTTTCCGTTACCTTCTCTTATCAACGAAAGTGCTTCTCTGAATCCCAAACTGAATGAGTCAAAAGCTTTATCTAACTCTTTCGTGCTATAATTTTTCTACACTCCAGAAAAATTAAAAAGCTTGAGTATTATATATAACATATGCATTATAATATACATAGGAATACACAATTTGAGGTGAATACATATAAAGCTCTCTACCTTTTCAAATGGAAGAGAAGGAGAGGAGAGTTTCTTGAATTCTGGGTCGAGCCTGACTGTGTGGCCAACCACAACTGGAGGCAAGGAGGCCATGAAAACTGAATTGTTTTGCAGGAATTCTACATGTATTTATATGTGATTTCTTGCTTGATCAAATGTTTTGCGCTTGTGGATATTGAGTTGGAGTATCCGTTATCTGATGTGTTTGGATGAAATTTAGCTGTAGATCATCTTTCAGGAAATGGACGATAATCGTTTGGATGTGGCGGGCCTTGTCACCTGGGCCCTTGCGGGGAAATTATGTTGAGTTTGTCGAATCAAAGTAAATTATATGTCCAGTAAAACACTTGCTGTATTATTTACAAGAAAAACTAAATTTTAATTACAGTTGTTTAACAAACTAAATTAGTTTTGAATAATTTCATCAATCAGAACAAATTACTAATACATCCCAATCAACATTCGTCTGTGTAATACACATTTTGCAACCCTCCATAAACTACCCCAAACCTCAATTCTCACCACTATTTATTTACACACTGTTCCACTTCCACACATTATAACAGAGAAAAAATTTACAAAATATATACAAAAAATAAATTGCAAATTATTTCAAAGCTCCGATCGACGCAGTTTTAATATGGCAAAAAAGTAAAATAGACAAAAAAATTGGGGAGAAATTAAACAATGTGACACTTATACATACCTTTATAAAGAAGAAAATTTTACCATATAAATGATAATTTTCAAAAATTAACACTTGGAACCCTAAATTAAACCGAATAAGGGCTTGAATTCAAGATCAATATTTTCAGAAAATGAGGTGATAAGTTGGAAAGATAAAATTTATGTTGAGATTTGGGCCTATTTAAAATAAAATTATGAGACATTTAGCATAAATTCGTGCAACCTCTTCGTCTCTTCATCTCCCTTTCTTTAATGATGAAATCTGTTGGAAACTAATGGGGTCGCTGAAGACTTTGAAGTTTAAAATATGAGGGAATGATGGGCAATTCATGAACAAAGTTAATACTGTTAAACTTTATAGAGTTTTTAATTACACGGGATATTTTGGATTATATTTTTAATATAGGGTTTTCTTTTCATATAAAACAGGAACATTTTATTCATTTTACCCCATTTTTATGACTTTGCAAAACTTTAAGTCCATTTCTTTTGTTTTAGGTTCTAGATACTAGTTGTGATAATCATGAACATTGTTTGTGCCTATGATGTTTGAGACATTTCCGCAGAAAATGATGTGTTCCACGTTCAATGTTTGAGGTTTGTGGTGCTATTAGATCTTTCAGTTAATGTCATTGATATTTTAAGGATACATTATAAAAATTATTTATCTTTTCAAATTTGAAAAGAAAAAAAACCCTCCAATTAATGAATGTTAACAACCTGACAAAAAAATATATTAGATGTCTATTTTGCGCTTGCTCTTCATTTATATTCAATATATATATATATATAAATTATAAGTTATAAATAGATAATTTTGCCCCTCTTAGTCTTTTAAAATGATGATTTATTGAATCGACATGAGAGTCCAACTGTATTGCCAAAATTCATGTTGTATATTTGAAATAGGTTGACTTCTTTACTTCTCTCATGTACATGCCGAGCCCCTTTTCTCCTCATCCTAAACAAAAATATAGGATTTGTGCCAACAGTTCATCACGAAATAAATGAGTCACTTAGTAGGGATCGCTAACTAATCTAAATCACTATCTAATACAAATCTAATATAATAGAAAATACTAATATAGTAGAAAATAAATGTCTTTTATGTATATTTTTCTTTGTTCGTTGCAATCGCGGGTTTTACGCAATTGATCACATTAGATAGATATTCCTTCAACAGATATAGATTATTAAAAGAATTTTGGATATCTACCAAAGTACAAAAGCCAAAAATTTTCAAAAAATAAATTTATATTCGAAAAGTGCACAACTGCATAGATAAGCTCAAATTAACCCGTCGATTTAGGACCCAATTCGAATGGGGTGTTGTGAGGAAGGAGATGAAGCTGTTGTTATGTTTTTTCTCAATTTCTTAATTTGTTATATTTCTTGCCAATTATTAAGAATTTAAATATATTGTTTAAAACTATTTTCTTTATTTTATTTAAATTAGAACATAGATATATATTTTTGCCCTTAAAATATAAAATTTTGTTTATATTTGAGCATTATTTAGTTTCATGATGTATAATTGAGCAAATTTAAGCATTAAGTTTGCTCAATTATTAATATTTAAATATTATTGGATTTTTTTTAAGTTATTTTGTATTTTTGTAAATTGAGAAATTATTTAAATATATTTACTAAACTATTTTCTAATTTTTTTAAATTTGAAAGTTTATTAACTTTTGAACACTTATTTAACTTTTTGATAAATAATTTAAAACTATTGTAAATTTGTAGTGCAAACTTTTTCTATTTACTTAGTTTTGATTTTATTAATGATAATAATACAAATTATACCAAATAAATTTAAAATGCACTTTATTTAAAAATTATATAAAATATACTGGAGAAAGTTTAATAAACAAAGTAAGTATATTTTGACAATAAGGACCAAAAAATACTTTTAAAAATGCAAAAAGAAAAATTAATAAATTACAATAATTATTAAATATTTAATAAAAATAGAAACAATAACCCTAAACTACATTATTTTATAAATATTCAACTTTTAACAATTACGTTTCTGTAAAATTTAAAATATTACATATACTCCCAATGGCTACATTTTGTGAAGAGTTAACGACAATGTAATTTGTAGAATGGATACAAAATGAATGCAAATGCCAAAGGTAGTTTTTATGATTCAAAAGATAAGTGAGTTTATTTTATAAAGAGGTTAAAATTTAAAAATAATTTTATAATTTACCCTATATATTATAGTATTATGGATTCAATAAAAATAGAGTGATATACTAGAGATATGTGTATATGTTCTGTATAAGAAAGTTTTTTCCTTATTTGATACCCTTTAAAGTTAGCACCTTTTCAGACAAAAGAGGTTAGAATTATAATTAGCACATCTGAATAAAAGGACTTCGGTGCTAATAACTTTGAAAAGAAAAATAAAATTTAGAATTACAATGAAATTTGCAATTTCTTTAAATTTTGTGAAAGGGTTTGGGACCATAGAGATTTATATAGTATACTTGAATAAAAGGGTTTTGGATCATAAAGTAATGATTTTTAAATTAGGGTTAAGGATTTTGATTAATATGAGGTTAGCATCTCTATAGAGTTATTTTTCCAGAAATTATTGATTTTTGCAAACTTTATTGTTTGTTTTTTATTTACAATGCCTTGCAATGGCATTTTTGCGATTTTCTGTTCACCAACAGATTAGTTAGGGGCAATTCATGTTTTTTTTTTCTGCACAACAACGAATATATATAAAAAAACATTTGTATATGTATATATAAAAAATAATATATATATATATATCTCCATATAAGTATGTCTACAAACTACATATTCCTTCTATGTTTACAAAAACATACTACGTACAGGTAGTGTAATACGTAGTACATATACATATAAATACATATGTTTACATATATGTATTATACATGTAATATGAGTATATATACATACTTATTTTATTAGTTTAAAGAATGCAGTGCATATTATTTTTATATTTATAGTTTACATAAATGTTTTTATAAATTTATGGGACGTGAACAAATATAATTATGCTTACATAGTGTACATATATATACTTGTTTTTATGCATATACACTTTTTCATGTGTTGCCCTGAACTTGTCGTACATGTATATGAATACACATATATGTGAATAAATATGTATACGGATTTACAATTTGAAAAACCAATGTGTAATTAATAAAAATCTTATTTTTATGGAGTCGTATATGCATATGCATGTATATACATACATACACTAATGTAAGTACATATTTTTTTTCTTTTAATTTTGTAAAAACGTCCATAGAATTAATATCAAGCACAATACTTTTTGTTCATTGATAAATATTTAAAAGTGTACAATTGATTATGATTTATAAACTTATTTTTACTTTAAAATTGTTATTAGAGCTCTCAATTAAAGATTTTTTGTGTTGTAGGAATAAAATAGGAAATCAACATAAAAAAATATTTTGAAAAGTTTTATTTTCTTTTGTGCAGAATTTTGAGAAACTATGTAACTTTTGATTCCAAAATAGTTTTGGGTTAATTCTTGAAACTATGGAATTATAACTCATTCATCTATAAATTCATTCAAACTTTGGATCACATACTAAATGTATAAGGATCAAAGAAGTTGGATTACAAATAATTGTATAAAATGGATCACTAAAAATTCGAATCAGAGTTAAATCCAGTCCTGACCTATTTTACCAATTAGGTCATATCTTTTAAATCAAATTGATTTATGCTAAAGTTTTGATATATTATACACAAGAGATAGATAAACAAATTTTTTTAAAATAAGATGATAAAAAAATATGTCAAAATAGTTAATAAATATGCTAAAATATGCTGCTGATGTTGAAGGATAGCTCTTGAATATTATTCGGTAATTTGATCATACCTCCCTTATTCGAAAATCAAATTTAACAAATGATATATGCAAATATATCATCAAATAAAGATCTACAATTTTTATTCTTTACCCATCATTAAAATCTGATTACATCTGGCTTGAAAATTCAATTTAATCGAGCAGGTAAAAATTTAGAAGATTTGATATAACAACTTACTAACTCTTGACAACTAGCATACCACTTGATTGCTTAGCTCCTCCTTTATATGTTTGGCCTCTAGCATGCTCTAAACACTATAATAGGCCAAGTATTAGCTTGTAAGAGTGGGGGAGGGGTAGAGGGGAAAAGAAAGTTTTATTTTGGTATTTTTTTAGACTAAGTTTTCTAGTAATAATGTAAGTTTTCTATTAGTAATAAAAATATATTCTCTAGTTTCTCTTTTATATTTAATTTTTTCTACTTTCAGTATGTCTTTCTAAATTTTATTTTGTTTAGGGGAAAGAGTGAACCTTTTGATGGAGGAAGAAGAACGATTATGAAGGTAGAAAATATTTAAGTGTATTGTATTATTGTTTTAATTTTTTATCTAAACATTACTTATTTTATGGTGATTCTTGATTTATATATCATTAATGACACAATAAATATTTGGGTTCATTTAGCTAAACGTTTGGTTTTACTACACTAACCGCTAACGTGAAACTTTGATTTATTGTACAATAAAAGTGTACATAAATACTTGATCTCATAAATAAGAATTTGCAAATAGTATGACAATATCATGATTATCCTATTGCATGAGCTGTTTGATAACATCTTTCATTATAACCTTTATTATGTATGGATTCCAATAATATCGATTAAAAGAGGTAAAAAGAATAAATAAGTTCCTTTATCCAAAACTTAACAACGGATTCGTGTTGGGTTAGCTATAATTGTAGGGGCAAACGTAATGAAAAATTAATTTTTTTATCAAACATAAATATGTATATCCCCTCGATTCGAAAGTGATTCTAACGATAACGTTTATTCAAGTAAAAATATAAATAAATATTAAATTCAGATTATACATTTCTCATACTCTGGTTGTTGTAGGGAATGAAGCAATCAATTGCTTATCCTGAACTTTCGGAACTCGTAGGGATCCAAGTGTCTCCCCTTTATTAGATCTATAATATAAAAAAACAACACAAATTAAATAGATTCGCTAGTATCCTTTTAATTATTTATTAATCTAGATCTGAAGTAAATTTTGTCTTTTGATCCAATTGATGGATCAAGAACAAACTTTCAAAAATAATAAAGATTGATTCTTTAAATTTTTGAAACTTGAATATAAAGAGAATATCAAGAAACTAATTTTCTTTTAAAGAACAAGAAAATCAAGATTTCAAGAAAATATTTTTTTTTTCTTTCTTTTCTTTTCTTTTCTTGGAGAGAAAAATAGAAGACTTAACAAAATAATTTTTGCTTATTATCATAACTAATTTTCGGCCATCCCTATTTATAGGGGGTGAAATTTTGCTATTATTCCAACTATTGAAATGTTTGTCAATTTTGAACTATTTCAAAAATTTATCTTAGAAAGATTCCAAATCTTCCAATAATTCTTCTATCTTTCTCTCTCCTATGTATGTGGACTTATTTGAAATTACATTAATCATCAAAATTATCTACATATATTCTTGATATTAATTTGAACTCTTCAAATAATTATCAAAATAGATATATATCAAATATATATATCATAAGTATATTTATATATTAAATAAACCCTAGTGGTCGATTTTTATCCCATAAAAATCAATCACTACATTTATTTATTTGTAAATAAGTTAATTAAATAAATTATATTTATTTAATTTATTCTCTTCATATTTTAGTGGGCTTCTTAAGTAATTCATATTAATTTTTGGGTTTGGATTTAAAAAATTCACAAATCAATCTAATTGATTTAATCCCAAATTAATCAATCCAATTGATTAATTTAATTTACTCCATTTGTATTTTTCAATCAAATTAGGTCCAATTAAATAATCTAATTACTTAATTGAATAATTTAATTTATCTATTAAATTAAATATAACTCTTAATTAATTAATTAATCAATATTAACTAATTAATTCACAACCATTGGATAAATCCCAAAATTAGAAATATTATTTTCCATAAAGATGTGTGATCCTCTTAGGTTCATTACTAAATTAATAGTGGGCTTGCAATATTTGCAACTTATGAATAACAATTATTTCAATTATTAATCTAATTAATTAATCCGTTTTGGAATTAACTCCTTAATTTCAAGAACCTCGCTATCCATGAAAATACCTAGTAAGTAATCTTGCCAAACTAGTTTTAGGTGAAATAGAGAGTAAATCTATTTCAATTGTGAGAACAATTCACGTACGATCCTTTCAACAGCTAATCTCCTGATTAAATATAGGACATGGATTATAAGTCAAAATTCCAAATAATTTAATAACTGTGATCCCATTTTAAGTTTTAATGATTCATGATTAATCATAATTCATCCTGGCTTGGCCAAGGAAATTGGATCATGAACTATAAATCACAAACCTCCATGCACACCAATGCAACACCCAACATACTTCATTTACAATTGTCAAGCAATCAGAAGGTATATCAAAGTGTTGCAGGATGCACACATGGCTACCATCGTACCTCAAGTCATAGGACTAGCAGTGTACTATTACAACACAGAAATTTTTATTTCGACAGGCAAAGCTCCAACTAAGATTTCTTGCAGGCCATGTTTGATGTACTTATTTCCTAACAAGCACTCACATATATGTACTTGCATCTCTACGCTAATGCAAATGAAATGCATCATCCTCGTCTCACGAGTATACATTATATTTGTGAGTCTTACTGAGCTATTTGATATCTTATTTCAAAAAGCTTTCGACTTAGAACTTATTTAAGACCAAAGCCTTAGAAGCATGTTCCATGATCACCATCATATGTGCGACCATGCCCCGTAGCTAAATTTAGTTTAAGAACTTTATCTAATGTGCAGAAATCAAAGATTCATAACATTAGATAAAGAAAATATCTTTTTATTAATATGATTTCCAATAAGATTATCTTTACAAAAGAAAATAGTACAATGCACCCAATTCAATTGGGGCGTTGGGCATCATACTCTAACAATCTCCCACTTACCCATCTCCAATTACCCATGTATTTAAGGCCCATCTTCTCAAATTGTCCGTCAAATATCTTTTATGCCAAGGGCTTAGTAAGAGGCTTTGCTATATTTTCAACTGAGGTAACTCGATCCAAAATGACATCGTCTTTATCAATAATCTCTCTAATCAAGTGATATCATCTTATTATGTGTTTGGATCTTTAATGAGATCTTGACTCATTTGCTTGCATAATAGCTCCAATGGATAGAACTATACCCAACCATTGGATAAAATTTCTTATCCAAACAGCTTCTTTTGTTGCATCTGATGCAACAATATATTCAGATTCAGTGGTAGATTCTACAGTTGTATCTTGCTTGAACTTCTTCCAACTGACTACACTACCATTCAGAGTGAATATGTATCCAAATATGGATATTGAGTCATCTATATCAAATTGAAAACTAGAGTCTGTATATCCCTCCAATTTTAGTTATCCATTTTCGTATATCAAAAAGACCTTCCCAAGTACTTGAGGATCATCTTAACGGTTCTCCAGTGTTTTTTTCCTGAATTGGACTGATATCTGCTCGTGATACTCAGAGCATGTGCTATATCAGTCATTGTATATAACATTACATACATTATGCTCTCTATTACGGAAGCATAAGGTATGCTAACTATCATTTCTCTCTCTTCAGATGCCTTGAGAGACATAAGCTTAGAGAGTGAAACCCATGACTCATAGGCAGGAATACTCTCTTGGATTTCTCCATGCTAAACTTTTATAGCACTTTATCTATATACATGGATTGGGATAGTACGGTCATCCTTTTGGATCTATCTCTATAGATTTTTATCTCTAGGATAAAAGATGTATCTCCCAAGTCTATCATGGAAAACTGATTGGATAACCAAGTCCTTGTTGACTGCAACATCCTTATATCATTCCCAGTTAGTAGGATGTCACAACGTAGAGCACAACAAATATAATTGTACTCCTACTAACCTTCTTGTAGACACATGGTTCATCCGAGTTCTTATAACCGGATGTTCTAACTCCTCGAAACTTATTTGAATCCATAAATAGATTTTTAGAGCTTGCAAACTTTTTGTTCATTCCCACTGGATATAAAGTATTCTGGATGCTTCATATAGATCTTTTCCTTAATGTTTTCATTAAGGAAAGTGGTCTTCACATCCATTTATCATATCTCATAGTCATAATATGCAGATATGGCCAGCAGTATCCGAATGGATTTAAGTATCGCTACTGGCGAAAAAGTTTTCTTATAATTAATTTCTTACTTCTAACTATAACCTTTTGCTATCAATCGTGCCTTATAGGTTGCTACCTCTCCATCTACTCCAAGCTTCCACTTGTAAACTTATTTGTAGCCAATGGGAACAATTCCCTATGGTGAGCCCACCAAGGTCCATACCTCGTTGGAGTACATGAAGTCCATCTCGGATTGCATAGCTTTTTGTCATTTCTCTGAGTCGATGTCAGATATCGCATCTCCATAGCTTCTTGGATCATTATCTAAGGGGAGTCCCTCTTATTTGTTCTCTAACAACAAGTTGTACCTATTAAGTATAATTGAGACCCTTTCGGATCTTCAAAGAGGTTGTGCCTCAGAGGGCCCAGTATTAGCTGGTGTGTTATCTACTATGACAATTGGGGCGTTCTATGGTTCTTGAATTTTTTCAAGTTCCACGACTTTGCCACTTCTCTCTAAAAGAAATTCTTCTTCAAGAAATGTGGCATTCATCGAAACAAACACTTTTTGTTTTGAGATATCATAGAAATAGTTTCCAATAGACTCCTTTGGATACCCTACGACTTACATAAGTTGGATCACATATCCAACTTATCTCCCACTTGTTACGTCATATAAGTAACACACCCCCATACCCTAAAGTATTGTAGGAATGTGTCTTTCCACACCACATCTCATATGGTATTTTGGGCACAACTTTAGGTGGCACCCTATTTAATAGGTATGCCTCCGTTTCCAAGGCATAGCCCTAAAATGAAAGAGGCAATATAGTGAAGCTCATCATAGATCGAACCATGTCCAACAAGGTTTGATTCCTGTGTTCCACAACTTCGTTGAGTTGTGGAGTAATAGGATGAGTCCATTATGAGAGAATCTCATTATCTTTTAGATAATCTAAAAACTCCGTACTTAAGTATTCACCTCCTCAATCAAATCTAAGAATCTTTATACTTAAACCAGTTTGTTTTTCTACTTCGGTTCTGAATTCTTTGAACTTTTCAAATATTTCAGACTTGTACCTTAAAAGGTACACATAACTAAATCTAAAGAAGTCATTGGAAAATGTTAAGAAGTAGTTATAGTTCCCTGGGCACTAACATTTAGTGACCCACATATATCTATATGGTTCAAATTCAATAGATGCTTGGCTCGCTCCACTTGTCCAATAAATAGAGATTTGGTCATTTTTTCTTTGAGGCAGGATTCACATGTTGTCAGTTCTTGCTCGTTCTTAAGATTAAGCAATTGTGCCAACTTATTAATCCTTTTTCTCAAAAATATGTCATAATCTTGATTGTCATAAGCTCTTGAAACTGTGATTATCTATTTTTTTTTCTTTTGTTGAATTTCGAAAACTGGGTTAGAGAGTAACAATATATAAACAATTCATCAAAGAACCCGAATAGATAAAATCAGAACGTTTGAAAATAGAATAATTTTCATTCTCAATAGTAAATCTAAAACCTTCTCTATCCACAACTGGAATAGAGATAATGTTCTTAATAATATTCAGAATAAAAGATAATTGTTTAAAACCATTACAAAACTATTCTCTAAAGCTAGATTAACAGTCCCTATAACTAATGCAATAACTCTTGCTCCATTCCCTATTCTAAGAACCATCTCTCCTCCATCTAACTTCCTACTTTTTGTCATCATCTGTAAATCATTGCAGATAAATGAGCCATAACCGGTATCTAATACCCAAAAAGTATTGTTAACAGACAAGTTAACTTCAACAAAATATATATCTGAACTCTTCAGGCTTGCAAGGTACTCCTTGCAATTCCTCTTCCAGTGTCTTTGTTTGTCGCAGTAATGGTACTTGTCATTGGCTTGAAAAGAAACCTTCTTGACACCACCACTAGCCTTCAATTTGTTGGGTTTAGAGAAACCTTTTCTTTTCTTCTTTCCATTCTTGGGCTTTTTAGCCTTTGATCCGGAAGAAAATCCAATAAGCAGAACCAGTTTGTCCTTTTCCATGATGGACTCCACCATCTTTAACATGTTTACAAGCTCAGCGAGACTAGTCTCCATGTTGTACATATTAAAGCTGACAACAAATGTGTCAAATGATGGAGGCAGAGACTACAACAGAAGGTTCGTATAGAGTTCGTTCTCCATAACGACTCTAAGGAACGCCAACCTGTTAATGTGGGCTATCATCTTCAATCCATGGTTATAGACTAAAGAGCCCTCAATTATACGATATTTGAAAAGCTCTTTTCAGATCTGATATCTCATTTACCGAGTTCATTCACCATACAAATCTTGTAGATAAAGGAAGATCCCATAAGCAGTATCTTGATCCTCATTCTACCTCTGCAGTTCATTTGACATCGATGCCAATATGTAGCATTGAGCCTACAGATTGTCATCTACATGACGTAAGTAATCTGCATAAGCCTCTAAAGCAATATCCTCCGGAGGAATCGAATAAGGCACGACGTAGAGGACATACACCATCTTCTCAAATTGAAGAACTATCTTCAGGTTTCTTAGCCAATCGACAAAGTTAGGTCTAGTTAATTTATTTTGTTCAAGGATTGTTGCAAGTGGATTCTTTGTCATTTTAGTAGAATAATCTATAAAACATGCACGAAGCAGAAAATGAGTAAACTATGGAAAAATTATATTCATTTAATATAAGTTCTTTAATATTAAATGTCTCATAATATTTTCTTCGAATTCCATCACCCTAATGGAATTTCAGGAAATTGAATTTCCTAGTGAGCTTGAGGTCCAACGAAAATATTTCGCACCCCAATTTTATGAGTCCATAAAATATTTCTATCGACAATCAACTCTTTGATAATTGTATCACTATAAGTTGTTTTGTCTTACTTCTTCCTATATATCCCAATTTTATAAGTTCATATGGTATTGAGTGTTAAACAATACCCATTAAACATTCGTGTAGATAGAGCATCAAGATGTCCCACGACTCATGGCCAACATAATGATGATTTCATCCTACGAGCATCTCAATACTTGGCAGAGATCACAACATTCCAACACAAGACCACCCCACGACTCATGGCCAGTGATCAAATGCGGTAGTAGTCATAATGTCTCTAACGTTGATGGTAAGCATGGAACGATATGGTCTATTTGAGCCAAAAATGGATCTAAGGTCAGTCTAAGGGTAATAAAATAGAAAAGAACCTATTTTATTAT
Organism: Paulownia fortunei; assembly: GCA_019321725.1. NCBI lineage: Eukaryota > Viridiplantae > Streptophyta > Magnoliopsida > Lamiales > Paulowniaceae > Paulownia > Paulownia fortunei. Next base: position 650,591 of record JAGSPU010001569.1, on the reverse strand, counting down.
ATAATTGTATCCCATAGAAACATGGACCTTCTTTGAAACTTCCTTCTTGATTTTTCTTCGTATTTCAAAAAAAAATAAAAATCTCACCATCTATTCTACTCATTTTGCAGAAAATTAAATAATTTACATAAATAGAATAAGAGGCTCGCAAGTCCAATTTTAAAATTCAAAAACATTAAATAAAATCAATCATATTGGTCCAATGACTTATGATCATTTCATACATGTTCATAATTCACATCACATGTAATTAACAAAATATGTAAATTTACTAAGTTATTAAAACAATTTTTGACTTGGGATAAATTTTAATTGCTTAAAAATTAATTTTTCTTTGAAAATTAATTTTTAGAAATAATTAAAATTAATATTTAATTTTAATATTTCAGAAAATTAAAAATTCGAACCCCAAAAAATGATGCAACGAGTAACACGAAGGCTACCCGTCGCGTGTGCACGCAAGCGCACATTGGATTGGAAATAGAGAGGATTTACTTTTTTTATAGGTAACAAAAATTCATTCTTCATGAGAAACACTACTTTCACTTGGATATCAAAGAAAGAAGCCTATTGTCACACTCTCAACTTGTAAAGCTGAGTATTTTGCGGCCACATCATGCTTATGTCATGCAGTTTAGTTTAGAAATTTGTTGATGGAACTAGACATGCCACAAAAAGAGCCTACTAGGATTTGCATAGATAATAAGTCAATTTCTTTGGTAAAGAATCCAGTCTTCCATGACAAAGCAAGCAATCTTGATACTTGTTATCACTATATAAGAGAATGTGTTACAAAAAAGAGAGCACAGCTAAAGTATACGAAAACTCAAGATTAAATATCAAATATCTTTACCAAGCCATTCAAGAGCGAAGACTTTGTCAAGCTTAAGGTAAGAGATGGATGTTTGTCGACGAAGATCAAAGAGCAGAAAAAAGATAAATTGGAGTGCACACAAATATCAGTTTTTTTTTTAATTATTTTTCTAATCTTAATTATAATGAAAAAGGTGAAAATTATATGATTCCATTTCCTTTTGAATATCAGTAATGAAGGATGATAATCACAACATGGCCCAATTATGCAAAGAACTAATGGGCCTAGACCTGATAATGCCTTCAGCTTTGCTTTCTCAGAAAAATTAAAGGCCTCAACATTATTACCCAAATCATGACAATGTTATAAGCCCATTTCTTTTAAGTCCACAAGTGGGGGCCACATGCTCTTCATTCATTACCACTAATTGCAAAAATTTGGTGTGTGAATTAAACAAGAAGAAAATATTTTGTTAGAAGCCTTGCCTTCAACATTTTCCTTGGTGTAATGCGATTATATGTTAGTGGCAGGAACTTCTTTGGTGCTTCAACTCAATCACGTTAAGAATTATTGAATATTGCATGGAAATAGCATCCACGTCTAAAAAAGCAGATACTTGACAAAATGTATTGGGCTATGAGTAAAATGGTTGGATCGATGAATTCTGTTTTAATTGTGTAAGAAAGTGAACGACTTATTTTTTTTAAAGTGAATTTATAGAAATAAAAGAGAATAGAAGTGTATAATATATATTTTTTGTAGATTGAATGGAATAGAAATGTGTATATCTATCATTGATTCTACATCCTAAGCTTTTAAAAAATTATTAGAGCATTGCATTTGAAACATAACTAAGCATACAGTTGGAGATTGAGATTATTGTACTTGAATTGGAGGGACCAACTATTATAAACACAGTTAAAAAATTGAAACTACAAGATATAAATGTTATGCCATGTGGGGGTGGGGGAGGGGAGCCAGGCCCCTCCTAGCCCCACATCTTTCCATGCATGAAAGCAAGCATAACTTTATAGAGGATGATTGAAAGTTGGTGAAACAAATAGCCTGGGTTTGAGGGTTTGTATTTTTCCCATTTACACAGACAGCAAGTTAAATGTGAGGCTAACAAGAACAGCAAAGAGTGAGGGAGGCAGAAGGCAGAAAGTGGGGATAATGCAATGGGACACCAACAACAACCATGTGACTACACAGTCAGAAATCCCATCACAGTTTCACTGTCTTCTTCTATTCAAATTTCAAATACAAACATATTAAACTGGCCTCCCTCTGGGCTGGATATTCCACTCACAAAATTATTGTAAAACCCTTTTGTTTTTTATCTATTTGTATTCTACAGTCAAGTACAGATTTGAAATTGCAATAATTTTTAGCAATCTGTGCTATACTCATCAAATAGTTCTGATCTTGCACTATTGTTTAGATTAAAGCATAAAAACTCAAGCACGTTAAATAAATAAGTAGTAAAAACTGAAAATTTTGACTTAGAACTTGATATTTTAGAAAATGTAGAATAAATTAATTATGAATTAACCTTGGAGAGTTCAATAGGAAAGCGCATTGCTTCAAATATGAAATAAGTTGTTCAAGATTATTTAGGACTGTAAAAGAAAAATGAGATAAATGTATATGCCATCAATATGAATAATTTTCTTTCCAGATTCATAAAATTGTTCAAAATATGATTTGGAAACCTACTTCTACAATAAATGAGTAAATGACACTTTACAAGAACAGTTGCAACTTTAATGTAAAGCAATTGAGAAGACAGAGCGGAGAGAACAGAGAGCTAAAGCCGCCATTTATGGTGGGGCAAGAGTCCAAAAGACAAATGCCTAATATAAGCATCTATATACTTCTACAAACAATGACTCTGTAAACCAAAGGAATGTTTTAGAGAACCACAATTTTATTTAACTTCCTATATATTCCTCAAATGTTTTTTTATTTTTCAAACATGATCTGACAGAAAAAAAAAAATATTTAAAAAAAAAAGTAGACAAAGAAAAGGTGTTTTCTTCAGTTCCTACGAAATTTTACTTGATTTGGGTACTTCAAAAAAATCCTTAAGACACAAAAGAAGTGTTTATATTGCTTTGAGTGACAGAAAAAGTTCAAGGATAGAAGATGACAGGAAGAGACAATGGAGATGCAAAATGGAGGTGAGTTTCTTAGAAGTTTATTGCATTTCTATCCTTTTCTCCCCATCTGTGTGTGTAAAATAAAATTTGATGCCTTTTCTTAGTGACAATAAAATTGAAGGAGAAGATAGGACAGTGAATTGTTTAGAGGGAGATTGCTTGCCGAGAGAGTGGCTTCAAGAAATGCAAGAGGGGAGGCAGAGCATTTGGGAAACAAGGTATATTGTGTGAATGTGCACATCAAATAGACTTGAACACATCTCTATCTTTTGATGAAGTTGAATTTGATTGTGACACATCTGTTTTCCCTTTATCCACACTTAAGGTTCTCTCATTTCCAACTGAATTTTCTCCCTTTTTTGAATGTCTCTAAATCACAGTTGTTAGAACTGGAAAACCTGTTAAAGGAAGAGGCAAAATCAAGAAACAGGGCTGAAAAGAAGCTGAAGTTCATGATGAAGAGGCTTGAATCCTTGAATATTTCGTATGTCACTGATGAATCAGAACACTCAGGCTTGTTGGACAAAAGTGACATTTCCTCTGTATCATCCAGAGATTCATCAAGCACCAAAGAACCAGAAAAAAGTGAAAATCTGAAATGAATATCTCCACAATGTGTGGAAGTCAAAATCAAGGGAGAATGTTAAATCCCCAAAAGGGTCTGCAAATCTACAGAAAAATGATTCACAACTTAGTTTATTGAGTCTCAGTCATGATAGTTCTAGTTCAATTTCTGCATTTGAAGTCAATTTGCCTGAACTCAAAGGCCAGGAATCTGAAATGGGGTCAAATGAAAATCCAATGTCGTCAACAGTCTCAGATAATTTAGAGCAAAATGTTCCACAAAATACCACAGTTGAGGATTCTTTAACTTCTGCAGGTGAACCACATTCTGAAAATCCAAGCCAGCTGAAGTCAAATCAAAACTATAACGATTCATCGACAGATGAGCAGAGGTGAGCTGCTCAAACTTATATTTCATTGCTTTTGCATGCTTATCTTTCTATACTGTTAGCATAAGAATTCCTGAAGGCCATTGAGATCTAAACTTGTGCATTTCTCGTTCTAATTGAAGCTTATATTGTGATACTTAACAGTCCATACCTCTTTTAGTGTTTTGATCACTATCCGTTGAAATTTTCCCCTGAGCCAATAATAATCGATTAGTTCACTTCAATAACTATGAAGTTGTGTGCTAATAGTTTGAGGGGTTTCTTTTTTGGTTTGAACAATTATTTCTTAGTTATACTTGTGCTATTTGTTTTCTGATAGAGATTTCACCAATCATAGCGTTGAACCATCTACTGAAGAAGGGCTTAACCAAGAAGATGATCAAGATCCCAACAACCACTTAGACAATTCCATGGCTTTAGTTCCTGTTGATACGCCACAGAAAATTCAGACCATTGATCCAGAAGTTCTTGATGCGACAGTGAAAGAAGTGCTTGATGCATTAAGGCATGCTAAAGAGCAACTTCAAAATTCAATGGAGAGAAGGCGCATGAGCATGATTAAAGTTGGTTAGACTAATTTTCATGCACATTCATTTGCCTGAGTACACAGCATAGATTGTTTGGTTTTTGTGTGGAGGGCTTGAATTGAATAAATGGCTCAAATTCATTTATGCACAGATTTTTAAACTAATGACAAACTTCTTGAATTGTGCTTACTGTATGGGATTCTCCATCTAACCTGGAAAATTATCCCAACATAGAAATGCAGTTGAAGTTTTTGTCAGATGTTATGGTTAAAACATAAAGGAGTTTGCTATTGACCAGAGAAGCCAAAGCATGTAATGCATTATAACCTATTTACAACTGCTTAGTCATGTTTCATGAAAGTTAGATGAATGACAAATTTTGATCAAGTCCGCACTCCACTTTAATGTTTGTTGTTAGACAATTGACAAGATTGTCAATTTGTTAGTTAATGAAAGAATGTTGTGTGTTATTATAATGTTGTTGTATATAACGGTAAGCAGGTTCTTTCTAGAACTGAGAGTTCAGTTCAAGCGTATTATAGATCAAACTCTTTCAATTATTGTCAAGCTTGTTGTAAAGCCAAAGCTGCTTTCCTTAGATAGGGCTTATCGGTCAGTGAAGCAAGTCTTATGGTCCAAATAGAGTACAGAGCCTACACTTTCGGAAGATAGAGAAGGAAGACCAAACAGAGCTTGAGACTGAGAGAAGGAACGAATATCGCTAAAACCGAGACTCATTATCGAGATAGGGGACTCAGGTCAAAGAGATTAGATAGACGAAAAGTGTTGTCCCTAGTATGGAGAACAAATCCTATCTCTGATCTCTCTAGTTCCTGAGAATATAGATAGCTTCTTCCCTTTCTTTTACGCCTTATTAGTTATGAAAATAAAACCTAACCGACTTGATCGATTCAGTGTTTGGATTAGGTCCGAGTAGAGAACAAGTAAGGTCAGTAAGTTTTGAATTTTAGCCTTGTTATAATAAATATACTGTTCAATTTGTTCATATTTATTTGTAGTGGAAATATTGAATGAAAATAATTGTTCTTTCACTTATGGTGTATCGCCATCAATCATATACAAGTCTTTTTTTTAATTTTACCTATTTTTACTTTTGTATTTCCTAAATAACTTAATTAGTTTTCTAAAATATTTCTTCAAATCTCATTTTTTATATCTTGTTTATGTAAGAATTCAAGAAGGATGTCATGTGTAGTGCTCCAAGTAAGCTTAATAACCTCTTAACATTCCAAATTGCCCTTGCTTTCAACAACAAAGAGTAGCAGCACATGAACATGATGCAGCAGAAGACATTCATGAAAAAAGTGTGTTCTCTGCCTCAAAGCACTAAAACAATGAGTAAGACTCTCTCAGTCAAATTCAGATTTTTGCCTGTGAAACCAAAAGAGAAAAGTGAAAAGAGGGTGAAACCAACATGCTTCCTGAACTATTTATGTAAAGAAAAAAAATAAAGAATAAGAAGAAAAGAGTGCCTTGAAATGGATGCTGACTGCAGGTTAAAATAGTCAAAAGAAAATCTAAAGGACTTTCTTAAAGTATATACATGTCTTAAAGTAAACCTGTAATTGAGTAGGTATTTATGATTATTATTATTTTCTTTGTTTAACAAAAGTCCCTTCATTACCTAGTTAAGCATAGAAGAAAGATTTAGAGGGATATGGTGTGTTCCTAGTTATAGATTGATTGAAGTTTATGTACAAAATATCTTGAGGGCAAGAGTTGCAAATTTAGATATTGGAATAAATTGAGTAGGTGATTGAATTTAACAAAGTTGAGTTTAGCCAGAAAACATAGCCTGGTTTGGATTGTTTATCAAATTTAAAATTATGCTTGAGATTATTTTGAGTATTTAAATATTGATTCAATTGCTTATTATTTCTTAACTTAATAAATAATTTTTACAGATAAATTGAAGGAGAAAGTGCTCACATTTCATTTATTAATAAAATCAAGTTTAAACAACACTTTAAAAATTTATCTGAATTCAAATTTCACTAGTTTAATTGTTTTTGAATTCTACCTACTCTCTATCTGTAAACGTATCAACCCCTCTGTTCAGAAAACTAATTTCACAAAGAAAAGAAAAGAAAAGAAAAGAAAAGCAAAAGGAAAAGAAAAGAAAAGAGAGAAGATTTGCCTAGCTCATGGAGCTGGTAACTTGATCATTGGGTAGTTAAGAAAGTTTCAACACAGAGCTACCCATTTTCTTTTTCTTTTTTTTTTTTTTGGTGGGGTGGGGTGGGTGGGGTGGGGGTGAGGGTTAAAGAGGGTCACACAATTTATATGGGCAACCAAAAAACAGTACCAACTAGCTTAGACCTCTCAGACTCACTCTCATATCCACCAACTTTGCCCAAAGGAGGTTAAATTCAGTGTCACAACTTTCTTTTACTCAGAAAATCACCAGAACTCTTTGGCAGTTGGGAACCAATCAAGTGAATGAATCTAACCCCCATAAACAAATTGATGGGTAAACATATGGAATCAATTCTTACCCTTTGATCCACTGAATATGTTATCCAAATACCGAAGAAAAAAAAAACACATCACTTTCAATCACTTTCCACTGTTAGGGTCTCCAGTACATTCTTGACACTGACTGCATTGATTATACCAAGATTAGCCCACCTAACAAACTCGTCCTAAAAAACCAAGAATGTGCCTAAGTTTACAAGTGAGCATTGGTAAATAACATTGTGAAAATACTGTGGTTTTGTAATTGAAGTAAGAGAGGTAACTTAACAGTAGTCAACCCACCACCCACCCACCCACCCCCAACCCCACCCCACACCCTCACGGACACACACAAAGAAAAGGTTAAAACAGTACATGGAAAATGTGTACTTAGCTATTACTGATATCAATTTTATTGCTAAGTGCAGAGGCATGAGAAGATCATTTTTAGCAAGATAAATGTTTTCTTGAGGAAAAGGCAGTATGGTGCAAGTCTTTATCCATATGATTTCTGCAAACTGAAGAATCATAATAAGGGCAGCACGAAGTTTTGGTGCCTTCTAGTTGCTGTAAGATGGATTTTGCATGTTTTTCCCATACTTTCTTTGTCTAATCACCTAACTGAGATAATTAATAATCTTAAATATGAAGATACATACTATAATAGTCCTGTTTATTCAAGAAAATATTTGAAAAAAAAAAAATTAACTTTGTAAAACCAATGAATGGCAGTTGATATCCTCAATTCAAAACTTAAGAGCAAAGGTAAAGTTGAAAATGAATAAAGAAAGTCAATGTTAGAATCAAAATCAAGTTTTTGTAATCTAGCTTCTTGAAATAATCATATTTATCCACCTAAACAGATGGTTGTCATTTTCTATTTACAAGAAAAGATTAGAGTTTACGAGACGACTTTTTGTTATTTTTATATCTCATAAGATCAAGAAAAAAATATCATAATTGGTTCCAGTATTCAAAACTCAAAGCAAATATGGTTGGGAAACCAGAACCCTAAAGTGAAGTTTTAAGATATTTAATATCAATATGATTGTAAAAGAACTTAATTTGTTTTTCAAATGCAAGTTGGAATTGAATAATTTTCTCTAAGTTGAATGTGACTATGTAAGCGGTGAGCCAAGTCCAAACAACTTGTCTAATTCAATGAAGGGATCTAAGAATTGAGATTTATATTATTCTTGATATATCAACCAAAGAAAGAAATTTATATTTCTTACTTTATCTTTAAACTAAACTTCCAAGAATATTCATCCAGTAAAAAAATGGAATTCCTGTAACTGCCATTAACTATATTTTATTCAAATATTTTATAAATTAGTAAAGGTAATAGTAATATGTAAAAAATAAATAAATAATTAAATATGATTTGAATAAAGTGAAAAATGAGACGAGCAAAAATTGCCTAAAATGGTGGCCTGCTGCTCATAAGGTTACAAAACTCAAATCTTGGCCATGTAAGTAAAAACCCTGGAAACCTAGCTGGCCACAAGAACCAACCCCAACAAAAAGAGAGAGAGAGAGGTTAAAGGAGAGAGAAGCCAGGACACTATTAAACTATAATACTCCAAAACAAATTGTTAGAAAAAACTGGTTCTTTGAATTGAAAACAATTCTCTCCAATCCTTTTAATTATTTTTTTTTCCTGTACCTTCACCCTCCATAATAATAGTAATCTGAGATCTCATTCTGACAACAATCTATAAAGATTTCTCTGTGAAGAAAATTCCAAGACGCAGTTTTTCTTTTTGTTATCCATTTGATTCTTTGTTTTGATCCCTCTGATCCAGGAACAAACTCTGTCACCATCAAATCTTATATGGGTTTTTACAGCTAAGGCTGTTGTTGAAAGGTGACACAAAACCATGGAAGGTCCACATATACTCAACCCAGGTTCAAGGTATGCAAGGGCAGCACCCCTCCATATTCTCTGAACTCAGCTAAATAACTATTGCTTTCTTGTGTTGGAGACACATTTTCTGGGTAAATTTTGCCCATACCCCTTTGGTTCTTTTTGCTTTATTTTCTGTTCTTTTTTGTTTGTTACATATTAATGGTGTCTAGGCCTTGTAGTGCTGGTGGGTATATAGTTCTGAGAATTGGGGTTGTGGGTTTGGAACATAAGCAAAAGCTGGAGTTGAGATTGGGATTGATGAACATATTGTCTGCTGGTTCTTTTGGATGATGTGTATAAGGGATGTGTGTCTGAGTGTGTATACATATATAAACTCTGTTGAAAGTTGTGACTATTTTGAGGGACATTGTTAAAGTTGTATATTCATTGTTGTTAGATCATTTGGACATGTAGCTTATATGTGAACTAGTACACTATATCAAGTGCTTGCATAAAAATGGTGAAGCCCTGTTGGAGACCATTGGTTGAGGGTGATGGAAGTAGGAGGAGAGGAGATGGAAGTCGGCGAGGGGGAGATCCAAACGGCAGGGTTGACGGCCTGTTGTGGTATAAGGATCTCGGACATCATGTAAATGGAGAATTCTCAATGGCGGTAATTCAAGCCAATGGTTTGTTGGAGGATCAGAGCCAGCTTGAATCAGGACCATTGAGTTCACTTGATTCAGGACCATGTGGTACTTTTGTTGGAGTTTATGATGGCCATGGTGGACCAGAGACTTCTCGGTTTGTAAATGAAAGCCTGTTCACCAATCTCAAGAGTATGTTTCTTCTCCTTTGATTGACTAGTTCATCAATTTTGAGCTCCCGCAATAGTTTCAAAATTGAAATATCAAGAAGTTCCATTTGTTTATTTGCATCGTTGAATTCTTTCTCAAAGAATCCTAATGATGATTGATTCCCACTTGATACATTCAAAAGCAATATTGAAAAGTGTAAAGAAATAAACTAAAAAAATTGATACAAAAGACAAATAGAAGAAAAGATAAGAAGAAATGCTATTTACATCAACAAAATGGCTAATATATGACAATGAGTTAGTAGAAGACTAGAAGTGGCTTTCTAAATGATTAATTGCTTAGTAATTAGAGAGCAATCTCTTCTGGTCTAATAACTATTGTTAAGCATTGGGAGGATAACATGATTTGCAGCATATTTCATGATGAGAAATCATACTAGACAGTGGTAGAAAATAAATTGTACAAGATTAAATTTGCTTCCTCTGTATATATCTGAAATCTCTGCTTCATTTATTTTCCTATTGCTCTAAAAGTTAACAGTCAATCGTGCTGCACCAACCTGCCGGTTCTGTTTGACAGTGCTGCTCAACATGATGCTTGCTGTGTTTTGTAATACTCATTCTGCTGTCAATATTATTGTTTGCAGTAAGACCCTAGCATTAATTTGTTCTCACTCTGATATAAATCCAGTCTCAGTTTGTTTGGTAATAATCTAGTCTCAAACCTCTCAACTTTATAAACATAAGCTTGTATGGATTAACAGATATAAAGACTTGTGACAGATGACACAGGTCTTGCTTCTTTCTCATCGCTGACATTGTAACACCAATCCAAACTTGCCCAAGAGAAAGGCGATGCTCTTAAGAAATCGACAAAGTGTTTTGAGTCATAAATCTTTTTGTATTAATTTTCAGGTTTCATACTTTATAGAATATATATGAGCCATAGAACAAATAAAATATATTGCATTGCATTGACATCTCAAGAGCTTTCTAGATGTGCAAGGTCTTTTAACTCATATGTGCTTTCTTTGACCTTGTTCTTGGTACAGAATTTGCCTCTGAGAATCAAGAGATATCCGCAAATGTTATTAAAAAAGCTTTCTTGGCAACTGAAGAGGAGTTTCTTTCTCTAGTGAGGCAGCAATGGTCTATAAAGCCACAAATTGCTTCAGTGGGAACATGCTGTTTGGTAGGGGTGATATGCAATGGGCTCCTATATGTTGCCAATGCCGGAGACTCCCGAGTAGTCTTAGGCCGGGCAGATAAGGCTGTTAGAGGAGTGACTGCTATTCAATTATCAACAGAGCACAATGCTAATGTTGAATCAGTTAGGGATGAACTACGAACTTTGCATCCTGATGATTCACAGATTGTGGTTTTAAAGCACAAAGTTTGGCGTGTGAAGGGTATTATACAGGTACCCTCTTGCAGTTCCTTGCGCTTTTTCATCTTGTGCGTGTTGGTGAATGGAAGTGCTCTAAACTGCAACTACCAAGAGATGGTGCATTATGTTAATTTACATGTTTTGATGATCCACAGTGCTCTAAAACTTATGATCTCAAACTCTTTTAATATTTACTTGAGAAATCTTCTGAAAGTGCAACTTACGTTATCCATACATGCCTAAAATGTAATCTTAATAGGTATTAACAACCTTGTCTTTAGCTAGAAAGAAAAATACTTTCTAGATGTCTTTTTTCTCAACCAGGAATATGTTATGAATCTTGCCTTGACAAAATCCATTAACCAGAATTCTTAAGCATTTTTAATTTGGATACCCAAGTGACGAGTTGCCTGCTGGATATAGTTTTAACATTGACATTTGGTAGGAAATACATATCTGATTCTTATCTATTCCTGGCATACCTCAGATACTGTTGAACTGAGATTTGAGAATTTCTAAAGTTGCATTTGGATTAAAGGATTTGAATTTGAGGGGAGGATTTGGGTGAAGAATTTCAAATGACTTCATATAAGATGGATTTAAAATCCACAACAATAATTTCAAAAATAGCTCAAAATAGGAACACATGGATTAGAAATACATTGTATTATGAGATTATTCAAACAAGTTTAATGAATTTGTTATTATGGATTTAAAATCCTTAATTTTAAATCTATCAATACAAATGAAGCTTAAGTATATTTGATGCCAAATTGGATGTCATAGATCAAGTTGGGCTTTCATTTTGTAGCCATGTTGAAAGAACCAAATGTATGTTTGACATGTGTATATGAATTGGAGATTGTTTCCTTCTGTATCAATGGCATTTATTATCTTGTGTGGTACCAGGTTTCAAGATCCATTGGAGATGCCTATCTTAAGAAGTCAGAGTTCAACAGAGAACCACTGTTGGCCAAATTTAGGCTACCTGAACCCTTCCACAAGCCAATTCTTAGTGCAGAACCATCCATACTTGTACACAAGCTCAACCCCGAGGATCAGTTTCTCATATTTGCTTCAGATGGTTTGTGGGAGCACCTTAGCAACCAGGAGGCAGTTGATATCGTTAACAGCTATCCCCGTCATGTAAGTTCTTGCTTATATGCTATGTGAAAGATTTTCTCAACATAAATTCTGTTGATCCCTTGCCAAATTTATATTCTCGTACTTAAGAAGCCAAAAGAAATGGAAGAATACATACACAAAAAAAAAAAAAAAGAAAACCCGGTTTAAACTGAATGCTAGAAAGGTTTGGCTGGTGGAGTCCATAGCAAGATGAATGTACCAGGACATGCCAACAGCACTACATCACTATCATGTAATATTCATGCTAGAAAGTGTTTCTGTTTGATTTGTAGAATACAAGAAACAAGGAAATATCTAGGAGAAAAGCATTAGTGGATTGGTTTTATGGCAAAAGAATGAAATGGTTTCAACCATGGTATGAGCTTCCATCATTTTCTTCCTATGTATTTCTTGGGCAGGGCATTGCTAGAAGACTTGTTAAGGCTGCTCTTCGTGTGGCAGCAAAGAAGAGAGAAATGCGATACTCAGACCTGAAGAAAATTGATCGAGGTGTGAGGAGGCATTTCCACGATGATATCACAGTTGTGGTTGTTTTTATAGATCAATCTTCTATGAAAAGAACCTCTTCTCAAAATTCCACCGTTTCAATAAGAGGTGGTGGTGGAGTTCCCCAATCTGCTAATTCATAATATAGCTTTATCTTTTCACTTTATTTTATTTTTTGTGAATCCCATCTTTGAAATTTATGGATGTTAGAATAGATTTGTGAGGGTTTTGCTCCTTCACTGGCGCCTCTATTTTCAATCAGATTTTGAGTCATCCTGTTATATTACTTCTTTTACACGTGATTTCATCAGTGAATTCTAAACAAACGTTACGACACTGGATCATTAGGATGAACTGATACTGATTTTATGATTACTTCACCATGATAGTTTCTATAACGTAATTTCATTTGCAAGGATACCACCAAAAATTGTAAGCAACAAAAACTATGCAGGCATACGGCACATGCTCATTCAATCTTTTGCTCTAAGTCCAGCACAAACTGAGGTCCGGTTTAAAAAGAAACTCCGACAACATATTTGCTTGCCTCTCATTAACAAAGCTTAAAAGTTGGACCACAGTCCCCAATCTAACGCAGCCCGCAAGTAGAAATGAGTTGTGTATACAGTTGGCCTAGAGTCAAAGTGCAATTAAGCAATAGGCCCATCAGGAAACAAAGACCATGGCAACTCACATGGGATGCCATTTTTCTAAAGTAGCCAATTACATAATACTGTGGGAAATTTTGTTACAATCTTTAGGACATTTACGGATTGCCAACTCGTATTTGCCCATTGCCAAAGTTGAGGATTGACAATAGATATGCTCTATATTGATCCCATGTGCCATAGATTTTTTACAGTTTCAAAACTTCCAAAGCAAAAGATGATACAAATGTATTGGTCATTCCAGGCAGGGTAGAAACAGAGAGCATAAGGATTCCTGAATAATTCAATAGACCTTTACAAAATTTCGCAAGCATCAATACAAGGTTTCTAACTAACAGGTATCACTATCCAAAAAACAAAACAAACTTGCACAAGATTACAAGTATATGTCAATGGCACCACAACTGATTTCTGCATGTTGAAGAACCCTAGCAGATTCACCTGGTGAGACCATAAGCAATTGACAAACACCTCCTGGGCAGCAATGTATCTCAAAAGACCAACCATATCAAAAATAGTGAGAACATACTAGAGAAAATATTTAACTACCAAGCATATTAGGAAATACAAACTATCAAAGAGGATCTTTTCTTTGCTTTTCTTTTTTGGCAATATTACCAGAAACATGATCACTTTCTCATTAACTCTCTCTTTACATGAGAGGCATAAAAACCAAGTCCAAAATGTATATAAAGGAAATACAAGCACTGAAGAGAAATAAACCATTTGAAATCATTCTTACCATCAAGACAGTAAATCCATGAGATCCTTTCAGAATTTTTAATGAAAAATATTTGCATACAGATCCTTACTTCTCCTGTCATCTAGGATCATATTTTTTGCTTGGAAAGAGACTATCTAGAGACAGAAACACAGATTCTCAAAATGCAAGAAACCAAAACGGCAAAGATTTTAACGGCTGTTAAGTAGGTCAGCAATATTATTTATCAAACTTACGAAAGACCTAAAAAATCTAACCACAACAAAAAATTCTAGAGACTTTCTAGGCATAGGCGAATCATCATGGCTACTTTTCACAACACATTTTTAGATGCTCAGTCCCATACAGGAGGAAGCCACAAGTTGACAATAAGCAAATTTCTGACACTGTTAAGACTTCAGGAAGGTAATGGTGGGATCAAACACAAATCAAAATGAAATCCAACAAAGGACCTCCCATGCACCACAAGATTTCAGACCACATATTATGGTTGCAAACCTTCAAACAACTAAAATTACGACAAACAGCTTCATGAAAAAGTTGTCAGGCAAATCTACATTAGCAATCAAGTCAAACGAAAAGATCCGATGAATAAGAGAAAAAAGCACCAAGGGGTTACACCATCTTAGACAAGACTCCTCATGACCTTTCTTTAGGCATTAATTCAGTATTTTTGATATGGTTGATAGGCCATTTAAAATATATTAACACAAAGGGGGTGTCTATTAATTGTCCCAGGCCTCACCAGGAAAAACATGACTACTGAGTCCAAAATTAGATAAAACAATAATCCCTTGTACATTGACTCAAGTTTATGTAAAAGGCAGTGTTCATGGAATCCATGTCAGGGAGTCAGCATGAATGCAACACGGGGGAACAAGAAGTTAACACTCTAACCTACCATCCTGAAAATAGAAGAGAATGAAACCAATTAGGAATAGGAGTAAAAAGAATCATGAATCAATGCGCTCTAAAGTGACTAGATTTGAACGAATAAAAGCGCATACAAGTTTGAAAACATAAATTCCATAAGAATGCCTTACAATTAATCATAGATGATAGTTTATTCAGGTTCCTCCACCAGCCTTGCCAACAATAGCTGTTGTCTGAAATGTGCGCAAAGAATAAAAACAAGGGCCAAAGAATTAGAAGGAAAATAGATACATCTTATTCCCATAAATACATCTGTGTAACCTACCACCTCAATATTCCCTTTGCCATTTGCCTTTGAACTAGAATCCAGCTGCGAAAACCTGCAGAATAGTGTTGACCTAACTCATTAAATTATCTACTTAAAAGTTTCTTTGACTCTTCTTCTATTTCATGATAGATAAAGACGTCTCACACTTATAAATGCATTTAAATTATCTGTTACATTAGATCTTGACACAATGAATAAGAAAAGTGAAAATGCCAATAACCTGAGTGCCCTTGCTTTCTTTTTATCTTCCTCTGCAGAATCAGTAAGAGAAAAGGACCCAAACCTAGCAAGTCTAGCCTTCTTCTTCACTTCCTCGTCAGCTGGGATAGATTGCACAATCCCAAACCTAAGGAACAATAGAAAATGGGTCAACTAACTCACCCAAAAAGCACATTCATTAAAAATCAAATAGAAAAGGACAAACCTCTCTGCTCTAGCCTTCCGCTTCAGCTCCTCAGATTGCTTTGATGAATCTAATCCATCCAGAGCAGAACCAGTGCCAAACCTTCAGTAGAAGGACAGACTTAGACAACTTGACTAAGTAAACTTATTCAGTGAGATAAAACAATAGACTGAAATTGTAATTGGGAGGTATAACAGAGACTCATGAACACATCTTGGATCTGTAAGAAAGGCATGTGAAGCTAACAATAGCTGACACCACAAAGGGAAAGAAAGGGTTATTAAGGAATAGTCCTTCCCATGAGAATCAATAGCTGAGTTGCAACATTGTGATTTCATGCTAACTTTGGATGCAAGTGAAAAGGTTACACAGTAGACACTTAAGGTGCTAGAACCCAAATGTCTACCATCTTCGCTACCATATCTATGGTAAAAGTAACAATGAGGATATGATCTAAGACCACCACTACTTCCCAGCATCCATTCATTAACAACAACAATATAAAATACCTAATTCTCGAATTCCCAACTTTAAACCAACGAGCGTTTCAAAACCCCAAATTTCGAACCCTAACCCTAATCATAAAATACCAATTCGAAAATCTATATACCCCGTAAAGTAGTAAGAGTAAAATAGAGTACCTCTCGGCTCGAGAGTTGCGCTTCTCCTCTTCGGACAGATGCACCGCCATTCCAAACCGCTCCGCACGCTTCATCTTCTTCTGAATATCAGTAACCGCACCGCCTCCATCGACATCGCTGGTTGTCGCCGCCACCGCCGCTGGTTTACCCTTCGATTCGTCGCCGCCTCCGGCGGAAGATGGCGGTGGCTGAGTTAATGAGGCATCTTCGGTGCTCTGAGGCGTTGAATTGAGATCTGTAGGGTTTTTAGGGTTTTCGACTTTAGGTGCTGTTGCCGTCGCC
The DNA here is from genome assembly GCA_019321725.1 of Paulownia fortunei. NCBI lineage: Eukaryota > Viridiplantae > Streptophyta > Magnoliopsida > Lamiales > Paulowniaceae > Paulownia > Paulownia fortunei. Next base: position 634,062 of record JAGSPU010001569.1, on the reverse strand, counting down.
ATTGTGAATGAGGAAGACAGAGTGAACTAGAGAAATTGATTAGAGTTCTCAAGAATTTGTTATTTCTTTGCTTTGGTAAAAATTTTGAAAGGGGAAAAAAGGGGCTGAAATGAGAACGAGAGGGAGTGGAGATATTTTTTCCGCAGTGGTGAATCTTGATTCTGGAATCGGGGCCCGAGTATTTTACTGGGCTAATCGATTTTAAAGCCGATGCTCAGTTCCTGTTTTTCTGAGGGTCGAAGATTGGGCCTTAGGTTGGTTAAATTTTCACTTGACTCGGCACGATGGCCCAATTTCGGCCCAAATCGAGAAATCCATAACTGATCCCTAGCTCAGCTTCTGGAAAATTGCGTTTTTGGTCTCAGAACTTAGGTTATATGTGATTTTGGTAATTAAACAAATTGTGATTGAGAGGAGTGGCATGAAATATATATATATATATGAAAATAAATACATCTATATGTATATCTTTAGTAGAAATAGAAGTAAATATGATATAATAGATATAACAAAAATAACAAGACAAATTTTAAAAAATTGGATAAATACTTAGAAATAAATAAAAATTGATTGATTAAAAACTAAAAAAAAATAACATAAAAATATTTTTTTAACACAGGCACAGGTTAATATTTTATACATCCAAATAACTTGTTTATTGTTAGTATACGTATTTACAAAAAAAATAATTTTTAAAAGCATCTAAATTTGTTATGCATGTATTATTTGAGATCAATTCTTATTTTCAGATCCTAATTCTCAATTTTTTTCTTTTTGTTAATTCCCCAAATATCTTATTAGTTGTTCTATCATTTTCAATTTTTGCTTATTATGAATCAAACTTTTAAAAAATACGAGTGGTAAACTGATGTAGAAATCAATCTAGTATTTTAAGAGTAAAAGAATATAAAATGATGAATTAAGAAAAAAAAATATATATATACCTACAATGAATAAATTGATTTTGTTATTAGTTAGAATTTATATTATATTATATATGAATAATTAAAAAATATATTTATTTTTTGTATTTGTGTTGAACTATCAAGTCATACTCCTTATTTTAAGATGAAATATTTAGTATTTTTATTATACTTATTTCTTATAATACTTGATGAATAATACTACGTTTCAATAAATATATATAATACATAATCTGAAAATTATCTAAAAATTATTGATAAGCATTAATGGTATATATATAAATAAAAAATATTTTTTTAATAATTTATGAATATATTAATATTATTAAATAGTTATCTTTAAGTCATTCATAATTATGAATTGAACAAAAAATATAAAATAGTTTTTACATAATTTAAAAATAAGTACAAATATAATTTATATAAAAATAATAATAAAATAAATTATATTTTTACTCCGTACAATATTTTATCGTATTTTAACCATATGCCTATGAATTTATATATTATTCATTTTTCTATTTTGTTGGTCGATTTTTTAAGATAACTTTTAAAAGAATTTATAATATATTAATATGTATTAAATGCCGAATTTTGTTTAGCTAAGTGAGATTGGAATTACTCATTTAAAAATGGACGTATTTGTCAAATAAAAGAGCTTTTTAAATCAAAACTATTAAGTCCCAAAAATAACAAAATACTGTGTGGTGTGGTAGAGGTAGATAACCAACTGGATTTATAGGCGGCCGTCGTCCAACTCGTCTCACTCCATCAGAGCTTTACAAAACTTATTGTGATTTCAATCATTCTTCAGTCATTTGAAAAAGAGAAAAAAGAAAAAGAAGAAGAGAGAAATTCTGAAGTCATGAAATTGGCTTCCACAGTCCACACCAAATTCGATCCAAATTCCCTTCAATTTCGACTTTAATTTGCTTAAATCTTCCTCAATCACCTGCCCCAAGAACGTCCGAGGTAGATTTATTCTTCGCCGCTCTCACCCCATTTTCTCAGGTATAATACACAATCACGACTCAATTATGGTTTCACGTGTAAATTTTTCGCTTCTTGATTTTGACTTTGTTCTCTGATAAATTTCAGGTGGGTGTGCTTGTGTTCGAAAGTACTATCATTCAACAGTGTTTTCTAAAACAGTATCCAGCTGCAGGCCGAAAGAAGAAGCCCTATTGGGCATAATTATTCGACAATTACTTGCGCAAGGAGGACTGAGCGTGAGCAGGAAGCGTCTACTTCACGTAATCATAGTGGTGAATTTATTGGAATGTTTTTGGGTTTACTTGTTTATCTGTGCGCAGTGATGAACTGTGCTTCGGTGTAAATAGTGAATATTGTTGTTGCGTCAGATTTAAGTGCGCTTGTTTTTTGTCGTTGTTTTTGATGGAATTGATGCTCTTGTTTTTTTTTTTGGTCGTTGGTGGCATAGATTGTGGGTTATTTGGTTGCATTTCCAGAGTTGTTGGTGGTGGTCTTGATTGTGGGTTGTTTGGTTGCATTACCAAAATTCCTGATTTAAATAGTCATGATGAATGTAGTTTTTTCTTGTACTATATTTTTTTGTCACTGTTATGCTGGCTGAACAGATATCTGGCATTTGGATATCAGATTGAAAGGACAAAATGGTGAAAACTGAATATTCATTTATTTTGCTGATAGATTACATTCAAAAAAAGATTCTAACATAGTTGAATATCTGTGGGAAGGCAAAATTTTTGTGCATGTAGAATGGTCTTTCTTACTTTTGCTTGCATTCATTATTTTGCTTGAAGCTTTCTGTTGTAGATCCTTATTACAAACCGAAATTCAATAGGTTGTTAATGCTCTCTGCTGTTTCAAGGCAAAAGTGCTTGCAGAAATATGACAATGCTGGTATATTCTGTTATTAATGGTTGTTGTGGTTACCAAATATAGCAGCAAGGGAAGCATCTAGATTTCAGTCACCGGACATCGATGACAATGAGAGCTCATGTGATGATACCTCTAGTGCTATTTCAGGAGAGGCGACTTCGAGGACTGCAGATTTTGCCTCTTCCCTCAGAACTGTAGGCTTATGCGTATGTATTTTCTGACCATAATTGCTACCATGCTGATTTTGACTTTCTATTCACGAGTAACCTGAACTGAAGTCAATGTAGTAAATTTTGTTGTAGGTGTTCTCGGCTGTGGCATTTGGTGTTGGTTTGGGTTTCAAAGATGGAATTGGCAAGGCTTCTGAGTTTTTCGCTGGGTATGGGCATTACCTTCTACCGGCACACCAGTTTTGTGGTTCTATATAAGTGCTTGAAGTAGTCGCTAATAAACATCATAATCTTTCCTTTTTGTGTTCTCTCATGTAATTGGAAGTCCAGAAAAGAAAAATTTAGAAATTCTTGTAGAAGTCTATATAGTCTGAGCTTTTTTGATGGCCAATGACGCTCCAAGAGTGCCCTTGCACAATACAATATTAGAATAGGGATATGTACGAGTGATATGCATTAACTGGAAATTCTAATTTTTTTCCGAAGATTTGGGCTCTTATGTATGTGCGATTCTCACTCCTATCTTGCTTCAAGATTGCATTTTGTCTAGGGTTTTATGTTATTATTACATTTCAGTACGTTTTTTCGCTTTTAGAAGGATGTCTTACCACCATTCTTGAATGATTCTTGAGTAGGCTTCATTTACCTTTTTATGCTGTGCTTATGTAATTTCCTTTTCTCATCATTATTTGTTAAGACCTATGAAATGTGCTATTCTGTGTTCGTTGTATTTTGATTCATGCATGATTGTACTCATTTTTCAATTTGCAGGTATCTACTGGAGCAGAGTTTATCTGTGGACAATCTATTTGTATTTGTCCTAATATTCAAGTATTTCAAAGTGCCACTCAATTATCAGGTCTAGCATAACAGTCCTTTTAATGAACAATTTCACCTGTTATGTAATGTCATTTTTCTTCGAAATATAACTAGATTTACTTACCCAATTTTTATGTTGTTTTCTTTGGTGGAAATACACATGTTGATGGAAAAATAGAATCGGGTGCTTTCTTATGGTATTGCTGGTGCAGTAATCTTCCGGCTGTCATTGATACTTCTTGGAACAGCAACACTTCAGGTTACTTACCAATCTTCACTTTCGTTGAGCATGCTAATATAAAATGCTTGAATGAATGTTTGTATCCTTGAGCCTATTCAAACTTTACTACCTTCTGCTTTCTTCTAATTTATGAATTTTTTCTCTTATCTCATCTTTAGAGGTTTGAGGCTGTTAACCTATTGCTGGCAACGATACTACTATACTCGTCATTCAAGGTGCCATTCCTCTCTGAGCACATGTAACTGCTAATAGCTGTCATTTTGTTCTGTTGCTTCTCTTGCATAAAATGAAATTCAAAATTAGCTACATTTAGAGAATGCATTCAAACTGGTCGTGCACATTAATAGGCATAGTTAAGTTTATATAAATTGAATCCAATCATGAAGAAGAAAATTTATTTGTATATGCCATTATAGTTTTTAACTTTGTTCTGCCTTAGAATTTCTAGTCCCCCTGATTTTTGAGCTGTTTAATTTCAATGCATGAAAATTTAGAAAGAACTTCCACCAGGGTTTGTGAAGTACTATAATAAATAGTTTGTAGTTTATGTGGTTCTTTAATTTGTAGTTCTGTTAGTCATTGGCATCGATGGAAATTATGGTACGGTCTTCTATGATACTGCCATAACTTTCTACTGAACTTACGTAGAAATTCCTCTAAGCCTCAGTGCCATCAAGAAGAAGAAGCAAGTTGTTGAAATATCGCTTGGCTCAGAACCACTTACTGGATATATACAAATTCTTCTTGACTATGCTCAATGGTCAAGACCTTCTATTGAGCCTCTTACTATATGCAGATCCGAGGTCAGATATTTTCCTGATGGTGGATCTGCTTGAACCACTTGAAATAGAAACTGAAAAATCTGCCGTAATACATGAATAGCATGAATATTTATTGATAGTCTTTCTCTATGATATTCTGTTCTTCCTATGCTGAATTATATTTTATTGCTTTTCCTGTTTTATTAGCATGCAGTAATGTGGCTAGCCTTTAGGTTTCTTGATTTTCTGTGCACTTATTTTTGTTCTATTTCTCTTAGTTATTTGCTGAAGAAGATGAAGATACTGATCTCTCAGATAATTTCATTGTAAAGACATGCCAGAAATTCATCCCTGTAACTTGTAATGCTCTCTCTCTCTCTTCTCTCATACACACACACACACATACAAGCAAATACGTGCAAGCCACCTTTGTGCAAAGCATGCAGGGTTGAGTTCACTTTTACATTTTCGGAAAATGATTTGCAAGTATTCAAGTTCTTTTTGTTACTAGTGGTGGTATGGGACATTTGAATAGGATATCTGGTACAATTTGGCTTTTGATGGACTTACTGAAATTTCTGTCTTGTGGTAAAAAAATTGGTTAGGCTTTAATTAGAGGCGCGGACAAGTCAAGCCCAGCCGCATTTTTTGAAATTTACAGGCTTGAGCTGGAGCTTGACTTAGAATTCTGATTCTTAAGCTCAATCTCAAGTATCTCCCAATTATATTTATCTTGGGCATCATTCTGAAACTCAAGCATTGCTCATTTGGGTCGTTTGGTCCTGAGCCCAAATTGAGCTTGCGAGCTGGCTCAACTTATTTTCTGCTCTAGCTTTAATTCATTCTTTTCTGCTTCTCATCCCATCATCTCATTGCTCCTCAGTCATGTTTATCATTCATCAGGGTCTCAGAATTGCTTTTTTCGCAGCTAATACCACCATATATTAATTCTTTGGTTCTAATATGTCAGTGATTGTAACTCCTTCCATGTTTCCCAATTTGCAGCTAATTATGACGGGAATCGATTTATAACTATTCAAGATGGAGTGTGGAAAGTAAGTTTTCGACTAGGCTAGTGAACTCTAGCTTATGTGACGTTGCCTCAGATTGTGGCATTTTTCCATTGTGAAGCATGGTCAAAATTTTCGGTCAAGACCTACTCTAACATAGACTCAAGTCAATCGACACTCTCCATATAGATATGTCCAGCTGCCGTAAAGGACCTTAATGCACCTATAACAGTTCTATAACAATTTCAGTATCCCATACTCAAATAAGATTTCTTTGAATTGATTTTTAATTTGGTTTCTAACAGGAGTCAAACATTTTGGGCAGGCCACACCTTTGCTTCTGACAGTAGCGGTTATTGAACTCAGCGATATTGCATTTGCTGTAGGTATCCTGTTCAGCAGCAAATTGAGACATGTTTGATGAACGAAAAGTTTGATGTATGATTGTCATGGGCTTTTGATTTTCTTTCTTGTCAGGTGGATTCCATACCGGCAGTTTTTGGAGTCACGCGGGATCCTTTCATAGTTTTTACATCTAATCTCTTCGCCATTTTAGGTGCATTCTTGTCCTTTATCCATCTCTAGTCTTCCCATAGTTTTCATTATAGCTGATTACTTTGAAGGATAACAGATGATATTTCTAAAATCAGGAACGGATGTATATCAAAGTGGATTTACAAAACCAGATTTTGATGTTATATGTTACTTTTGCATCCCATATTTAAATCATAACAATGCTGACAGTGTTGCAAATAAATAATTAGATGCCAACTCTTTTGTAGCATCATGATTAGTTTTCTTGGACAATGGGCTTATCAACCAGGGTTTAATGTGGGAATGGTTTTTTTTTTTTTTTTTCCACAGTGCTATAACGGTAATTTAAATCTTGGTGGAATTCTTATACTTATTTTTTTATTTGTAGGTTTAAGGTCATATTACACACTCATTTCTGAAAGAATGGCAGATTTGGAGTATTTGCAGGTGAGATTTTGCTTGCTTAGTTCGAATTTAGGATGCTGAGATTTTGCTTGCTTTTTGAATTTAGGATGCTGAAATTTTGCTTGCTTAGTTTGAGTTTGGGATGCTGCTACGGGTTTGGGGGCTATATGCTGTCTGTGGTCACAGTTCATGTTGGTCCACCTGTTCTTTTGATATGATTATTAGTTCCTTGAATGATTGAATCTGATTGAGGTTATCCATAGGTGAAGCTTTAAGGTGGCATTTTGTCTGCCTAATGGAATTGCTATTCTCAAGAATGGGTTTACCCACTTTTAATCCATGTATTACTCCCAAACCTAAAATCTTGTTCCTCTTTCTCCCTTCCCCTCTGGCTACTGCCCACGGCCCCTAAATTCTGTGGTCAATGCCGTGCAGCTTCCAGTTCTGTTGAGCAGGCCCCCTATCCTCTTGAGATTATCCACACCCAGAGATTTCCACCACCTGGGCAGACCCTTTCTCTCAATTGCCACCTCCCATAGGCCTCTGAATAGGCCAGAAATGTTTGCTGAAGCTTAGCTCGAGATCAAGTTAGTATGTTTGGGACCAGTGAGGAAATAATAGACGGATGGCAAAATGCAGAATTGCTTTTCCTTCTGGTCTACCTACTGGGCATAAAAAGATGATGATGAAGGGAAAAGCAGTGGTAGTCTGATCTCAATGTATGGATTACAACTAACTATTAGCACAAGAGAAATAGAAGTGGAGTATAAAATTCGGCAAACCACAAAACTGATGGTTTTATGCTCAACAACCAGGAAAGTGATGGTTTTAGGCTTCACTTCTTGCACATTTATGATTTGCCTAATATTGTTGTGTGTTACTTCTTTAATATTTTAATACGACATTTTCTGTCTTCATAATGTGTAATGCACTTTTACCATCTACTAATGTAATTCCCGATTTTGTTTCAGCCAGCCATTGGGGTTGTTCTGGGATTTATTGGGTGTAAGATGATACTAGATTTCTTTGGTAAGTGTCTCTGATTGCAATAAGCTCCGTTTTTCTTATATAGCTGTAGTTATGTAGAATATATGTAATGCTTACCGACTGTTCTCCAGGTTTACATATATCTACTGAGGTTTCCCTTGGATTGGTGGCTACGTCTCTGATGAGCGGAGTGTTGCTGAGTTTAATGAAGAAGGACGACTAAAAAGAAAAACGAACTAAAATGTGGATGAAGAACCCTGAATGTATCATTTTTTTTTTTTTTTAGCATTTTGCTGCGATGCTGCAGTTGTCTAATTCCATTTTTGAAAAAAATATATTCTTTTTGTTGTTATTTTTGTTCTTTTTTTCGAAGATATTACTTCAGTACTTAGGAGTGAGGAGGGATCATCATAAATTCGGCATGCAATGATGCCGCCATGAACACTCTTATCTGGCTAAAAAATTCTATTAGCACCTCCAAATTAATAAGAATGGTAATTTTTAATTTTCCTTATTTGTTCTTTAGTGCTTACTAGTTTCTTTGTTTTTGAACTTTTAGCTTGTGTTTTTAACATTCTTCGAAATGAATTATTATTATTATTATTTTGCTATTTTATTTGTCATTGTATTTATATTTTTAAACTTATTGAAATTCAATTGATTTTAAACTAATTAATTATTAATTATTTTCAATAAATAGTTAGTCAAAATGAAAGCTGTCCTTAGCGTGATATTTTATTTAAAGGTCCTATAATTATGTTAATCGTATTTCAATATCAATTGCTTTGTATAGATTCTAAATTTGGTTATTTATCGTGATATTTTTTTTACATTCTTTTTCAATTTCTCAATGATTTTTTTTTAAATGGCATAATTTGTATTTTGTATTTTTTGATTTGCTTCCATAATATTTGTTGATATGATTGATATTATTTTTTCTATTAAATACTATACTTTGTCTTTAAAATTCAAATTTTCAAGTAGCATTTGTTGATTATTCTACTTCTATGATATTGAACTAAAAAACAATTGACATGAAACTAAAATAGCAATGGAAAGAATTGCTGAATATTAAATAAAGGCTATTAATAAGGATTTGCTCATTTTGGATTTTTTTTTATAAGCAATATCAGTTTAATAATAGTGGTTATTTTTTATTTGCAAGTTTCTGATTGTTATCTTGAATATTTATTTGCTATATATATATTTTTTAAGCTTTAGCTTTCTTTTTTTTTTTTGTAATATTTTTCCTACTGTATTATATTTTATCTTTTGCTACTTCATGTAATAGTCTCTTTTATTTCTATATTTTCAATACAATAGTTTATTTTCTATCTATTATGCATTATGTTTACTAAGTTGATCTCCTAATTTGTTAACTCACTTAATATAAAAATACAATTATGCAATTTTTAATTTAGTTTATTGTAATTTAAATTTTTTCTCTAAAATATTATCATATATGCCCTAGTGAATTAAAATTTCCTTAAAATATTTAAAATTTGTTTTAGCAATGAAAATTGCATTGAAATTATTATTATTATTATTATTATTATTATATTATTTTGCTCTCTGTTTTAGTTGGAGTTGGTTTGGAATTATGCCTTAGTACTTTAGAGAATTTAAATTATTTTAATAGTTTTTGCTACTCAATGGTTTCCTCTCCTAACATAATTTTGTTATTCCTTAAATAATCCTTTTTTTTTGTTATAAGTAAGAGTAGGTATGTCTTTTTGATAACAGGAACAGTTTTTTGGACGAAAGAATTTGGATTTAAAGGAAATTTTTTAAATGATGCCATGAATATATGAATTTTAAATTCATTATAATAATATAAAAAATTTAATTTAAATTTGAGGTAAAAATTTAAAATTTATTATATTATGAAATTATCCAAACAAGTTTAATGAATTTATTATAATAAATTTAAAATTTTTAATACTTTTATTATTTATGTGGATACTATTTTTAATTTATTTAATTAGACAATGAGGCATTTAATCAGATAAAGAGATTTAAATGAAAGTTGAAAAAAAACATAAAAGTTAATATTTTCTGAACTAATGGTTGAGAGTTGTAATATTTATAACTAAATTAGGTGAGTGAATAGTTTTTTTTATTAAAAAAATAATATTATGGAAAATGAAATCTTATTATTAATATCAATTAAAACATTGCCATATCTAAATCGCACTTGTCATAGCCTATTTGTATTCCGCTTTCTGAAGTTGAATTATAGTAACACACGGAACAATTTGGGTGCTATTTTGGTCCATCATCATCGCTAGACAGCAGACACAAGAAAATCTAATGTTGATTCTGGATGAATGGGGCTTGAAAAGCGTCTAAATACATCAGTTTGACCTGACCTGGTCAATAATTGAATCACATAATTTTTTTATTTTTTACTTTTGACAATTAAGATTTCTAGTTATAATTAACATTAAAATTCTTTTCATGTTTATGGTTTTCCATTTTATTCTCCAAACATAATTTCCTCAGTATTACGTCATCAGTGTCGATAGCATCTCCACTGATCCTCCAACCTACCCCATTCGACCACTATATAGGTACAGGTACACGGCAATTCTATGGCACTCGAAAGTTCTTGAAGAATCAGGTTCTGATATTAGCTTGAAGCTTTGGACTCGACCAGAAACGCTAATGGCTGCTCCGTAGGTTCTCCAGTTACTTGTTACGTTTGTTTTGTTGTTGGATTACGCTCTGTGTCTCTTTCAATTTTAATATCGATTTTAAATCAGTATTTTTAGTATTATTTTTTTGTGCATCTTTTTGTTGTAGGTGGAATTGCAGTCTTTTTTCCCTTTTAATTTTAAGCTTTGTAATTAATTAGTGGTAGGCGAAAAGATCTTTAATTGTGTGCATGCATGTCCACTGTCCAGAATTTCATATGGGTTTTGATGTAGTTGTGGAATTTCTACTTGTTATCGGTGTTAAATAGTTATGGTGGTTTGAAATTCACAGTGCTGTACAAGTGGTTCGTCCTCCGTCGCTGGACTCTACTTCTGAACCGCCACCCCTCTTTGATGGAACCACTCGGTACTCTCTTTATACCCTATATATTTTTTCCTTTCTGTTGCGGAAGCTGTCATGTGTATATGTGCATTTAGTTGTATGATTGTGGGTTCCTATGCATGATTATTATCATTTGGTATCCTGATTTAAGTTTTTTTGTGTATGATCCCGGAATAATGTGAAGCGATGCTTTTGATTTCTGTAGGTTGTATATCAATTACCAGTGTCCATTTGCTCAGCGTGTGTGGATTGTCAGGAACTATAAGGTGTGTCGTTGGACAATAATTTCTCTTTGGTTTTGTTTTATTCCTTTAGCTTTCTGTGTTTATGCCCTTTTCTATACATGAACTGTTTGGGATTTGACCCATTGCTAATTGAGTTGGTTGTGAACCCCCCACCCCAACATAACCACCAGGGTTTACATGATGAGATAAAATTGGTTCCAATTGACCTTCAAAACAGGCCTGCTTGGTACAAGGAGAAAGTGTACCCTGGAAACAAGGTAATTTATTTTTAGAGGTGATGGAACTCATGTCTTCACTGAGTATCTTGATTGATTTCTTCATTATTCCCTAGTATCTGAATATTCAAAGTACCATATGTGTTGCTCAACTTGATGGTTTGAAAAATCCCCCTCCCCATCACTATCATGCATGTGCTCCCACCCTTGATCCTACTTGGTACATTGCTAGTAATTGGATAATAGATGTAGATGAAAATGTATTGAACTACTGCATAGAGCAATGAACTTGTTACCTAATCAACAAACTAAAGCTCGACCTTTCTTATCTTTCACACTTGTTCTTCTGTAGGTGCGGCATTGGGCACAATGGCAAAGTTATTGGAGAGAGTCTGGATTTGATTAAATACGTAGATGCCAACTTTAAAGGACCATCTCTGTTACCTGATGTAAGATTCGAATTTGAATTTACATTTTCTTGATAAATTCTGTTTTTCCTTCCTTTCTGTCTTCATATTTCACATTATTGGTGCAAATCATAATATGAAATTACTTAGGATCCCGCCAAACTGAAATTTGCTGAAGAGTTGATAGCCTACTCTGATACGTTCTTGAAAAATGCGTTCACATCAATTCAAAGGAGATCCTGTAAAACAAGCAGGCAATGTAGCCATCCTCTTCTCAATTTCACTCTAAGAATCTGAATGTGTGCAATATTATTGGGTTTAAACTTAACATGATTCATATTGCTGCCAGGTGCTGAATTTGATTACTTGGAAACTGCCCTCCATAAGTTTGATGATGGACCTTTCTTCCTTGGTCAGTTCAGTCAAGTAAGTGATATTTCAACCACAAGGTTCCTCAGCAGGGTTGTGCCTTGAAAAGAAAAATAAAACTAAAAACTAAAAGAAATGAAAAGCACTGTTAAGACTTATTTACCTATATGTTGAATAGAGTATTTTATTTTCCTTAATTTTCAGGAACAAGTAGGGTTTGCGCTGCAGATGCACAGTTTTATTCTGATTTACGTCTTTCTCTCTACAGGTAGATGCTGCCTATGCTCCATTCGTTGAGAGGTTTCAAATCTTTTTCCAAGAAGAGTGGAAATATGATATTACATCAGGCAGACCAAAATTAGCTACATGGATTGAGGTACTTCATTCATCATCTATTGACAATGGGATAATATTTAGAACTCTTTATACTGAAGCTTGTACTCTTTAATCTGTTCATACCTTGGACAATATGCTCTGTGTTTTAAATACTTGCCTAGATGATTGTTTGCTAGTTGTTTTGCAACTGATGAAAATTCTGTGAACCATATTCTTATTCAGTTTAAGAGATTCTTCTGGTGCTCCACTTCTTGAAAGGTTGAATGTAGCTTAGTGCGTTAAGGTTTCCAGGAGCATGTTGAAGTTGTTTTTATTTTTTCTAAAATCAGGGGGTATCTAGTTTAATAAATAGCACCTTTGGCTGCTGTGTCTTTTGCTCTTATACAATTGGACCAGTGCTTGAACCTGACACAGAGAGGATCTAGTATCTTTCTCTTTTTACTTTTTTCCACAGAGGATACTGTATCTTGTATACAATATTACTCCCAAATTAAAGAAAAATGAGTATGAATACTCATCTAACTGTGGTTTGAGGATTCTGGCTCCTCCACAGCGTGTGTTGGCAAAATGGCTTTTGTAACATGGCGTAAGGCCTTCTTGGCAATGTTTCATCCCCTCTGTAATTGCATCATAAAGAACTTAACCTTTTAAACTTCTTCTGGAGCTTTATTATGAAACTGAAAAGCAAAACACAAGTTTCTTCATAATAGGACGACCCCACCTTTATATTCTGCTTATAAATATGCAATGACATATATGGTTACCTTTCCATATATTGTGTTACGTGGCTCGTGTCGTGTTTATCCGTGTTTACTTTCCCTTGATTAATGATTTTCTTTCTTTTTCTTTTTATTTCTCTCCTTGATGAAAGTTGTTATTGTGTCTTCCTGTATTTCTTATTACATTATCTAAAAGACTGGATTTTGAATAACATATTTCCTTGTTGGCAAATACTTGTCCAGGAAATAAACAAGATTGATGCTTACAAGCCAACAAAGTGCGACCCCAAACAACTTGTGTCCTTGTACAAAAGCCGTTTTTTGGTAGTCCCTCTTGGCCATTGATCTTCACAGTCTTTCTGTTTCTCCAAATGCTTTTTAGATTGCTTAATTCACATACTTTCATTTGCAGGCTAGAGTTGAACGATGATGCTACTCTGCCACTGAAATAAGTCAATAACGACCACATAGGTGTTATATGCTGTTACAGCTCTGTTGTTTACTATATGTTTTCTAGTTTTATGAGCTAGATCCTAAGTAGTATGCTCGGAATGTGTAAGCAATAAGGTACTTTCTTGACAAATATGTTGTAATAAAGCTTCAACGTTCACATCCTCCTGTGTTATCCTACAATTCCATATGAATTATATATTTCGACCTTTATTTTAATTATTATTAAATCTCTTATTACAATACTATCAATACACAATACACATAACAAGTATATATTCATTGAAGAGAGTTTGATTATTAATTATACACCAATGACTCTTGAATTATATGAGGTGGACGGTTTTTCTATTTATTCTGTTTTTATTCAATGGCCATGCGTATTGCATTTGATTAATTTTAGTGCTATTTGTTGTTTTTTCCGTGCAACACGTCACAAACTGAAGAAAGAAATTGGAAGTAATGTTTTTCTTGATTTATTACATCATTTATTATATCAAAATATCATATTAAAAATTTATTAAGTATAATTAATAAAGTTTAATAAATATATATTATATTTAATTTTTAAAAATTACTATAAAAATACTTTGACATCCACAGATTGGGTAATTCGATTCCAAGGCCTCTGAAATTTTGGGAATTTACTTTCATTTTCTTTTCTTTCTCCTTTTTGAAGGAATTTGTTTTGTAATCTCTACGCCACATAATGGCTGTAGACCCCCGAATAAAATTCATTACATCAATAATATTAATTATCAAGAATTAATTAGTAGTCAATAATCATTTAATCAATTTTTAATAACAATAAAAAATTATAATTAGTTAATTAACTATAATGAAAATAGATGTGTGTGGAATTTAAAATCCAATACCTTAAAATCTTGAACGACAACTTGCTACTTGGACAAAATCTATAGGCGAACTTACTTGCACTTTCATACACTGTTAATTAAGATAAATAACAATTTAGAAACTGTATGGATAATAAATAAACAAAGTGGAATCAATTACATAAAGTTACAAGAACAATTTTTAGCGTAGCTAAAAGTTACACGAAGGTAATTTGTCGTAACGAGCTGCATTTACTGTATATTATCGTTTAATTTGCTTATTATTCAATTAATGTTGAGACACAATAGAACAACAACATGTTAAAAATCAAATAATCAGATACATCTTCATTAGTTTGACTTTGGAATAATAAAATTATACCCTAATAATAATGTGATACTTATCCTAATTACTTACATGTGCTTCTTTTGTTAATTTATTTGACTAGATAGTACTTAAAATTAAATATTACATTTTTTAAATGGCACAGTTATGCTGATCAAAGTATTATTGACCAAGAGCTCAATTATTAACCTCACAAACTTACAAATTTTTTACGAGTTTATTCAAAACTTTGATTTTAGAACATTGAAATTAATTAATTATACGATGATTTACCTCTATTCTAAAATATTTGACGATTTCAAATATACTGCTTCTGCCATTTTTCAAAGAGTGATGGATCAAATCATAACAAACATTAATAAAAACTTGCACCAAATGATTAAAATACTCTCTGATTATCGTCATATATAAAACAAAATATCTCAATTTTGACTTTTCTTAGTCAAATATGTGAATTCTTGCAGCATGAAATTTTAATTTAAAGCTTCTAATAAATAATAATAAGAGAATTAAAAAATAATTAGCTCACGGATGCTAGCGTGGAACCTCCCGTCATTTCTCCAGGCATCACGGCACCGCGCTGCTTATATTAAAATAGCAAGTTTACCCCCACTACATACCATTCACATTTCACTGGATCATCTCCTCCCACAGTAAACTAGCGTCGACCTCCAGCTCCGATTGCCGACAACTATGGCCGCCGCGTAACATCTCCATCCATCTTGGAATACTCTTTTTTTTTCCCCCTAGATTTGAATTATTATGATTCCTTTTTTTTTTTCTTCTAGTCTCTCGCTGTTTAAAAATTGAACTTTATTGTCAACTTTGTAAACTAGTAACTGCTTATTTAATCTTGTGCGTGTTCCTGAAGTTTGCATGTGTTCAGAAAAATTGTTATATCACAGTTGATCTTAGTGATGATTTTGGCCGATAATTCTTCTGTGTGAAAATTACAGTAGCGTGCAAGAAGTTCTTCCTCCAACCTTGAATTCAACTTCTGATCCACCACCACTCTTTGATGGAACCACTAGGTATTCAGTCCTCTCCCATATGTGTGTTGGCGCAAGTATGGGAGCTAGTTAGTGCATGATTTATTTTTTGGGTGTGTGTGTGTGTGTGTGTGTTTATTTTTGTTTTGGCACCATGGTTTGTGTTTTGATGTATGATCTTGAAATATTTGAGATGGGATTTATTTTTTGAAGGTTGTATGTGAATTACGAGTGCCCTTTTTGCCAGCGTGTGTGGATTGTCAGGAACTATAAGGTCCGTTTGATTGCGCTCTCTCTTGCTGTGTCCTTTTCATTCTTGTTTCTCTGTTTTTACTTTTCTTGGTTTTTGTTTGACTTTAATTTCTATTGCCAATACCTGCACATTAAACTTTAAAAGGTTATAAGACTTATAGTATTCTTATTAGTATTGCGGTGTAGTTACCTAATTTGAAAAATTAGTAAGGTATCTGAAGATACCAAATCGAAGTTCATATAAGAGTTTATCAAATATGTCGTTAGAAATAGATGACACGCAGTGATACATGTATGACTATTGTGCCTCCTTTTACCAGCTTTGATTTTCAGCAGATCTGGACTTCGAGGAAAAAGAATATACTTTTGCTGTGGAATTGAATGGATGCTGACTGACCTTTTAATTTCTCTTACTTTCTCAGGGTTTACAAGACAAGATCAAATTGGTTGCCATTCACCTTCAAGACAGACCTGCTTGGTATAAGGAAAAATTATATCCTGAAAATAAGGTATTGTATCTTATATTTTTTACTTCATTCAGGATCTGGATGACTTCTTGTCCTTGACCAAAACTCATAGGCACTGCATAATGTTGTGTCTAGAGGGTGAATTTGAAAACTATTGTCTGCTCCTTGCGAAGGCGTAAATATTATTAGTGGTATAGGAGACCAAATTTAATTTCCTGAAATATGTAACCTCTTCGTTGCCAAATGGATTTCTATTCTTGTGAGTTGCAATATGTACGACATTGAAACTGTTGTTCTGATCCATTAAATGTTGATGAAAACACTCCCTCAGTCTCAACTATTATATCTTATTCTTTAGGTGCCAGCACTGGAGCACAATGGCAAAGTCATTGGAGAAAGTTTGGATTTGATAAAATACTTAGATACTAGCTTTGAAGGACCAGCTCTGTTACCTGATGTAAGACAGAAAGATGATCTGCCTTCTGTATAGCATTTTCGGCTGCTCTCATTCTCGTTCTATTTCTAATAATATTGGTAACAATGTGATGTTACTCTACACAGGATCCCACCAAACAGAAGTTTGCTGAAGAGATGATAACTTACTTGGATACATTCCTGAAAAATGCGTTCACATCACTCAAAGGAGACCCTGTGAAAGAAGCTGGTGACACTTTCTTATGAAATTTCACCTTCTGATGAGCGATATGGTTTTGTTCCCAGGCAGCTAAAGCATTAGCTGTATTTATTTTGATATCAGGTGGTGAATTTGATTACTTGGAAACATCACTCCAGAAATTTGATGATGGGCCATTCTTCCTTGGTCAATTCAGTCAGGTAAGTGAATTTTCACCCACCCAGCAGAGTTATGAGCCTACCTGGTCAAAAGAAGACCAAATTCAGTCCTTGCTTTGGCATAAAACTAGACCATGGTGTGTGTATGCATATCTGTATTTTAATCTTCATCGTACTGATTTATACTAATCTTGGTGTGTTCAGGTGGATGCTGCTTATGTTCCATTTATTGAAAGGTTTCAGATCTTTTTACAAGAAGTGTTCAAGTATGATATTACATCCGGCAGGCCCAAGCTAGCTGCATATTTACAGGTCTTTAAATCCTGAACATGATCTCCTATAGATAATAAAATTAAAATGACTAAAAAATCTTTACTGCTAAAGCATGTGATGATGCGCTTGAATCTTCTTCTTAGTGCCTTAGCCATATTGTTCCAATTATAATAGTTGCATCCTTGCAGAGGTGGTTGTTTGTTGGTTCTTTGCTGCTGGAGCAGGAATAGTGAACCATTGTGTTTGCACTTATACTCCTGCTCCTTCACTTCCTAATGGTTTCAGCTTGCTGAGTTTACTTCAATCGTTTCCACATCTATTTTAAATTTTCAAGGCTTTGTCTTAGTTATTTTTTCTGTAGATTGATGGTGGAGTGTATGGTATACTCATGCCAAATTCCTCCCTGAATGAAAGTGAGATTAGCAACTTCTTTGAGTAGGTCTGATTTCTAAGGGGTTCTAGTTAGAATTGAACACCATTTAGGATTGTTGACTTAGTTGGCAAAACCAAAGGACGGTCAACATCTCTTTAACTAGATATCCATCAGTAAATTTCTTGACTAACTCTGTAATGATGTTTGTCATAGCCATCCCTTTTGGTAGTTTTGTAGGTCATGCTGGTCGCTTGCTGTCTCTGATATAGCAGAGCGACATGGTTTATCTTTATATGTATCCAATACCAGGAAAAGATAGTACCACCTTCTTTCAGTTAAAAAATAATTCACCCGTGCGAGGATCTTTTTATTATGCATCGCGTTCACTACTTATATTCCCAGAGGTGAAAAGACTTGATGCTTGTGCAGGAGTTGAACAAGATTGATGCTTACAGCAAACAAAATGTGATCCTATAGCGCTTGTTCAGTTTTACAAAACCCGTTTTATGGTAGTTTCTCTAACTTTTTAAGATTTACAACTTACTATATTTCTGTTGTTACTGAGATGAATGTGAATCAAGTTGCCAACTGCACACTTTCCTCTTTTGCAGTCCTCAAGTTAAATTATGGTGGAGCATTGCTGATATCTGTAACAATTTGGCGTTTCTATGTTATTTGAGACTCTACTGAGTTATAGGATATTCATTCACCTTCACACTGGTGTATAGACTCCATCTAAAGTAATATCTCAGTGTGTTGCTATTTATGACAAGTCATACTCTTGATGAACAATGCAGTAATGAGTAAACAATAAGTTTGTGCGCTCTTTATTTTCTTTAGCTTTTTAGCTGATTGTATTAACTTTTATTCATTGGTTTAGGTACCCCCTCTTGGCCTCCTGCCCCACTCTCATTTCTCCCCTTCATTTCATCCCTTTTAGGAAACAAATGGCTCAAACAATATGATTAAGGCACTAATCACTCGTTTTGGCAAAGGCTGAAACAATATGATTAAGGCACAAAATCATTCGTTTTGGCTATCACTGCAATGATTTTAAGTGCAGTTACACACAATATAGGGAGTAATGTTAATAATCTGATGGCTTCGCCAATACGTGTCGAACCAAATCTAGCTCGTGACCATACTAGAGCATTCATCTCAAAATCAAATTTCTCTCTATATGTACTCCATGAAGAATGCGTTGCTTTTTCATACCATGGATGATGGAGCTGGTAGGTGTGTGTGTGGATTTTCTTTTTTTTATTCATTTATGATTCTATAAAGACAAAAATCACAAACTATAGAAGACTGGGCAAGCATTGATTGTTGTAAGAGTAAAGTGCTAGTACAATTGATCTTAATTTATTGGAAATTTTAATAGAAAACCATGAGAACATTTAAAATCCAATAAAGTTGAGAATTTTTTTCTTTTTGGTAAAAAAAAAAAGTTTAGTATAATTTAGTTGAGAGAACCGTCTGATAAATGCACGATTACTAAATTCTATTTAACACTAGAGCTTTATTGCATCTCGAAATAGGAAATTAGATTTGGTGTGGAGAAGAAAGGGAAGTTGTTTTAATCCTTCAAACAAGGAGTAAACATACTGAATTTTCATTTGCTGTGATGTCATACGATATGGTATCATGGAAAAATAACCCCAGCCCCCACCAAAAGAGAAGAAGAAGATGAAGATGGTCCTCGTCCCTTGTTTCTTAAGCCAACTAATGAAGTCTCTAGGATGACCATTGAAGCCCTCGATACTAGATTCTTCTTTTATTTTCTGAGAAATTTGATAAATTATTATCCTGCCCTATGTTGCATTTCTCTTCAGAAGCTGAAATTTCAATGGCAGTGCCAAGAATCAGTGCACAGTGGTGTTATTAAAAATTCTTATCAACTTTTTCACAAAAACTGTCTCGGCAATCGCATTATGTAACATCAAATCACTCATTATACACTCTCCTGTTTTGCTGTTTAGTTATACAGACATAATAGCTACATTCTATAACTGTACAAAACCAGGCAAGTGGAATGGCCCCAGATACACTGTTTACTGAATAATGTGAAACATATACCTGAAATAAATGATGATGATGATGAAAACGATGCAGTAATACCGAATAATCTTAGCTGCAGTACAAGCGGGGAAGTGCAGACAGCATGGAGTCTATGCGGAACTAGCAGTTCATGAAGCACCATAATTTTCATAACAGAATTCCCAAGAAATTATGCAAATAATAGCACAAACCTCAATATAGTCTTTTGGTTTGTTCTCTTTCGGATCCACCACCGCCACCATTCCTTCTCTTATCAACATCTCCTTTTGTTCTAGGTGGAGTACAAGGTCCCCAGCGTGAGTTCTGAATGGGATGTGTTTCAGGGTCATATTTCTGCGAAGCCAGATAAGTCAGAGCTGTTACAACATCTGCAATCATGGGTCGCAAATTAGGTTGCTCCTGAACACACATTGCTGCAACAGCAAGAGCTTGGTACAGGCCCCTTGCTGGATATTGACCTTGGAGCACAGGATCAGCAATTTGTGAAAATTTTCTCTGTCCTTGAACAACGGTCTTGCCTGGAAAAATGAACATTGCAACAAAATGTCAAAACAACTTCAGCTTCGACAGAAAATAATGCAATAACCAGTGAACAATTGGATCTTACCCATACAACCAGATTGTGCTCCCCACCAGCTTTTGAATTGTCAAACTGCTTTCCTGCCTGAAATGATCTCCAGAAGAACAACCCCAAAGCTATAGACATCTGATTTCAGACTCAGCTGCCCAGTCATTGGCATACTCTGGTGCACAGTATCCATAGGTACCCATAACCCTTGTGGATACATGTGTGTTATCCCCAACAGGGCCAAGCTTGGCCAAACCAAAATCAGATAGCTTTGGATGATATCCCTCGCCAAGCAAAATATTAGAGCATTTTAAATCACGATAAATAACAGGAGGGCTAGCTTTGTCATGTAAATACTCCAACCCTTTTGCTGCTCCAGCAGCAATTTTCATCCTTGTGTTCCAATCAAGTTGTTTCTTACCAGGCATGGGATCTGCAGAAGCATGTCCAAACCATAAGCACTATGATAACAGACCCAAATAACTGAGCAATGACAGTGATTATGCAACATACCATGAAGGTGGTCCTCCAAAGAGCCTAGTGGCATATATTCATAAACCAGAAGTCTCTGATCTCCATCAGCACAGTATCCAATTAGATTAACAAGGTTAGGGTGGTGTAGCAGACTCAACATCAAAACTTCAACAAGAAATTCTCTGTTCCCCTGCAGGCCATTCCTATCAAGTTGCTTGATCGCAACAACCTACAAGATATATTTAATCAAATGTTTAAACTCCACATTCAACCTGCATGCTACTGCATATGTCAAATGCAATATGCTTCAGGAACTAAACATGATATTAATTTGACAAGTAAGCGTTTGAAGTGGGCTTAGGTGAAAGCAATGCTATTAACAGCTCAGCACCCAACACCCTCCAAAAAAACCCCCGAAAAGAACCCAAAAACCAATTAAAAATAAAACAACTGAAATAGAAAAAGAATATTTAAATAAATTAGATAACTAAATTAACTACATAACATACTTGACTGGAGCCCTCCAGCTGTCCTTTATACACTCTACCAAAACCTCCCTCCCCTAAAAGACACTCGCCACGAAAATTTTTGTGGCAGCTGCCATTTCACGGAAAGTGAAAGTCTTGGCTGCAATTTTATTGGATGATCCATCTTTAGGTGCATCTTTGAATTTACCTGAAGACAAAACACAGATAATTAATGGAAACATTACAACAAATATTAGCAAGTTATTATACACCAAGAGAGATGGACTTAGAACTGAGCGTTCTGCTGGTCAATAGCTCTTCTAGAAAACAGAATTGTAATAAGCACAGCAAAGCACAAAAGAACTAAGAGAAATCCTTTCCATGACAAGGAATCTGTAGCTCATGCATAGCATTGTTTTGCATATATTTAGGCTTCAGCACATTAATTTCTCCTTCTTCCATTAAATACTGATCAAGCAGTTAATGCTCACTTTTGAAAGAGAAAATTCTTCAATACCCCATGGGTCAAAGAGTAGTTTTGATAACTTTGCCAAACCAGTAATACTCTTCAAATATCAAAGAATGCTATAATCTTACAGCTAACTAACCATATAATATGGAGATATAAACAGTCAATTTCAAGTCATCTACAACGTCGATTGTGAGCCCATTTTATTTTCTAGTTTCCTTGTCCTCTATAAACATGTTTTGGTGCTTTCTGTAAAGAGCACAGCAGCTTCGTCATAAGACCTATATATCTTTCTTCTTGAAGACTTCAGTTCATGTTTGATATTTCTTGCCCAATACAGTTCCTACAGTTCAATCCAACAAATATTTTGAATCTGTACTACAGTTTGACTTAAAAATATTTTGGCAATATCTCTAGCTATCAAAATTTAACAGGGCAAAGACCTCGGAGTCTGGAGATGATGTTTATTAGGAGTTGTATGAAATGAAACTCAAGCGTTTAATAAGATAGTCTTTTAGCTAGAGATTCAACCACAATTCTTCACAGGTCAGCCAATGCAAAGTCCAACTCCCAGATGATCATTGAACGTGAACGCATTACTTGCAATGTCACTGAAGCAGAGATAAAAAGAGGCCCAGAAAACAAAGAGTTTAAGGTTGTATCACCTCTTCTTTCTGTGTAAAAATTGTTTTATTCTGTGCATTAAGAACTCACGTTCATATTCAATTAAAAAAAGTCAGCTGGTTAGTGCCTTAAAAGTCAAGAGGATGTATTATCCATCTTGAGATCCAAATTTCAAATCCTAAGCTCACTTCAAAAACTCCACTACAAAAAACTTCATCTCTTGTAGCAAGTCAAGTTTGGTTAAATTAAAACAAGTCGACAAAACAAAATAATTTTCCAAGAAACCTCAAATTCACAAATAAAAAAGGAAGAAGAAGAAGAAGATAACTGATAGCCAAAACAATAATTGGTTAAAAAATCCAGTAAAATAAAGCAACATCACACAAGGTTTTAACTCACTCTGATCTCCTGGCACAAAATAGAAGTGCAAAAACCCTTAAAGAATCAAACTCCAGCCATGTCTATCAAGAAAAATGTAACAAAACTCTATAACCCTTCAATAGATTATTTTGTTTTCCATATTAGTATAAGAAAAACTATAGATACAGAAGCTGAACACCCACATAATCATCTAAATTCAGTAAAGTTGACAGACTTCAGGCAAACCCTTATTTTTTAAAAAAAAAGAATCAATCTTTTACACGTATAAAGGAAATCAATTAAAGGAAATAATGAAAGCCATACCTGAAGTGGGTTCGATTGGATCAAGGGACTCGTTCTTCTTCCTCATCTTTTTTGATGTCTGCTTTGATTGTCCTGAGCATGGAACCATCCCATTTGCTCTCTCTCTCTCTCTCTCTCTCTCTCTCTCTCTCTCTGCCCCACACACACACAGACACAGACACAGACACACAGTCTTTTGCTTCTGCGGCTGCGTGTGATGTTAAAGGAGAGAGTGGCAATAACACTGCTACAGAAACCAGGGAGGTATTACTAATCAGTATGTCATATTTTGGATAAGTAATTAGTGTGTGTTAATACTGCACATTGATGGGCTATGAATGATGATAACAGGAAAGAGCATTCACAGTACACCTTATTTGGAATTTTGAAATTATAATAATTTTTTATGGCTTATTTACAATGATTTATGTGGGGGTGACTTGTACAAATCTCCGTCTACAGCTTGTCTTCGATTTTGCTTACTTTGTACTTTGATTTGAACATAAAGATTTTGTAGTAATACTTCAAGAAAAGGTAAAAGAAAAGCAAAGTAGAAAGTTAAAAACATATATAGGTTCTTAATTATTAGGGGGATGAGTTTTTGCAAAAACCATTCAAAATTGGATCTTAAGAAACAGATACTTTAATAACTAATCTTGAAATTAATTTTGTAAAATTAGTATATCTTTGAGTTTAAATTTTCAAGAAATACTCGCATCTAACAATTCAAATATTAACTTAATCATACCTTCTTTTAACATTTCAGCGAATATACTTCAAAAATATAACAGTATAACTATAAACGCACAAATTATTTCAAAGTAGCTTTTGACATTGTGACTATATTTTTCAATTTAACTTCATCAAACTCCCTCTTATTGGCTTTGAGTTTAAGTCTAAAGTTGTTTGAATCATGACAACAAATGGAAGTAGCTCAAGTAAACCTTAATTTTGACATGCTATTCTCCCAAGTCACAGTTTTTCTGTGCAGAAGGAAATAAATATATTAATGATGCTACTATTATATATCCCTGCAACAATACGAGGAACAACGACTTTATATCTGACAGGAAATGTTTGTATTAACTGCTTTGAATTATAGATACACATGAGATGCATGTACAGTCCAAAAAATGCCTTCATTTTAATGAAGAAACAATAGTTTTCATTTTCCTGTCCACTTTTTCCTTTCAGTAGATCCATCAAAAGGCACAAAATTGTCAAAACTGGCAGCCAGTTGACTTATTAGTGCGAGGCCTGTAAGTTTTGAAGTCCATAAATGCTGTGCACATAGGCACCGCTTATGTGGTGTGTGTGCATTTCAAATTCTCCAGTCTGTTATTCTTTTTCATTTGTTTCCTTCTCCTTTCTATCTTTTTCTTTTTTTCTTCTTCTGAATTTTAAGTTTTTTGAGATTTATCAAAACCAAGAAAATTACATCGAAAAACAAAAAGTTGCATTAGGAGATAAGAAATGGGTTTCTTGCATTATGCAACAAATTGCTATATCGAAAGATATGCGCTTGATGATTTCAGTAGTTGAATGATAAGTTTACTTTAAAAAAAAATTAATAACAGTTTCTTAAGCACAATTGATATTGCACAGACGCTAATGAAGAATGTGAAGCTAAAGAAAAGGGGTGGAATGAGGGAGGAAATAAATATAATAAAGGACTAGTTTATTTCAAAAAGGTATTGAAAATGTCAAAACATGCCTTAGAAATCAAGCAATTTTCTGAGACCAGCCATTGTTTTTAATGTTGCACAAGAAAGCAATAATAACAAAAAAAATAAAAAATTAAATAGGGGTCAATACAACAATATATATATATATATATATATATATATATTGTTGTACATTGTGGGCTAAAAGAATTTATCCAGTTACACTAAATTACTTTCATTCAAGGTTCCAGTGTCTGAAAACGGAAGAATTACAGTGGAAATAGTCAAGAATCAAGCTCCGGCGACAGTAGATAAATTTGAAAGAGAGGGCTGATTTCTAGTAGTTGTGCTCTGCCACTAATGGACATCTCTTTGCTAAAAAATGATGCTGAAGACTTCAAACTTTCAAAGTGAGATGTGCAGAAATTCATCATGAAAGTAAAAGCATAGCCGCATGAACCCCCACAAGTAAACATAATACAAGACGAGGACATTTTCCTCCTACCAAAAATGAAAATTGTCTTCAATACAAATTGCTGCTAGGTTTATAACAGATACGATTTGCTCCAGAACAAAGTTGCGAATGGGGATATACCCTCCATTTGAAATAGCAATAGAAAGAAAATAAGTCCCAGTTCTTGCATCATACCTCATGAGTATCCTGTTAGAATACAGATAAACAGCACATGAAGACCATAAAGTTTTATTGCATTAGCAACACAGCTAAGTATAGAATTACCCTGTATATTGCATTGATATTATATAAGAGGCAAAAGAATGATCCTAGTGTCCAGGCATGGCATGGCATGGTCATAGAGTTCATACAAGCCTAACTTTATTAGCTTTGAATGATAATGTTTAACACTCAGGGAAAACTGATCCAGAATTATATTTAAGGATGAATATATGAAGTCACATGATTCGGGAAACTCTGAATGTTGGGTGTTGATTGAAAATTTCAAATTATAGATCTATAAAACAACAGCAAGAATTGATGTAATGCCTCTTAATTAGAGCTTCTAGTATTCTCAGAAGTTCCACGGAATTTTATTAGCAAGCTTTAGGTGTAGTCGTGTTACATGGCCTGGAATTGCAGCAGATTAATGCTGGAGATTCATCGCTTGGTTGTCATCCACTTCCAATGGTTCATGATTTGTTCTTAGTACTTGTTTTGGACGTCTCATTATTTGAACTTTTGATTGGCATGCCATGGTTGTGTCTGCCCTCATATGTTGTTATGAAAGTGCCTGGATCTTCTGTTGTTCTTTCGACATACTTCCTCACATTGCAATTGGGGCTGGTGCATCTGTAGTAACTCCTGCATGGCCAATCAAACCACAGTAGGAGGAGTACTAGTAAAAGCCAATAAATAGGACTACTCAATGAGCGATTGAGCATCACATTTTCTTTAAGCAACTGTTAACAAATACTCCCTCCATCCCAGAATTATGGTTCTATTTTGACTAGGCAGAAGAATTTAGATAAGAGTTGAAAAAGTGCAAGTAGTAAATGAGAGTTCGTGGTTTCACATCATTATTTTAACTGAAATTTTGGAAAAAATAATTCAATTTTAGGGAATCTAGATTTCTTTTTGGACATTGCAAAAAGGAAATGGGAGGAAGTATATAACTTCCCCTCAGATTTCCACTAAAGGCAAAGATAACCCCCGGATTAGCTAGGAAATATAGTAGTTTAATGTCCTCATAACTTCACTAAATTTTATTTTAATGAGCTCATGAGAATGAAAAATAAACAACTAAAATTGACCATGAAACTCAATTTTACATGAGGTAATGATATCTATCATTAAGGTGGATTTTCTTGTCACCGATCTTTGGTCAAAATTTTATTGATCTTGCTGGCCAGAAATATTCTTGACCTTCAACAACATTGTTAACAGGTTCTATAAAGCTGATGAAAACGTCTTCCAAATGCCTCCATCTCAGAGGGCAAGTTGTGTCCGTGCAATACATTGTATGTGAATGTCAAAAAAAAAATGGAACCAGAACATGTAGAGATTTACCAAAAACAGAAATTCAATTAACAAGCACGTCCATTAGGTAAAATGTATATAGCCTCCCTAGGAAAGTAATAATTATGTAGCATTTGTAGACTCCGCTTTTAATTTCTATTAGTGTGGCAACCAAGCAGATTTAATACTAACCTTGGGTATGTTTTTCCCTTCACTACTTTCTGGCCATACTTCCTCCAGCGAAATCCATCCCCTATTATCTCAGAATCAGTATTCTTCTGGACAACAATTCGAGGCTCAGATGAGGCTCCCCCCACTGAGCTTGCATTGAGTAATTGGCTCTCACGTTTCCTAGAAACAGTAAACAACAACTTGAAAAGGTTAATATGGTCTTGAATTTAAATCACAGGTTAATATCTAATCTTCTGGTGATACGTGTCTTATAAAAAAACTTAATATCAAGTTAAAGGCTCATTAGCAATCTTATAACCATGTAAGGAAAAAAATCTCGTTTCCATTGCTAGGGCAAAAGAAAACTCTTACGTTCTTTTGCCTTTGAAGTCATCACCTTCAGGCTCCAAGATTCACTTACTTCCTCACATTCAACACTCAGACCCAGAGAATTATTGGAAGTTGAGACACTGGCATTGCATGTTGCAGCTGTAACAGAATCATTGATTGGTTGAGCAGCAACAGAAAAAGTTGATTGGGCCGATGATTCAATGTTATTCTGACTTTCTGATCTGCCTTCATGACCTTTAACTCTCTCAGCCTGTTGATTCATCCATGTAGGATTTTTCACCTCATTTCGAGTGGCATCAAATGCAGGTTTTTGCGCATGTCCATCCTGCGGGGTCTGATTAAGAGGCTGAGGCTTTGAGTGGTTATGCTCACCCTTGTAGACTATCTCAGCAATCTGACCATCAAGCATTTTTTCTACCTTCTTTTTCACAGGACAATTTGGGTGTGTACACTTATAGTAACTTCGTGGATACTCGCTTCCTTTAACCTGTTTCTGTCCATATTTCCTCCAATTGTGCCCATCATAAGAAGGTCGATCCCCGTTATGAGGGAGTAACAAGGATTTGTTGTCAGCTTCAGAATTTTCTAGTATAGCATTTGCCTTTTTTTCTGACTGTGTGGGAAAATCCTGATGGACATATGATGTCAGGTCAGTTTGGTGCTTAACTTGGTTTGATGGTTGAATAGGAGCTCCAACCTCAGCAATTTCACGTGTCGGACTAATACCATGCCCCCCCTGGACAACATAAAGGAATTTTGATATAAGAAATCTACTGCACATGCATATTAAAAGCCATCAATGCAAGCATTTAGTCGAATTGTGTTCTCGTGAGAGGATTCTACAAATAAAGGAATTATGTAATTCTCGATATTAAAACATCAAGTATTATGGAGGTGTCATAATCTATCATTGTCTACTATATGAACATTGCTACTAACCAAATTTGCCAAGAGAGAAACAGTTGTCTTTGAAACAAGCTTAGCTATTGGCTTGTATACCACATTGGATGTGACGTTAGATTCTGGGACCTTTTCACATGGATGGCAAGCTGCAGAACCGAATACCTCAGCCTGGAATCATCATATACCAAAAACAGTAAGAACAACATAAATGATGAAAGTTCAAAGATTATGAAAAAAAAGTAGCCTTTGAGGAAATAGCCACCCCAACTAAATCACTGTTGCATGCGGGCTTAAACCGCACTGTCCTTGGTCTTATGACTGTAACGGCAGTTTCAGAAAAAGCAGCAGGTGGAGAAGCATTAACTGCACCAGAGAGAAGCTCCGAGAAGGATTTCAAATTGGAAAAGCCAGGTCTACATGCAATTGGTTTGGCTATTACAATTTTCTCAGTCTCTTTAATTTCCATCATAACGTAGCAACTGCTCAAGTCTCCTTCTGCAAAATATAACATCATAAGTTGGATTCTCACACATTTGATCTCATCTAACTTTTAGATTTCTGTATGAAGTTTGTAGTCTGAATAGTGAACACAACAGCGAGAGTTTGTGGCTATCAACTGATAGCAGCTTCTACAGCTCTGCCTACAGCTGTTTTGAGACATCTTAAAACGAGAATCATACTTCCATCATCTTAATTAACAAGATGAGGAACACGTATATTGAAGGAAGAAATGGGTCGATACGGTACACAAGCTTTCAATCTTTTTGTCTAATAAAGATTGAGAAGAAAATACTACATCAAAGCATCTTGGCAGATGTAATAGCCTTTGAGTCTACTCTACAGCTATCTGTTTCTAGAAATGCTCAACTAAAAGGTATGCCTGACACTTTTGATCCACATTATTCTTAGAGCTCTCATTTCATTAAATCAATGATCCAGCATCCACCATCATTCGGATGCACAACAATAATCAAATTGCTAGCAACTCCTTAACAAGCAAATATGCTACAAACAAAAATTTCTCTTTGCAGCTAAGTTGATATAGTAGCATAAATCATGTCTTAGTGTTGGAGAAGGGCTTATTTCCAAGAGTATGATAAAGGTACCAAATTGTCAAAGAATGAGATAACTTGATAGAAAACTTTGAAATTTAATAATGTAGAGTTGTCACTTTTCCTAAGGGCAAAGCTCAGTGTCTTGATTAAATCTTAACTTCCTTTTGCTTTGAGATGGGTCCTTATTTGATAGAAAACGCCCATCCCCAACCCCTTCATAAATGGCTTGTTTGACCCTAATATTTCTGTTAATTTGAGAAGCCCATAATGCTGCCTCAACAATCAACTTATTTGAGTAATTTGGATTATTTTTCCTAGTTTGACCCTCTTCTTCCAACTTTTTTATCTTAGCCCATCACCTCAGCCCATTTTCCATTAATGAACACTCACAGAAACACATAAAAATTTGTATGTATAGTGGCTTTCATGTTGGTAGTAAAAATCATAGTCATGGATTAAATTTAACAGCAAATGTAATAAAACGAAATTAAGGGACCAGCCCAGAAAACCAACAAGAATCTGGACTAATCTCCTGTCCATCTAACTAAACGAAGAAAAAAGTACTTTTTCAGACAAGAAAA
The DNA here is from genome assembly GCA_019321725.1 of Paulownia fortunei. Lineage (NCBI taxonomy): Eukaryota > Viridiplantae > Streptophyta > Magnoliopsida > Lamiales > Paulowniaceae > Paulownia > Paulownia fortunei. The sequence continues at coordinate 604,227 of JAGSPU010001569.1, read as the reverse complement.
GCATTAGCAACTCTGGAACACATATATTCAACAGACTCCCAAGGATCTAATAAAAATCCTGACAGCCCTTATAACTCAAAATCAACCTTAGAATTTCACATGCATAACACCGAAAATTCTCCTGCACAGGCTATAAAAAAAGCAGGAGATTTGAAGAAGGGACTTACAAGTAAATATTAAGAGCCAATCTGCATCCATTTTCATTTCAAAACAATCAAGAGCACTTGCACAGAAATCAGATTTCAAAAAAGAAGCATTTCCAAGAATCTGATACAGTGATTAAGTATCAAGACAAAACTTTCTCCCCTTCTCTCTTTTATCTCCTTTTTGGGGTTAAAACCTACGAGTAACCTAAACGTAAAACCCATCCACACAAAACATTAAACTAAAATAAAAAACGAACAAAAAGGAAAGAAAAACAGTGCCCATGACGTGTAATCTTCAAACAACCAAATGAAAAGGGCCGAAAAAGCCAAAGTCCATATATATATACATATATGTGTATTAAATAGTGTTCACACTCTCAAAAGAAAATTTCTCACAGGCCTCCCTTAATGGAAAAAAGGGAAAATAAAATTTGCTTTTCCCAATGTCCTCGAGTTCTTACCTTATAGATATGCAACACTGAGAATACACTGGGGTAGATGCTACAGAAGGACAAAAAACAGACTTTTACGCTGCTGGGTTCTCAGTCTTCTGCTTTCTGGTGTCAAAGAAAATGAAAGTAAAAATAAATAAAAGGTTAAATATATTTTACCCCTTTTACTAAGGATTTTGCGTCAAATATTCTCTTATACTAATAAAAATTTTAAATATTATTTTTAAATCAATAAAAATATATAAATAAATAAAATTACTTTCAAATTAAATAAAATATTAAATCTCATATTTTGTCTTTTCTAAAATTAAATATCAATTAATCTAATCTCATATTTTATTTAACTCTAATTTTATTAAAATAAACCTATAATTAAATTTCAAATTACATTAATTTATTTATCAAATATCAATTAATTTGATTCCAAAATTTATTTAACATTAATTTATTAAATAAATTAAAATTAAATTAAATAAATAACAAAATATAATTTTAATAATATAGAAAAGACATATTAAATTAAAAATATATCTCACATAAATTAATATTACTCTCATCTTATATATATATATATATATATTGTTTTAGAAAACATTTCTTAAACTTTTATTTTATTTTTTCACTGAAAGTTTTTAATTACATTAATATATTTTATAAGTTTTTTTATTTTTTATTTTCTAATTTTTATTTCTGATTCACATATAAATAACTATATATTAAAATTAAATTCGTTAATATATTTGAGTTACACATACACAATTTACATAATAGAATTATTTACACTATTAAGTAAAATTAATTTAATTGACTTTAAATTTAACACTTACTTATTAAAGTTATAAATCTAAAATGATAATAATAGAAATTTATGTGATATAGTTTTTTTAAAATTTATTGTATCTTCTCTATAATATTAAAGTTGTATTTAGCTATTTAATTATTTTAGATTTAATTTAAAATTATTTTATTTAAAAAAATTAGTATTGAATAAAATTTTGGATCAAATTAATTAATATTTAATTATAAAGGAGTAAAGATTACATAATTTATACTAGATGGACAAAGTGAATTTAATCTTTTCTTTAATTTGCTATTTTGATCCATCAATATAATTTGTATTAATTTAAAAAAATAATTAAAAAAATATTTAATACGAAATTAATAGTATATTTAACCCATAAATAAATGTAGAGAAAAAGCTGCACATTATTGGGTATTTTCCTGAATTTGCTCTCACATTTCTTTTCTTGTCCTGTTTTCCTTTTTTACTTTTTCCAAGAACAGGTGATGGGGGTGGGTGAGAAAGTTTGGGCCAACTAACCATCTCCGTTGGCTTTGACACTTTGGCCACCTGCAATTCTAACTTGGAAATTATAAAGCACGATTCATGTAGACATTGTAAATTTATTATATAAAAATATTGCTAATAAATTTCAAATAATATGAAATATTTTAATCATGAGAATTGTATATCATCCATTATTAAGATGCAAAACGATAATGTTACGTGATATCACATAGTATCTGAAATTTTTTTTCCAAGCAAAATTTTGGCTTTCTTTTTATTAAAATTTTGGTATTTTTCTTTTGGGATAATATACTCTAATTTCTAAGATATGTTAAGTGGAATTTTAGGCCTTTTATGGTTCTTTTTCATTTTTATTTTCAGTGTTTTCAAGTGTACTTTTTATTTTTAAATTGATTTTCGTTTAAACATTAAAAATGTGGTTGGACATAGAATATAAATATTGATTTTATTAAATAAAAATGATATTTTTAATATATGAGTAGTAATTAACGAGTCTCATTATTTCTTTTTGTCACTTCATTCAAATTATATTGGGTTAAGAAATTATCATTTATTGTGTGGGAAGTTAACTTATGTTTGGATGAACGAATAAAAATAAAAATTTATAAAAAAATAAAATTAAAAATATATTTAATTGTATAATTTTAAGAACGTGATAAAATTGAATTGAGAAAATGTTTTGTACTTGCATTTCTCAATGTTCTTTTACATGGCCTTTCTTATATGGTCATTTCCTCACTTTATTTTATTTATTTTGTATTTTCCTTTTCTTTTTTATATTATTTTGACGTTTTCTTGAAGAACCAAAGCAATTAGGGAGGTGGGGATGGTCTGGCTCAAGTTAGGGTTTGAATATGGGAAGATAGTTTTTAGTGTTATTTTCAGTGGAAATAGTAGATGAGTATTTTAAGTGAAAATGGATCAAATAAACATAATTTTGAATTTTAGCATAATATAAAATTGAAAAAATGGGTATAAAACAATGGATCAAGCGACTCTTTAATTTTCCATCCACTAATTTTTAGAAAATAATTAACCACTGCATATAGAAAAGATAAATAAATTAATAACATTCCAAAGCTATAATACTTAAAATTAATTTCAATTATTACGACTTAAATAAATTAAATTTATAAAATTAAAGAATGGTATGTTGCGAATTTAAATTCCAAACCGCCAGGAAACTATTTACCAACAACTCTATTTTTTGTAACCTAAAACTAACCAATTGGCCGCATGAATTGAAACCCACTCATAAAATACAAATACAAATATATTATATAGATATAGATAGATTCGTTGTTAAAGAAGCCCCATGCCACACCCCTTTCCAACCCCACTTTTTTTGTCATTTTGTCGTAATCTAGGAGCAATGGTTGTGACACATTTAAAACAGAGTTTTGGTGGCCCTCAAAATTCATTTTGGATTATCTATTGTAAAATATATATTTTTTATTTTTTATTTCATCTTATCTTATTAGTACAATATTGGTGGCCCTCAAAATTCATTTTGGATTATCTATTGTAATTTTTTTTTTTATTTCATCTTATCTTATTAGTACAATATACATTGATAACGATAAATCCAATGAAAAGGTTTAGAATTTTAGTAGTCATTAATCATGTGAAAGTAGTGTGCAGATCTTACATGTTTAATAAGAGAAAATAAAATAACATTCTTTGAACTTGATACTAAGTCGCATTTACTCAATATTTATTATTTTGAATTAAATTTATATTTAATATTTAAATAAAATTATATTTAATAAAATAAATTTATATAATATTTAGTATATTTTGAATATTTATATCTCAATCTTGATTTTAAATTTAAGGGTATAATAAACTTAAGGACAATCGGCCCCAATGCCCATATGCTACATCCTACATAGGAGGTTCCTCCTATCCAAAACCTGGTAAAACACAATTCACGTGTGTTTTCTTGCAAACTCCCAATCCAATCCTTAAATTCGTGTCCCAGGATGCACACGAGGCACCAAAAATCATTGTACTTTTCTTTAGAGTTTTGTTTCACTAAACTAATTATATTATTAATATAATTGGTGTAGGATAATTGGGCAGGGTGTTCATATTTTATCTTTCAATATTTTTTTATTTAAATCTGTTTTATGGAGCTTGATTGATATGATTTATAAATTATTGTATTAGTTCGAACGTTTATCTAGTGTACACTCGAAAGGTAGTGATTATGGGTCCTTGTCATAAAAAATAAAATAAAATAATATATATATATATAATATACTTATTTAGTGTCCCATCATCTGTATTACAATATAAATTCATTTACATATTAGTCATAAAGATTTTGTGTCATATCATCATAAAAAAATAAAATAAAATAAAATTTTTATATATACTTATTTTGTGTCCGATGACTTGCATTACAATATAAATTCATTTACATATTAGCCATAAGATTCATATCACCAGATTTAGTGACTGAACAATGTGATGTGATTGAATATCAATCAACTAGTTAGTGACAGATGTTCTGACCCATGAAGAGGTAGATGAAAAAATTTCTTTTTAAAAAATAAAAGTATATGTAGGTGGAGTTTTTCACCTTATAAAAGGTGGAATGATATTACAAATGAAAATATTTAAAAATGAGGAAAGATTCACATTTTCACCTATAAATACATAAATATATAATAAAATATACATATAATATATATCATCACCAACCTTTATTTTAATGTAAAATAAAGTCAGACTGTCGGTTGGGAAACTCTACCCCTCTCTCTCTCTCTCTCTCACACACACACACACACACACACTCAATGGGTCACCAGTTGATTGGGACTTGGGAAAATGACGAGGAGTGGTGAATGCCTTTCATATTTTAACCCCATAAGAATGGTAGTTGAAACTTACACCCCACGTGCTAACACCACCCCCACCCACCCTGACCCCACCAATGGTATTTGTGTATTTATTATCTTATTAAAAGTATTTTTAATAACATTAATGATGTCTTGATTAATATTCTGATTTCCAGGAAACCATAAAGAAAAAGGTTCTAATTGAGCACCAACCTTTATAAGTATATGCTGTCTGCCCTGTTATGGCTGGAGATTTATTGAGCTGTCATATAAGTTTAATTGGACAATAATCCAGCAGAGGATCATGATGGTGCAAAAAGCATGTCGTGGAAACTCAATACTCATTTTCTGATATTCATACCAAAACTAAATTTGATCATTCTTTTATGTATTTGAATATGATTAATGATTCAATAAGTATTAAGATTTAAAATTTAGAAACATTAAAATTGTCGAATAAGCCAATATGATTAGTTAAATAATTAAAGTGTTTGAGTTTGAATCACGAGAAAAATAATTTTGAAAGGAAAAAAAAGAGAGAGTATTAAATTTTGTTAAAGAACAAATTAATTAACAAGCAACAAACGCTTATTATTAGAAGTGGTGTTATTAGGTCTCACCTCCTTCTCATGTTGGCCTATCCCTGTCTTTAGGTGGTCGTTAATCACATTCAGGCCCAATTTGTGATTGTTAATCAGGTTCGAGCCCAATTTAAAATATCAGTTGGGCCTGTAATTTGGGCTTAAGCAGCAAATCCCAAGCCAATTTCCAAATTGGACGAGCCCATAAAATGCCAATTTCACCGCTAGTAAATACCAATGTTTTGCCATTTTATTTTACTTTTTTTTTTTCGTGAAATATTATGTGATTTTTACTGTGGCTCCAACAAGATAAACCAAATCTTAACAGATTGTAAGTATTCCTCTCCTCCTTAATCGATCAAACATGTGACGTAAATTAAACACATTTCTCTCCTCTCTCTCTCTCTCTCTCTCTCTCTCTCTCTACTCAAACGCACACGTTTGAAACATTCATGTTTATAGATCTGATATTCGTGCATGCATGCACAAGGAAAAATGATCAGCATCTCAGCCGCATTAAGGTGTTCCCGCCGCCACCCTTCACCATTTTGCGCCACCCCCCGAACACCTTATATAGCCACCAGCCACGGCGGCGGAGACTGCAAAAGTATAGTTCATAAATTTTCCAGCACTCAATTTCCCTCGTGTAACAGGGAAACATGTTACTGTGTAATTTGGAGAAAAGGTAAGGGATATTTGATGTTAGTATATCAATTACCAACCTCGATGCTTTAGATTTTCCATTGCTTTTTTCAAATCAAATAAAATGGTATTTTAAATATGAGGATCTTGGGAATTAGTTTAAAGTTCATGAATCCTAGGATCAGTCAGTTTTTTTTTTTTTTTTTAAATATATAATATTATTCTTAAAAAAAAGACAATGTAACAATATCTATGTCAGCAAGTGTTGATTTTTTACAGTATTTAATGTCTCATAATTCTTTTTCTTGTACTTTTGACAGGCTTCACCCTAGGTAATGAATTTCACCGAGTGGCACGAAGCAATTCATTTTTCTCAAAAAATAATCGAGGTAAAGCTAAAACTCTCTTCTACTGCTTGCAGACTTTATATGTAGGTATAATGGTAATTACTCAGGAAGCATGCTTTTAATTCATTTTGGATAGCAGATCTGTTTATATTTGGTGGATTGAGTGTTTAAAAGATGCAGCATGTCTCTTTCTGTAGAATTTTTGCTTCGTTCAAATTTAGGATCTGCTGCCACAATTTAGTGCTTAATTTGTATTGATAATGCCTATGGCTTCAACTCTGAAAAAATTCAATATATGTCTACATACATATACACACACATGCATACGCATCCATATTAAAAACTTGTTCTTTGAAACTTAATCTATAAACCAAAATAGAACACAAACCAAACGGACAATGGATGGTCTAACAGGGTAGATGAGTTTGACAAAGGTGGTAAGAGAGATCATTCTGAGAATTCTTTTCTCAAACTCTTTCCCTTTCTGAACGGATGGAGGCGACTAATCTAGTCAATTCCAGAACAAGTGAAGGGACGACTAGTAAAGCTTTCAACGAGGAATTAAGCTTTTATTGGGGAGGAGAAAACTCGTAAAATTTACACAAAATGTCACTCCAATAAAACCTATATAAAACATTTATCCATCACAAAAGGGTCAGATTGAAAAGTTTTCATTGCAGAAGGAAACTCTTCAAACCTAGTACTAGAATGGTTCGTGTTATATACCGTCAATGCGCTAGCACTCAATGGAAAAAAAAACAACTATAACAACCGTCAAATAAATGATAAAATAGTTGGACCCCTACTCCTGCATTAACAGTTTCTATTTCGCAAAGAAAAGATTAAGGCATTAACGGAAGAGTGATTGGAATTATTCATCTCCACTTCTGTTTGAACTGTCGGTCCCTGTTTGCTTTACAAATTGTCCTCGAACACGGGCCTCTGTTCTGCTAATTTCTTTCTGTTCTGATACCGTACCTGAGCCAAGACACAGTGTAAGAGGACATCCATGGCAATAGAAACTTTCAAAACAAGAAAAAGGAAAACCATTCCAATAATAAGCAAGAAAAGAGTTCAGCTTCCATTGTTAAACAACCAGCAAATCAGGAAGGAATCTTGATTTCTTATAAAATTATTTCAATAGCAATATGATGGTATAATCAATAAAGGAAAGTAATTGCCAAATTAGAGGTAGATGATTATTTTTCCAACGGCTATGCGATGGCATAGTTCAATAGAGAAGAAGTACTTGCCAAATCAGAACAAAATTGGAATCTTGTTGCATCCCAGGGGCATAAATCTAGGAAGGGTAAACAATCTAGTCATGCATCCTTTGTTTAGATTCATATAAGTGAAGTTTCATAGTCATCCATTTAAAGTATACCATAATAAAAGCAAGCAAGTGCTGATTCTACTATACACTAAATGTGACCACAACTATGTGCCACTTGCTTTGTAATCTTCACAAATAATTACCTTCCATAGCTAATACCCTGAACACAAAGAAATTACTTCCACAATCCATTTTGAAGTCGTGGGAAAGTACAAGAGAGATATTCATGTGTAATGTGGTTAAACATTAGTCTCTCTCAACTGGACATATAAGAGACACCCAGATGGCAACTAACTTGCCAACTAAATTTTGACATTTTTATTTTAGGGAAATATTTTAAATTTCACATCAAAAACTTATTCCAACATGAAACTAAATCACAACCAAATCATGGAATTGAAAGCAACAATGGTCTATAATAATCAAATTCACTACCTTTTTCTTAAAGCATCTTTCCTTCCTCTTCTGACGGAACTTGATCAAGGCAGCTTCCCGCTGTGCAAATTTGTTCTCGTCTACTCTGTTTCCACCACCACTGCCGCTAGCATCTCCACTTCCACTTTTCCCAACTTGACCAACATCACTTTCGGCATTATTCCCTACAGCGTTAATGGCAGTGCTACTTCCATTCTGTCCATTACTTCCATGATTACTTCCCGAGGCACTTCTGTTCAAGCTACAGTTCCTGGGGTTGCCATCCATCGGTCCACCTAAAACATTTGTTGATCCACAGTGTGGAGCATCTACAGCCACCTGCTTTAAGGACGATTCATCCTGGTTGGATGACGGTTGATTTTCCATGTTGTGGAAATGATGGTGGTGGCGATTATAATTTTGGTGACGAGGGTGCTGACTTTGGAGCTCCTGGTATGAGCTTCTTGCTTGGCATAAGTCTGTAGATTGCATGCAATTAGGCAGGAGACTGACTTGCTGTTGACTGTATCTAAGGTCATGTTTTACAGATCTGAAAGCAGAAGGGTGTAAACCATTAATTGTCGATGTTGCTTCAGATTTATCTTTAGGAAGCTTATTAGTGGTGGAGCCCATATCTATGTTATTGCTAACTCCATTTGAACTCTGATATACAATATGGTCAGTTGAATATACTTGTATATCGCCAACTGACTCTCTTTTTGCAACTTCGATACTATTGTCAAGTACGGAACTGCTGCCGGTGATTCCATTAGGAGACTTGAAAATATTTGTGGATGTGTTATACCTGCATTGTGAGAATAAAACAAAATAAAATCGCAGAATGAAACAAAATAAAATTGCAGATTCTGAGATCAGTTCTAATAATGGAATAACCTATTTCAGCATGAACAAGAAAAGAAATTACTGAATTATCTGTTAAGCTTTTCATTCAAACCTTGAGAAGGCTGATTGCTCAGAACGGCGTAAGACATAACGATCATCTTGAACAGATCTTCCCGTGTCCTGAACTCCTCTAAGTCTCTTTAAGCTAAGCTCGAAGTTTGGCTCTTTACAATCATCAGTTGCATTATTGTTGATGTCCAATTTGTTTGCCACTTCTCTACTAGACTCCGATTCTCTACCAGTGCGATTGGCTTGTCCCTCCACAGGATTTTCTGATTTAGGTTCCACATTTCTATGCACAATTGTCTCCAAGTCATTGCCCTTTTCAACAGTGTCTACAGATTAAATTTGCGTTTTCAGATCAGGTAAGGAAAAAAAAAAAAAAAAATGAACAAAGCCAAAAAATAAGTTGGCCATTTAATACCAGGCTGTTTTGTCCATGGCCTTCCCTTGCTACACTAATTTGCACCTTTTTGTAGTCAGAGAGCTCAGCATTTGAGCGAATAACTTGGGCACAAGTGCTGTCTGGGCACTCAGCTACTTGATCCATTGGAGATAAAGCTTGAGAGCTGTCAACTTCTACAGCTTGCTTTGTCCAAGAGCTCTGTAAAAGAGTAGAGAGTTATACTTGTGTCCAGACAAAAATTTCATAACTTCCCCCTGGTGAAAGTGTTTCCACAAATGATAAGATAGAAAATTGAAGATTATTACACACGTTTCTCTCCTTCGATCTTAAAAAACACTACTATGTGATAAACTATGAAGTTGCGGTGAGTTTAACATTCAAGATCAAGTGTCCGTAAAATCTATAACTACCCTTGTTTGAGCCAAGACAGAAATCAATTCTTGATATTCATAGATATCACACAGTATTTATCAATGAGATATTCATATAGTTCCTTTTACAATGAATAGCCTTCTATGACGAACAGTAGCCAATTGTTGCACAATCAATCTTCAACCATGCCATATTCCAGTTGTGCCTATCTTAAGATACTTTCTAATGCATGCATATAGTTCATCTAGGTGAAACAAAAAGGAGAACTGTACTACCTGTGCTCCACTCCCATCATCACTTCCATCTCCAATATTTAATCCATTGCTCGCATCATTTTCCCCGTCATCACTTGCACTGTTGCCTGATTTCTCACTACCTTTTGATTTCACAGATTTTTGAGTTTGTGTACCACTTTCACTCCCGCTTCCACTAGACTGAGAAGCATATGAGATCAAGAGGAAAAATGAGTGCATCATAAAAGCCAAAATAAATTTGTTTAATCACAAACCATAGTTTATATCACAAACTATAGTTAATATTGAAAAATCCAAAAAAAAATCAAAAAGAACTGTGAAAAAATAATTTGTCCACCCAAAAGTGCCAAGAAATCCGTTTCTTGTCCAAAAATCCCAAAATAAGTTAAAATAAAAATGTACCTCCACTGAATTCTTTGTTTATTTGCTCAGTCAAGAAGAAACCGTGTGCTATTATTGCCTAGATTGATATTTGCAGTCTTCAAACACTTCCCTTACCTTATTCCATTCATTTTGGCCATGAATAAGTATATGTTAGGGAATTTATGAACGGAACACGAAGGAACAAAAAGACCAACCAGAACCAAGACTGCCTAACATGACTGATTTTCCAAGCTAGATATTTTCATTGGTAAAAGAATTTCAAACAAGAAAATCCAAACTAGCATGCATAATAGTTTAGTCAGTGAACACCAACTAAAATAACAAGTTGGGTGAGTCCAATAAACTTTGAGGTTGATCCGGATGTAATTCAGAAGAGCATGTGCTACATTTGCAATGGCTTTGAGAATCATGTTTGCTCAATTTTACCACATGCAAGTTCCAAGTTCACTATAGTGCAGAGAAAGTTATGACGACTCACACTGTGGCATCTCCTCCATACATGCTGCCATAGGTTCTTAAGCTCATTCTTCCTTATAGGTTTAACCAAGAAGTCAACTGCACCTTTGGAGAGACACTTGAAGACTAACCCATTGAATCATGAGATGACATCACTGCACATAAATCTCATAGTGTCAGGGTTGATAGCACCTATATGTGGCAATAAAATTGTTACAAGCGGATAATTACTCACTTATCACAGGAATATTGTTGCGAGTTTTGTGGCTCATAATCTTGCATAGAAGACTTATTCCAGATAAACAAGGCATTACTACCTCCGTTAGGACAATGTCAATATGGTGGTTAGATCTTCTAAAATCTTCCATGCTTGCAGTCCATTAGCTGCATCTAGTACTGCATTGACCAGTCGACTAGAATTAGATACATCAAACTGAATATGATCAAGACAAATAATGCCAAAAGAAAATCCCATACTATATTAAAACTGTCATCATAACTTCATAGACAAATTTATAAGCTTCACTTGGTAGAATAGATGAAACAAGAAACTAAAACAAAGATAACTACAGAACCAACAAAGGAATAGTTAATTTATTAGCTTAGATCCTTCAGTTCTTGCCTTTTTAAGTGCAACTTAGAAATTGGAGCCCTGTAATTCTTAACAAGGTTAATGATGGACTTCTCCCAGGTGTAATTGCCAATCATGCACCAAATTCTAGAATGAGAGAAAGATATGTATAGAATTTTTTCTAGTTCTTTGAAACAGCAATGCTCTAAAGGTGCTCGAACTTCTATTTTCCATGAGCAAATGGAGTGGTCTACTTTATAGCTCCAGGATAATATCGTACAAATCACTGTCAATAAAAGCGAGAACTTGAACATTACGGCTGAGGTGATTGAGAAATTTCCTTCACAGATTGAAAAAACCTCCTGATACATAGCCTGAACTACCCACCCAAATGACATGGTAATTGCTGCTGGAAAATAAGGATCTTGTAATTGTTATGTGGCTTATACTTTGACCAAAACTTATATCCACTATCAACTTTAAGAAACTCCACCACGAGCTATCCATTATCAGTTTCTTAGGTTGTTTGCAGACCCCATTAGAATTATAAGGGTTGTTTCCAACATAAATTACTTTGTACTTGGCAGCATCTGTATCAGTACCTGGCACCAGACCTTTTATTTCAAATTGATAGAGTAACAGCTTTGATATTTTACAAGTGTTCTTCACATCGAGAACTCTCACATTGATTTTCTCTTTGAGGAAATGTTAAGAGAAAATGGAGTTAAAAAAGCAAAAAGTAAAAGTGAACAGAATAAGGTAAGAAACAAATAGCAGAGAACATATTGTTGTTTAACTTTGGATCTCAAGGGACATGTCATACAGCATCACAACCCCTAACCCACACAGTCACTAGAGGTTTTATTTAAGAAGAAGACAGCATGGAAACTATCGAAATTAGATAGGCTTCAAGTGTGAACATAGATAGGAAGAGGTGTTCAGTTTCACTTTGTACACCATTAGATTCCGAAATAACGCAAAAATATCAATGATGTTCGTGCAAGATTTAATGTATCAACTTGTTCTTTCAATGACGATGACACTAGTCACTACTCGAGGTTTTGCATTGCTAGATTTCTTAAACTTCTCGGAATGCATTAAAGGGTGTCTATTTATTTAAAGTACAAAAAACTGAACTAAGTTTAAACCTACATTTTTCTCGTACTAGATAGTTCCTAAACTTCCACCTATTTACATCATAACTTTGATTACTTCATAAAAAGAAATATCAAGAAAAATGATTGGTGTATGAAATCCAGTTCACATGGATACACTAAAGTCAAAGATGAAAAGTTATTAATCAACACAACAAAATTACAAGAATAATGGATCACTGAAATTTCTGTGAATTGTTAGTTGAGTCACTAGTTTAGAGTAGGCCCATTAACCTGGGGTTCATTGACCACTAATGGTCATCGTGGATACTTTACGACTGATTTTAGTACAAGCATACTCCAACTGGATTTGCAAGCATGCTTCATCTTTATCCTAGCTCAAAATCCGTTTATAATCTTACATTGGAAACCCTTAAAGACATATTCTCATTTGACATTGCTAAAGTTGCATACCTTCATAATTGCAGTTTCGCAGCAGCGCAGTGACAACATGACGTGTAGAATCATCGTTCTCCACAAGCAAGACTCGAATGGTTCTCACATGAAGAAACCTCTCCCAACAAACCACTGTCCCTTGAGTCTGCTGCTGCTGCACTTGCAAAATACCCGGCCCTTGCAACCGACTAGTGGCTCCATGCTTTTCAACTTGATTGGCTGCATCAACCTTCAACTCACTGACCAGAATCAAACTATTTCTCTCGCCCAGAACTCCATCCTCAATGCCCTTGTCCTCATCTCGCAACTCTTTTTCTCCATTAGCATCAATATTCATTGAATCCCTGCAAACCAGATCCAAATAACGTTGATGAGGCAAGGCGCACAATTATCCTTCTTCTCATAAAACCTCTGATAATCCTTTGTCAAAGAAAACAAACAGCGCATAGCTAATATAGTAGCTTCTTTCTTCAGGGACCCAAATCCTACATTATAAAGCCATCCTAATCCACCAGGAAAATTGTCAAAACAATGAACAGAGTATACAAAATGTGCAAGCAAAATTAGATAAACAACTCTTTACTTTCACCCCAAAAAATCGAATCAAACCGTCCGTGAGCCTGTTTAGGAGAGACTCCTCAATTCCCTATCGGTGCTGATATCATACCCTGTACACAACAAAACAGAGCATCAGCCAGCAAATTATCTAGACTCCAAACCCTAATCTTTACCACCTAAGAAACAATTGTTCTTTAACCAATCACTAAATCCAGCATTACCCTAACATATTCACTATAAATCATGCATATTCATCACTGTCAATCATGTCGTGCACATCCACAAAAAAAGAGAGAAAATCCCCTAACAATAAAGAATATTCAGAACACACAAAACATTAACTACTCAGCCAAAGAAGATTCTTTTCTACTGAAGTCTAACAAAAGATTTCACTATTAAGCAACATTACCTTTAGAGCTCACCAATTTAGGCCTAATCGACAGTCACAAGTGTTCAAATTCCGCCTACAAAAATGGACAAAAAAACAGGAAAAAAAAAAACAGAGCAACCCCCAATTAATCAGTGCTGCGCAAAATAATGCAGCCAAATCAAGATGAAATAAACCGAGATTAGGGTTTCGATCAAGATTTAGATAAGTCTCTCGTGTATACTTTTTTCCTAGGGGTTCTTTTCTTCTATTGAGTTTGAGAAAATACAGGGATTTTATGTTGAAGTTTTTCATTTTTTTTCAAATGCTGGAGGACGCTGACGTGTTCGATTTGCAGGCTCCAAGGATGACACGTAGGAATGATGAGGGCCACGTGGGTTCGATTGCTGACGTGTGCAGATGAGCAGGGCAAAATCTAAATGCGAGAGCTCTGGGGCTTTCGGCCAAATCAAAACAGATTCGGAGCCTCAAAACGGGGGGACACGTGGTCGATTTCGACGAAAATATCTCGATTCTGTGGGCAGAGAAACGTCGTTCTAACGGACGTTAAGGCTTCACGCTCGGCCTTAAAGAAATGGCTGTGAGCCGCGACCGCGTTAAGTTTTTTTTTTTTTTTAATTGATTTGACGAAATTGGCCTTGCCAGCCGGAAAGACATAAATGCCCCCTCAAATTTGTTTAATTTGCATTCTCATTTTCTAATGTTCATGTGGTTAGAAATAGTGGGAATGACAATAAAAAGGATTTAAGGTAAGTTCAGTTAAATTTGAGATTTATTTCATTAAGAATTTTTAAATTCAAATATCGAATTAGATCCGTTAAATTTATTTTATTACTTTAAAAATATTAAAAATATAGTACAATAAAATTTTTAAAAAATATCACATAAATATATATATAAATTTAAAAAAATAAAAAAATTAAGCCTAGCAAAATGGGTTTGAAAACAAAATCAAAAATTATCTCAAATTATTTGTAATAGTAAAAAATTATCCTAATCGGATAATTTCGAGTTTAAACACATTCTATTTCTATCGACAAGACTGAATAAACTGGCCATTCGAGTCGGAAAGACATAAATGCCCCTCAAATTTGGTTAAATTGCATTCTCATTTTTTAATTTCCATGTGGTTAGGCAGAAAAATCTGAAAAAATATCTAAAAAAGAAATTGCTATGCTTTAGTAGGGAACACACATAATAATAATTTTCCATAATAGGTAGAAACTTAAAGTAATTTTCTATGTACGAAAAAAAATAAAAAAATGTACACTTTTGGACATAATTTTTTTCACAATACACCAATCGGATTTTAGATTATCTTAAATAATCGGATACAAAACCATCCATGAATTAATCCTCTCCGTAAATAATTAAAATTGGTTGAATCAGTTGCACCACCACTCTGAGCTTATAGTGTGGCCTAAATGTGGAAAAAAGCACAGTATGATGATTCAACAGTTATAGCTAAGGGATTATTGGGAAAAGTTTATGATTTGATAAAGTGCAAAAAATGGTTGTCCCTTTGTAATTAGACAGACTTAAATCAAATTATAGAAATTAGCTTGTAAATGGTTCAGGAGTTTTCTTCTTACTAGTTTGTTTAACTAAATCTTGATAGTGTCGGTTTGGCCAAGTTTACTTTTGGCTTAAAATCACAAAGATTAGGTCAGAATCATCAAATAGTAGTATGGTTTCAGTGCAACTTTTTGGGTTTTAGGCAAAACCATAAAGAAGTCATGCATATAATGCATTTTTATTTGTATCTAAACAGCAAATGAAATGAAAGACTTCATCAGAATATTCCATTCTTTCAAGTATATAATTGAAAAAGGAGAGGAAACTAAGATGAACAAGAATGATGATGAAGAACAACATTTGGTGAAAGGAAATAGCGAGCACATGATCATATCTTTTATGTGCAGATGACCCCATGAAGTGTACATTGTGATGAATTAATCATTCTTCTTTTTTCAATCTTTATATCTACATTCTAAGAAGAACCAGAGTGAAGCACACACACACACACACACACACACACACATATATATATATATATATGATCTACAAGAGGAAGATCATCTCAAACAAGAAAACAGAGCCCTTAATGAAATGATAAAGAAAATACTTAAATTCACTCAAAAGAGAGAATTCATTGATCTTACTTACATCTTTTCAGATGATGGAATATTGCGCGATAATGGCTTGTGGGTTTTTTTTTCTTTTTCCTTCTGAATTTTATGCTGATGAGAGGCAGAGGATCGGATGCTGCATTTTAGCTTTCAATGTGCTGCAAACAGGAAAGATTGAGAATACTTTGCTTTGTAGACTAAGAAAGAATTCATTTATGCTTTCATTTTGTTGGAATCGAGTTTACTGTTTGTTGAGAGATTGGGACCAAATGGAAAGTGTGAGGTAAAACTCAGACTTGGTTTATTCCAAGGAACACTATGACAAAGCCCTTGGGATGCTTGTAGTTAGTTATTTGATGTATGTAGATACCTAATTCCTGCTTTTGTGCTTTATAGTTAGCTATTTGATGTAGTTTGTAAGTTTTATGACTACTGCTTGTTTGTTTGAGACTATAATTCTTCTCTTTCTCTTTCAGTTTAAGCATCATCACGTGTAGAAATTTGCACAAGCCAAAAAACCAACATGAATATCTTAATCCATCTGCATTTGACTCGGGCATAAGTTATTGCAGGATCATTTGGTAAAAATATTTTAGCATATTTTTCATATACATTTCTTATGAATGAAGAGAGACGAATATAACTTAATGCGATGGAATACGTCGTACAGAAGCAGTAGCCAAATTCGATTGACAACAACCCCATAACAGTGAAAGAATACGATAATGGAGTTGCCATGTTACTGAATTTTATTACACTTGCAATAAGCAAAAGAATAAATCTCTCAGTGCAATCCTCACTCGTATAATGTTACAACAAAACTCTTCATCTAAGAAATCGAGAGGCGTAAATGAGCCACCAGGATTAACAGCCAAGTGAACTCCATTGTTTTGTTATTCTTTTTCCCATTTGGAGAAAAGGAAGGAAATAATGAAAAAAAAGTTAAGGTTTCATCAAAAATTTTGAGCATGCCGTGAACATGCAAGAAACTATCAGAATTTATGCAGTGGCAGACTGTTTATCCTCATTCTCGTCAAGGTTCAGTGCTTCCAAGCAGTTTTGGCCAGGACTCTGGGATACCTCCAGGCAAATCAAATTCCAGCAATTTCCCCTGGCCACGATAAAGGTCCTCCAATGGCTGGCTCTGTTTCAGAGGACAGGAAATGAGATGTTTGAATTGACCAAATGATTTTCTTCCCAAATGCTTCAGTTGACAAGTAATTAAGCCTCAACACCAACGAACATGAATACAAATAAGGATCACCAATAATACAATAAAGCTCCTGCTTCACTTCAAACTCATAGAAGATGATCAAGCCTTATTCTATTATGTTATGCA
Organism: Paulownia fortunei; assembly: GCA_019321725.1. Taxonomy (NCBI): domain Eukaryota; kingdom Viridiplantae; phylum Streptophyta; class Magnoliopsida; order Lamiales; family Paulowniaceae; genus Paulownia; species Paulownia fortunei. Next base: position 586,850 of record JAGSPU010001569.1, on the reverse strand, counting down.
TACAAGAATCGAGCTTGCATTAACTTTTCTCCACAGCTGCTTAATTTATGTCATTTCTCTTTTCTTACCAAACTTCAAACATTATAATGCAATATGAAAAATGTAACCCCACTCCCCCACCCACCGGGTCACCTTTGACCCCAACAACCACACACACACAGAAGGGGGGTAGGAAGCAGTACCTTTTCATTATATACGCGAAGTCTTTCTTTTACAATAGCTTCAGTATCATCAGAGCGAGTAATGAGCTTTGAAACACACTGAGATGGAGGAAGAAGAGGGGCCATACTTATGTCAGGATTCCCATTTCACCCTTGACATTAATTGATGCCACATTAAAGTTCTTCCCACATTGGCTGCAAATCCTTCTTCCTAGGCATTTTTCCAGTAGAACTGGGAGCTTGAGATTTACTACTAGATCGATGTTAGTTACTTCATCCAATATTTCCTGCATATAAATAAAAAAACATAAACTATCTAGATATGCAAAGAAACCTATTCCAACAAAGGAATGGGCAAGTTCCACCCACCCATAGGTATTTCTGGAAACAACAAAAGAGAGAATGGGAAGTAAATGCAACTTGAGAAGTAGAGTGGTCCCCTGACCCCATAGCAATAATTATCAAAACTCGCATCAATGTGCATAAAGGAACCCTTTCCATAAACAAAATTCCACTGAATGTGATCAAAATAATTGAAACATTCGCATGGATAGTCTTGAAACTGTGGAAGAAACACGAGTTATCCGCGGAGTATTATGCAAGAAATTTCACGTGTTAATATTATTTCAATTTTTTATTGGTGCCAACTATTCCAACTCTCGTTTATCTACAGTAAGGCCCATCTTTATTGGAATGGCCATTCCATCACTGTCATCTCTAGTATGTGGTTTGGAATTAAAAAAGTAAGTGGAAAACTCCATGCAACCGAAAGACCATTCTAATTAATTAATTGGAATCCCTTCTAAGGAGTGAAATGAGCATCTCAACATCAAATTGAAAAAGTATACAATGCTAGTATGCACTTTCAAAGAAACAGTCCTGAATTACTGGCAGACAACTGTTGAAAGCGTAATTGCCTGCAGATTGTTTTAAAACCAGCAATGCTATTGCTCTAGTTCAACATAAGAAGAGAAGACAAATTCCAACTAGCTGAGGTGCTGAATCTTTGTAAAGAAAAAAAAATTACATGAACACACTCATGCAGTAGCGAGAAGAGTGATTTGAAAGTGGGCAATATAAGAAATTAAAGAATAAAACAAAATTAAGAAAGGAAAAAATTAAAAAAAAAAAAAATTGTAGTGGGTTCTTCAAATTTGGAGATTTAGTTTATAAATCAATCAAATAGGAAACCATTGGAGGTCCAGTTTCCTTAGCATTTCATATCAAGTTTCTCCCTGAACTACTAAAAATAGTTATTTCAGTCCCATCCCGACTTTAAAGCACTCATATCTCTTCCACAGGCAATCACCATTAGCCGATTATAACATATTAGCCATCAAATTACACCACCATTGCAGTTTCACTAGACCTTGTAATTTATGAATAGTATAAGATATTGTAGGCTACTCTAGCCTACGTAATACGCAATTTCGGCGACAAGCTCTGTCCACTGCCTGGGCAAGCACCTAGGTGACCAGGTGGTTACTCAGGTAAAATGTTCAAAAATTTGTAAAAATACTAACCTCCCCTCCCCCCACCCACCCAAAAATAAATAAATAAAAAAGGAAAACCTCCCATTGTCCATAACTGAATGCTCCTATTTTTTGGGGACATTTACAAATTGTTTTTCTATAAGTAAAATATTTATCTAAACATTTAAAGATTTAAAATTAAAAAATTTGAAAGATAGGGCATAGGCAATAATCACCTAGGATTTCAAGCCTCCTTATAGCTGTGGCAACTACAAGATTAGCCATAACAACTATGGTTAGAACAGATGGTAAATTGTCTACTGAAACAACATATCCGTATAAGGTGATAAATGACACAAGTAGTAACGTAACTTTTAGCTATTATGGAAACAAATAGTCTTTCATTTCATTTTTATTATCTGAAACCAATAGATTTGATGACTAAAAGCAACATAACATTCATCCAATCACCACCAGCAACCAATAGGAACTCAAAAACAAAAAACAAACATTTAAAGAACCACCAGACGATAATTAAATAGCACTAGTAACTGCTCTTATCCTTTTCTTTTCCCTCAAAATTTGAAAACCTCTCAATATATAGTAGGAGCTAAAAGAAGTGCAAGATACCAAATTCCAAACTATGTTGCGAGCAGGATAGGGTGACGCTTCAGTTGTAGTGTCATTCTCTTGTACAGATGAAACCTTTTCATTAATAAATTTCACACGTCTTATACTTCAACATCCTTCTCTGTAACAGTTTTCACATAGAAAAATACACTTACTGCTTGTCTTATGGTGCGAGGAAACCCATCAAGTATAAATCCTGATTCCCCTTTGGCTTCTCCCACCTCCAGCCTCTTTGACAATAAATTTATAATTATCTCATCAGATACCAATTTACCCTGGTTCACAATTTCAGCAAGCTGCAATAGAGAACCGGGAATCAGCTCAACAAAGTCAAAAGACCATAAAAGATTAAATCACCAAAAGAACTCAATCTCATGCAGGGTAACATGTTATACATGGTTAAAACTATAATGCAACCCATCAAACCCAAATAAGCAGAACCACCAGTAACACTGAAGCCTGATTTGCAAGTTGTTATGCTGGTCAGAGAAGAAAGTAAACAAATCCAAAACTCCTAATCTGTAGGCATTGAGCATGGTCTCTCTGTTTTCAAAATCCACACACTTCAATACAGAATTATCGATTACTCCAAGAATGCTACAAAGATTCTCCATCACTACACCAGGTTAACCTACTACTCTAGCGGATCAGGGTCAGCTGCTTGCATCAAATCTCTTCTCAAATTATGTTCTAAAACCTTGCCATAATGTTCGTTTTACCACTCCATACTCTTTTACAAACTTTCCGAGAATGACCTCGTGTTGTAAATTATAAGAAATTGAATATCATATTTTCATATTTGACATCATACTACATGCATGCATTTTCTGTCATGCAAACGAAAAACATTCTAAATAATTTAGTGAGGTTGAGTTCTATATTGGATGGTGTATAAATATATACATAAATTCTCATTCACTATTCCCCATTAAGTAAACCAAAGACATAAAAATTAATCGCAATCACAAACATTTCTATTCAAATTGATTCATATTTTTCGACAATTCCACTTCTACAAGCTCAGTTCTTAAGTCCAAACACTACCAATGTGAAGACGACATACTTGTTTCGATAGTCGACCAGAAGACGATAGCTCTTCCCGAACGAGATCGCCGGTGGCGATGTGCGGAACACCGAGGAGAGCTGAGAGCCGACTCGCGTACGTACCTTTTCCTACACCAGGGCATCCCAAAAATACCCACTGGACATTCCTTCCCTTGGGATCTATGCGGGGAGGGTAAGACTGAGATTTTAATTCGGTGGCGGTAGCCGTGGATAGAGACCTCTGAATGAAAAAGACGGCGGATGAGGAGGAGGATCTGAAGAGGCGGGCCATGGCTGGTGGGTAGAAGGTTTTGAACGACAGCGCTCGGTGCTGAAAGCAGAGGAAGAGATCTTTCAACTTGCGTTCCGGTGAGGCTTTTAAAAGGAACAAAAGGACGTGTGGTTTTCTAGGCTTTTACGTTAGACAGCGTGGTGATTTGGGATCGGATCTTTCCCAGAGATTCTAAATTGATTCCGCCATTAGGCGCATTTTTAATCTGTCCAAAACTTGGGTAATTGGCGTTTTACATCTTTCCTTGGATTTATTTTTGAGACTTCGCACTTTAAAATTAAAAATTTAGTAAATTACAACCTTAAATTAATATTTTTTTGATATAATGCACCATAAATAATTTTTAATCAAAATTAGATGGTAAAATGGTCAATTCATTTATAATTTTCTAATTTTTTAAAACCTAATATTAGTTTAGTTGAATTAATTCAAAAAATCAAATTTTAATATTAACAATAGTTATATTTTTTAGTTTTATTTGCAAAATAATTATTATTTCACATATATTACGTTGTTAAAAATATAGCTTATTGAAATATATAAAAATAAAAGATATAATAAAAATTATTTAACAAAATATTTTAGTTATACAAATAAACAACAAATTGTAAATAGAATACTCTTATTTGACAAAAATTTTTTTTTATATTTTTTTTATATTTAATGATTGTTTTTATGCGAATATGGCTTTGAGTTTTACCAAATAAAATAGTTTACAAATCTAAATAGTCATATCCATATAAAAAAAAACCATAAAATCCTACAAAATATAAAAAAATAAAAATATTTTATTTACAATTTTTTTGTTCCGTATGTAAGCTAAAAATTATTTTTTTTGTATCAATAAGCTATATTTTAACAACATATTATACGTGAAATAATTTATAGTTTTGTAAATAAATTAAGAAAATATAATTATTAATATAGTTATATAATATTTCATTATTTTTTTTTTATCATATCAATAAGCTATATTTTAACAATATTAATATATGTGAAGTAATTTATAGTTTTGCAAATAAATTAAGAAAATATCATTATTGTTAGTATTAAAATTAAATTTTATTGAACTAATTTAACTAAAATAATAATAATTTTTAAAAAGATTTAGCAAATTACATGTGAAAAGAAGATGAGATAAAATTTAGAGAGAAATAACAATTATTAACCATTTTACCCTTCAATTTTGATTAGAAATTGTTATAAGGTGTATTGTTCCAAGAAAATGTTAATTGAACAGTACAATCTGCTAAATATTTAATTTTAGGGCGCAATGAGCCAAATTAACCTAATTGAAGGGTCCGAAATGTCAATTATTCTCCAAAATTGTTCGTATACCTATTTAATCAATAGAGGTATATTAGTAATTTTGAAATTAAATAAATTAAAAAAAATAAATTTGAGGAGTATTGCTCAAATGCTACCAACTTGGTTCAAATTGTACGCATACAGTTATTTTTCAACCATTAGAAAAGTACTATAATTTGAACTACCCTTTAATCTCATATTAATTTCAATTCTTGTAAGATTTTTTATTCTCGATTAGCATAAGTGAATTTTAATTGGAAAACTTCAAACTCTCGGAACCTTCGTATGTCATATCATCAAGAAAAATTAGCAACTTCACCTCAGAATCGAGAATTGGTCCACATCAACATGTTTGAGTCCATAGATCAATTGGATTAAGTGATGAACTTCTTGAGGCCAGCTTGCTACTGTTAGTGCGAATAGCTATTTGCAAATTAGTCATTCCATATGTATTGAACGTGTGTAGATTGAGCTTATTAGATATTTTCTTGACAAAACGAAGTCTTCGTTTTGTCTTTCATTTTTATTTTAACAGTGTGTAATGGTAATAATAACCTTGACAGCAACGTTTTCCGGCAAAGGGGTTCAGCCAACAAAAGTACATATATGTCTTAACTAGTGCAAGAAGAAGTTGCCAACGCCCTGCAGCGTCATCCAAGTCTCGTTCGATTGGTTCTTCTGAGTCACGTGACTGTTCGATTGGTACCAGTTCTTGTACATCTATGGATCATGACATCATTTCAGATCCAAGGAATCATTCTACCGGTCGAACTGCAGATGCACACGAAGATCAGGGCATTGCTGTACCCTGTGACAACTCAAAAAAAACTCCTCGACACAGACTGGTACACTTCGGGGTCTTTGGAAACCATGCCCATCCCCCGAAATTGGATTCTTCTACAGGTTTAGTTTTGGGTCCTTTTCTCATTACTTCTAATATCGTCATGAATTTTCCAGGTAGTCATGCACCAAAACCGTGACTTCAACCATTCAGTTGATACCTTTTGTTACCTTCTGTAGCTATTTGAGACATTTGATAGCTATTTTTAACCATTCAGTTGATACCTTGGGTAGCTGTTTGAGATCTTAGATTAGCTTTTTTTGGCTTCTCGACACTGGGTGAAGCAAATTGCTTCAACAATTTCTAATTTAATCTGAGTTTTAAGGATTTACTTTTATCAGGATACAATTATCAACATCTCTCAAGTCCTCTCAAGATAAATTACATGAATGATTCTTGCGTTTCCAATACAACGGATGTAAAAGATTCTTTAAGCTTCTCTTACATGTCAAAGTACAAGTTGAAGATGCAGTTAAGCAGATGACGGTTGCAGGTGCACCTGCCATTATAACTACTGTTTTTACCATCAATGAACTCCTGTTTTTAAGCCAAAATTTGACAAATGAAAAGAATTTTCATCAAGATGTCATCTGACTCTAGATATGACTAGACATTCTCTTGACAACAGTTGAGAATTTCCTCAAAGTTGTATAGTTGAACAATACAGCTTATTAGTTTAAACAATGTCCTTCATTTGTTATTCGCAAAAAGGCTCTCCTAAATCTGTTCAACCACAAAATCTACATGATTTATCTTGTTGTACATATAATCAACTATGAATCAAGAATTGACTCCTGTATTTTGTGCATGAGATTGCATGTAACACAGTGAGATTTGAATAGCAAATGATACGGCAAAGTCCACTGCAGTAAAAAGATAATGCCAAGTAAACTATGAATCAAGAATTGACTCCTATATATAGTGCATGAGATAACATTTAACACAGTGCGATTTGAATAGCAAATGATAATGCCCAAGTCCACTGCCGTACAATTCTATAACAGTAAGCTAATGATCCACGGTAGATGTCCACAAAATTGACTCAAAACAATTGAATGATATTCATCAAAACTAAGCAGCACTCACATCCAGGAAAAGAGATAGACCTAAGATCTAGGTTTTTCCTTTTTCTCCTTGAAGAGGGCCAGAAGTGAAACCCCCGACACCTTCACCACCTTAAATCTAACACCAGGAATATCTCCTACGGCATGTCCCTTACGTCCAAATCCAGCAATCAACACTTCATCCTGTAACAGTAAGATTGCAAGTTTACTCATTAACAACAATAAGATTGCAAATTTATTCATTAACGAGAAAGATTCAGAAGAAATCACAGTGGTGGAAATGATAAAGGGAACTCACATTTTCTTCAATGAAGTTTAAACAACCATCATTAGGAACGAAAGCAGCAATCTTCTTGCCATTCTTGATGAGTTGCACTCTAGCACATTTACGAATGGCAGAGTTTGGCTGCTTAGCTTCAATGCCTCTGCATATGTACCAAGCTAGTTAAACAAAATCCACATAAAGACTACTTAACAAGGACTACGAGGCATAATGAAAAAGGCAGAATCTCACATTTTCTCGAGCACAATGCCTTTGGCGTGAGATGACCCAGCAAATGGTTTCTTCCATTCATTTCCAAGGTGAGATTTCTTGTAGGCCTTGTCAGCCCATCTTTGCCTTCTACGGTGGGACTTGAGCTTGCGACCAGCTCCCATACCACGTGTCTTCCTGTAAGATGATAAGCAAGACCATTAACCACTTAACAAGACAGATATGAAGTAAAAGACACCGATATACTAGCCACACTGAAAACTTCTTATCAATGAAAACTACCATTAAGCATCAATTCACAAAAGCAGTCAAAAACGTTACTTAGGAATAAAATAATGGCTAAACCAATATTTCATGCAGTATCACTTTGGTGCAACATATTAATGAAGTAATAGAGACCAAGTTTTAGAATTAAAAATCGTGATTTCAGGGCCACAAAATGCTCAGCCAGTCCAACAATCAACAATTGACTGGAAATGGATTACATCTCACCAACTGAGCCGCTATATTCCCATTAAGTAGTTACTATTCCAGATAAGACATTTCAACTCAGTATATAGAAAAAAAAATTATGCTCCAAAAAGTTAGAACTCATCTTCATTAAGGAATCAAATATAACTTATGCCTTCAAAGAGTTAAGATACATCTTTGTTTTACCTCTCATGCTTTACAGAATATTCAAACGACAAATATTTAGTATGCCAAATCAGACATTCAGAATCATAACCAAAGATATCGATAACTCACAAAAATACATTGAAACTTAAACCCGCGGAAAACAGCACAAAAAACATAACTCATAAACGCCCACAAAAACACGAAATAAAGATAATGCATGTGCATACCCCATGATTGCAGAGTGGAAAGAACAACGGGAACGAGACTAGGGATTAAGAGGCCGGAGTGAAGGAGGAACAGCCGCCGGTTTTAAGCCTAAAACCCTAATCCAAGAAATTTAGTGGAAAGGGGTGTGGTGGTATTTATAGTGAGGTTCCAATTTGGGCTTGTTATAAATGGTACCTGAGCCCTTAAGCCCATACATGTTTTCTTTTCCTTTTTTATTTAAGCCCATTCATGTTTAGTGTATATGGTTGATGAAGTCCAGCCTGGATAGTTAAGCTCAAATTCTTGGTATGGATTAGGCCCGATTATTTAGAATCTGTAACCTGTAATAAGATTCAATAAATCTGATTACAAAATCTCTTATCAGAAATAAATGAAATGACTACGAATTTGGCTAATTCGATCCATTCATTTGAAGATTTGGCTGAGATACACATCATTAATTGGTTATTTTATTTTCACATATCATTTATTTTAAAATTGAGTGTCATAATTTATAATATTTTTTTTAAATGGGCAATGGTCAAATTTTAAATAGACAATATATCAATGTGACATGTATTATACCATGCCAATATTCTTCAGCTCATTCCCCAGCTCTGCCTATAAAACATCCACGTCACTAAACGTGATATCTTTTACACTGATGTCAAGATTTTTCAAGACAATCCCAATCAGATGCCATACTGGATGATGTGGCGTGCATTCTTGTTTGTACGAGGTCGAGTCTCAATGTCGGAGGCTGAACTTTAGTGAGAATGGCGATATGATCGATTGCACAAAGATGGGGCTACGGGGAAACACAATTCCTCCAAATATTAACAGACTTGGGGATATGCACAGTAATTATCTAATATAGTGCGCTCTAGTTCTTTCCTGATTAGGATAAGAAGTCACTTACCGAATTAAATTAATTGAGGGAAATGAAGTAAATGCCAAGAGTAGCACCTTGTTTTCCCAATATAATTTTATTTTCTCAAAATAAAATTAAACATATATCATATTTTTCTATACATTTTTTTATGATACATCACATTTTTCAACACATTCTCTCAAAACATATTTTTACAAAATATTTACCCTAAATACTTAAAACATCTCCAAACATTCCCTGATATTTATATATGATAATCATTCTGCAACCGTTGTGTACATTATATGGCACAAAATGGAGACCAATCAATTTGTTATGACCCTGTTGTGCAATGCTAATCTATTATGCACTTATTGTGTGAAAGAATAAAGAATGAATACTATAGAAGAGATTTGATAAAATTTGTCACAGTGTTGATGATACCGTCCTTCTTTGCAACCAATGATGCAACGATTTCCTGGTTACCTTTAGCCTTTGTAGAACTATAGGTCTCCTAGTAGGAGATTCTAATGCTTGTGGTGAGCCACTTCTTTCAAGTACTTCTTCCAACTCAAAAATTGAATGTATATGGCTTCCCTTATCTCTCCTTATGTCGCTCCCAGTTCTGGAACCCACTGCAAAAACCTGAAGCCCCAAGTCATGCTGCAACAGTCGAATCACAGCTTCCCCAACTCCACTCTCATCTTTGGCGACATGAGCACCTAGTTCCTGTAGCCCGAGTATGATCAACACATCATCTTTTATTGAATTTCCTGCAACCAAAATAAGGCAGGAAATTAGTCCTGTGACTTATTTACATGTGGCAGAGTCATTTTCTCGTGTGCATATATTTGGGGTCTATATACGCTTGGATGTTGAGGGAGAGTCCCTATGGGCAGCGTCCATGACTTCCGATGGCAGAGAAAAGAAAGAAGACGCCATCTCAATTTAGTCACAATTTTTCCTCACATTTACCAGGTTTATGTGCAGAAAAAGGATTCTGAAAAACATAGGTGGTTCGGCAAAAATGCCCAATGAGCTTAACTCAATGAATAAGATTTTGTCACCTGCAATATACTTTTCTTTGATCTTTCGCAGAACTGCAAGAACAACAATTCGTGCTTCCACCTGTCATTGCATGACAAAAGATTAGATCAGATCGAGCAAAATTTGTTAAGTGAAAGATATTTACGGGACAGCATCTATTTTCAGCAATGCAAAATTAAACCTATTTGTGCCTTTGATCTAATATATCCTGTTAAGATCATCTTCCCGGACTCTGTACAGCAGCTCTACTAGATTGCAACATTTAGGGTTATGGTAGGTATTTACCTTGGTGAGACCTCGGAGGTCAATGGAAAGGCTTTCAGCATTCCTATCTTGCAGGTGTTCTGCAACTTTCTCAAGCAGCAGGCTTTGAGGCCTAAAATCTGTTATACGAGAAGCAAATTGGCCTTTATTCCGATGCTCATTCTGTATCACACCTTCACACCACTCCTCAATTAGTTGCTTGAGATAGTAATCATTGGGTTTGTACCTTCAGAAGGTTGGTTCATGCACTGGAGATTAGAATCTATATATAAAAACTTATCATAATATTAATCACATACTGTATGTAAGTTAAAAACATTATCCAGAACAGGGTAAAATAAATTGTTCCTGACATTCATGATTGATATAAAAGATGCATATGGGAATTAAGGAAGAAATCCCAAATGGTATACCCTGCTTTTCTCATATGCTGATATACAGCAAGGCATTGTTGTACTTCCTGCAGTGAACCATATCTACTACGAGCTCTAAGAATAGTGTTGTAAGTCACCTGAAATCAAAATTTGAACGTTCATACAGATGGAATTAATTGTAATTGAAACACCCAAAAAAAAAAAAAAAAGGAAAAAATTATCCTGAAAATCTCACCAAATTTGGTTTTATTTGATATTTCTTCATTTCAGCAAATAACATAAATGCAAGCTTTGGATTCTTATGTTGTACACAGATCTGTTGTTGAAAAGCAAGAACCATGAGTACATATGTCAAGTCAATTAAGATGAGTAGCATACGGAGATAATAGACTTGTTACACTGAACCAGCAAACAAAGCTGGAATAGTTACTCAAAGATAAATCTTTGCACCTTAATAGCTGTGGTATACGCAATAACATCAGGTTGAATACCAGTTTCACGCATGGATCTCAAGATCTGCAATGCAAGAAGAGAGGTAATATATTAGAACGTTTCTATGTTTTACTTCTACTGTTAGCATTGAAATTTACTCAACAAGTATAACTATACAGGCACTATTGAATTTCCTGATGTGGTAATGCTGTCTACAACTTCAAAGTCTGCCCGCGAAGACACTGACCTTTTTTTCAAAAATAAACTTCATTTTGATAAAACTTACATTGTAACCTTTTTTGCCTTCTTGCAGGACTAAGGTACAAAAGGCACCAGAACGTAAGCATAATGTATGGCATAATTTCAGTTGCTCAGGCTGCGTTTAAACTCTAGAGTTCAAATTCTGGACCTTCCAAATTCAACTGCAAGTTATGTTTGATTAGATGCTTTAAGCAGTAATTCATGGTCTTCCCACCATTATTGTCCTAATTAAAGAATAGAGACCTTTGTAATTCTAATGCTTCCAATTGTATGTTTTATAAAATATCTCCCATAGGATTTCTACATGCTGTTACTAAAAAGTTGCAGGACCGAACCTAAATTTCAAGATGTGGCAGGATTTATTCATCTTAAAAGCAGAAAGAGAATGCCATGATGAAGCTTTTGAGCACCGACAACATGTTGTTGGCTGCAACATGTCTTAGAAAGTCAAGCTTTACAGGTTATTTCAGTTATCACATCTTTACATGACAGATAAAGTAGAATTGCTTACCTGTATAGCACCCACTACATTCCCTGAGCCTCCACAAATATCAATCAATATTGACCAGCTTATATGATTAGGAGAAAGGCCCAAAGTCTTCATTGCATCCATCAAAGCTTTGGCACGGTAATAATCAGTGCCACAGGCCTTCATCAAAATATTATATGTCGAAGTAGTGGGTCTAAATGGAACTCTTACAGTTAAGTGTGAGTAAGGTCTTAATGGAACTCTCGTTTGGTCCACTGCCACAAATTCATCTGAATTGTTCAGGTTATCATCAGTGATAGTTTGTTGGAAACCCCTTTCTTTCCAGCATTGAAATAGCCGAAAGGCCCGATCAAATTGGCAAGCCTCAACACAGGCATGAAGAAGGATATTGAAACACTGGGAATTGGGTTGACCACCAGCTTGAAGCATTTCATCAAATAATTTAATTGCTTGCTCTACGAGACCTGCATTTGCATATGCACTGATCAATGATGACCAAGTAACTGTGTCGGGAATGACACCAGAGACACCATATCTTCTTTGATTTCTAGTGCCAGTTTCCACATTTTGGCATCTGCAAAGACCTGAATGTTGATGGGAAGTTTGGATGTCTTTATCATTCTCAGTCATAATTCTTTGGACCAGAGCACAAACAGTAGAGTTTAAGACAGTGAAGGACTTCTCACAAATGCAGAATATTTGAATCCTGTGCATGAATACATTTAAAAGTTTATTGTCACCTCTATTTTACTTGCAAGAGTATTTGACTAGATGGGAGGGACTGGCGGATCTAACAAAAGGTGGCAAATACTTGAGGTTGAAAAACCAAGATAGGAAAATCACAATGAATGACAGAATATGGCTAATACCTGAGGTTAAAAGGCTAAATATGGAAACCCTATATTATTTCTCTTATTGGCCAATCATTATAAACATGTTCCAAAAACTACTGTCTATCACTATTAGTTAGGTACCACACTTGAAAGGCCCGAAAGAAAGTTATTGATATGAATAGTGCATTTATTGACTTAAGATATTTGCATGTGAATATAGTAAGAAACCTTTTGTTAGAGATGCTTGCAAGTTTCATAACCAACATGAGTATCACATAAATTGTACCTAACCCACGTCAAAGAGTCTAAAATACAATTATTAGTGTATCATCTAGTGCACATTAAGTAGCTAAAAGTGTAAATTATACCTTAATCATTGTGCTGTATGTGAAGACATCCAATTTCAATGCTCCTTTTGACTCCAACTTGCGTATCTCCCTATAAATATCTTGGGCAAGTTCAACTTTTGCAGCAAGACAGCATGATTTCAAAAGTATGTTGTGAGATGTAACATCAGCTGTCACACTGAGTTTCTGTATATGGCATTCACAAGTGAATATGCTGATATAATATTTCATCTATCAAGCTAAAATAGAAGATAAACAAGGAGGTTGAGTAAAGGGAGCAAGAAGGTAGAAATCCTGCATCCCATGCATGTGTGGAAGTTGGTAAGAACAGCACAATTGCATGCACATGCAAGAAAGGCCGTGGGGAGAGGGGAGAGACAGAGAGAACCTTACTTCCATTTTCTTGTAGATATCCAGTGTATAATTCAGATCATGGGAATTTACATTCATAAGACTGTTGAAAACATATTTGTTTGGGGTGATATTTCCAGCGAGTAACCCTGTAATAATACCAAATATTATGGCAGTAGTTATCATTCATAAACACTCCATAAAGCATATAAGAAGCTGTGTAGGAATAATTCTCAATTAGTTTCATCCAGAAAGCACCTTTGATAAATGTAAGGTGTCATCAAATAAACTGGTAGAGTTACAGATTTTGCTAAATGGAAAAGAATCATTCTCAATAGAATTTTTGCTTTTGATAAAATGAAAATTGATCAGAAAAATTGAAAAGACCTGGTTTTCGCAAAACAGGATGAAATTTGTTTATCTTTTTTATTCCACTTCAACAATACATAAGACTAAAATTACAAGAAGCCTTAGAAGTATGAACAAATAGGGTTCTGTCAGAAACAGGCCTACGCTTCAGGACATTCAGAAATGCACGAATAAAGATGAGAATCAAAAAAGTTTATGCAATCACCAATTGCAAAAAGTACACAGCTAATATCCTTGGGTACAGATTAACAATAAAAGAAACAGATAAAAACTGTGCAGCAAAAGTACCTCATAATAAAGGAAGGCATTATATATACACCACTAAATAAAATGGGTTCAGATAAAATCTAGCACAAGTACCTCATAAATGGCTCTCGACTTCAAGTAGTCACCACAAAGACCACATACATCTATGATTGTGCGGTAGGCATGCATATTAGGAGAACTCCTATTTTGCTTGGATGCTTCAAAGGCTGTCAGAGCAGACACTAAGTCCCTTTTCTTCCCAAATTCAAGAATTATTGAACAAGATAGCATTTCCACATGAGGGAAATTTTGTGCATACCTGCAGAAGCCTTAGAGCTTAATCGGGTGTTCACATAAAGAGAATATGCTACACATATAGTACTTTCCCCATGTCCATGTTGGTCAATTTTGGCTAGTATTCGAAGAAAAGCACGTATAACTAAGTAAATACAGTGAGAATTGATTCAATATTCTGATGAGATACCCAATTTCCACATCTGGAAGAAAGAGACATACAAACAAGAATACAGAAAGAATTGATTCAAAGCGGAATATAAAGAACTGGAAAACCTTAAGAAATAGAGTAGTAATGAGTTATAAGCACTTCACACTAAGATAGAATCCGAGAAGAATGGATGAAAAGGTGAAAAAAAAAAGAAGATCTGTGCCTATAACACTAAAATCACCAGTTTTTCCAACTTCCTCAGACTAGTAATTTCAATTATTACTTCTGATAACCTTTTCATCTTATTATCCTTAGGAAGTTTTTATTAAGAAAATAACAACTATTTATTAAATTAACAAAAAAAAACATTAAAAAAAAAGTGAAAATGAACCTTATGGCTGCTATAGGATCCCTCTTGTTGATGCAAAGGTTTATGACATCAGATGGCTCCACCAATTCTTTGATTATAAATTGAAATCCTGAAGCAGTGAAACATGCATTTCTCAGATGTGAACATCCATCTCCTATCTGAACAAATTATCCAAACTCTTAACTTTTGATACTACTTCATGAGCCATATATATATAACACCTCTTACTTGAAATTCAAAATGGTCTTTCCCCTTACTCAAATTACTCCCTATTGCAAAGCAAATCATGATCGAAAAGAGGAAAACGGCATTTATATAGTTAAGTGTTTGGACATATTACTTTAGTAATTAATAATCATATTCGAACAAATAATCAATAAGCATGAGATGTTTTCTCCACATATTATTGAAGGCAAAGTATAATCTATAATGTGGTCGCCAACAATTTTGGTAGATTGTAGTATATAAAAAAAAAATCACTTTAACACCTACACCAAACAAATCCCAACCAATTATTTGATTCACCAATGTTAATCTACAAATTCTCGTGATCTGATACTAATCACAATCTAATAATGTCGATTAATCTACACCAAACAGGCCTACTACTGTGCGATTTTACCAGCAAGCGTTTCCATCAAGCTCACAAGTTGCTCCACTTCACCGCATTTCAATAACCTACGACACTCTCCCCTCAGAGACTCCATGGCAACTCCATCAAACAGCTGCAACGCCTCAATCCCGAGCCTCCGAACACCATTCAATAGCATCTCAACAACACTACTGCGCTTTCCTTCACCAAGCACTCTCGCAATCCCACTTGCGACGTTTTTGGCATTGAGCAATGCTAAAAATTCCGACGGCTTCACCCCAGAAGCGACCACGCTCTCCGCTATCATGAGAAAATCGTCGAACCTCCCGTCTTCCGCGAGCTTCGAGGCTAGCCCGGTATAGTACGTCAGGCTTTGGCGATTGTCCCATCGAGAAGAGAAAAGAAGTGGAGAAGAAGTGGAAATTTGGGGTTTATGCTTGGGGTTAGGTTTTGGCCGGGGTTTGGTCGTGGTGGAGGTGGTGGATTGGCGGTGACGGCGGCAGTGGTGGCGGGTAGGGGTGGCTGAGGGAGGGAGGACGGTGGCGGAGGCGAGGATCGATAGTGCGTCTCTCATTTCCTGGCCAACCGTTTTTTCTGTTGCCAGTTAAATTGGAGAAATAAGTAGTGATGGTTTAATTTGATTTTCGATTGTCGTTTTTGAGGATTGAATTCGAAAGGCGGGCGTTTCACGCTAACACGCCCAAGATAAAATGTTTTTGAAATAAAAGTAAATTTTGGAATTGGAACCACAAAAAATATTATTATTTTATAATCTCAACCAATTCAAAATGTAAAGTTGCATTTAGAATTACATAATTCGAGAGTTATAAATTTTAAATATTATAATAATAAATATATTGAACTTTATTTTATAATTTTCAATTGTTGTAGATTTTAAATAATTTAACTCTAATTTGAGCAATTATTTCAATTAATACATAATTTATACATAATACATAACACTTTTGAAGGCTCAAATATGCTATTTGACCAAAATATTAACAATATTGAAGTCATCTTTTAACTTCAAATTATTTTTCTAAATTCAAATCATTTAATCTAAACACAACACAAATATATTGAATTAGATGCTATGATAGATAACAAGTAAATATTTAGTCTCGTTTATTAATGTTTATTTCTTACATGGTGTTGGGATTCAGCTCAATTTGATTTTTAGTTCGGCCAATTTGACTTTGGGTTTTTTTGGTATTTCGGTGGCTTTTTTTTTTAAAGAATGTTATCATTATATATGCATTTTACTTTTATTAGATGTTGGAAAATTTATTACTTTTTCAAATTCATGAACCCAAACATAAGCTTTCTACTGCTAGTCACATGTTGAAAGGCATAATATTGTTGTTTCAAAAGTTAAATCATTGTTGGAATTTGAAACAACATAAGAATTTGTAATGCCTTTTATAACTTATTTATCAAGGGGAGCCTTTAAAGTAATTCTTTTAGTTTTTTGGTTTGTCACTTTGTGCATTTACTAACACACCCTCCAATTTTATGTTTTTTTAATGAATAAATATCATATTTTTTTATAAATTAAGACACTTATCAATTTCAAGTATATGTATTTTTTAATATATATTGTATCAGATATAACATAAATATTAGTCCAAATTCGTAAATAGACAAGCAAAATTATATATTTTAAATATTATTTATTTTTTATTTTAATATTATTAATATAAATTAAATATATATTTAACATGTATTAATAAAATTAAAATAGAGGATAAAATACCATAAAATACAACTTGATAGATAGGAGAAAGAAACGAAAACGAATACGGAATTGACCGGGGGTAGGGCTGCCCAACCACAAGAGAAAGCAAATGCAAAGCCCTGCAATTCACCATATACGTCTCTCTCTGTATAACAACAAAAAGAGTTGGAGTTTACTCTATTTACTGACTTGATGTTTTACTTCTATTTTATTTGAATTTTAGGTAGCCTCTATTGTAATTAAAATGCATTTTAACTTTTGAATATTTTTTCATAGTTTATAACATTTATTTTTGCACATGAAGCAGTGCTCAAATTAACATGCATGAAACACATTTATTTCTCCTTTATTTCATTTGACTCATTTGCATGTGATATTAAATATATTGTCATTAAACACCACAACAGTATTAGGTACATGTGCAAATATCAAGCGTAACACAGAAACTAATACAAACATAAATGTTCAAACAACTACATTGTTATTTCGAAGAATTGTAAAATTTATCAAAGTCACAAGCATAAGAAAGGGGAGAATTTATTTCTCCAACACCCCACATGCAAGCAGCGGGAAACGAGTTTATTCCACAAAGATATTTTATTATAAATTATATTGTATTTTTATTATCTTATATTATTTAATTACTACGTATAAAATTTTTACAGTAATATATATATATATACACGGTAAATAATATAATAAAATTTATAATAAAATAATATATCAAAGGATTTGGGCCAACCTCGAGTCCAATACCTTAACCAATCAATGTGTCCCCACTTTCCGAGACTCCGGAGTCTGAACATATCTAATCCTACAATTGATTTATTGTGAAATGACCTCCTACCCTCCCACAATGCCCCCGAACCGTCAATTTGTGGAAGGGTTGTTATGGTAAATTCATAGAGTCAGGTAGTTTTTCGAAACCGAACCCTCCACCGCACGCATATACCCTCATACGAAAACACACAGAGCGCCTCCACCTCCGGCCGCCGTCAACCGGCCACTCCATTTTCTCCGACTCCCATTCAATTATTTTAAACATAAGAAAATACATCAATAACATTCAAACTATCTATCGAATTTAAATTATTCGTCAATTATCGAAGTAGAAATTCTATTTAAGAAGAAAAAAAAAAAGAAAAAATGCCTCCAAAACAGCAATCGAAAGCGGGATTTAGCGAAGAAGCAGAAGATAGTCGAGGACAAAACCTTCGGATTGAAGAACAAGAGCAAGTCGAAGAATGTTCAGAAATACGTTCAGTCTCTCAAGCAATCCGTACAGCCTAAACCCGACCCTAGCAAAATCAATGCACAGGTCGAACACTAATAATCTAGTCTTCTTTTATTGCGTGGATTGATTTATCAGTTATTGCTTTTATTTTTAGTTGAGTGTCTAAAATCGAAATTTTTTGCTCACGGCCTTTAGTGGATTTTTTTCTTTCTTCTTTTTATTTCTGGGGAAAATCTACAGAAGAAGAAAGAGGAGGAAAAGGCAAGAGAGAAGGAGCTCAATGAATTGTTTAAAGTTGCAGTAAAACAGCCTAAAGTTCCTGTTGGTAAACTTCTGTTATAATTTTTTTTTCAAATACTATTTTTGTTGATATAAAAAGAAATTATAGGAGTGTCAAGTGTGCATAAGGTCAAATGTGTTTTGATTGGTATGTGTAAATATTTGTTGACAATCTTATGTATCCATTTATTAGTGAGTAAGTGGCTATGTAAGATTCTTATTGGTTGCATGTAAGTTGGTATTATCGGATATGCTTTGGTTGTTTGTTTGGTGACTTGGATACATGAGCAACCAAATAATATTCTGTCTCAATGTTATGTTGTGTTCAGGTGTTGATCCAAAGTCAATAGTGTGTGAGCATTTTAAGGTGGGGCAATGTGCTAAAGGGTTTAAGTGCAAGTTCTCCCATGATTTGAATGTGCAGAGGAAAGGAGAGAAGATAGATATCTATAGCGACAAGCGTGATCAAGGTTGATATTTTGGTGTTCTTAATTACTAATCAATGTAATGCTAAAAAATTTTAGGTGTAATTTCCGCCCCTAATTTTTGATATTTGTTTGTGAATGTTTATCTTTGTTCCAAAAGAAACAGAACAGGAAACAATGGAGGACTGGGATCAAGAGACATTGGAGAAAGTTATTGAGTCCAAGAGTAAGGAGTACAACAAGAACAAACCCACCGAAATAGTAAGCATTTATTTGTTAAGTTGGCTGTCTTATTAATTTGTCTCATTGTGATCTTGGAATCCTACTTATTGACATCGTTCAACTGGAATATTTGTTTACATTATAATTATTATTTTTTTTTATGGGATATCTTAATCGATGCAGTGAATTTGATAAATACTAGCGTTAAATTACTGGCGAGTGTAAAATTCTTTTTGCAAAAGAAAAAAAAGTGTACAGGAAGAGCTTGTGTGTATTCAAGGGATGGGTAAAGTTATACATGCCTCCATTCTGTAATAGTAAGCTGTGCCACACGTTTATCATATTGGCTTCGACAAACAATCTTTGGCATTGATTAGGGCACAAGTCTTCTTCGTCTCTGGTGGCATTGGAAATTTGGGTTTTTGTACTCTAATGAGAAGTTCAACTGAGGAACATCATGGATGTCGACGTCCATGTGATAGTCAAACTAGGTAAAGTTTTAAGGTTGCATTGAGTAGCTAACAGTAATATAAGGATTTTTTTGACCTACATGCATTAATGAAAAATAATTTGGGTTGGTGTCTTAGAGAAGGAGCCTGAGTTTGTAATAAATGTAACTCATATTTGCTGTATTTTCCAAAACATAGCAGATTAGTCTGAAAACGAGGTTTTTTTATGATCCACAACCCAACAAGGAGAGACCATGGATTCCGCATCAGCCATGGCACGAGTAATGGCTGGAATCATTATGCTATAGGCTGTAGTTCTAAATAACTACACAGTCATATGCACGCTAGCTTTTCCACTCATTCAAAAGTCTAAATCGGTATCAAAATATTATGAGTCTTTTTTACTTTAGCTTGGTGAGAGAATGCTCAATGTATACTTGTTTTAGGAGGCATCCTAATTCAGTTTTGTTATTTACAACATACTTAATTTTTATTATTTTCCTTAATATTATCTGAAACACCAAAAATTGAATAATTCCTTTGTTCTTTCTCATTTTCTTGCAGGTGTGTAAATACTTTTTGGAAGCAGTTGAGAAGAAGCAATATGGTTGGTTTTGGGTTTGCCCAAATGGTGGTAAAGAATGCCATTACAGGCATGCACTTCCTCCTGGATATGTTTTTAAAATCTCAAATGAAGGCCCTGTTAGAGGAGGAATCAGAAAAAATACCCATTGAAGAAGAGATAGAAAACCA
This sequence comes from Paulownia fortunei, assembly GCA_019321725.1. Classification (NCBI taxonomy): domain Eukaryota; kingdom Viridiplantae; phylum Streptophyta; class Magnoliopsida; order Lamiales; family Paulowniaceae; genus Paulownia; species Paulownia fortunei. The sequence goes on along the minus strand of JAGSPU010001569.1, from coordinate 566,331 downwards.
GGTAAAATCTGGCAGATGCAGTTATAAGTTTTGAATTCAGTAACTTTTTATGAAGTATTTTTCTTATGGCTCAGCAATTCCTTAGCTGCACTTCCTCCAGCCCCTAATGTAAATTTATCATGCTAATAGGTTTAATACTTTTTCTTTTTTAGCGTGCAAAAGTATCTACCACAACTCCTATGACTCCAGAGTTATTCATGCAATGGAAGAAGAAAAAGATGGAGGAGAGAGAAAGCTGGCTTGCTGCACAGAGGGCGGAGAGAGCTAAGAATGACCGTATGAGGTAAATCTTCTTGAATGACTTCTTGTATACATGTTTGGATATTTTTCCCATATTGCCTGTGGGAATAATAATATTTTCTTAATATATGTTTCCTTATCTCCCAGTGGTCGCGAGCTGTTCCTCTCAGATGCAAGCTTGTTTGTCGATGATGCCGAGGCCTATGAAGATACCAGAGAGAAGAACAAGATGCTGAGCAAAAGGTAATACTTTACCTGTGTCCTACTATTTTCATCTTCTATTATTAGATTCAATGAGCTTCTTTGTTACTGAAATATTGTGTGGTCCCTGACAATGAGGGAAAGATATTTGGATGGAAACAGTGATGTTTGTGCTTCATAAAGACTAGCCCAGTTGAAAAAAACGCTAGTCTACAAGATCATACTGGGGTGGGGGGGGGGGGAGGGGGGGCTGGGACTTGGTTTTATTTCCTGAATGGAATGCAAAACAATACCAGAGGCCTACATACGTATAGACATATTGATCAGTGAAAATTCGATATTTATTCCATAAATCTTATTTACTTCATGCTTAGGCATTACTTTTGACTGACAATAGCATTTAATTCTTTTGATCATTGAGGTCATCTAGTAGACTAGTACATAATCAGACTTGTTATATGTTAACAGGTGTTCAAACTTTAGTTGTATCTACAAGCTTTGAGCTTTGTGACCTTAGGTTATGTTGGTCATTTGAGGGTCAGATTATGGGGGGGCAGGTAAAGAAGGAAAATGATCGTGTATTATTTGTTATCTCATTTGTATTATGTGGAGCTGGATTCTGAAGAAGTAAATACTTCAGTTGTTCATTCGATTCATTTAGATCTCGGATATGTGTAAATGACAGAACATTTCCGTATCCAAAAAAGTGATTTTGTAACAAACATGCCCTCTAGTTTAATGTAGGATGTAAAAGTGATTGCATTTCACTACTCTGAAACATACTTTGTAGAGTTTCAGTATCATAAGTAATTCCATTTTGCTCACGAGCTAAAATGGACTATTATGTATGCATATAGGCTCACTTGTTTGTATCAAGGAACTCCTAGGAATATTCTTTGCATTTATATATTTACAAAAATGATAGGCACTTACAGTAAGGACTACATATAAGGAATAGGAGAATATAAGCTCTTCATTTTGCTATTAAGTTATCCATTCAGTTCTTAATGGTTAAAAGAACTTATGATGGTGCAGTAGCATGTAAGGCTTAAAAGATTTAGCACTTCAAGTGCTAAAGAACCTTTTTGAAAAATAACGGTCGGCCAACTAATCCTAAAGATTCACTTAATTATTTGTCAAATCAGCATAGGAGCTTTTAGATCTCAAGAAAGCATACAAGCAATAACTGTTTAAGCAATGCCAAATGGACTCTTACACACTTATTCGAAGAAAGAAATCTATTTAGAAAATCATGAATAGCCTGGTTGTCGAGTAAGGATTTATTCTATATGGATCATCTTATGACAGTGGAAGTGCATGCCTAAATTTTTATCAGAGGGCTCCCAAGTCTACTCATCTTTGGCCATTCTTCCTCTTTAATATTGTATAGTGATTATTTTGAAACGTTATCTATGACTTAGGATTTTCTACACGAAATAAGTGTCCGAAGAGTTGTTTGTTTCTATTTCCTATGAAGAATGAAAACTTGCGTAGGCGGGGCAAAGTTGAAGTAGAAAAACCTTAATCAAAATGCATCTGGTTTGCGGTGGGGTTCAAGGTGTAGAATTTTTTCTTTTGCTTATTTGTGGTGTCAGGGTGAGAAGATGCATATTATTTATGTAGATGCGAGATTGTGGTTAAATCACCTTTCTGACTTTCTAAGCAATTCTTGCATGTAAGTTCGAACGATAAGACCATGTTGGCAACCAACCTCTGAGCGCAGATGATGCTTTTACTTTCTTAGTTTTGTCTTTAGCTTTACATATCTTGTTATGCCGTCCATTATGATGCCTTTCTACGAGTATTTGAGCACAATCATATATACAGGTTAGTAAAGATCCTTCCACGGATGGGCCAAGTTCTTCCACATTAACTGCACATGATGCAGAAGGTACTCCTGATCATGTTGATGACGACGACGACGATGATCTTGACATGGATGAGCTAAATGAATTGGAAGCTAGCCTATCTAGAACAACATTACAAATCAAAGAACCAGGCGATAATGTGTGATCCTGGGCTCGTCAGATTACTGGCTAAGCACATTTTTGACTCACTCTTCATTTCTGAGAGTATTGCTCTATTTCGGTGACTACTGAATTCATTTTGTGAGAGGACGGGAGAATTTCTTTATGCCAGACATTAGCATTAGTAATTGTGTATGGTTCTATTACGCGGATTCTGTTGTCTGCACTCTGTGCCTTCTAATACTAGGCTTTTAGCTAGAGTTCATAGGCTGTATAACTCGGCCGGAGCTTATGGACTCGATTATTTTCTCATTATTTTCAGTGCATTATAACACACGAAAGGTTAATTTCTTTGGTCAATTACCTTGATTCGGGAGTATGCATGTATCTGTGTCAGAAACTAAAGACTTAAGAAGTCCTAATTGTGACCAATTGCTGTAAGAACGGACATTTTTCCAGAAACCTTACAACCAATCTGGAATATGACATAAAGGTTTGTCAATGCAAGTCCACAGCAATTGGAAACATAGCTATGTGACAGCCAAATTTGGCCTGAACTGAGTCTTTGCGCACGCCCGGTACTACCAGTCAAAATTTGTCCTTATCTGGCTACCGAAATCTTAGCCTAAAACTCCTTTGTCCGCCACCAGCATTGCAGTGTGAATATGTCGACCTTTTGGTTCCGTTATAACGTGTAACTGATAAATTACTCAACGTAAATTAATATAATAATGAACAGAAAGAAAATTGATTCTGAGTTTTGACAGAGTAAAAGAGGGTTGGTTAACTTTATAAATTTTTTAAAATAATATTTCGGTGCTTATAAGATGTTATAAAATATTTGATAAAAATTTAAAAAAAAAAGAAAATTATAATTCTCAAGTTCTAAAATAAGATGTTAGAATATTTAAAAGAAAAATAATCAAAACCTAATTTAATTTATAATATTTTTTATAAATTATATTAATTTTAACCATATTAATCACATAATTGTCCTTACTAATTTCTTATCAGCTCCAAACACTTGAATAGTTAAAAAACAAAATTTAATAGCTCATACGTTGTGAAATAATTTATAAAATATTTTCAATAAATTTAACCAAACACTCACTAACTTACTTGTCTCCTCTAAGTGAAATATAGCCAAACACTCACCAACTTGTCTCCTCTAAGTCAAAAAATGACAGTTTTTGTAACCCGGATTGAAGAACGTCCCACGAAAAACTTACACCAAATAAAATATAGGTGCCAACACCCTTGTCTTGTAATTAGTCATTTTTTTCTAAGGATACACCAATTGTTATATAACAAGTATAACCCATAATTAGGTGAATTTAGTCAAAGTCAAGAGCCATAACAACCATACACTAAAGATGAGCCCAATAATGAGTCCACACGTTGTTGCAAAAGAATACATTTTGTTGCCCTTCTTCTAGTAATGAATTAACATTCACATGTTTTTTGAGCTTATACGTCATATATTACGTCGGTGTAAAGAAATTCTTACCAATTTATGGATAATTACCATGATGGTCACTAGCCGTTTGTATGGCACCACCTTATATTTGTGGAATTTTTTCATGAGTTACATTGAAGCCCTCATACATTTTTTTCTTTTTCTTTAATTTTCTTTGGTGATTTGATGTAACAGTTTGGTTGGTGAAAGTAAAATAAAACATTTAAAAAAAAAAAAGGATTTAACAGTTGCCATGAACCTTATTCTGAAAATAGAAATCAGCACAAAGTTGATGTACAAGATCAATCCAAATTATCACAATGATTGATATGTGTAGACACACACACACACACACACATATATATATATATATACGAACTTGGTGGTGCAAACTTTTCTACAATTTTAATATATTAGGCTTCTTTCTTGAGTACAATTACCTTAGTAAACTGCCAATAACAGCTCTGGATGATGGAAAACAATAGTATGAGCAAATGAAGCAAGATCAATTATGAAGCCACACAGCATACAGTGAAGCTTGAACAGTTATTCTCTTAAGGCAGAACTTCAGCATTGTTCTTTAGTTAAAGTCTCAGATATGAGAAGCAAAAAGATTGCGAATTCCTACTATGGGGTACTTTTCTTTTTTGCTCCTCTTTTGCACTCCCTGTGTCGTTGTCGTACCTTTGAAGCTGCTTCTTTCAACATCTTCACAATGTGATGAAATACCTGGATTTTAATCTGACCTCTTCTAGGAGGGAGTGCAACCTTCTTCTTCGGGGCCTTGTTAGATTCTTCTCTCATGGCCATTTGCTAGTTGAAGTTTTGACAGCTGATGACAAAAAATAGCAACAGAAGAAGATAATGCAAGCATTAAAATTTTCCAGGTTTTCAGGAGTGCAATACATAAAAGAATAATCTCAACAACCAAAGATTATACCTGGGTTGTGGAGAACACAGGAAGATTTGCAGTAAGTACAATACCAGATAGAAGCTCAATTTATAATGAATAAAAATCCACAGGGTACTCTATGCATGCATAAAGATGTACAGATGGACATGTTAAATAGAGAGAGAGGGGCATGAAATAATGAAACTATGATAGATTAAAAGAGGAAAGGATAAGAGCAAAAGGGTAGGCAACTCACCTGCTGCCCAAATATTGCCAGGAATATTGACCTCTTTTAGACTTCATATTCAACTATATTCATCCCATTCATACCCAATGTTCCCCATATAAGGATGTCTGAAAATGACAACATACCGCACGGGGGAGCAGAAAAAGGTGATCTTGACCAAATTGGTATCCTCTGGTGAAGACAAAAGAAAACAGAAAGGTTCAAACTCAAAAATTCTGATTTTTATGCAAAACCCAGGAGACGTAAGAGAATGTAATATAAGATGATGGAAAGTTCCAATTATATACTATTTATGGTCCACCATTGTTTGCAATGATAGTTCCAGCGACCACAAAGAAAGGGATGAACCGTGTCTATGATAACAGAACAAAATTGTATCCGGATATTCATTCTGATCACAGAAGGAATAGAAGAAGCAAATACCTAAGGTATAACTGGCCAGGTAAAGTTCCGTTGAATTAGGTTTCCAAGGAAAATTCTGGAACATGAAAGCACATAGCCGAGAACAGTACATTGATTACAAGTGTGGATGTAGAAGGGACTGCAAGGATATTACGTCATTTCTCAATGCCCACGAATGTCTATCTTTTAAGCAGTGATCAACCAAAAACAGCAAAGAATGTTCTGGATTAGCGGCATTTTACAAAGAGACGAAGGAAGAATTTACAAAGCTCCTCTTCCAATCTCATTCCACTGAGGATAATAACAAATTTACAGTAATAAATGTGGTAAAGAATTGAATTAATTGGGCGTGGAATATTGTACACCAAAAGAAAAGTAACTATAACAATTGCTCCAGCTAGAGTGAAACCTCAGACTGGTCCATAACATGAGAGTTGACCTCTCTGTTCTTTCTTTGGAGGTCAACCTCCTCTGATAGTGGGAATTCTGAACGCGTAGGGTTCCAGCTCACATACTTGTCAGGTAAGAATTCTGAGAACAAGGTCTTTTTTTTCCCCTTTTGAAGCTGGACCAGGCCCTGTCCCAATCTGTTGTGAATTTATCACCTACAAAATGATACAGCAATACAAGAAAATATTTTAGTAGTCTTCCGATCCAACTGGTTGAGGACGGCAACTGAAGTTGAGCTTATTAATAACTCAACACATAAAAGCCCTTTCATTTTTCTCTCGCACAGAAATTTTAACCATATGATACCGTCATCTGTGTGACCTTCTGCAACTTTAGATTTCAGAGCAGTGGTGGAGTCAAATTTTAACATAATCAACCTCAGAAATGCATTTGTTGGTTCATACTTAAGACACCAAAGACAGTGCTTATGGAAGAGAGGAAAATTCAAGGAAGAACTTTTGTTGATAGAGATGATGTTCATACCAAAATTACCAGTCAGTTCCAAGTAGGCTTTTTTCTAAAGCCCTAGTATAACTTAATATCATGCTCCAATGAGGGCCAAACAGCATTTAAACTGACTAGTGCTTCTTCTGGACCATACTAGCCTCATGCAAGGCCATCATATAAGTAAAATGGTCAAAACAAAGATATATTTTGCTGTTTTGCTCATAAAGTTGCACCAAAACCTAGAATGCTCGACTTTTTCATGGTTGCTTTTTCATTTCCTTCAGTTCATGATATGGTCTTCTCTGTGGTTTTTTTTTTGGAGAAAGCAAGATGTAGGTGGTCTTATTAGTCCTTACTGATCAATCTCGTGATTTTATCATTATATAATTTTGAGGGGGGTGGACAGGGACATAGGAAATCAAGAGTGCATTTTGAGCTAAAATCAAAGTAAAAGATAAATATGTCACTACTTGTCTACTTGACACGGCTCCTGCCAAAGGTGAAAAGAAATGAGGTGAGAAAATTTCATTATGTAGTTTGATCGGATTTCAAACATCTCAGCTTCAATGCAAGACAGAACTGGAATTTATATTGCAATTCATAATACTTCAGGAGAAGACACAAAACATAGATAAAAGAAAGGTTATCTGTCAGCATCTTCAATGATCAGCTATATATGTATTTGGTCTTTGCATGATGTAGATTTTATATGACGAAGGCATTGCCCAACATAAGTTGGACGGGTAATAACTAAAATTACTAATTTTTCCTCTTACCATTAGCCACAAACCCAGCCAAGAAAAAAATATACTTAAAAATTTCAAATAAACTCCATACTCCCCACTAAACTATTTCTATATCCCTCTTTTTTCCTCAACATTATCATGCTGCCAAGATATACTTTATACATCTGTTGCACAAAACAAGATTGCAGAACACAGGGTACTTTTGTTTTTCTTAAATACAGTTCCAAAAAAAAAATAAAAATCATCACATCCCAAAAATGTCAGCAGCAACCCCGCTGCGCTTCACCACAATCCACATCATATGAGCCATTGTATGTGAAAATTGCTCATGTACAACACCCCACCACCCCCCAGGTTACACCTTTTTCCTACTATAAATCACTAATGTACTAGAAATACGCTACAAAGCCGTATTGAAATCGAACGAACTTGCATATTCACATGGCGCAATTCCAAGTTCAAGAAAGCCAAAATTTCTTCTAAATTAACCCAAAAAACAGAACTATTTGCCCATACAATATTCCTTTCGAGGGCCAAGATATGCACCCGGAGTTAACAATCAGGCATCCAACATTCAAAACCCACATGCATGCGAAAGCACTTTTCCATGTAGAATTCCACAACCAAACAATATTACCTTCACTGTTATTATTACAGATGTCGCCAATTTGCTGGGGCGGTGGCCTTTTCGAAAAGCAGGGTTTGAGAATTTTCGGTTTTCTTGAGGCGATATTCCACAAATCATGAGAACAAAGGCTTCGATTCGAAGTCGAATATCCATAGGTACATCTTGCTTTCGTCTTTCTAGCGCTGGGATTTGGAATTTCAGGAGCAATCATTGGAAGCTGCCAAGCTGGCGACAAATATTGCAGGCGACTCGATCGAGGTTGTCGCATTTGGTATGATGCGATTTTAATTTCAAAATTAGGAATTCCAGGTTTTTATTTTTCTTTTTTGAACATCATAAAACTTGTCATCAACTAGTAAATAAACAAAGATAAAATATATCCAAAAAGTAGTACAGTTTGTGCTATCTTTTTTTTGAATAAAAAAAGGGCCAAAAGGCAATATATGTGGATCGTGTTGGAGTAAGGGTACCAGTAGTAAGTCTGTGATGGTGATAGATTGTTCGTATTTTAATAAGTTTTAATCGTGTTGAGGTGAAATAAATTAATTTTTTGGTATATAATTTTATTATTTTTTAATTTATTTAAATTGAGTTTAAATTGAATTTCAAATTTTATAAAAAAAAAAATTAATCAAGCTTAGTTTGTATATTTATCAAATTAAAATCAAATAAGTTTTTACCAATTGATTTTAAATCGATATGAGTAGTTTTATTTGTTTATTTCAACTCTATTCATTTAACATGTACGTCATGTTCGTTGATATATTTTTTTCACTAAAATACAAAACACAGTCTTCATTTTTTATGCATGAAATATTAAAATTATAAATGACATAGATAATATAATAATAACACTTCATCCATTTTAATTTTATAATTTTTATTTTCTATTTTAGACTTTTAATAAAAAATTATAAACAAATTAAGTCGATTTATGAGCCTACTAAGTTGGTTTTAAGTGAGACTCATATCGAGTTCTAAGTTTTAGTGTAAACGTAGGTATTTAGAAGTTTGAGAACTTGTTATGTTTTTTTGTATTATATTATTATGTAACTATAATAATAGTGAAAATAATAATAGTATTGTTAATAATAATGATAATAAATTTAGATTATCATAATATTTTATATTTTAAACATACTAATAATTTTAACATAATAATAATATTATATTAAATAATCTAATAATTATATTTAAAAAATAAATAATATAATTCACATTAGTTTTTAAGTATTAGAATTATTATTTAGAATATGTACGTTTGAGTCCAAACTCAAATAGAATTAACTATATATGTATCAAGTTCTAATTAAAAAATTTAATCGACTTTGAGCTCAAATTTTTTAAAATGAATTTGAGTTTAAACTTAAAAACTTTTAGAATCTGACTCATTTGTCTTCAAAGTATTAATATAAAGCTCTATTTTTCTTAGAATTTTTTTTTTTTTCGTATAAGTAAATGATATATAAACTTTATTTTCTCAACTCTCGTTGAATTAAATACAAGCTAGTATTGGGACAGGGAGAATAATAACTCTCTCTATTACAAGACACGACGTCGTAAAATAGATAAATCAATTCATAGTACATCTTTGTGTTCTCAGAAAGGCCGAGATTTGGGCCGAACTTTATACTTACAAACCAAAACCCATATGCTGAAACTTGACAGGCCTTACCCAAACGTTGACATGTCGAGTGGAGCTAATCAGACAACGAGTCACCTGACCCGGACACGTGGCCCCACTCAGGCCTAGGTTCTGTCACATGCGAGGCCAATTAGAAACCACATACTATGCTAGCCCCTTTTCAGCCCTTGGATCTATTATGATCCACGGCGCATGGAACTCAGCACTAGTGGTGAAACGACGTCGGGACCACGTTAAAAACTAGTGGATTGGTGAGACACACGTACCATCAAACCAAATCAGCGATGGGGCCCGCCTCCCGATTTCGAATTTCTCAATAAATCGCCTGAAATTGTATCCTCGGCGGCGCTGTTCAATGGGGCGGGGGCGTTATTCACTGGACTCGAGCCTACCCCCCTTACCATATGCTTCCCATCTGTTAAATTTGATTTCAACGTAGTTGCTACGGCTAAAGTATAAAATAAAATATATCATTTTTAGGTTTTAAAAATGTTATATTTAAGTATTATCTAAATATTTTAAAAGCTTGTTTTTAAAATAAAATTTACCATATTTTAGTATTTTATAAAGTATAAAATTTTATAAAATTTTTTAAATAAATTTAATCAATAAGCCTTTTAATAAGAATTGTTAATTTGATGCAACTTCTCTAATTTTATCTATACTAGTTGTTGTAACTTTATAGTAGTTGCAGTAGTATTTTATGGTGCGGAAGATATGAGTACCTAAATATTAGGCACATATTATAATTTCCCTCTCACACGTGGCCAACCAAAGAGCCGATTAAATCGGCTCATACATTTTCCCTCGTTGCACCAAGTTGCGAGGGAACGATTAATTGACTGGCCTCAATCTACCCAGCTATCAATCGCACTCACATACACAACGCTGAGCCACCACAACCACCACTAAAACCATTCCCACTAACACCTCCGCCGCGCGCCACCAGATGAATTCAACCTCATCGAACCCTCCGCCTCCACCTACACCTCAGCCGGGTGACGGGTCAGGCAAGAAGGTCCGAAAGCCATACACCATAACCAAGTCCAGAGAAAGCTGGACCGAAGAAGAGCACGACAAGTTCCTCGAAGCTCTCCAACTGTTAAGTCTCTCTCCCTTCATTTCCTTTATCATACATATGGTTGTAATCCTTCACATGTTTTCTGTGTAAGTACCCTTTTGGCGCAGCTGTTTGTCTTCCAAAATTTGATTTTACTATAGTAAAAGATTTCCAAAACTTGTTCCAATCCTATCTTTATATGATCTAGTTACGTACATTTTTTGTTAAGTGGTCGTATAAGTAGTTATATGTGTAGTTGTAGCAACTAGTGATGAGAAATGAATTAAGGCTAAACCGTATGCGGCATTAAAAATTATGATGCTGTCCATGGTTTTATGAATTTGTTGATTTTTGAGAAAACACGTAGCTGATAGTTTTCTTTAGGCGCTTTTTGAAATTTGAGGCCTGGATAGTATTTTAAGGTATTGTGAAGCACGGAGCAAATTTTTCTGGAGCTTATCACTCTGTTTCCGATGTGAAATTCAGGTTCGACCGCGATTGGAAGAAAATTGAAGATTTTGTTGGCTCAAAGACAGTAATTCAGGTGCCCATTTCATACTTTTATGTCATTACGTAAGGGTTGCTGATCTTCTGTATAGTATTGCAATCTGCTTGAATTCTATGATATTTCAACAAGCAATTCACCAGGCTTATACAGATAATGAATTGAGATACTAAACTGGAATAGATAATAATCTCTTATTCTCATGGATATGGAGATCTGGAGAACTGTTTGGCTGCATTTGACTGTATGGAATTGGGGCCTTGGAGCTCGCGTTTACAGAATTGGTTTTCATTTCTAGGATATAATTTCCAGGCCTCAATTCCATGTTGCCAAAGATTGGCTCTGAGTACTAAACATGACTTTGTTTGAAATAAGAAATCCGCCTTCTTGTTTGCTTTTGTGTAGCATTATTATATGGATTTTTATCCCTTGAAATTATGCACGCATGAACTAATTCTGTTGAAAAATTTTCATGACAGATTCGGAGTCATGCTCAGAAGTACTTTCTAAAGGTTCAGAAGAATGGAACAGTAGCTCATGTTCCTCCACCTCGTCCTAAGCGTAAAGCTTCTCATCCATATCCACAGAAGGCACCCAAAAACGGTTTGTTTCCTTTATGCTAAGAGAAAAATGATATTGGGCCTAAAGTTTTGTACTTCTGACATATTGAACCCGCTGTTTCTCATGACTATGCTTGGCAGTTTTGGTGCCACTACAAGCATCAGTGGCTTATCCTTCTTCGTCTGTGAATTCTCTTGCACCTGGATATTCAACATGGGATGACGCTTCGCTGCTTGTAAACAATCCATCAACTGGAGGCATGCCATCTGAAAACGAATACAATTTTCTTGGAGTTGAAGGTATGTATAAAATTTATTTATGTTATTTGTGCATGCTTGCAAAGGAAAAAGTAAAAGAAAGTATACATATTTACTTACCTGAAAAAGAGCCTAGGAATTTACTTATCAAAGGGAACTTTTCCGCTCTTATTATGACATATAAACGTTACTGATTCAGCTGATATTGGATCAAAGGGGGCTGCAAGAATTAGTAACTGCAGTATGAGTGGCTTTGGAAGTTCACCGAGAGCACCACCAAGTTCTGAGTTACCAAATCAGGGAAAGCAAGGTTCTGTACTTCACGGTAAACTTCAGCAGCATGTTTCTCTTTCATTCAACTGACCTGATTTAAGTCAAGTGCACCATGATCTCATGTTTCTCTTTTTCTCCTTTCAGCCTTCAGATTACCATGGCTTTCTTGAGCATTGAGTCAAAAAGCTCTATTTTTGTTAGGTTAGGGCTCTTGCATGGTCACTGAACTCATGGGCCTTTAGTTTCTTGGCGTACTTGTCAGAAATTACTAATCAATGCCCTACCTAGGTTGTTCGAACAACTTCTGAACTTAGGAGTCAATTTGTTAGGCGATATCCAGTTACTTGATACTTTTGCTATGAAAGTCAACCTCTAGGGATACAGTACTTTTGAAGCATCTTTATTCTCAACATAGTGTGGTTATGAAAGCGCTGTGCACCATTCTAACTGGCTTTGAGAATTTCCATAGGGATTGAACATTTGTAGCTATACTCATTTTTCTTTCCTCTGGCTGGAGTTATAGGGAACATATAAATGGCTAAATGAATGCATGATAAAATATCTGTAGGACTTGCATACAATTTTATTAATATATGTAGTCAGTGGTTCATGGTTTGTATTTGTGTTCTCAGGTATTCCGGATTTTGCTGAAGTCTATGGCTTCATCGGGAGTGTCTTTGATCCAGATAGTAAAGATCATGTCCAGAACTCAAGGAGATGGATCCCATAAATTTTGAAACAGTGAGTTCACTTGAACTTTATGTTGCTTGTGGAACGAATAATGCAAGTTATTTTGTGGAATGGTGAACTAAAACTATTTTGTATTCTGGCTTGGTATTAATTCTCCCTTGCCATGAAAGGGAGAGGTGTTGACATGACTTGAAGAAGACACATAATACAGGACATTGCTACTAAAGTGAAATAGTTGAACAGATTACGTTGTCAACTTAGTTATCTTATGACAATCTCATGCCTGAAGACCATGCATACCTAGAATGAGCGGTGGAATTAATTCCTTGCAAGAAGGTACATGATATAGGAACATCATAAAAATATAGTCATACAATAGCATCTCTGTTGTACCTATCCACTAACAAAGAAAATCTGACATTTTAGGTTGAGTGTGTTTGCTCCGAGTGCGTATATGTCCAGAGTGTTTATCTTGGTAAGAAGTTTTTGATGTTTTGCATAGATTCATAGCCATTTCAATGAATATGGGGCCGCACGTAAATGGGATTGCATCAGCTCCCATGTGATACCTCCTTTTACATGTCCTTCCCTTGCTGTTAACCAGCTGAACAATCTTCACTGTAATCATCGATGGTAGGAAGAGAAGAGGATCAAATACTCATGTTGTAAAGGTGTTAAAGTAGCATCTAGTCAAACAAAGTCATGGAGATACTGGTTATATTCAACTTGAAGGATCTGCAGATTTCAAGAGATTGATCAACTGAAAGTCTTTCTATTCAAACTCTTTGGGATAATTGTTACTCCAGCTCATCTATTCATTGACACGAGGCTACACTACATACATTCATGTGAATGGCCGTCTCTTTACTGATGCAACACTTTTGAGATATCCAGGACACGAGTATATAAGTCTACTCATCTAGAAAAAAATAATATTTCTTTGAACAAATGTATTGGCAAGATAAGTTTATGACGCTTGGCTTTGTGTTTCTATGGCAAGAAAGCATTTGAATACCCTAACCTAGAAACTTACTCCAGTATAAGGTGGAAAATCGCATAATTAAGATGATACTGAGTGACTTGTCCAACTATATATGTGGTAGAATTTGGGGTTGGTGGTTGGCATCATGAACCTGGGTAGCAAGGATTAGATATGAATGCTCCACACTTTTACTTGAGTTCTGCTGGCACATAGTTGTAGCTGAAGCTCAGTTAAGTTGATGCTGTTAATTTGGTATTGATGTACACCAGTAACAAATACTTTACTTTTAGGTATATGCTAAAATGTGTATATTCACCCAGACATGTAAGGTTTATCAATTTTTTTTTTCCGGATGCTTATGTATTGCTTACTTTGTAATTGCATTTTTACATACAACGGAAAGTATTCTGTGTTTTATGTGGAACTCTCTAAGATCTACATTTCTTTTGCCTTTTGGAGATTAACTTGGAAGCATATCTCTGTGAAAGATAGGTAGCTTGACTGGTTCATGTTAAACATAATCTTTGTAATCAAATGCATGTATACAGAGTTTGATTGCTTCACACTGAAATGCAGGTCTTGTTATTGATGAGAAACCTTACCATCAATTTGTCCAGCCCTGATTTTGAACCAATTGTAAGTGCTCTTCTTTATCTAGTTGCCTCAGTATTTTGTCTAGAGGTTTCTATATTGTAACTCTCAATGCATAGAAAGGTTCAACCAGGCGGCGTTGGATTAATTGCAAATAGTTCCTATACCATATCCATGCTCAATTAGAAAAAAAAACGCAAGATTTAGGCGATCGATCAAGTGGTCCCCAAATAATAGTGTGACAAGGAAATTGGTATGCACAGAGATTGGTATGTCAAAGAATACCTAAGACCATTAGCTATTGGCAAAGTGCATAGATTTGCTTACTTTGCTTAACATACAACCTTCATTAAGTTGATTAACATGGCAGAGAGAAAACAATAGTTACCTTTTCTCTTATCTCATTTTTTGTATCTTGCAGCAAAGACATATTTTCCATGTGCTGCAAGTTACATTAGATCTTGTTATATTTCTGTGATATAAATATGATTGCACCTATTTCAAGCCAAACCAGTTAATGGACGTCTGCTGTTTTCTTTTTCTATTTGTTTCAGTTACTTTGTGCAATAATTTGGAGTTGCAACATAAATTAGTTTACTATGTGAAGATAAGGCATGCACAGTATTGACCATGTAAAAAGTTTTATGTTGTCTTGCATTTTTTTAAAACTTTTTGTCAAATATTTTCTTAAAGGGCTTTTTAATCTGAGCCTGATCTCATTTGTTCTCTTAGTACCCGGGTCCTTTGAGTTCTTTTTTACCTTTCTCTCTCGGGTCAGCTAAAAAAAATTCATAACCTATTTGTTGACAATAAGCCTGAGAATGATGCTGATAATACTTGTATGCACTTACTGGAAGCAGTTTCCACATATGTCTGCAGAGAGAGGTTCTATCATCATATGACGTCGTACCAAAGCAGTAGGGGTTTCTCCTGGAACTGTCATCAGTGCTGAATAAGGATCAGTGATTTATCATGGTCTGTAATTAGAATCCGTTTGTAGTAATCCTTCCTCCTCCTTACAACTTTATCTTCAGAAGCAATAGCAGGAGTACATATGTGTTTATCCTCTTCACCGGCACTGCAGGATACATCAGCAGTGATACTTATAAGAAGTATATACAAGTCAGAACCGGCAGGCCCAAATGATATCTAAGATAACAGGAAGAGTGCGTTTAATTTCCTTTGCCAGCACTGACATCTGATTCCTCTATCTCATGTCCGAGGTGGAGCAAAATGCTGTTTTCCCCTGTTATAATCTAGGTCTTCAACATGAAGAAGATGATATTTTGTTTAGGTATTGATCTTTTGCAGCACATCTTTCTTAACAAAAACATAATCTCAATTTTGTTTGACATGGTTTACTAGACTGCTACTTGCTGGTGTAGCAAATTTGTCAACATAAAGCGCATCATCTTCCTTGTTAAAAAGTACCATACCAAGTCTTTGCTGGTTGCAGCTATCTGTATTTCCATGTAGATAATGAAATCTTAATTCAGTTCTTGGTGTAAACTTTTAAGATGAGGCTGCTTTATCTGGGTAATACTGGCAAATCCAGGGAATACTGTATTTTTTTATTGGCTCAAGCAACTTATAAAAAGGTTTACATTATGTGTGCCATTTTTCAGTATTTAAATAGCAAAGAGCCATCATTTTAAATTGGGTATTGATTTTTGCATTCGAACTTTTTCATTTCATATTTGTGAATCTCAAGGATTTACTACAATTCTGGTTACACAATAATTAATATATTATTATTTTATAAATTTTTATTAAAAAGATGTAAACTGTACTCCTCAGAGTCATCCTAAAGAAACTTTTTAAAAAATATGATTTAAAATTTTAATCAATTAGCAACTAATAATATTTAAATATGTAAATAAAGTAGGATGTAGATGGCAGAATGCAGAAGTTATAAACAAAACGAATTAGGTTTATTGTATTCTACAATTACAATTAACAATTAACAATTAATCAATTACGTAACAAATATAATATTAATAAGTGTAATTGCATCGGATAGCCTAATAAGGCCAATTGTGTCAATTACTAAAAAAAATGCTAATGATTGAATATCGATTATCTATTATCGTATGAATTTTATTTTCTTTCTCAATCTAATGGTTTTGTTTATATTGTTTCTGCATTTTTTATAGCAATGCTGCAAGGGAATAAATTATAAGATAATTAAATTAAATAGTAGAAAAAGTTATATTTGCTTATTTTAAATTCTTTAACTTTCAACTTCTATCAATATATATTGATTTAGGCCCAATGAAATTGCTACTCAAATGGGCCAACAACCCCAACAAACATATCACTTATTAAACCCACAATGGCATTCCCGTAATTATCAGTCTTAAACTCCATTCTATATATTGCTTCCTTTCTGCAACCCTAGTTTTTCACTCTCAGCCCAAAAACCTAGCCCTCATTTCCTAACACTCCCCCACCCCCGCCCGGGTCCCCAAACCCCAAACAGCACGAAATGGCCGCCGCCGCCGCTCGCCCTCTTGTCACCATTCAAGCCCTAGAGAATGACATGGCCACCGATGGAGGAGCCGCCGCCAACTCCGTCCTCTTCCAGATGTGATGAAGGCGGCTATCCGCCCTGACATCGTCACATTTGTGCACGGCCAGATCTCCAATAACGCCCGCCAGCCTTACGCCGTCTCGAAACGCGCAGGCCACCAGACTTCCGCCGAGTCCTGGGGTACTGGTCGTGCCGTTTCTCGTATCCCCCGTGTCCCCGGTGGCGGTACCCACCGCGCGGGGCAGGGAGCCTTCGGAAACATGTGCCGCGGTGGAAGGATGTTTGCCCCTACTAAGATCTGGCGCCGCTGGCACAGGGCAGTTAATGTTACTCAGAAGCGCCATGCGGTCGTTTCGGCGATCGCCGCCTCTGCCGTTCCTTCATTGGTGCTTGCCCGTGGACATAAGATTGAGGAAGTTCCTGAATTGCCTCTTGTTGTGTCTGATTCTGCAGAGGCTGTTGAGAAAACTAACGCTGCCCTCAAAATCCTCAAGCAAATTGGAGCCTTCTCCGATGCTGAGAAGGCAAAAGACAGCCATGCTATCCGTCCTGGAAAGGGGAAAATGCGTAACCGTCGCTACATTTCAAGAAAAGGACCGCTCGTTGTGTATGGAACTGAGGGAGCAAAGCTGGTTAAGGCTTTCCGCAACATACCTGGCGTAGAGGTTGCTCATGTTTCGCGCCTTAATCTTCTCAAGCTTGCTCCAGGAGGCCATCTCGGAAGGTTTATTATCTGGACCAAATCTGCGTTTGAGAAGTTGGATGAGATTTATGGGACTTTTGACAAGCCTTCTGAGAAGAAGAAGGGATATGTGTTGCCAAGAACTAAGATGGTGAATGCGGACCTGGCAAGAATTATCAACTCGGATGAGGTACAGTCTGTGGTGAAGCCGATCAAGAAGGAGGTCAAGAGAGCTCCATTGAAGAAAAACCCATTGAAGAATCTCAATGTGATGTTGAAGCTCAACCCGTATGCTAAGGCTGCCAAGAGGATGGCACTCCTGGCTGAGGCGCAGAGGGTTAAGGCTAAGCAGGAGAAGCTTGATAAGAAGAGGAAGCAGATCACTAAGGTACTGTTGTCTTTGCACCCCTTTAGTGTTGCTAACGCTGCATGCTGTAATTTCTGTTGTGTTTTGTCAAATTGATTCTCTTTTCATTATCTGTTTATATTATTATTGTATTAATTTTTCTCTTTTATGAATGAAAGTTTTTCTATTTCTTCCTAGTGTGCATGATCTTCAAAATTTGCTTGAGTAATTAGTTTTTTGTTTATATCTACTAATTTCGTTGTATTTTTTTTCTGTTTATTTTGTATTGGTTGCATGTATCATGTGGAGTTTAAATTGTGAAATTTGTCTGACACATTTGACTTAGTTGCGGCATCTTTTTCAGTTTATTACGAAGTTGCATAGTTGCTTTTAATGTTCCCTTGGGCATGCAGTTCTTGAGATTGAAAGTGCTACCAATGAGCGTTTTAACCCTGTGAAAGCGGGTTTGGCATATCAGATATGCTTGCCATAGTTGTATACTGCATTTAAACACTCTTGAATTTCTATTATGTTGGGGTTATAAAGTAGCACGTTTATTGGTTGATATGCTGGATAGCTGTATGGGGAAGTCTGAATAGTTTTTTGCACTTGCTGTTTACTGTTTCATTTTCCCTGGTTGAGGTCTGATTCACTGCCTGCACTTTGTTTTCCTCATTTTTTGTTGCTTGTAGGAGGAGGCATCAGCAATACAATCAGCTGGCAAGTCCTGGTACAAGACAATGATCTCAGATAGCGACTACACAGAATTTGAGAACTTCACAAAATGGTTGGGGGTGTCTCAGTGAATGAATCTTTATTCCGATGTCCTTTAGAGCCTATATGTTTAATTTGTTTTGTGTACTGTTTTTGGCTTTGAGATTTGAAGACAAGGACGAGATCTTATGGGATGGGAATTACTGCAATAACTTCTTAGCTTTACTTACCATTTTTCCCTTACCATGTTTTGGTGTTAGTTTGAGAAATTTTTGTTTAGACAATTTTCTGAAGATTTACATTTTATTATGCTACCATCAAATGTTTATGTTAGTTTTGCTCATTCTGGTTCCAATTCTGCTTGGCCGTTAATGTGAATTGCTTTTCTTTTATCCCCTAATCCTAACCTTTTTTGTTATCATTTTTTTGAAAGATATAATATCAAGCTCACGAACCTGGATTATTCAATGTTTATATCTTGTGATTCCTTTTGCTGTAGCTGTTGAAATAGTGTATGTGAAGTTAGATATACTGTTTTGGATTGGGTTGATTAAAAGCATTAGGGTTGATCTAAGGTAATTTGCTGTGGAATTTGGTTTAAAAAATTCAGTTTCTTTCCATAAATATTGGTTGTATGTGTAAGAGTTTCTTGTTCGGCTTGATTTTTTTATGGGGTGATTTTGATTTGTGTTATAAGCTTTAGAAGTCTAATCGCGCCCTCAATTCAGGGAATGAGTAGAAACCAACCACATTCAAATTATCGTCCGTTCCCGTGGCAATTGTCATTACCAAAAACGTGCGTCTGCCGTGCCCTTGATTTTGATAGGCTCAAAATGCCTTGCAAGGACAGCATTAAATACGAGTTAAAATTGCTTTGCTACATGAAAGTGTTTTTTAGTTTAGAATTGAAACATGATTTTTGAGAAATCGGTATATTGGCATTCTAATCAAGAAGAAATGAATGTTAAACATAGATATTTTCATTCATGGCAAAAGGAACGATGATATTAGACACCAAAATGCGAGACATGGAAATCTTGATATTTGCATCGTCCAAATTGAATCACAAGCAGGGAAGCCAATCCTCATCTTCATGAGGGCAACTTTTCCTTTGGTTAGGAGAAGCTGTAGTAAGATGAGTAAGAGAACTAACACGTAACATTTTTTCTGCACATTGTTCATTGATCTCCATTATCACGTCTGCATGTTGTTGGACATTGACCTCCATTGTAGTGCAACATTCTGCAATTAGTACATGAAAGCTTATTTCACGGGAAGAGGTTGTGAAACAAACATCAGAGGCATTAGAAGTAGGACAACTTTTTTTCACATAATTCTTTTGTCTGCATGGTGCAACCTATGAAACGCATTTGTGTTCATTCATGTTCATTTTCTCCGCAGTTTTGGGCATCTCAATTATTTGGTCATCACATAAGTCAGCCATCTACAGTATTTTGAATGGTATTTTCCTTTCTATAGAGACACGAGGAAAGAGAAATAGATACGCAGCAAATTAAACTTAGGTAAACCGGAAAGAACTAATCTAAAATGAAATATCAAGTGTCCAAGGATAGGAAGGATACAAAACCTCAAAAGATCATAATCAACACCTCCATAATCATTTCATGGCAAGACATATTACAACACACAAGACATTAAAAACAGTACACTTAAAGGACAAACAGAGTCTTCAAAAAAAAAAAAAGTATAGTGTAACAAAACTCGGGAGGAGAAACATTCATAGTGATCAAATAGGGCAGCAACAAACCTGAAAAATCTTTGTAGAAAAGGATTCACAGAGATGCAGTAGTTGAATGTTCAATTGTTCGAAAATCAAACAAACCTCATCAAATCACTCTTCATTATCATGAAATGCAATATAAATTCGCTCGTAAAATATGGCATTCATAGCTAGAGTGGGAGTCTACTAAGCAAACCAAATTTTCTTTTACTAGGGTAGGTATATATTGAATATCCATATTTATAACATTAACAATGTTTACACAAGCAGTAAAGAAAACAGAGTGCCGTTCGCTGGTAGGCCCGAATCAAAATCTACCTCAACAAAGCAGGAGCTATATGCAGTGAAGTATTCAATCTGACAAGTCTGCTGATACCAAAATAATGCTAAATGATGAGCAAAGATGAGAAATATGCAACAAAACTAAATTTCACATATGAATTAGTAGTATCTTCTATAAACTCCATGTAAGCAATAAAAATACTAAATTTACAAAGCAACATAATGTAGCAAAAGAAATAAAGGAAAAAAGCTTACCTGCAGAGTTTTGGAAAAGCTGCTGCGCAGTAAAGCTGGATGTGTTGGTTGTGACCCCAATGGCACATGAATCAAGGAGCAAGTTAGTTCTAGGGATTCAAGTGTCCCCTCCTAGCTTGCTTGGAAAATCAAAATAATTACATAAGTGAAAATGGTACCTTAGGGTTTCAGGATGTTGGAGATTATGGAATTCAGAGACATTATGAATGGCGCTAAAAATTGGGGTTTGGGACACTGAATGAGGCTAAGTGTGTTTTTTGCAGGGTGTGTGTGAGTTTAAAAGAAAAGTTCTGGGCCTGTAGATGGTTCTAAGCAAATGCAGGGATATGTTATGTACCTGCAATTTCTTCAAGTGCATCAAAATGGTGTAGCAACAACTCCTTTTTCATATTAACAACACCTTGCAAAGAGTAGGAATTTTTTTCCCAGAAGAAGCCCAGACACCTATTCTTCCCATTAAACACCAAGTTGCTTGGTGATACAGCAAGTAAATCCACTAAGTAAGTACATTAATGAATCAAATTACAAGGATGTATGCTTAGTTGCAACATTGCAACTAAACATGGGAAACATATCAACATGCTAAAGCATGTGGAGATGGAATTGAAACAAGTTAAAAGGCGACAAGTGAAAAACCTAATGCAGTGAATACCAAGGATATCAAGACCACCTGCAGTGAAATGAAGGGAAAAGGATAAAAAAGAAATCTTACGCCGTTAGACATGCCCAACTCCGGTTCACTTCAAACTCCTCAATCTACTAAAGCTCATTCTAACTAACCAAATATGAGCATTTTAAAGGCACATTAGCATGGCATACTCCTGTTCGAACCAGGGTTTTCAAAAAAAAAAAAAAAAAAAACTATCCTCAGGAGGATAAATGTGGCGATTCGGGTGAGATCCAGTCCGGGGGTACGAGCTCTATACTCAATACAAGCTGAGGTAGACACCTCCTTTAACAATATCAAAGACAATAAAATCAAAACCAAAAATTATTATCGCTAGATAATTTTTATCAAGGGAAAGAATATTGGAGTATTTAGTAAATCAAGTAGTGCTAATCAAGCTCAACCAAGTACTTATAATAGATAATGACACAAGAAACTTCGATTTAATTATTTATGATAGCGCAAAACAGAAATCCAGTATGAAAACTGGTTTTAATTGTTGAAAAAATAGATCCAGGCCACTGAGCTGACCCTAAAATGAAAAAGAAGTTGGCATGGCATGCATAACATAAAGAAATTAACCTTAAAACAAACTGCTAGACAAGAAAGTCATTCAGTTAAATCTCATTTCCCATTTCTAGAATAAAGCAGCAGCTGTTCAGAAAGACCACAAGTGAGGTTCCACTTTCCCAACTAAAGAAAATGCAAACAATATGTATGGTTTCATTCAGAGAGAAGATTCCTCAAAATCTAGAGAAAATAACAACCATCTCCATTCTGTATATTAACCACAAGCCACAATTCATGTTCACAAAGATTTATCAAGGATTTCCTCAATTTATTTGAGGAATAAAGATGGCGGAAAACATCCAGAAAATCAGACATTTTAGACAAATGATTATCAAATTTTCATAATACTAAGTTAGAAACTAAAGTTCAAATAGGCAAGAAATGATGCCAAATCATTTTCATTATACAAAACCCAAGAAAAAAGGCATAATCAGCGTCTGGACAGACAAGACTTGCTCTTAGACAACAGAATATCTGCCAGGTTGCGCTGAACCTGGAAGTGATGACGCTTGATTTGTGATATCCTCCAATACACGCTTGAGTTCTGCTTTCGCCCTCTTGACAGATTGCTCAGTAGGGCCCTCAATGAACAAGTAAAGCTTTCTTTCCCCTGGTCCTGCAATCCTGCCAGGTGGATAAAATTGCCCTCTTGTTGTTATGGCAGCTCCAGTCCATTCAGAGATTGGGCCCAGAGTTTCCTTGTGTGTCACCTTCCAACGAGCATTTTGAGGAAAATCATTTATTTCCAATTCGGCTTCATAATGCTCAGGCAAGGCATCAGCCTGAATCTTTGCCAAGTTATGCTGCAAATTCATGGCAGCTGCCAGAGCTGCTGCCCTAGCTGCTCCATCATTGCTGCCAACTGGCAATCCAGCCACAGGGACAGCTGCTGCCACACCTGGAATCGCCAAACCAAGAACACTAGGCAAAGAAACAGGTAATCCACCATTCGGAATGTGCTGAGCTGCTGAGATAGGTGTTGGGACTGAAGCAGCGCTCACTTTAGAAGCAGCAGCAAATGCAGCAGCCTGAGCAAGTACAGCTTGGTGAGAAATGTCACCACCTGCTTTTCTAACTCCTTCATCTTCATCTTCTGAATCTGATTTATCTTCCTCAAACCCGTACTCTTTTGCCTGAGCTTTCTTTGCGGCTCTTCTCACTTCATCCTCCTCTTCATTAAATTTAAAACCACTACCACCGTAACCAGTCCCATGGGCTTGCTCAAGCCCCTGATTAACCTTTGCCATAAATCCATCAGCAACGGCTTTAAGGTCATCTGGAACACTCTGCTCTGACAGTTCTAGGCTTTTACAAGATCTGGTGCATATCTTGCATCATCCTCCGACACAAATGTGATAGCACAGCCTTTTCTACCAGCTCGGCCTGTTCTACCAACACGATGAACATAGTCCTCATAATGGTTAGGAACATCAAAGTTTATGACTAATTCAAGCTCCTTCACATCTAAACCTCTAGCAGCAACACTTGTAGCAATCAATAAATTGCACACATTACTCTTAAAATCAGCTATTGTGGATTCACGGTCTGTCTGATCCTTTGCCCCATGAAGTGAGAGGCATGGATATCCAGACCTAATCAAATCCTTAAACAATGCATCGCATTTCTCTTGTGAGTGGACAAAGATTAATATTTTTCCCTTCTCATACCATTCTCCAAGTAGTTCTAAGAGTCTAAGGAACCTGTCACTTTCTGGTCTTACCTCAACTAGTTGGGTTATGTCCTTGTTCACAACACTCCTCCCACCTACCTGTACTTCAACAGGTTTATTCAACACTTTACGAGCCAAAATTTCAACTTGACGAGGGAAAGTGGCAGAAAATAGCACGGTTTGACGATCTGGTCTTGTATTTTGGACAATTCTCGTAATCTGAGGTTCAAAACCCATATCAAACATACGATCAGCTTCGTCCATGACCAAGTAAGTGACACGACGCAGATTTGTAATCTTACCACCACTAGTGCATAGTATATCAATCATTCTACCTGGGGTACAAACAACAATCTCAGCCCCCCGTTTCAAGTCACTAATCTGTTGAGCAACCCCAGAACCTCCATATACAGGCACACAGCTGAGACCCATCACCTTTGTAAACTTCTTGATATCACTGTGGATTTGCTGGACAAGCTCTTGTGGGAGCCATAATAAGCCCAATAGGCCCGTCTCCCGACATCAATGGAGTTTGGTCCTTAATGTGTCTCAACATGGGCAGCACAAATGCTAGGGTTTTGCCTGATCCTGTTTTTGCAATACCTATGCAGTCTCGACCACTCATGATTATAGGCAAGGCCTGAGCTTGAATGGGCATTGGTTTTTCATAATTCAACTTCTTTATAGTATCCAAAATCTTAGTCGATAATCCAGTCTGATGCCAGGTTTTGACTGGTTTTGGGACATCCTTTCCATGTATCTTCAATTCCAGTTGTTTCCTGTATGAAGCAACCTCTTCAGATGTCATCCTGGAAATTTCCTTCACTTCAATATAGAAATTCTTACGAAAGGGAGGATAATCAATTTTTGAATGGTCAACTATTGAAAGCTTCTCAACTTTGGTCTTCTTCACCCTTTTCATGAATTCTTCATCATCTTCATCCTCCGAAGGATCATCATCATTTTCAAGATCTCCATATTCCGAATCAGAATTTTCTCCAGGAATAATTCTTCCATAGATTTGCTCCTACCCTTTTTAGAGGGTTCCAAGTTTGGTTTACCATTTCTTTCAACCAATTCAGGACCAGAATCATTCGGAACCGAAGGCACGACACTGTTTAGCTTCTCGACTTCAGGCAACACCATAGAATTCATGAATGCATCTAACGGATCAATTTCTTCATCCCAACAGCATGGTCACCACCATTTTGCAAAGCAGGACTCACCTCATTCTCAGAATCGATGGACATGCCATTTCCATCCTCACTAATGGGCTTCACAGCTCCATCCTCATCCACATCCACATCCACATCCATTGTTAATTTTCCCTGAGGGCCTGCTTCTTCATCATCAGATTCCCCTTCCAGGGTCCATGTCTTGCCAGACTTGGGTTCATGTGTCACTGGCACCCCAAGTTTTTCTTTCTCAGATTCCTCCTTCTTCCTTCTTAGCTCTTGCCACTCTTGAACTCTCCTTCTCCGCTTTTCCATCTCCTCGTCCAATCTCTTTTGCTCTTCAGCAAAATCTTCTTCCCGAGTCTTTTCTTTCCTGATCTCTGACTCTCCATCTCCCTTTTTCCGTGAACTGTCTAGACTACCATCCCTATGCCAGTTCGTCTTGCTGCTTTGTTCCACATCCCTGTTCTGATGATCCTCCTCTCTCCTGCGCCTTTTTCTCTCATGATCCCTAACAACATCTTCATCACTACTGTAAGATCTATCCATGTCTCGGCGTTTTTCCCTTTCCTGTGTTTTCTCCCTCTCTTTCCTTTCTCTCTCTCTTTCCCGATCCCTCTCCCTTCTCTCCCTCTCCTTCTCTCGTTCCCTTTCTCGCTCATATCTTTCCCTCTCCCTCTCTTTCTCCCTCTCTCTTTCTCCGCGCTCTATCCCTATCCCTTGCCTTCTCCTTCTCCTTCTCCTTCTCCTTCTCCTTCTCCTTCTCCCTCTCTCTGTCTTCCCTATCTCTGTCTACCTCTCTATCATCCCTGTCCTTTTCTCTGCCTTTAGCCTTGTCTCGGGCCCTTTCATCATCACGGCTCCTGGTTCTTTCCTGTTCTCGTTCCTTCTCACGGCGCTTATTCTTGTGCTTTTCTCTATCCCTGTACTTGTCATCAACACTCTTCTCTCTCTCATGGCGGCTATCACGGTCCCTGTCCTTGTCCCTCTGCCTGTCCCCGTTCCTCTCCTTTTCTCGATTGCGGTCCTCTCTGTGGTGATTTATTTTTATTTCTTCCTTCTCAGAGCCCTCCCTCCTAGATTTGCCTTTAGGCTCTTCCATAGACCCAGTGACCATTAAAAGAGTAATAGTCAATCTCTAACTCCAAAGAGAAGCAAATTACGCCTCGAACACGAAGGACTCTGTAAAAAATAAATCAATACAAAAATTTAGCAATCCATAAATATTACAAATAGGTTAATCAGCTTATTCACATGGCAAGCATATCAGTAATGAGAAAGCTATGAATTATCGTCAACAATATAGATACATACAGAATTCGATCCAGAATATGTCCGAACCTAACTTATAAAATACAGTTCTTATACAGAAATTTTGGAAACCCTAACAAACTAAAAGCTAACCTCTTCCTTCTTCCCTTTGCTACGTTTGTAATATTCCACGAACGTGGAAAATGGGTAAAAATTGGGTGTTTATATTGGACCTAATTGCGCGTGGGTAAAAATACACAGCACCAGAGAGGAACACGCTGGTGGCGGTTTTAAGAAGAGTGGGCTCGTCAGAAATGGAGAAATTGGAAACAGTTGACTGCAGGAGTTCAATTGAGCCCTACTGTGGTGATGCCGATCGCCCACGGTGGAAAATGGCGACCACAGCGGTGTTCTGTTGGCGGACGGTTTAGGGCTTCGATTTGGGATGAGCGTACAAATTCTGTAGTGACGGTTTCTCCTCTCTAATTTATAAGAACTGAACTTTCTAAATGGATAACCCATGGGTTTAAAAAGGCGACCCTTTTAAACCCAAGTATTAAAGGGGTGCACCAAAACCCATCCATAATGGGTTAACGGGTTTGGGTTAATTTTATACACCACTTGATTCATGTCACACACGTTAGAAAAAAGCAAATACATAAAAAGCAATAAGTACTTGTTATCAAATGAGAAGAAATATGATATATCTATATATAGAGATAAAAGCCCATTTTCACTCATGAAATAATTTTTTTTTACACTACTACGCCAAATACTTCAAATGTGGAATTTATCTCTTAATTCACTACTCTACATTCTTAATGTCGGTTTTACTATATAGATTACACTTCTATGTATCGAGAAAAATCATGTTATTTTTAGATGCTATTAAAAATGGGTTTTGAATTATTAATATACATATAAAATGAACTCTCAAGCATATTTTGATAATATAAAAAATAAAAATTTAATAAGCACTTCAATATCATAGCATAGGAGAAAGTCACAAAAACATTATCACGAATTTTATTCAACAACGAGCATGAATTATAGTGTAATATATAAACTCACATTTGGTGAGATTTTAACTAAGCTCGTAATTGAAGAATATTATGAGCTTTGGTCAAATTAAGATTTATTAGTAATTTGAATCTTCTAAAAAATTTATAACTTTTTGGAAAATGTTATAGGTAAGTATTGAAGGTTTATTTTATTTTTTTTCAAATTTGAAAAATAAAATGAGTCAACAAATCGAATTGATCAAAGATGGTGATGGATTTCAAATTGAAGGGGATGCTGGTAGAGTAGTGTATGGCCATTCTCCCAATTGTTGAGAGGTGGGCCTAGAGTTTGGGAAAGCCCATCAAACCACTTGTTGCTTCACTGCAAAAGATATCTTGGGCTCTTTTCGAGTTAACGATATATCTATGGCACATGGAAAAAAGAAAAAACTGAAATCGGGCCCGCCAAACAAGGTCAATCATTCAGCCACAAACAACCCTACATGTGTTGATAAATAACGGGCCAGGCCTCCAATACTGGCCCACCAACCGACAAATCAGACGAAAAGGCATGATCTAGACCGTTAGGCTGCCACCGCCACGCCACCATTTGGAAAACTATGGAATTTGATCGAAGTTTCTCGTTGATCGCTCTCTCCTTATGTATACCTGCGCGCAATCTCCGGTTCCTTCAGATGATTTCCATTATTAGCTTTTCTTGCGGTCAAACTTTTGCTGGTATTTTGGCAGCGAGGTTCACATAGTCGGGAAATTTGTAGCGATGGTGAAGAAGTATCCGGCGGTGAGCCAAGAGTATCAGGCGGCAGTGGAGAAATGCAAGAAGAAACTGAGAGGTTTTATTGCCGAGAAGCACTGTGCTCCGATCGTGCTGCGTTTGGCGTAAGCTCATTGCCTGCTTCTTATTCGTCTGCTTTGTTTTGGTTTCGAAGCTCAGTTCTATGTGCTTCTGTATGTTTAAGCATCTTTATGTATGTACTCTGTGCATGTATCTATTGTTCTACACGCGTATGTATGGTTATGGTTTTGTATTAACGGATGTCGATTCGTGTGCATATATTTAGTTGAAATCTTTTACTTCATAATTTTTATTCTATAAAGCGCTGGTTGACATGGCTTTCACTCGTGTATTTTCGTGGTTATGGAAATCAACACAGAGATGGTGTATTAATTATTTCGCCTATTATAATCAGTTTTTCGAATTACAATTCTGACTTCTCTGCTTCTAGTTGAGGTTAGATTGTTAGTTTTGCGTTATTATGGTGTTAATGGGTTAATCTTCAAGTTATCAGATTACCTGTTTAGCGTGATGGATTTGGATCAAACTGGATAGCTAATCGTTCAAATTCTTAGCTGGTCTGCTATCAAATTTTATTCCCATGTGTCATCTTTTCAGTTGCACTGACTATGAGAATATTGTGATCACATGTTAAATTCTATTAGTCATTGGAGCACGTTGGACTGCTGTCTCTACCATTCTTTGAAAGATGATCTCAAGGTATCAACAATGATGATGAATTGGCTTTGTTGTGGTCTTTCAGATGGCACTCGGCTGGAACATATGATTGGAAAACAAAAACTGGAGGGCCATTTGGGACAATTAGGAATCCTGCTGAGCTTTCTCATGAAGCTAACAATGGCCTTGATATCGCTGTAAGGCTATTGGAGCCAATAAAGGAGCAATTCCCTATCCTCAGCTATGCAGACTTCTACCAGGTAAATTTAGTCTTTTTTGCTTGAATTCCAACATACTTTAATCTATATTCATTTCTTTGTTTCTAGACTTGATATTTTTACTAAAAAGATTTTCTGCACATTTAATCTAGCTGGCTGGTGTTGTTGCTGTTGAAGTAACTGGAGGGCCTGAGATTCCTTTTCATCCTGGAAGACCGGTTAGTCTCTTTACTTTCTATTATGGTCATTCAATTAACTGCAGTCAGAAAGTCCTATTGAAGTCTGTTTATTGTACAAATTATTCTTCTGTATGTTGGTATGTTGTATAGTATCAGTTTGAAGTCTGCAGCAAACTTTCGATGTGAAGTGCTTCTTTCTTTTTCTTCTGTATATGCTGCTGTTGTGGTTGATTTTACTATTTGCCAGATTGTAGTTGCTCACTGTTTATATATATCAAGGATCAGTTATTACAATCTAGATGTCAAACGTGCCACAAATTTTGGCTAGTTAAAGTTTACTTTGTTTAATTGTGAGCTTCATATTTTTCAAGTTCAGAAGTTTTATGCATTGATGCATTTCATTTCAAATTTGATGCAAGTTCAACTTAGTGAGACTGTGTATAGACAGCATTGTCTTTCTGGACTTCTAGATATGCCCTGCCTTTATCGTTGTCCTTGCTTTGCTTTTATATTTATTGTGTTGCTGCTAACGTTTTGATCTGCTCAATCAAGTGTTCATTCATTAACTATTTGCTGAAAACATGAGTTACCAAGTCTAATAATCTCAAATGTATACAAAAAAGTGGGGTTAAAGGTGATTGACTTGATTAGGATGTGGCCAATTCGTTTAGTACAAGGAACTCAAAACTTTTTCTCTGTTGTGAGCCACCACTTGGATTCAAATAAATGAATTCTTGATATACGAGCCAATCACTAAGAAAGTTTAGGCTAATATTAATTGGTGAAATCTTCTAGTCCGTTATCTGAGTCGTGATTAGTTAGGAGTTGCCTTGCATCGAAGGCAACGAGAATGAATCTCTCACTCTCTACAAAATTTAGGTGTTCCTCTATCTTGTTGAACGACACAATTAGAGAGAAGCTTCACAGTTTCATAGTTAGCCATTATATTATGTGACAATAGCCAGAAAGGCTAAATCTAGCTATTAGCAAGTTAGTAGCTGTCAAAGATTTGGGATATGAGAAGGCATCCTTTCATTTTACATAAAGCTCTTTTATGAAAATTTCATCTTACTAGCTCGCTAGTCCTTTTGAAAATATTTCTTTTGGTATTGATCTTCTTATCATGTCTTCCACATTTGATTGGGTAGTTTATCTTCAAATTTGAATGATTATATGTCTTCAGTTTGCTATACTGAAGAAATCTCTCTGCTTTCAGGACAAAACAGAACCCCCACCAGAAGGGCGCTTGCCTGATGCCAAGAAAGGTAACCTTTTGTATGCTCCGAAGTCCTAAATTTGCACATAGAAAAGCTCTTGAAAATATCAACATCGTAAAGACGAGAATCTGATCATTCTCCGATCAAATCTTCAGGCCCAGACCATTTGAGGGAAGTTTTCGGGCACATGGGGCTAAGCGATAAAGACATTGTTGCTCTGTCTGGTGGTCATACCCTGGTATGTTATAAACTAAATTTGAAATATTCAGTTGATAACACCCTTACAATACGATCTTGTTTTCATCTGTTGAGAATTTTTCAGGGAAGGTGCCATAAGGAAAGATCTGGATTTGAGGGACCATGGACCCCTAATCCTCTTATATTTGATAACTCCTACTTCAAGTAAGCCCTTGGAATGGTTAATTCTGTAACACTCACTTGGTTTCAGCATCTTGTTTGATTGCACTTTTTAGTTCATTAGTTCTCTTAAAATGCTAAGATGAAAAAGCAACTGTTGCAACACTTCCAAATTGTTAAACATAGGGAACTTCTTAGTGGGGAGAAAGAAGGTCTAATCCAGCTGCCAACAGACAAAGCTCTACTGGAGGACCCCAGCTTCCGCCCTCTTGTCGAAAAATACGCTGCAGTAAGATGATCTGATTTATTGAACAGATTTAGGTTTTGTTTGTCATAATTTGAAGTGATCAAGAGTTTCTGAATTATTCATACTTCCATTAGGATGAGGACGCCTTCTTTCAAGACTATGCTGAAGCTCACTTAAAGCTCTCCGAGCTTGGGTAAGTGTCCTCCCATTTGAATAAAAGGGTGGCAGATGGGCGGGTTGGATAGGATTTAAAATGAATCCACAAACTGGGTCATTCGTGGATCTGAGCCGAGGACTGACTTGTTTTAGTAAACTCTCCCTATTCTTCTTTTTTTCCATCAACAAGCATATACTATTTGATTTTTTATTTTATGACTACTTAGAGTACTATAGGGAACCTAAGTATCCATGGCCAAATTGGTTATTTCTTTTGATTTGATGTTTAAATTTTAGTTCATTAAGGATTCAAAATGATCCAACCTGATCGAGTCCAAACTCTTGAAGTGTGTCCAACACACTTGATCCAGCATTGAGTCGAATCTAACCCATGGATCCTGACCCATTCTGCCACCCATGGTTGATTGTGCCAAATTATCTCTGCAGGCAACAATATTGTGTAATAACTGTGTGTGGTTCACTGCAGATTTGCGGAAGCCGAGTAAAGTGCAATGGAGGATTGGCTGGTGTTTTCTGTGTGGTATATGGAATTGTTACTTGTATTTCTTTCTCCATATTTTGCCCGTGTAAAAAAGTTTGTCAAAGTGTTGGTGACCTTTCTAGCGTTGTGTTGCATGAATTGTACCATTGTCATTTGGCCTTTTAAGCATGTGAGTTTCCTTAGTGGCCGTTCTCTGCCAGCCTAGGTTCTGTTGTATGCATAAAATGTATTACATCAATAAATAATTTGTATATTGATAAGTTGCCGAATTGTTATATACCTATTTCTTCCTGAGTTTTATTTTATTTTTCCTCTTTATATTGAAGATTCTTTTTTGTTCGTAGATCGCTAGATTTCTTGGTAATTTGATTGAAAGAATCGGGTAAAAGCAGTGACCATTATGAAGTGTTTGGTTCAGTTTTTGAAAATATTTCGCGAAATTTGTTTTACAGGTTGAAAAATAAGGTCCCTGAAAATAAAAATGTATTGGGATTTGTAAATAGTAAAATTTGACCTTAATTTAAAAAATATATTTAGTGTATTTATTTCTTGAAAATGGAATAATATTCTCTAAAATTTTTGTTTGAACTTTAGAAGGGCAAAGAATAAGTTTTGTAATTTTCAGTTTTTTTTTTTTCAAAAAAAAACATGCTCAAAATATGGATAAAATTGAAAAATAATAAAATCAAACATAACTTTTTCCACCACTTTCTGGACTCAGTTGTTCGAAGCATGTTATAAAAAGATGGATCAACACCACACATGATAGTTCCTCTTATATTCCATGAGTAGAAATTTTATCAACTAATAAAAAAGTAAGTTCAGAGCTGCTTTATCCTGTTGGTCGAGCTGGACTTCCTTCGGCCTGTTCCTTTTTTCCTTTATCTGTCCAAATGTCGATTATTCATGTTTCTTTGAACAGTAATAACAATAATACAGAACATATATTTACCATGACTGCTCATAGGTTATAAATAAATCTTCATGAGCCCATGCTAGAACATCTTGAGTTTAAAAATTATGGTTTTTAATAATTCTAACTCAATATTAGAAAGTCAACTATAGGACCAAGCCAATTTGAAAACAAATAAGCAAACCAAAAATATAAAAGCAAGAAATAGTATAAAATAAGTGGAAAAGTTTCCAAAATACTTAAAGACTAAGAAATCCTACGTGTATTAGTCAAAGAGAATCATTCAATACAAAGCGAAAACTCTCAAATATAAACACACATAAGTGGCGTTTGGATACTTTGGATTGATTCCACTAAAAAGTCGAAGAAGCCAAAAGCAAAAGTGGGGTACAGGCATAAGGCGCACGCACAGAAAGTGATGAAACCGAAGTCTTCTTCTTTAAAGTCGTAACACGGCTCAATAATCTCGCACTTTAATAAAAAGGTGTGATATAAAACAATTAAGTCTTATTTCTTGTTTGAAACACAAAAGGTCAGTCAATTTCGGACGTTAAAGTTTATAGAATTGCTCTATCTGATGAACAACGGTTTATTTAATCCATTCAAACAGTCATTAGAAGTATAGTTTCATTACCACGAAAAATACTCAGAGAAGTGTTTGTGAAGTTTAAGGGACCAAAGACTTGGTATCTATTCAATACAAATGTGAAATCTTTTCGTGCAAACTCATTCACAGACAAACATGTGTTGTAGATGCTATATATATATATATATATATATATATATTATATATATATATTAAGTATTTTTATTTGACAAAAAAATATTTGGCATAAACATAATATATAAGTATTGAATGCAACATAAATTTAACTTGTTTCATCCTATATTGACTTAGGGGTGCTAGTTCGGTCGAATCAAATTGAGGCGAATCAAAATTTCAATTGGTCAAAATTTTTAATTGAAAATCGAATCGAATTAATTAGTTCAATTTAGTTATAATTATTTTTTTTTATTTTTGGTTAATCGAATTTTTATAAAAATAAAAATAAAAAATAGATAAAAAATAAATAATAGAATTATAAATATATTTTTTATTTTTTATTTATAGTTTGAATGAGAAAAATATAAATAAAATAGTATAAAATAAATAACAAGTACAAAAGTATATTTTTAACATAAAAAATAGTATATAAATAAATAATAAGTATAAATATATAGTATAAAAAATAGTAATTCAATTTTTGGTCCAGTTTGGACCAAATCAAGAATTAAAATTTTAAAAAATAAAAAATAAAAATCAAACCCAAAATTTCGATTTCAAATTTGATCGATTAATCGAATTACGAGCACCCTAACTAGCCTGACTCAATATATTTGTATCAAAATCAAACTTAGACTCAATACTCAATATATTTGTATCAAAATCAAATTTATACTCAATACATTTGTATCAAAATCAAACGGTTAAAGTAAGTGGTTTCGGACTTCTTATGCTGTTTTCATTGAAAAGGGAAAGAAAAATGTCACTCTTTCTTGTGTGAAGAAGGTTTGTAAATTTCAAAACCATTTTCCTTGTTTTTTTTTCAATGTTGACTTTGTGAAAATTTAATATTGCTATTAAAACATGCAGCATATATAAATTTTTTAATTGAAACTTTTAAAATTTGAAGAAATTATTTAAATTAAACTTAGAAATATGATACGTGTACGAATTGGTATCCATAATACTATAAAAAAATAAATTTATCTGCAATTTTTTTTAAAAGAAAATATAACATATGTGCTAAGATATTTATCAAATAATTCAGATATATTATTGACTTCTCAACATGTTTCCAAGTTGGGATTGAATGTGATAGGAAACTAAAGAACAGCATAACTATATATGACAATACTACCAAACAAAGCCATACAAATCGGTTAATCACATCCAGGGATAGATGAGAATTAGGATGATTGCAACTAACTTAGATTCAATGATTGAAATACTGTAGAGGCCTAATTGCAATTACCAGGAAATAGCAGGGGGAAAAGTTAAATATGCAATTCACAAGGGTTTGTAGAAGTAACAGATTGCTTATGGCAGGCCACATAAACTTGGGAAGCGCGTGCCAGTCACCCAGCTCTTGCTCACGGTTGTTTTGTTTTGTTTTATTTTTTGTTTTTCCCTATTGGAATTAAAGATTTATTTTATTGTTGCATTTCGCCTTTTTGTTGGTCACTTTTAAAGTTTAAGTTTTTCAGTTAATGTTGATGATTGAAGTTGTATGATTTTGTTTTTCAGATTGTTTATTGTACAAATATTTATGTAGAGTTTATTGGTTTTCTAGTTGTAGTAATTTAAATATATGACTTGTCCTTTTTTTTTTTTTTTTTTATCTTATGAAATATATTCCACAAGATTACCTTTTTAGTTGAAGATTTAAGAATATTAAAATAAATACATCATATTTTACATTCACGGTAATTTGTTTTTCAAAAATTTCTTTTATTGTGTTTATTTTTTGGGGTGATCTATGTAAAAAAATAAAAAAATAAAAAATCACTTGCAAATATACTACAATTAATTTTAAAATATTATCCCCGTAAATATTTTTTAAATCCAATTCATTCAACTCAAACTTTAATTTATAGATTGTGCTGATTTTTTGCTTATTTTCTTATGTTATATTATTCAAAATTGACACATTGAACTTTCTTTTAAACTAATCGTGTATCTAAGTGCTAATTTCCTTAAACCAAACAAAATTTAGTGTTATGCCTAAAGAAAAAAAGATTATTTTTAGTAGTATTTTATTTCCTATATCACCATATTTCAATATTTCTCCCTTTTTTTTATAAATAATTTGACGGGCGTGAATGACCAACTTCCCATCCGAGAATGATTTCCAGTTCGTGGGACCCAGAAATGGTCCGATGTGGGCGAATCTTGTCCTGTTCTACCTTCTACTTTCATTGTCAGGCGTAAACCAGTAACCTATTGCCACATGGCGATCTATTTTGACTCTTATGACTCATACATTATTGATCATTTCAACAACCTTGCAAATTGCAATTGCTACATATATATGTATATATATTTGTTCTTCCTCCAAAGTCAAAAATTAAAGGACTAATAATTTGACTAAAAAATTTAGCACCAATTCATATGTCATATTCATTACTCCATAGAATATTTAAACAATTGTTTAACGAAATATGGAGACTAATTTGTCAAGCAATGTCAACAAGATATCCTATTTATCAAAAAAGTGAAATTAAAAAAAATAATAATTAATATTCTTTCTATGCTTTATTACTACGTATAAGATTTTGATGCTTTTGTAAAATGGATTTCCACGTATCATGCACCAATATACCATTGCATATTTCATTCATCAAGATATTACCAGTAATCTATCATCCCCATTGAGTTAATAAGCCTCAAGCAACAATTCCTTAAAAGAAAACTGGCGGAACAATTGACTTTGACTTGCTTCCAGCGGTTGGGTGGGGGTTCGAATTCTGGTGGGAACCTGCGGATGCATTTCAGTATGAAGCAATCACTGGGCTGTCAGTGGGACCCTGCGACTGAGGTGTTTCGAGCGATCACTGTGGGTTGGGCTCTTTGTGCAATTTATCCATCCTAGATGCTAGGGAAGCAATCAATGGGCTGTCAGTGGGACCCTGCGACTGAGGTGTTTCGAGCGATCACTGTGGGTTGGGCTCTTTGTACAATTTATCCATCCTAGATGCTAGGGACAAGTGTTTAGGAGGTTCAGAATTAATCTGGCGAAAGCTAGGAATTTGGGATTAAAAAAAAAAAAAAAAAAACTTTAAATGAACAGCAATTTATATAATAATGTAACTGTCACAAATATATCAAGAAATGAAAAAGTAGAGGGGTGGCCGGTGAGTGACCTGCAGTGCCAGAGTCCTTTCCACACTTTAACTCCAGCAAAAAAGCTAATCTCTCAACAGTTCACATTTGCTTGTTCAGAACATTCTCTCTCACCAAGATTTTAGTATAATTTATGCAGTAGAATAAGTAAATACTGAGAAAAAAAAAAATAAAATCTTGCTTCCAGATACGTTCATCCACGTTTGCTCCTAGTCTCTTTTGAAATCACTCCACTTATTTCACATCTCAGTAGAGCAAAATTCATTTCATTCTTTTCCCCTGCATACTGCTGTGATGCAGTCACTTTCTATCTGTCCCCTTTTTTTCATCGTTTTTGTGGCTTCATCTTCGTAGTACCCTTTTCATCATCTTGGAAGAAAGAGAAGAAATGGGGACTGTTCGAGTTCTCTTTATCTTTCTTTCTTTATATGCTCTTCTTCTCATGGATGCCTCCACAGCCCAGATGCTAGGTTTCTCTCTTTTCTGTGTATACATGTGGATTTGTTTGCATCTATTGTGTTTTACATATTTGAGTAATTTGCTTGTTGGGTTTTGCTTTTTCTTGCCATTTGTTTACTTGGTCTATTTTTAATGTATTTGAAGCACTTCTCTGTGTGTGATGGATTGGGTTCTTGGTTCTTTTTTACTAGTTTATTTGTTGTCGTTGTTGGTGGGATTAGCAGCCTAAGATTCACTTATTAAGGTTGTTGGACAAACTTTTAATTTCTTGGATACGGAAGGGATTTAGAAAAGACAAGAAGAAATACGGGAATTTTCCAATGACCTGAAAGCAGTATAGCATAGGTTTATATGAAGTGCATATGACAAAAATGTTGTGTATTTTATATGTGAAGTGCATGAACTGTGGTTATGCACAATTTGCGATATAAAATCATGTTTTTGCAATCTGTTGCTCTGGATTCAAGCATGAAATGTCATTTCTAATTCGCGGTTCCAGGTTTTAAAGATGTGATTGCGAACAACTTGTATCATTATATATATAGATAAAAATGATCTGACTTCTCCACTGTGGTAGATCTTGGACTTGGTATAATCTCTTTCTCCAGTTCATATTAGGCAGTCAGAGGGTTAAAGGTTGTTGGTAAGGACCAAGGCCGGTTTAATAGGCCTCTAATTCAAGTCTCTTCTGTTAACAAACTGTATGATCCGATGTAACCCTGCATCTCAAGCTGCCATGAAATGCTTCTAAACCTAAATGTTATGGCATCGTATGATACTCTGTTTTCAAACCAAACCAATTTACTAATAAAACAATTTAAAAGTGCTGCATCTCATAGCCTCCACCACACTTTTGACAAAAAATTCTGTATTTCTTCATGCTATCATCAAACCTCTTCCTTTTCCATAGAATCTGGCATGCAAGTTAGGACATAGCATTTTTTATTTGCGGACCATCTGTTTCCCTGCTTCTACAGGTAATTTGATTAGACCATTCAATAATTTTTATTAATAATTGACAATCTTTCTAAGCTGAGCTTAGTGAAAGTTCTGCATGGCTCCTTCCATGCCTTTTTTTTCCGTAATTATATACCAAGCCAGTCTTCTTATTATTGCGAAAAAATTATACTAAAATACCATTACGAGACCCAATTTTACTTGCAAAATTGTTTTCCCTTTTTCATTTTGGTTTATTGCGGCAAAAACTGCAAAACAATCTAAGACCAATAATAGACATTTTTAGTTCATTGGTTGGTTTAGTTAGTAGGATTTGGTCCCATTTTTGGTTTAAAACGCAGTATTTTTTTTTTTTTCCTTTTTGGGTGGTGCTGTTGGTCAAGTACAGCAGTTTCAACCTTTTCCTGCTATAGCATGTGTTAAATTCTATAGAACGCATAATCTAAATCTGTCAATCTTTTTTCTCATCTCCTCATGCTTGACATAACTTGGAGCTACTTGATATGATGTCCGACGTGTAGCAACAACTTTGCAAAAGGATTGCTGCATTCATTTGATGTATACTAGTCTAGGATTTTCTTGGGGTTGTTAAATGATAATATATACTTATTCTGATATCCGACCATATGGTGCAGGTTTTGTAAGTCTGGACTGTGGTGGTACAGATAATTTTACAGATGAGCTAGGCCTCAAATGGAGTCCCGATAGCTACATGTTAAGTGGAGAAATAGCCAACATATCTGTAGCCAATGAGACCAGAAAACAGTACAAGACACTGAGATACTTCCCAGCAGATAACAATAAGTATTGCTACACACTCAATGCCGTTAGTAGGACCAGGTATCTTGTAAGAGCGACCTTCTTGTACGGTGACTTTGATAACAATAATGTATATCCCAAGTTTGACATTTCATTCGGGCCTACCCATTGGGCTACAATAGTAATTTCGGATGCTAATATGATAGAGGTTCAGGAGTTAATATTTCTGGCTACCGATCCTACCATCAGCGTTTGTTTGTCCAATGCTACAACTGGACAGCCCTTTATATCCACCCTTGAGCTCCGACAATTTAATGGTTCCATCTATTTCAACCAATACGAGAACCAGTACTTCCTTAGTGTGTCAGCAAGAATAAACTTTGGTGCAGAGAGTGATGAACCAGTCAGGTGTGCCTGAAATTTCAGAAATGAGATTAGTTTAAGTTGTTTTTATAGCATTTTCAGATGGTAGGTATCTGTTACTTGTTGTATTTTTGTGCTTGATTGGAACAGAAGTCTTCAATTGCAGGTATCCAGATGACCCATTTGATAGAATATGGCAGTCTGACTCTGTGAAAAAAGCCAACTACCTTGTTGATGTTGCTCCTGGAACTGAAAAAATATCAACTCGAATGCCAATTGATGTCAGCAGGGATGAAAGGCCGCCTCAGAAGGTGATGCAGACAGCTGTAGTTGGCAGAAATGGATCATTGACATACCGCTTGAACCTTGATGGTTTTCCTGGTTTTGGTTGGGCATTTACATATTTCGCCGAAATTGAAGATTTGGGTCCAAGTGATACTAGAAAATTCAGGCTACTACTCCCTGGTGACCCTGATATTAGCAAGGCTGTTGTAAATATCCAAGAGAATGCCCAAGGAAAATATCGGCTATATGAGCCAGGATATTACAATCTCTCTCTACCATTTGTTTTATCTTTCAGATTTGGGAAGACTTCTGATTCCACAATGGGCCCTCTCCTGAATGCAATGGAGATAAATAAGTATCTGAAAAAGAGTGATGGTTCTGCAGATGGTGTGTATGAGTAAATTTCTTAAACATGTGAAGTATGCATTTCTACCGTTACAGATTCGTTAATATAAATTATAATGCTTCCTGCAATTAAAGCATCAATATTATGTATCATTTTCTTCTCTTCTTCCTATGTAACTCTGTGTTTGGTTGGAGAGTTGAGTCTACTGGAGGGAGTGGATAGGGATTAGGAATTGCTAAGACGGAAGGGAAAGGGATTGGTCTAGAACTTGTGCAATGATTCTTGTGTTCTGCAGTTGTTACTCTCAGCACCTTTCATATGTAATAGTTGTCTTCCCTTCCTTTCCCTCAGTTAACCTTACAGCATGCAAGGAGTTTTTATTCTTTTTTGCTTAGTAGGTTGGGGAGTTCCCCTTTAAATGGGGATGGAATAAAACTGTTTTACTTGCATTCTATGTTTTCCTCCAAGCTTGAATAATCTCTAATAGCTTACTTGAGTTGCAGGACCACTTCTTGCTGCTGTAACCGCAGCTTATTCATCAGCTGAGTGGGCACATGAAGGCGGCGACCCATGCCTCCCAGCTCCATGGTCATGGGTCCAGTGTAGTTCAGATCCCCAACCAAGAATAACATCAATGTACAATTCTGCTTCTTTCTTTTTAAAGTTGTAATAAATAATATCATAAGGTTCCATACTGCTGTTTCAGTTTAAAACTCGAGAGTGATTATATGTTATATAAACATGTATAAGTTTCTATTTGACTGTTATAATTTTTAACTTACACCTGAAAATATGATCTATATCTGGACTTTTATGACCATGTTAGTGATTGTGCAGTAAACTGTCTGGAAGAACTTGACTGGAATAATTCCAGTAGAGTTGACAAAGTTGGGTGGCCTAGTTGAGTTGTAAGTTGCAGACTCCACCCTTTGTTAATTGATTCCAGGTGTCTTTTCCCTGGTCGACAATCAGATGCTATGGCTTATAATTTTCATTGTGCATATGTCTATTCATTGCAGATGGCTCGATAATAACTCACTGAGTGGTTCAATTCCCGATTTTTCTGGATGCCCTAACTTGAAAAAAATGTGAGGTGTAATTCAATATTTCTGTTTAGTTTATTACTGTATTTTGTTAGTGCAACTAATGACTTGTTCCCTGTGGCAGACATCTTGAGAATAATAAGTTGACTGGTGACCTGCCTTCTTCCTTGGCCGATCTGCCAAATTTGAGAGAATTGTAAGTTTGAAGAGCTAAAATATGATTAAATATTAGCTCTTTAGAAAACTTTGCACAAGGTTATGTTGCAACTTTAATTGTCTTTTGAAAACTCTTCTAGAGAATTAAGATGTTTTTAGTATTATTCTTTTTTTTTTGTTTGGCTACTAAGCATTTCGAAAAAATACTGATTTTTTTATTGCGTAAGCTGCTAGGCTACCCCTAGACATCCATTCTTGATGCAAAATGGATATTAGTTAAATTGTTGTCTTGTCTAATGTGTTATGTTTGTATTCACACCTGTAGTTTGGATTAAAATATTTATAACTTCTTTTAACGACTAATTATGCAGGTATGTTCAAAACAATTTGTTATCAGGAAAAGTGCCATCTGGTCTTCTTAATAAAGATCTGGTTTTGAAGTGAGTATATTCTAATATTACGTTGAGGCTTAAGATGACAGTTTATTTATTGAGAACTTGAGGAGCTATTAGTTGCTTTAATCTTATGCTGTATTTGCTTGAACATTTGTGTGCATGTGTGTGTATAAGTAAATTTTTAAATTTATCTGTTTTAGTATGTTCTTTTCTTTGTTGTAGAGTATGCTAATCATTATACCCAGATATTTAGATCTACTAAATATTAACCCAGGAAATGAAGAATAAAAATTGCCCTAAAGGGTAACATATTAACGCACCTATATGTGGCTGGTGGTTCAGTGTCTCATGGCCGAGGGGTTTCTTGGCAGTGGTTGCTTTTGCACCCTTGTTTAGGCCATTCCATTCAGATGGATCCTGCCTACACTTGGATTGAGTGATAACAAGTGCTGCACTCAAAATTGCTGTAGTTATTGGTTCTGTTGGTTATAATACTCAAAAAACGTAAGAGCTGTCTTTGTTGTGTAACCTAGTATGCAGGCAAGTTATTTTTAACACAACATACTGGTTTGCACACTTCTCATAACTTTCTTAAGGTGCTTTATTGGAGAAAAAATGAATTTGCCATAAAACTAATCTGTTTTGGGGTCTTACCAGGTCATATGCTGAAATTGTTACATTCTATATTTGCATGGTCAGACTGACAAAGGAAACAGAGATCTGCACTCACATAGGATCAGGCTGACCAATATAAACTTTGTTTTTCTTTTTTTCAGTTTGGCATCTATATGTGATGATTTATTGAGGCATAAAATATCATATATGATTTAATATTTCAAGATAGGTGAATATATTACAAAACAAAGAAGACCTGATTTTTTATAATTTCCAACGAAAGTTGGTACCATTTCAATTTAATTATGTGTTTACATCAAGTTCTTTTGAACTGGTTTAGCATTTTGTTTCTTGGTTGGAAGCCATTGGCCATCAATAGGCGTCTTGTGTCATGTGTGCCTTAGCTTATCAAGTACTTCTCAAATGCATTTCTACCTTCCTCTTGACAAAATTTCTCGACTATAGATGTTGCTCAACCTCCACTGGGAACAATTTAATCATATGTATTTCAGCTACACTGGAAACACAGGTCTTCATAAGGAGGGCAATGGAGGGAACCATAAAAAAATTATTATAGGATCATCAGTAGGAGCCGCTGTTCTGCTTATCGCTACTATTACCTCCTTCATTTTAATGCCCAAAGGAAAGAAGAATCCTCCTAAGCAAGGTTAGATGCATACAATTATAACCAATTCCGCATTATGTACGAGAAAACTTAGTTGGATTGACACTTCTATTTTATCTTATTTTTTGCATAGGAAAATTTCAACATGGTTTGCCTGCTCAAAAGCTTGCGTCTTCCCTGGGCGACACTGCAGCTGAAGCTGCGCATTACTTCACATTATCTGAGATTGAGGATGCCACAAATAACTTTGAGAGGAAAATTGGATCAGGAGGCTTTGGTGTTGTATATTATGGGAGACTGAAAGACGGAAAAGAAATTGCAGTCAAAATTTTGACTAATGATTCCTTCCAGGGCAAGCGAGAATTTTCAAATGAGGTACTATCTTATTATCCTGAGTTCCTCTTCTTTAACGTGACAACTTTTGTTGGAGTGGTTTGGTTTGAGGAAATAACTCTTTGTTGTTATTTGATTTCTTGCCGAGTTTCAGTTTATAACCTTTTTTTTTAAAAAAAAAAAAAGTTCTGATTATGATAAAATCTAATCAAGTTTGCCTGTAATTATCTAATCTGTTCCAAGAACTGGTTTGATTCGTTCCACTTCTTTTGAAAATCCAAAAATTTGACCAGACTGGTTATGACCTTTGAACCAGCTACATTTGGTCAGTATAAAGAAAGACAAACTGGTATTACTAGTCTCAAATTTGCCACTAATTAATTTAAATCATTATCTTCTTTGTCTAAGTCCAACAATCCTCTATCATTAATATAATTTAGTTCAATAACTTGAGTTGTCAATAAAAGGAAGGAGAACAGAAGCTGCGAGTAAGCCTTGATCTTAACAAAGAAAATCAAGTATATTGAATATTCGAAACTTTTCCATGGACCTGAATTTGTAGGCCATGAAACTGAATTTATTAAAGGAGATCTGTTAAATTGTTGTTTCCATGGCTCAGTAGTTTGCATACTCTTGTCAAATTTTGAAATATTATATTCTGTTTTGTACTTGTCTGCGAACTTTTTATTTCCCGATACTGTTTGATACTTGCATGATTTATATTAATCAACAAGGCAAATAACAATCTCATACTTAGAAGCTAATTTCAAACATGGAAGATGGAACCATGAGGCCATGTCTTTACTTTTATGTCGAGGTAGCAAAATGTATTTTATTATACAATTGCAACATCCTTAAACAGTATCAAATGTGTTTTCTGCAATTTGAGCTGGTTAATTTCATTATGTATGTTCAAATATTTAGTTTTTGCATAAATCAATGAACTGTTATAATAGTTATAAGAATTTTAGTTTGCCCTGATACTGAATCTTGATACTAAACCAGGTGTCTCTTCTTTCAAGGATACATCATAGAAATCTAGTACAGTTTCTTGGATATTGCCAAGAAGATGGGAAAAGTATTCTCGTGTATGAGTTCATGCATAATGGGACTCTTAAGGAACATCTTTATGGTATGTATTTTATTTTCAAATATAGACTATTAAGTTAAAGTTTGCTCAACCAAACAAATATTATGATAGGGCCCTTAACACATGGAAGAGGTATTAATTGGATCAAGCGTCTTGAGATTGCTGAAGATGCTGCAAAAGGTTGGTTAGCCAGACTGAATTAGCTTTATCTTGAGACTATACAGTCTGTTCCAATATTGAATCAACTATTTTACTTGTACGAAAAATTAAAAAGAAAAAAGAAAAAAACAACCATAAACCACAAACAAGAATAAGAAGTAGAAGAAGAAATTATCATATGTTTTTCTCCTCTTGTTTGTTTCAGGAATTGAGTACCTTCACACTGGTTGTGTTCCATCAATCATCCATAGGGATTTAAAAACCAGCAATATTCTTCTTGACAAGAACATGAGAGCTAAGGTTTCAGATTTTGGCCTTTCAAAACTAGCAGTTGATGGAGCTTCCCATGTGTCAAGCATAGTTCGAGGGACTGTTGGTTATCTTGATCCTGAGTAAGCCTTTCCTTTTCTGTTCTTTTTTTTTTTTTTCGTGAAGCTTTTAATATATGTCGGTTCAGTGGGATCTTAGCTGCAACTACATCATAACTGAGATTTAAATCTTATACTTAGGTTTGTATTTTCACAAGAATTAAATGTAAGCATGCCAGGGTAATTGGTATTCAAACTTGCTGAAGAAAAAGTAGGCTTGCTAATGCCTATATTGTCTTATCTAGACTTCTAAAGAGGGTCTTCTTTATCGGAGTTACTAATGGTGAGTTTATGCTTAACTAGTCTCTTGTTTCTTTCTCTTGTTTATGTGGGTTTGTTC
Organism: Paulownia fortunei; assembly: GCA_019321725.1. Taxonomy (NCBI): domain Eukaryota; kingdom Viridiplantae; phylum Streptophyta; class Magnoliopsida; order Lamiales; family Paulowniaceae; genus Paulownia; species Paulownia fortunei. Next base: position 521,769 of record JAGSPU010001569.1, on the reverse strand, counting down.
CTTCCTCAACCACAGCTTCTAAGCATCTTGGAAGTTTAAGACTGAAAATTTGTGCGAGAAAGAAAAACTTGGTCCCAGTCACCTTTAGAAATGACATTTGGAAATGGAACCTAATTTTTACCCATTCCGTGGTTGGTTGATTTACAACTTATGACTATCTTGGACTTAGAAGACGCCTTAGTTGTTTTTCACTTCTGATCGAGTTGTTCTTAAATTTACCGAGCACAACTCAATCAAATAGCCACATCTGTGGGCGTATTTAACATTATAAGCATACAAGCTACTTTATGACTTTAAAATAGTGGTGCCAATTTCAATGTGGATTGACAACCTATGTCCGGCCCTCTATTCAACCTGAAGCTGAAAAGGTTTTCAATTACGAAACCTGTCAGCCATTCTATCAATTATATTGTCCTGAATTGGCCTAGAAAAGAGCAGGTTGAGGGATAGCCTTTCTTTTATTTGGTGGTACTTCATCAGGATATATAAATTCTGATTTTAAAGGGAGGAGATTCTAGTAGCATCAAAATCAGTCTCAAATAGCGTGACTTTGTGGTGTTTTCAAATATGAAATACAAGATCTGAATCATTAAAATAATATATATCGGTAAGTAATGTATATGATTGGTGGATGTACAGATGCTAGTTTGCATTTCATATTAGTTTCTCTTTATTTTTTTTAAGTCTACTTATTTCTCCCCCTTTCATGTTATGCAGGTATTACATCTCCCAGCAGTTGACAGACAAAAGTGATGTGTATAGTTTTGGGGTCATTCTCCTGGAGCTAATATCTGGTCAAGAAGCAATTTCTAATGAAAGCTTTGGCATTAACTGTCGAAATATAGTCCAATGGGTAAGATTGTCGTTAGAGAATGGCTGTGACTTACACGAAATGCCCTCTTTTTTGGTTATTTCATTTTTCCAGAGCTCTATAAGATGAAGTTGCATTTAGACTAATCAGTTTGAGAGAACTAAAAATTGGCAACTCCATTTTTATATCTTTTTGTCTTCTCTAGATTGTATGTTTTACATGTTCTTCACTAAAAATAGCAATTTTTATCCATATTACAATTCAATCTCCTGAAATCCCTCAGCGATAAAGTATTCCCTGAGAAAACCTACATCATGGGCAAACAATTTACCTTGTAGAACATCTTTTTTCTAACCAAATATCGGTGAGATAACTTTTGGTTGCTTCTGCTACATTTCTGGCAGGCAAAGTTGCACATTGAGAGTGGGGACATACAGGGAATTATTGACCCTGCATTGCATGAATACGACATCCAGTCAATGTGGAAAATAGCCGAGAAAGCTTTAATGTGCGTTCAACCCCATGGGAGCATGAGACCATCAATTTCTGAAGTTATTAAGGAGATCCAAGATGCAATCACAATTGAAAAAGGAGCAGAAGCAGTGAGAGAAGGCAGTTCAGATGAAATATCCAGGCATTCTGTTCACTCTTCCCTAAACTTGGGTTCATTGGATATGGGTGCCAGTGAGAACTATTTGTCCATCGATGACTCCATTGCACGCCCAACTGCTCGATAGAACTGTACTTCTGATGAAGCAGTTCTTATCTTGCCATTTTTTGATTGATGAACTTTTGGTTGGTAGATTTTGTAAACCTTGTTTGCTGGGATAAGCAAAATTCTTGATGTAGAGTAACTGTAAATTCCAACCTTCTTGGAGTACATTCTGTTCTTCATTTTTCACAATCTTTAGCATTTATTTATTATGGAAAGGTTATGTGCAATCCATAAACCGATGGTCCCTCTTGGTTTCACTGTGTATTTGATTTAATAATGGGATTATATAGTATTATTTCCTGTAAACAATGGTCTTCTTTCGTTCTCTCTTTTTCCCCTTATTTTGGTGTGATTTTGGTCGAGTAGAAATGTTAACAGCAGTGCCTTGATATGTGGCAGTGAATTATGGGTAAAGATTTTGTAGCAGCCTAACATAATAAAAAATTGCAATAGGTTTTTCACTGCGTAAATATTCCTTCATAATTAGGGCAACCCACTTTCGTATTTTTGGGTTATTTTCTATGCAAATCTCCACTTCAGATTCATTCTTTTTCAAGTGAAGTTAATGTAGGGCATGGAGCATTGCTTTCCCTCGGTATCTTTGTCCCACATCGCTTGAAAACGGATAAGTGGAGACAACGAGTGCATATAAAAACAGACGGGCAGGTGAAGAATAAAGCACGCAGCGCGCGGAAAGTACAAAGCGAACTATTCTTTCGCCTTTTACTAAAGAATACCGTGTGCTTGCCGCAATAAAGCGGCATACGCTTATTTTTTGGAGGGTTGTTTCCTTTGGGAATCCACCCCAACCAATTTTAGTTAAATATGTTGGAAATTCTATGAAAAAATGTATATTATTTAAGAAATTAGAATATTTGGTGGAGAATTATTAAGAATACGAGTCATCAGAGATATTAACTGATTACGAAATTGTTTGCTCTAAAACAAGTAATGGTGAACTCTTGTTTGTACTATTTAGTTTGTAGATTGTACAAATCTTGTATACCCATTGATTGAAATACGAGTGCATGCTTTCGAAAAAATGTAAATTAATTTTAAATTTAGAAAGTAATACATCCTTTCCTAAAGGCACATATTTTCATAAAAATAAAAAAAAAGACCAAAATTTAAAATGTCAGGCAAATTTTTTGACAAATGATATTGATTAACTCTTTTATATGAAATATTATGTTGAAAAAAATGATGGATTAATTTTTTCTATTAATTTTTTTGACAAATGATATTGATTAACTCTATTATATGAAATATTATTTTGAAAAAAAAATGATGGGATTAATTTTTTAAATGAGACTGAAATCCAATTTTTTAAGAGTCTTCTGTTATGTTATGTAGAGGGTATAGCTAATTTATTATATCATAAAACAATAAACATTTTCAAGAAAAAACTAAATGCATAATTTTTTTAAAAAAAAAGGCATTTGTCACGGTCCAATTCATGCTAAAAAAAATCCTCAACCAATATGAAATATGAACGTTACATTCTTCTCCATCTAACTCATGCATGCTCTCATATGATATGGATACACGTGTCTCCCACAATACTAATAGAGTCTTGCTCTGATATCATTTTGTCAGTGATGTTAATGACTTAATTCATTTCTAAAATATTGTTACTTAAAAAAAAAAAATCACTATATAAATTAATTTGGAAATTCTCACGAACTAATATGGGATGGAAGCATTGCACAGTGGTATCTAAGGTCATATTTAGTAATATGAAGAGTAAAATTATGGTTTCATAATAATTGCATATTTTTTCAAAGAGATTAATGAGAGTTGTTTTTCAAATTACACGATGCTGATAGAATAACATGTAATGTCAAAGTTTATTTATGGGTCATTTTCATAGTATAAAAAAGTTTAAAGTTGGATTTGAAAATGTTTTTGAATAATAATTTTAAATGAATCCATAATTTAAAATGAATTATAATAATTTAAAAAATAAAAATTTAACGATTTGAAATTCATGTATCATGATATTATTGAAATAAGTTTAATGAATTTTAATTGAATTTATTATTTTTTATAATAAATTTCTTGCAAAAATAACTCATAAGGCATGTGAGGTGTGAAAAGTTATTCATTAATTTTCTATATACACTTAATCAAGGGTGTTATAATTTAATTAAATTTTATTAGAGTATTCATCAAATAACATCCAATATCCCAATGATAATAGAAAAACAAGAGCACCAACACGTCGTCGTATAGCGACCTATGATTAGGCAGTCCGCCAAAAAGACACGTGGTCCAATAAGGCAGAACAAGTCCAACCCCCACCGAATTGCATCAAATTGATAAAACCAACGGTGCTGATAAACCTAAATCCCTTTTCCTATTTCCCAATCTCTCAATCTCAGTCGTCGTCTCCTCCCCCATTTCTCCACCCTCCGATCCTTCTCTCGCGCCCAAATTACAAATTCGACAAATCCCCTCACAGGTAAGGCACCTTCACTCTCTCCCTCTCTCTCTGCATTTACTTGCACATCCCTGTGTCTACATCTATGTGTTATCATGACCTAGGGTTTGGTTGAATTTGTTTAGGGTTTTCTGAACGAATGGCGGACGGACTGTCGTCGCAGGGAGCTCCGGGAGTCCTGCGGGTGGCAGCCACGACAGTGGAGGCGACCAAAGCCCACGCTCCGGCGTCCGTGAGCAGGATAGGTTTTTGCCGATTGCGAATATTAGCCGGATTATGAAGAAGGCGCTCCCTGCTAATGGGAAGATTGCCAAGGATGCGAAGGAGACGGTACAGGAATGTGTTTCGGAGTTTATTAGTTTCATCACCAGCGAGTATGTCGATGGACTTTGGATTGTTGCAATTGCTTGCTGCTTGTTGTGTATGTGTGCGTTTGTGATGGATAGAGTATGAGAATTGTCGGAATTTGTGTTTTGTGCTTTTTCTAATTTGTTATTTATTGTTTTCATGGATTTCTGTCAATACTTGCGCACATGTAACTTGTATTCATCATTTGAAAAGTATAGACCTGAGCTCGAGAGACTTTCCGTTGGTGTATCTGTGAGAAGTTGTATTTTTTCTTTATATATGTTATCTGAGTATTTGAAGAGATAAGTGTGACTGGGGTGAATGGATACCTATTTTTGGAGGTCTGTGTATGAATGTAGATTTATGTGCCGGTTATTTTTTTGAGGCCGAAAACTAAAAGTATTTTTGGTTGCTGCGAGTAAGGGCAAGTGATAAGTGCCAGAGAGAGAAAAGAAAGACAATCAATGGGGATGATTTGTTATGGGCTATGGCGACTTAGGTTTTTGAAGATTACATTGATCCTCTTAAGGTGTACCTGACTAGGTACAGAGAGTAATTGTGTTCTCATTTTTTGTTTTTTCTTGACTGTTTTTTGTTCGAAATATACTGTTTGGTGATGCTATAATGTTATATTGTGTTGCAACTGATAAAGTTTCTTCTTTTTTCTTTCTTTCTTTGTTTTTTTTTTTTGGGGAATTGGTTGTCTTTGGAATTTCTTGGTGTGGCAGATGGAGGTGAGTTTATTGATGTTTAGCTTTTCTCGGCAAGCTGTTTTTGTGCTAATCTTTTTTTATTGAAAACTTTGGACCTTATTCATGTTTCTCAACAGGGTGATACCAAGGGATCGGCCAAGGGAGCAGATGGATCTGCAAGGAAGGATGGATTACAACAACCAATTCCTAGTTCACAGTATTCTGTTGCATAATTCTCATATATATTTTATGCTCTTGTAGACTGCCTTTATTATCAGAATGTTTATGGATTTCAATTTACTGGCATTCTTAAGCCATTATTTCCTGCTGTGTCCACAGCTTGTTCACCAGGTTCTTTTCCACAAGGCATGAATTATGGGAACACTCAGGTACCTCAACCTCTGTGCTTCTGGGTGTCATTTCATGGTCCTGGTCCATTGTATGTTTACATGTACGCATGTATGTGTGTTTTCTGCCCTTTCAGCACTTAGTTCTGGAATGGTAATTTTTAACATACTTCACCGTATGTGCTTCAAATCACCTGGTTAGACGAGACCAGGCAATTATCTGGGTTTGAACCATGATATGAGACTCTATAAGGAAGTTTTTTGAAATTTTTAAAATTTGTTCATGTGTTTAAAATAATAGCTGATGTACAACGTGGGTTTTCATTGGCTTTGGGGCACAGCTGTCCTTTCATAATTTTTATCTCTTGAGTCTCCCAGTTGCAATCTTTCTAAAACTAATGAATAACTGCAATAGTTTTGTAGCCTGCCTATTATCGAAAAGAGAGATGCGGTGGTGACTTTATCTGAGCTCTTATGCCATATCCCAGTAATTGGGGAAAAGGAAATTGCAAAAGTTTCTTTTTACCTACTATATTTCTATCGAGTTTGGGGAATGGATTGTTGACATTGAAACAGATATTAGAATCCAAGGTTTGTGTCATTATTTTATATCGACTGTCATTTATTGATATGGAAGGAAATTAGAAAATTATAGTGCATTTACGTCGATTAGCATTTTTTCTTTGTGGAGAGGTTGCAACAGGGAAATTTAAAAGATGCTTATGCCCTGTTTACCATATCTGTCATATGTAAAATAAAAAGAGGAAGGTTTGGTAAACTTGAGACTTTTGTAATAGCAAGCAAATTACTCTGAACATATCTAAATGTGTTTTTGAATGCGAAGGAGAAACAGTTTTATTGATCTAAGTACTCTGAAAATTCCACTCAGCCTGAGAACACTCTGGAAGTTGGCTTAAAATTCAAGTTCGTGTGTTATTTGAAGCAATGCATGGAATCAGATGTTTTATGCTCCCTAACTGTATTGGTATATGCTATTGCGGCTATCTCCACATGGCTCAATCCAATTAGTGTATCTTAGGAGGTGGAGCAGTGTATGTGTGTGCTTTTATACTATTTGTTGGCCATCATTATTGTGAAATGTTTTGACCTCCAGATTTTAATTAGTTACTTTCAAGTGGCTTTATCATCACATTGCATCATCTTCTTGGATGAATGGAGTTCGTCTGATGCTTTTTGCATGTTAGAATTCCTATCCAGAGTTGGTGGATGTAATTCTTACTGGTTTTCCCTTATGTATTTCTAGCAACAAGCTCAACACATGATGGTCCCAATGCCAGGCATGGATTAGAATTGGCTCATCTTTGGTCAATGCCACACCTTCATCCTGTAAGAGAGATCACCAAAGTTCAAGATGCATTTCATTTGTGCGTAAACTCTTTTCATTATTTTTTTTGTGCTCATATATGCCAGAGCTATATTCTAGTTCTAGTAGAAGTTTGTAAATTTCTGGGAACAAGATTTGATAACTTATTGTTGTTCATGTAAAATTTCTTCATCTTATTATTATTATCATTGTCATTTGTTTGTTCTTCTTGTGGAAAGGATGTTACTGTTCCCTTGCTACATTAATTTGTCAAAATAGAAAAGGAGACTGTTAAAAGAATTTCATATCCTTCGCATTCCACTATTCTTTTATATTTACATGCATTTTATCTATTCTCTCTTATAAAAGTGCTTGAATATGCCAAGGGAAATATTCCTTGCTAAACCAGGTGTAGAACACACCATGGTGGTCCGTGGTTGTGATTGCAAAGCTTGATTTAAGCTTGTTAGATCCCACTCGTGTTTTACAGTTTTACTATGTCTACTTATCAGTGATATACCTGGTGCATGTTTGTCATTATTTTTGTTTAGTGTCTTGTTAAACAGAAAATACCCTGTTGTGATGAATTGTTGTGCGTGGGGTGAATTCATCAACATCCAAAAGGAAGTTATGTGCTATGTTAAGGAAATACTTCCTGTTTGACATATATTATTCTAGACCTGCCTGTCTTTTTTTATATATTATTCTAGTCTTGCTAGGCTTCTTTTCTAGAAGTCTTGCACCAGTGATTCATCGGGAATGTGATTTGCAGGTTCTTTTCTATTTTTTCGAGTAATTATGGCGTGGTGGTGGGGGAAGAAAATAAGTACTTGTGTGTGGCCCCAAAAGTATGCATCTTAGAAGTCACTTGACATTATTAATTAGGCGTAACACAGCATTGACAAGATTGCTCTCTCTTCTGTCCATGAAAAAATGTCCCACTTGGAATAGATAATCTCTTTTATAGAACAGAATACTTACTTGATTTTTGGGTAAAATACACTCTGTTCCTTCCAACAGATATGTTTGGCTCTTAATCTCTTGAAATATAATATGAAATTCCTAAATTGAAGACAAACGTTGATATTAAATGCTAAAAGCATATATTTGCCCACAATAGGTTATATAAATTCTGCAGATTCTATGAATATCATTGTGTACAATAAAGCAAGGCAATAATATCCCACTTTAGCAAATTAATCATTTATGATATTAATGATTGATGTGTGATTTAAAAAAAAATAAAAAATCACAAGCCTTACACTTTTTGTTCACGAGTCAATATAATATTATGCTTTATTTGCATAATATATCGCAACTTGAAGTCCAAAAATTGCGAGAAAACTTTGAAAAGACGTTAATGGTTAAATTAACATGCATTGGATTACGTAATGACAAAAAAAAAAAAAAAAATGAGAGAAAAATAAACACAAACAAGTTGCCCTCACCTTTTGTTTTTTTTAACCATGCAACCTTGAACATTTCAAAGCTTTGTCCCCACTCTTTTCCACCTGAAGAAAAGACATTCTAATGGGCTAAGCCCAACCCAAACTCCATTAACTAGCCCACGTTATTTCAAGCCCTAACATAAATCTCATGACATCATGACCTTACACGTGTCCAATCACAGCTGCCCACCATTAATAGGATGATATCGACTCACATATTAATACTCCCCCTAACTTAAGCTTGGGGAGGCATGTCTTATTTTCTTTATTCATTAATTATTTATTTTGCTAGTTCCCATTTTAATTAAAAACACCCTTTTTCTCTTATACTGTTTGTTTCCACCCATCGTCATCATCTCTATAATCTCTTTCCGTATATACGCACACTCTCGACCTGTATATATATGTATATAATATCAACTTTATTTCACGAGAAAATAGCACTGAAGGTGGAATTTGCAAAAAACCCTAGGATTTGTATAGCGCTGGCAAGATCAATTATCCATAAACAACTCTAGGTAACACATAAGAGAAAAGAGAACGATTTTTTGATCGGCGTTTGAATTCTTAGTTTTTCAATTATTTATTTTTTCGTTTGTTCAGTAAATTTTGCCTTTTTCCTATCTAGGCTTTTGTTCTTTTGCCTTTTTCCTCCCTTTGTCCGTGTGAAATGAGCCCTGTTTTTGGTTTATGTCTTGTGATGGTTGATTTTAATCGACTGTGTTGAGAAGTGATCAGTGTTTATTGGTTTGTTACAAAGTCAAGTCTTTATTGATTTACGTGTTTTCCATGTGTTCTGTATTTTTGTTTGTTCACCCAACTGCAAACTCTGTTTCCCTCTGTTATTGGGACTTAGTTTTCATTGTTTTTTTTTTAAGTTCCGAACATGTGCAAAGTTTATTCATATTTCCGGTATTTTGGTTCATTGCTGACAAATACTGTCGGGTGCTTAATTACTTGAATGTTATTTTGGCTAATCTCTTTGTGAATTTAATGTTTTTGTGTGTTTGTCCGCTAAGTTTCATAGGCTGGGTTTGTTGAAGTTGGGTTTATGTAATGCACAGTAGCATTGGAGAATGGCTAATCGAGGTCAAAAAAGAACTGAAGCTGTGGATGGATTGCCAGCAGATAAGCGTGCGTGCAGTTCGTTAGAATTCCGACCAAGTTCCTCCAATTCATCGGCTCAAACACCGATGAGCTCTGCTCATGAAGCCCAGGATGCTGACATGGACACATCATCTTCTACTTCTGGATCAACTAGATCCGAGGGTGATGGAGAGAAAGAATCTGCTTATGGCTCTTGTGATTCTGATAATAGTATCCATGACTACTATAGGCATCGATCAGTGAGTGATCAAAGCAAGTTTAAGAAAGTGCTGTCAAGTATAAGTGAGGAGGTGGAGGAATCAGGGCAGTTGGCTCTACTCACAGAGCTCTGTGAATTGTTGTCCTTTTGTAGTGATAGTTCTTTATCGAGCCTAATGGTGGACTCATTTTCGCCGATACTTGTCAGATTGGCGAGGCATGAGAGCAATCCAGATATAATGCTCCTGGCGATAAGAGCTATAACTTATTTGTGTGATGTTAATCCCCGATCCTCAGGTTTTCTTGTGAGACATGACACGGTTCCTGCCCTTTGTCAAAGATTAATGGCAATTGAATACTTGGATGTGGCAGAGCAAGTATGATGCTGAAACTTTATGATGATACACATTTAGTTTGTGAACTTGCTAGTATAAACTTGTGGTTTGTGTATTATGTAATTTAAGTTTTGGCTTTCATTTTTTTATAAAAAATTCTATTTTCTATTTCCATTGTAGTGTTTGCAAGCATTAGAGAAAATATCACGTGAACAACCACTTGCTTGCTTGCAATCTGGCGCAATAATGGCTGTTTTAAGTTATATTGATTTCTTCTCAACAAGTGTGCAGGTATTTTCCAACATTGGTACATCGAATATCTTTCTACTTAGCAGTACATGTTCCATTTAGGTGGTTATGGAATTTGAAACTGAGGTCTCCTTTTTTTTTTTTTTCTGTTTGTTTTCTTGTATCCTAGAGGGTTGCACTTTCTACTGTGGTCAATATATGTAAGAAACTCTCTTCTGAATCTCCTTCACTTTTCATGGAGGCAGTTCCAATTTTGTGTAATCTTCTCCAGTACGAGGATAGACAGGTATACATCATGCAATACTTCATTCGTGAATAATTTCTCTCTTAGAGCGTTTCCATCTATTTTCTGACCTTCATTTTTTTGTCTATATTTTTTTAGCTTGTTGAGAGTGTGGCCACTTGCTTGATTAGAATAGGGGAGCAAGTGTATTGTTCTCCAGATATGTTGGATGAAATTTGTAAACATGGACTGGTTCAGCACACCCTACATCTTATAGGCTTAAATAGCCGAACAACCCTTTGTCAACCAACATATATTGTAAGCAGAAGTTTCTGTATTTGTTCCCTTCACAGTTGAGAGCCCTACTCCTCTATTTTAAGTTCCGTGAACTGTAAATTTCATAATTGGTTGGCAGGGGTTGATAGGATTACTCGTCAAATTGGCAGCTGGCTCTATTGTTGCTTTCAGGACACTTTTTGAGCTCAATGTAAGCAACACTTGCAAGGACATGCTATCCACTTACGATCTGTCACATGGAATGCAGTCTGCTCTCATGGTTGATGGGCATCACAGTCAGGTTGGCTTGGCCACTATGATCTCTCTTGCCCTCTCTGTCTCTCTCTCACACTAACACAGAGATGGACAACTTAACTCTTGCTACAAGATGTCTGAAGTGGATTAATTTTTCTTATCTTGGCTATAGCTAGGAAGGAGTTTTGTTTCTGTGTGCCTTCATAAGAAACATGCTGACATCCACCTACAGTAATTGTTTAAGTAGTTGAATATTTGAAGAAAGGTATATCAGGTCAATTGCATTCGATGAATGGGGATTTTTGAGACAATATTGGAATTTTAATTCCAATATACCAAGCTTATTTTAATATTGCAGCCCCATTATGAGGCATAATTTGGGGAATTTCTTGATGAGAAGTTTATCTAATGGATGGACTTCACTTTATATATAGTGTTTCTTCTTCATGCTTAATCTTTGTAAACCTATATGTTGAAGTGCTTAAACTGTGGATCTGCTGGATTCAGGGAATGGAAATTCAAAGGGCTCCTAAAATTCATTGTCTCCTAACTTTACGTGAGCTTTCACAAATGGAATTCCAAGATTGAAAGTATTCAAGAGTGCTGGCAAACATACTCTTGGATTCTCTGTAGGATGTTATACCCTTTTAGTTTAAGTAGAGTTCAAAAGAGAGTAGAAGGACTGCTATATGAAGAGATTTTCTAGCTATATTTGGCATGGCAATCTTGAATAGATTTTCACTCTATTTGAGGGAGAAGAGTGGGTTAGTTGTGGATGCAGGAAGGGGGTGTTGGGCAGCTTGTTGTTTGGGGAGGGCGTAGATGATCACTGTGCATTTTTTTCCCTTGTTTTTGGTTATATTTAAAGTGGCAATTGCGCTCTTTACTTAAATGAGGTGGTATGGACTTTAGTCCAAGAAAAGTATCTTGCTAACCATTACATTCACTTAGTAGGTAGCAATCACCTGACACTCACACTAAGGTAAAAATTGGAACTCTGAGCAAGTGTATACAGTGATGAGAGGCCCACATGGAGCCAAACCTCCCATTTTTCCTAATGATTTTGAGCAATTAATCATAGCGATTCAGGAGTGCCATGCTTTTTTAGAATCAGTGAAGGACGCCGAGGAAATTCTCCCCCGTGTCACCAAACTCCTGCATGACAATTGGCCGAAACATACATACATACATACATATACTCATACATATACGTACATACTTAAATACATACATATACACACACATGGATGGATACATAAATGTATGCAATGCAATGGAAATTCAGGAGACTGGGCCATGCCACTAACTCCGCCACTAATATGAGTTCTTTTTTTCTATGAAAAGAATTTGTTGGTGACTATTTTGCTTAATTATGGCCTCTGCAAAATAAGAAGTTTCAAGATGCATTCAGTGAGTATTGCATTTGAACTTTGGATCATTAATCATTTAAAAATATTGGGGCTTCCTTCTTATCTTATTTCTCAGATAAATGAAGTTCTGAAGTTGCTGAATGAGCTTCTCCCAACAATTAGTGCAGAACAGGATGATCAACAAAAGTCAGACAAAGAAGCTTTTCTTTTGAACCATCCTGATATTCTGCAGAAGTTTGGAGTTGATCTACTCCCTATCTTGATTCAGGTTGGTGTCTCATGTCTGTCTTGAATTGTTTGTCCACTCCTTTCCCTCCCTTGTCCTTTACTTGTCCTTTTCGCCCAAGCAGGTGGTGAATTCTGGTGTGAATCTGTTTATATGTTACGGCTGTCTATCTGTTATCAATAAGTTAGTTCATTGCAGCACATCTGACGCGCTTCATAGTTTGCTACAAACTGCTATCTTTTCAAGGTGAATGGGTTTCTTCTCTATCCTTCGATTAGCTGTCTGTGGTTTATTTGCTTTCTTTTAAATATATATATATAATATATATATTTATTTTTCTTTCTAATCTAAAATCTGGATAAACACGTCTTAAATAACAGCTTTTTGGCTGGAGTGTTTACGAGGAAGGATCATCATGTGATATTATTGGCCCTTCAGATTGTTGATACTATAATGCTTAAGCTTCCGCATGTTTACTTGAATTCCTTTATCAAAGAAGGTGTTCTCTTTGCAATCCATTCGCTACTTTCTCCAGATAAAGATTTGAAGCTCTCTCCAGTTTTTGATGGCATCCGGTTGGAAAATGATGCAACACTAAAATCAGCTTCCCGATATGTCCATAGATGCCCATGCTTTGCATTTGATACAGGTCAGTCTTCAAAGTCTGCAGAAAATGGGACCTGCAAGCTTCAGAAAGATACTGCTCAGAATCTTGCAAAGCATATATGGACTACTTACTTTGAAACAGAATCAGTGAACCCTGAGAAAGGAGTAACCAATATTCTTCAGAAACTCAGAACTTTATCCACTGCATTGACAGACCTGGTGAATAAGTCCCTGGAAGATCCAACATCTAGTCAACAGGAAGAAGAGATTTATGATCTTGTGCACCAAATCATGTTGGAGCTAAATGAAAAAGATTCTATCTCCACTTTTGAGTTTGTGGAGAGTGGAATTATAAAAGCATTAGTTAATTACCTATCAAATGGCAGGCATCTTGTTGGACAAGAAGATAATAATGCAGCAAATCACTTGTGCATTATGGAAAAAAGATTTGAGGTGTTTGGACGACTATTATTGTCCTGTGCTGACCTGTCTCGAGAGGAATATCCACTTCTGGAACTAATACGGAGATTACAAAGTGCTCTGTCTTCTGTCGAAAATTTCCCTGTCATCTTGAGCCATACATCTAAGCGGAGGAACTCTTATGCCACTGTTCCATATGGGCGTTGCACTTCATACCCATGTCTGAAAGTTCAGTTTGTGAGGGAAAATGGGGAGGTCTGTCTACGTGATTATGCTGAGGATGTTGTAAATGTTGACCCCTTTGTGCCTCTGGATGAAATTGAAGGATATTTGTGGCCTAGAGTGAGTAATGATAAAACTAAGAATTTGACCTTGGGGTCCAAGGATTCAAAGGAGAAAGATAGCTCACGTTCTCATTCACCATCAGATTCAAGCACTTCCCAAGGCAAAAGTGCAGATGTTATAGCATCCACAGAAATGCTAGTTTATGTTCACCAACTGCAGGTTTTATGCTCGTCTGCGACACTTCATGCTGACTGACTTATTTACCCCTTTTCAGCTGCTTCCTGGAAATGAAATTCAACTATATTCCTCTATTCATTTATTAGACACTAGTTGGCATTTAACAGTTCTTTTTCTTCCTTTGCAGGAGGGAAAACCGAATTTTTGTTGTCTTCACCAGCAGAGACATCCAGTTCTGCACAAAAAACTATGGACTCAGCAGATGTAACCGATGTTCAAACAGTATTTTCCTTCCTTCCTTCCTTCCTGGTCGTTGTTAGATATTTGTGTGTCGGTTTATTCTTTTAATTTCCTTTCCACTTATTTTGGTCTCCTACTATTGCTTTCACATAACAATTATCTATGCTTATATATTCAGTTTTCTCTTCTCCTTGTCACAGTCTGTTGATTCTATGGCTGTTATTTCGTAGTATTAAGACAACACTTATATTTTTCTACTTATTCCTATACAAGGATCCTGTTGAGCAAGAGGAGCATAATCCTCTTCAAGAGGATGGCGGAACGAATATGGATCATCCAGGATGCAGTGATAGTGAAGATACTTCAGCAAAGTTGCTATTTTATTTGGAAGGGCAGCAACTGAACTGTGAATTGACACTATATCAGTCTATTCTCAAACAGCAAACTGAAACAGAACATGATAATATCCCAAGTGCAAGCCTGTGGACTCGTGTATACAAAATAACTTACAGAAGACACATGACAACCAAACCTAGTCATGCTAAGCGTAGTCCAGATGAGGATCTATGTTCTCTTTTATCTAAAAGAGCCTCATTTTTTCAGTACACTCCATTTTTTTCTCGCATGTTTGTTTCTGAAGTTGACTTTGAGAAATTGGGCCCAACTTATGATATGTTATCCCTTCTGAAAAGTTTGGAAGGAATAAACAGATTGAGATTTCATCTGATGTCCCGTGAGAGAACAAATGGGTTTGCAGAAGGAAGAATTGATGATTTGGATAAGTTATATGTAGTGGTTTGTGAAGTTCCCCAAAATGAATTTGTCAACAAGAAGTTAACAGAAAAACTTGAACAGCAGATGCGGGATCCTATGGCTGTCTCTGTTGGGCCATGCCTGCATGGTGTACCCAGTTAATGGATTGGTACCCATTCTTATTTGGTTTTGAAGCAAGGTGTAAGTATTTTCATCTGGCAGCATTAGGTCGTTTGCCAATTCAAACTCATTCGATGTCTAGTGGTAATGCTGGAGGTTCCAGTGGCAGGCAGCCCAACCATGGAAACTTTCCTCGCAAGAAGATTTTGGTCCATCGGAATAAAATACTAGAATCTGCTGCCCAAATGATGGAACTCCATGCCCGTCACAAGGTTCTTCTTGAGGTGGAATATAATGAAGAGGTGGGTACTGGTCTTGGTCCTACATTGGAGTTCTATACATTGGTCTGCCATGAGTTTCAGAGAAGGGCTTAGGGATGTGGAGAGATGACTGTGTCTCACTTAACTGCACAACTGTTTTAGAGGCTGAGAATTCTGGATTTCTGGTGTCTCCTTTGGACTCTTCCCCCGGCCCTTGGTCACCTTTGCTGAGCACATCAAGTAGCACAGTATATTCAGAAGTGATTAAAAAGTTTGCTCTTTTGGGACAGATAGTTGCTAAAGCTCTTCAAGATGGTAGGGTTTTAGATCTTCCATTCTCGAAAGCTTTCTATAAACTCATTCTGGGGAAGGTATGATTGTTTTGATATTGACCACTTGGTTCATTGTGATTTACTAAATTTCCATTTGATCTACCTTTTTCATTATCCTTTATGTAGGAACTTACTCTGTACGACATCCAATCGTTTGATCCTGCATTTGGTAGGGCTCTTTTAGAGTTCCAGGCTGTTGTTGAAAGGAAGGAGTATTTGAGGTCTCTTTGTGAAGAAAAATCACATGATCTTGATGTGCGCTTGCGGAACTCGAAAATTGAGGATCTATGCCTTGATTTTACCCTTCCTGGGTATCCAGATTATGTTCTTGTTTCGGGCTCTGATTCAAAGATGGTTAGCTTTTGCAGTCTTCCTAGCTTTTACCTTGATCTGATATTTAGATTGATAAATCCAAGGCATTCGTTCTATTTAAGTTGGATTTTGATATAGGTAAATCTCTATAATTTGGAGGAATATGTTACATTTATGGTCGACGCAACAACAAAATCTGGAATTTCTACACAAGTGGAAGCATTCAAGTCAGGTTTCAATCAGGTTGTGTTGCTGAACATTAATCATCATTTACCTTCAGTTTTGGTGGAGATGCATTCTGAATTCTGTAACAGGGTTTCAAATGTCCTTTATGAAGACAATTTTGTGTGTTTGTTATTGCTGCATTCTTCTCTGTTTCTGTTTTGAAATCTCTTATGATTTAGTTGATGACAAGTTTATAATGTTGAATTCCTCCACCTTATTCAATGGTTTTCAGGTCTTCCCTATTAGACATCTAAAGGTTTTCACAGAAGAAGAATTGGAGCGTTTACTATGTGGAGAACATGTGCTGTGGAATGTATGCTGATTACACTTTGCGTTAACTAATCTAACTTCTTGCTCTGAAATGCATGCTTGTTTATCTGGCAGACTACTAAAGCCTTTTCTTGTCTTTTTAATTTCACCTTCTTGAATACAGTCAGACGAACTTTTGGATCACATCAAATTTGATCATGGGTACACAATTAGCAGTCCTCCGATTGTAAACGTCAGTATAAATCTATTGGTTGCTTTTGATTTTAGATCTCAGTATTTTATATTTTTCTACTGATGGATATTTATTTTAACAATTAGTTACTGGAGATCATGCAAGAGTTTGATTTGGAGCAGCAAAGAGCATTCTTGCAGTTTGTGACTGGGGCACCCCGGCTTCCAACTGGGGGTTGGCTTCCCTCAACCCTAAACTTACAATTGTTCGGAAGGTCAGAATAATGATATTCCTTGCATTTGATTTTGTTGCTTTTTTCTATTTTGTGAACTGAATATGGAATTTCCTGTTTTCTGGTTTTTTTACAGCATTGTAGCAAGGGGATAGATGCTGACTTGCCTAGTGTGATGACCTGTGCCAATTATTTGAAGCTTCCGCCTTACTCTTCAAAAGTCCACCTCATTCTTTTCTACTTATCTTTTCTTCATTCTTTTGTGGATGCAACATTTAGATTTCGAGTGTTTATTTTGCAGGAAGTTATGAAAGAGAAGCTTTTGTATGCCGTAATAGAGGGACAGGGATCATTTCACCTTTCGTAATCTTCCATATCATGGCTGAACAGGTATATAACATGTGAATATGGATTTAGGTTGGTGCTGTACATATGTGAGAAGCTGGTTTAGACGCTGAGTAGCCGTAGTGGTTGGAGGAGCTGATTGAGATGGAAAAAGAGGAAGCTCTTTCTTTCACTTCAGTTGGGAAATGTGTATATATGGCTTTCACTGATTAACACGAGTAGACCATGTTTCAAGGTGAATGTGTAGGGCATATAATCTTTTCTCGTTGACCATTTCTGTCAACATCTCCTTGTGCAAAGACTGTACAGTTATCTTTTAATCGTATATATAGACAAGTACTTTGTTAGAATTCCAATTATTTAAAAATAATGTAACATATCTATCTAGATGTTGCTCTGCATGTATGTGTCCGGTTGATTGTTGCAATCTTTTTCCATTCTATGCACTCTGTGCTTTTGTTTGTTGATCGGCCAGTGGTATATTGCAGTTTCTGGTATCTGAATGCTTGACTTGACCTACCTTAAGGCTTGATAATTTGTAGTGCACATCACATAGCATTTGGGTTTTGAAGTTTGCATCGTGTTTGCCGTTTGTTTCCAACTGATCAGAACTAATAAACCCTGCTCTCTGGTCTTTGCTCCCTTAGGGGTGAGCTGCATATAGGCATGGGGAATGCTGGCCCTCCAATTTTGGTTTTCTGGTTTTGTTACTGGTTATATAGTTAATGCTATATTCCATAGAGTTTTGAACTTGGACTCCACCTGTCAGAAATCCTTTTGAACTTGAGTCGTCTTGAAACAATGTGAGGCTTATGCAGAACTTTCTCGTATGAATGAAGAGAGAGAGAGGGAAAAAAACATAAGCCCTTTTTATCTTAAAGTTGGGTAATACACGTGATTGTATTTGAGATTGTGTATGGAGTTTGCGGTAATTAAAAAATGAGAATGAAGGCTTAAAGCTGCAGTTTTTTGATGAAAATATTTTCAGTACCACAATTTTAATAAGATAGTAGTATATAGGGATAATTAGTAAAAATACATACGACCATGACAGAAAATTTTAGTAATAAAGCTTAACAAAAAATGTTGTTTTATCTTTTAACTTGATTCTTATTACTATTGTATTTTGATTTTAAATTTTTAATATTTTTTTAACAACTCTATTTATATTTTAGATAAATGTCCTACTATTAATAATTTATTTGCAAAAATAAGGATAATAAAATATGCAACTTCTCTAAAATTACTGTACAACATAAATTTAATCGAATAAATGTTTAAAACTTTCAATGGCGATGAATGGTTATTACTTTGGGTTTCTCTAATGGTTGTTTTTATTAAAAAAAAAATGTTAAAATTTGTCTCTAAGTCTATTTTGATATTTTTTTCTAAAAATGTTGAAAATGGAGAAGAATGATTGGAAAAAATATATTTTATGGATCTAAATATATATTTGGTTATTGTTTTTTTCTCTTTCACTTGTAAATATCTTTCAAACTTAAAAATTCAAATTAATTTTTAAAAGTAAGATTTTTGGACATAAATAGTTGATTCGGTGTTCATATGATGGGACAAGAGTATTATGGTACCTTAATTTTATTAAATAGAAGATAAGATGAATTAAAAATAAAATATAAGAGATACGTACCCAATTTTTTAAATACTAGTAATTTTAATTAAAGTAATTTACAATACATTCATTAATATTACATATGTATTTTTAATATATTATCACAAGTTATAAACATTATAAATCTCAATGGAAGTTAACAAATTGGATAAATTTTAGAGAAATTTGTGTACACGTGAACAAATTTTAGGAAATATTTTTGTAAATTTAGACAAATATCAAGGTATTTAAAACTTGTCATTTTCTCAAAAGTAATGATATCGAGGATGTAACAAAAAAATTAGGTTATATGTAAGATGACAATAAACATTAAAAAAAATTATCAAATCCTTGAATCGAGGAAAAAATGGGTTTTTATTATAATTAATATTATTACAATAGTGTGATAATAAAATTTAAAAAAATATTATTTAATTATTTTTAAGATTATTAATTGAACTTGTTTAACTTTGAACCAAAAAAATAAAACAAATTTTAGTATTGAGATTTTTTTTTTTTATATTATAGGAGCTTTTTTTATTTCTCAACGATTGAATTGAACTTTGTAAGTAGCAAAATGTGAAAAAGAAAAAAGGAAAACCATTTGAGGATAAGATTGTGTCAAGACCCCTAAACCCAAATATAGACTAAAACCCTAATATCATCATTCCTTCTCTCTCAATCGGGTGTGCGACTTATGCCCTGTCCCGCCGCTTTCCTCTCCTCTCATTTTCACTGCATCAAACTACTCTCTCTCGCCAAAATTTGAACCATCTTATTTGTTTCTAAATCATTTTATTTGTTTCTAAGAGATAGTGGTAAAAAGTGTTGAGGCAAAGGAGAAGACGACAAAGAGCTAAGAGCTCGGTTTTCACTTAAGGTTTATTTTTATTTTTATTTATGATCTTAGATCTTTAAATTTTATTTGAGTTATTCTGATTATCTTGAGGAGATTTTATCAAAACCCATTTGTATAAGAGCTGATGTATGTTCTTTGCATGAAAAGCTTATAGGTTTTTGGAATTTCCAGTTGGGGTTTATTATTATTCTTCATCGATACGATTTTTCTAATGTGCTTTAGGTTTGTTCATTGACATGACCTTTGGATTTTTTATTTTTTTTAAAAACGTTGTGAATTGTAATGGTTCTGTGGAAGTGGAATTTTCCTATTTTAAGCATTGTCAGTACTTTTTGTTTTTGGCCTGTGATTTGTTACCTCGGATTGGTGAGGTAGCTCATTGCAAAACAGGTATTTTGTGAGAGATTACTCTACCTGGAATTTCTTCTCAATTTCTTTACATTGCAGGCAAGTTGGAAAATATTTGTTGTAACCATTAAATTACGAACCCCTTGAAAGGTTGCTGAGAAAAAATGATTCAGTAATCGGGAGTTATATGTTAAAATCAATGAATAATATGCTGGCTTCCAATCTGAAGCCAGCGGTGGGGAACTAGTATTGTTTTTTCCATTTCTATAGTCTGTCACCCTATAAAATGTTGTTTGCTGATGTCCTTAACATTCAATAATTTTGTGTGTACGATTGAGCTTCAAGCGGTTTTTTTTTTTTAAGTGGTTTATTTTTTATTTTTTTCTCAGATTTTATTGTGTTTTTCCAAGAAGAAGAAATAATCATGCAGAGTAACTTAACATTGAACAGTAGGGGGATGGAAGATGATGATCCTGTGGTTTCTGAGTCTGAATCAGAATCAGAAGAAGATGAAGATGTGAAGTTAAACGAGCCGTCAAAGACTGCAGTGTTCAACAAGGCTGGCTTGCTTGATAAACTTGGAGATATCGGCTGGCCTGAAAATGTAGACTGGATACACAAGCTTTCAGTTGATATTGATCAGGAGCAAGAGGTGGATGTGAACGATGACCTCACTCGGGAGCTTGCTTTCTATACACAGGCACTTGAGGGTGCAAGGCAGGCATTTACGAAGTTTCAGTCAATGGGCCTGCCTTTCCTTAGGCCTTCTGACTATTACGCTGAAATGGTAAAATCTGATACGCACATGGAGAAAGTGAAGGGCCGCCTCTTGGCAGAGAAGAGAAAGGCTGAGGAGGCTGAGGAGAGAAGGAAGGCGAGGGAGAACAAAAAGTTAGCCAAGGAGATACAGGTGCAAAAGCAGAAGGAGAGGGCTAAACAGAAGAAAGAAGAGATAGAATCTGTTAAGAACTGGAGGAAGCAAAGGAAGCAGAGTGGGTTTGCTGGGGGTGATAAAGATGGTGACCTTAGTTTGGCTTTTGAAGATGGGAAAGCATTTGAGAGATCAAGTAAGAAGAGGCCAGGAGTGGCTCCAGGGATCGTTCTGGAGGTAAGGCAAAACAAGGTGGTGGAAAGGGGAAGAAAGGATTTGATAAAAAGAGGAAGGACAGGGACTATAGGGATTCCAAATTTGGATTTGGAGGGAGGAAAGGGTTGAAGAAGCAGAACACGTCTGAGACAACGAGTGATTTCAGAGCCTTCAATAAAAGCAATGCTCCCAACAAAAAGAAACAGAAAATATGAGAGAAATCTGTACCTTTTCAGGTAACGAGGAATGGATAATTGAGACATGCATTGCAGAGTTCCGGTGCATGTTGTGCTGTGTCAGAATTTTCGACGGTTTTGATGGTTTCTTTTTGCTAGTTTAGCCCCTTATTTTGATCTAAGCTCACATTTTGAATCAAGATTATACTTTTTTGTCCAAGAAGTATGGCTTGTCAATTATGGATTGTTATTGTAATTGAATTTCTTGCAGGGTATAACTTTGTAACTTGAATTTCAAAATTCTGAGTTCTCTGTATCCCTACGGTTGCCATTGATCACTCAACAAAATATATATATTAGGACATTTGGTTTGGGATGTTTTATTATTATGTGTCCTGAATGTATTTTGTTGGGAGGTTGATTGATTTATGACCCAATAGTGTAATTTAATGAGGCGCATGTTAAGATTTAAGAAGACAACCCAAAATTGATTAAAATTCCTTACAATTAAGTTTGTGTCTTATCTCATTACTTTCAACAAAAGGCTCTCTCTCTTCTCATAAGGCTCTTTTTCTTCTCCATCCAATCCCATCTTCCATCTCTCTCCTTTCTCATCTTATGATTTCTTCTCTCTCCTCTCTCTCTCTCTCTATATATATATATATATAAGAAAAACCTGCAATTCTACATGTTCCTTCCTGTTATTTTGTATGAAGAGTATAAAATTCATTTTATTTCTGTGATTTTCTGTTTCATGGACCTATGGTTTTTTAATTTAATTCCTGTTCATTCTTAATGATGATGGTGGCATCTGAAAATTTGGATGTTGGGGGTTTGCTGCTGGTGAGAGAGCGTGGGTGTGATTTCGTGAAGTTTGAGGTGGTGATTTGCTTGGCTGGTCAGGCAAAGATGTGATTCTGTTTGGAATCTTTTGCTGGGGTTGTGTTATGACTGGATTTGTTGCTCTGAGTTGAATCAACAGGAAACTGGGGGAAAAAATATTAGAAGGCATCCTTAGTATCATGGATTGCATTCTGTATTTATGCTAATATGTTTGCTTCATTGGTTCTGCCAGTAGTTAGTGAATATCCTGATGTAGTTCCCTTTGCTTTGCATTTGCAAATAGAGTTCTGGGTATAACTAGAACGATCCTTGGTGTTTTAAACACAGAGTTCTAAATAAGAGCCTTCTTCAAATCATTAAAAGTGTAATTTGATAAGGATTCCTCTTTCATGAAAGCATGGTCTCCCTTCAACTTTAGTTTTGATATTTGTATTGAGATTGATAACTATCAAACTTGAAGGATTATCTTGCAGTGAAAGATTTAATTCCAAAGCAGAAAGCTCAGTCTCAAAAATGTTACTATGCTTTGATCTAGGTTTCAATTATACATATAGTCCAATTGGGAATCTCAGAAAAATGACGGGAATACCTTTAAACTCAATTAGATTCGCTTAACATAGGTCAATGTTCATTTAGACATGCAATCAGGTTTTGTTTTATTCAAAGGTTTGATGGTGCTTTTGAGATTGTGGCAGTTCGCTGTTTGCTCAAGAAAAGTGGTATTTCTCAGTTATTTCATCAAACTGAAGCTAGTTCCTCTGGATTAAGCATAGTTGTTTATTGAATATAGATGATTGAAGACTAGAGTCATATGTATGGTAGAGGTTAATAGGTGGACCATATGTACAATGGTTTGCCAAATTGCAATTATTCTCAGTATATGATTCATACCCTAATTCCTCGTCATTTACTCTAATTGAAATCATCTCACTAACATAACTGCTTGCAACAAATGCAATGCCCAGGCTTTGTTTCTGGTATTCTCTCTCTTTGCGCTTTAATTCAAATATGAGCATGTGTATTCTAGAAACTTTCATATATTTCGATATACAATTATGAGGATCTTTTCTTCGATTCAAAAATTGATAGATACAAGTGTAATACACTCGTCAAATTAATATTAAGTGTGTTTTTTGACATATATTTTTTATAAAAAATCATCTGTTTTGACTAACAAAAGAGAGTAAATTGCTGGTATAATTAATGGAGACAAAAAACGAGTCAGAATTCTTAGTATTGGGAGGCGAATTCATCTTTTAATAGCAATTTCATAATTTAATGAGAACAAAAACTTTAAAATCTATATAATTTAACTTCAAATTTGAAATTATACACAAAAGGAAAAATGGCCGCCCAGGTTCAAAATAAAGGGATCACCACTCGGTCCAGTTGCCTAAATATAAAGGGGGCAAGTGTTTTCGCCGACGACCCTTTGATTTGAGAATTCATGACATAGAGTGAAATGCTGGTAACATTACTTCACAAATCAAGAGAGGATCAAATTTCATGCATCATTATCATCATACAAGCACTACTGTTAACTATTACGCATTGATGTTTCAAGTTTGAAAATCGCGCAAAAGAAACATGAACGGAAGAATTACGTCTCCTCAATGTTTCCTCCTAAGAACGTTGTATCATCCTCGCGCCGGCTATTCTGCAAATTCATTTCTGCAGACCCAAATTTTAGTTCACTCACCAAAGCCTCAGCTTTTCGCTCAAACTCAGTTTCAGAGCACCAAATTTTCGGTTTTTTTTATGACCAAAAACAAACGCAAGTTCGTCCTGAGAACCATAATCCAAAGGCTGGAATCCCATCTGAAAGACCCGAATTTGCGATTTCTGAGAAGTATGATTTTTTAATTGGAAAATACCGATTTTCTCGAACTGATTTTGAAGCCAAACGGTTCCATTCAGACATAATAAAGAATGGGTTTGTTGGCGATTTGTTTATGGGAAATACGCTCATCAATGTTTATGTCAGAAATGGAGATTTGGTCTCTGCTAATAATGTGTTCGATGAAATGGCTGATAAGAATTCGTTACGTGGGCGTGTTTGATTTCTGGGTATACTCAGAATGAAATGCCTAGAGATGCGTTTGCTGCATTTGGAAGAATGGTGTCTGCAGGGTTTATCCCGAACCATTATGCACTTGGGAGTGTTTTAAGGGCTTGTCAGAGATTGGGAGCTGAGGGTTAAAACATGGGATGCAAATTCATGGTTTAGTTTCAAAAACCCGTTATGCATTTGATGTAGTCGTGTGCAATGTCTTGATATCAATGTACGGGAGTTGTATTGTGGGTTCCATTGGTAGTGATTATGCTTGGCGTGTTTTTGATGGGATAGAAAATAAGAATTCCATTTCCTGGAATTCTATCATATCGGTTTACTCTCAGAGAGGGGATGTAGATTCTGCTTTTGGTCTTTTCTCTGATATGCAAAAAAGGGTTTAGGGTTTAGTTTTAGGCCTAGTGAGTATACATTTGGCAGCTTGATAACGGTTGCAGCCGAATCCCTTAATGCTGATAGTGGTTCCTTACTGCTCAAGCAGTTGCTGGCAAAAATTGAGATGTCTGGACTCGTAGAAGATTTGTATGTGGGTAGTGCTTTGGTGAGTGGTTTTGCAAGGTTTGGTGTGATTGATACTGCCAGGAGTATATTTCAGCATATGGGTACAAGAAATGCAGTGTCCGTGAATGGCTTGATGGTTGGATTGGTGAAGCTTAAGCAAGGGGAAGAAGCGGTTGATGTTTTCTTGGAGACAAGGGACCTGGTTAGACTAAACTCTGATAGCTATGTTCTTCTTTTGAGCACCTTTGCTGAATTCTCATGTCTAGAAGAAGGGAAAAGGAAAGGGAAAGAGGTACATGGGTATCTCACACGAACAGGGATAAGTGATTCAAGTATTTCTGTTGGGAACAGTTTGATTAATATGTATGCCAAATGTGGTGCTATTGAAGATGCTTCTTCTGTTTTTAACTTGATGTTTGATAAAGACTCAGTTTCATGGAGTTCCCTGATCTCTGGGCTTGACCAAAATGAGTGCTTTGAAGATGCATTATTGAGTTTCCGCACAATGAAGAGAATTGGACTAATACCTTCAAATTTCACGTTAATCAGCACTTTAAGTTCTTGTAGCAGTCTAGGCTGGATGAGGATGGGAGAGCAAATACATTGCGAAGCATATAAGTTGGGACTCAATTGGGATGTTTCAGTATCAAATACCCTTCTTTCATTATATGCTGATACTGGATGTATCACCGAATGCAGGAAAGTGTTCTCCTTTATGCATGGTCACGATCAGGTGTCTTGGAATTCAATTGTCAGGGCGTTTAGTGATTCTGAGGCATCCATTATTGAAGCCACTAAATATTTCATAGAGATGATGCGAGCTGGATGGAGCCCTAACAGTGTAACCTTTATAAACATTCTTGCAGCAGCAGCATCTCTTTCTCATGTTGAACTTGCACGTCAGATTCAGGCATTGGTGTTAAAATATCACCTTATGCATGATAATGCGGTTAAGAATTCTCTACTTACTTGCTATGGCAAGTGCGGAGAAATAAATGACTGTGAAAGTATATTCTCCAGAATGGCCGAAAGGGATGATGTCAGTTGGAATTCCATGATCTCAGGATACATACACAGTGAGCTTTTAGTAGAGGCTATGAACTTAGTCTGGCTTATGTTGCATAATGGCCAAAGATTAGATTGTTTCACTTTTGCCACTGTTTTTAGTGCTTGTGCTTCTGTTGCAACATTGGAGCATGGCATGGAGGTTCATGCTTGTGCGACTAGAGCTTGTTTGGTATCTGATGTGGTTATTGGGAGTGCACTTTTGACATGTATGCCAAATGTGGAAGGATAGATTATGCTTCAAGATTTTTTGAGTTAATGCCTGTCCGAAATGTTTACTCTTGGAACTCCATGATATCTGGCTATGCACGGCATGGTGATGGGCACAAAGCTCTGGAGATATTTACACAGATGAAATTGGAAAACCAGCCACCAGATCACGTGACCTTTGTTGGGGTCTTATCAGCGTGTAGCCATGTTGGGTTGGTTAGTCAAGGTTATGACCATTTTGAGTCTATGAGCAAAGTGTACAACCTCACTCCTCGAATCGAGCACTTCTCATGTATGGTTGACCTCCTTGGCAGAGCAGGTGAATTTGATAAGTTAGAGGACTTCATTAACAGAATGCCAATAAGGCCCAATGTTCTAATATGGAGGACTGTTCTGGGTGCTTGTGGCCGGGCAAATGGTCGCATGCTGGATTTAGGCCGGAGGGTGGCTCAAATGATAATGGAGTTGGAACCTCAAAATGCTGTGAACTATGTGCTCCTTGCTAACATGTATGCCTCTGGAGAAAAATGGGAACATGTGGCAGAAGCCCGGCGTGCAATGAAGGTAGCAGCAGCTAGAAAAGAAGCCGGTTGCAGTTGGGTCACTATGAAAGATGGCATACACGTTTTCGTCTCTGGAGACAAATCACATCCTGAAACGGATGCAATATACGAAAAGCTTGGTGAATTGCATGGGAAAATGAAGGCAGCGGGCTATACACCCCAAATAAGATACGCGCTGTATGATCTTGAACTGGAGAACAAGGAAGAAGTCTTGAGCTATCACAGTGAGAGACTTGCAGTTGCTTTTGTTCTTACACGCAAATCAGAACTGCCGATAAGGATAATGAAAAATCTTCGAGTTTGTGGGGACTGTCATTCGGCCCTTAAGTACATATCAGAAATCATCGGTAGGCAGATTGTGTTACGTGACTCCAACAGGTTTCATCATTTCAAGGATGGTAAATGTTCATGTAATGATTTCTGGTGATTCTGAAAAGTATTGCCACTCTTAAGCCAACAGGCCCTGCTTCTTTTGAGCCAACCGTGGGGAAGACAAACAATAGAACTTTGCTCGTATCTTGGCTTATTTACAAAACAAGGTGAGTGGAAAATGTTGAGCTTAAGCTTATTTACATCTTCTCTTTAATTAATTTCATGAGGATAGCCTGAAAAAGGAGTAGCATGGCCAAAATACAATTGTGTCACTGGAGAACATATCTCGTGCATTGAACTCTGAAACTCTCGTGGTTTTTGCTTTCATGAGATTGTCAAGGACTCGACATTGTATTAAAGAATCACAAAATCAATTTTTCAGAGAAGAAAATTTGATTTTCTTGTTGGAGGTCTTCGTAATCCTTTAGTCTAGGATTTGAAATGACAACTTGATATAAACTTGATAGTGAGATACGATTATTTGCTTGTTGACACATTTGACCTTTAAAAAATGTTCAGGCAAACCTTATTAACTATTTATTTACTTGACCAGCTGAATTTGCACATATTTCAAAAGCTATGAGTCATCACAATACTCCAAGAATCATTAGATCTGAATTTGTCTCAACTTTAGCTTGATTTTAGACATGATTCTTGATTCTTAAATAGACAAACCTAACCTCCAGACAAATTAATCTACTTTTTGTAAGAAATATCATGTATAATGAACCAACTTCAAAATCAAATAGAAATATTAAATGCCTTTAAATCACATGATTCGCTCATCAAATGGGATCCATATAAAACCCATATAATCCAATTAGTGAAATTATTGAGACCACACAGATCTAAGTACCCACTTAAGAATCTTTCCAAAAAATTAACCATACTGAGTGTGGAGGGGGAAATAGAAAGGAAAAAAGGAAAAGGAAAACAAAAGAAAGATATACCGAAAGGGAAAGTGCAGGAACCATGCAATCAGCCAATCAGTGTATGCCAAACAAGAGGACGGAATACACCGCGACGTAGTACTTTCCTTCTCCACCCAAAATCATTAGCCCCTCCAAAAATATCCCATCTTATCACTAACATTGAAGATCTTCACTATCAAACATTTGAATAAACACACTTTCCACCCTTTTTTCCCGAATCAAATGGACCAGCCATGAACGTTACCCACACTCTCAGCCTCCATTGGGTTGCGCCGCCGCCTTTCTCCACCACCCTTTTTGCCTCCGTCACTGCTTCCCCTTCCACCACCTCCAAATCTTCCTCACTTCGCGTTCAGACCACCAAAAACTCCTCCAACACCTCTCTTTCTTCCGCAACCGCAAGTAACAAATTTTCCAGTTCCCAAGATCAGGTGCTCCTCACACTCCTTCAGCAAAGGAAAACTGAGGAGGCCTGGTTAGTGTACGCTCAATGCGCCCACCTCCCAAACCCCACCTGCCTTAGCCGCCTAGTTTCACAATTGTCCTACCTAAACACGACGGAAGGCTTGACAAGAGCGCAGTCCATTATACAGCGCCTCCGCCGCGAGCGCCAGCTCCACCGCCTCGATGCCAATTCTCTCGGCCTCCTCGCGGTGGCTGCCGCCAAAGGCGGCCACACTCTTTATGCCGCATCTATTGTTAAGTCTATGCTGAAGTCAGGTTATCTCCCCCATGTCAAGGCGTGGAGTGCTGTGATAAGTAGACTCGCTGCTTCAGGTGATGATGGACCAATTGAGGCGATTAAGCTGTTCAGTTCTGTGACGAAAAGGGTACGCAGATTTGCGGATTCTGAGGTAGTTAAGGACTCAAGGCCAGATACGGGTGCTTACAATGCTGTGCTCAATGCTTGTGCGAATCTTGGTGATACTAAGAAGTTTCTCCAACTGTTTGATGAAATGTCCGAGTTCATGTGTGAGCCAGATGCGTTGACGTATAATGTGATGATTAAATTATGTGCGAGAGTTGAGAGGAAGGATTTGCTCGTGTTTGTTTTGGAGAGGATAATTGAGAAGGGGATAGCGATGTGTATGACGACATTGCATTCACTGGTTGCGGCTTATGTTGGTTTTGGTGATTTGGAGACTGCTGAGGAACTGGTTCAGGCAATGAGAGAAGGGAGGAGAGACCTTTGCAAGATTTTGAGGGAGTCGTGCTCTGAGGATAGGTACTTAGATGATGAGGAACTGGGGAATGAAAGTGATGCATTTGAGAAATTACTACCCAATTCAATTGATCATAGTAGCGAGCCTCCGGAGTTGCCTCAGGCAGTTGCACCAGACTCAAGAATTTACACGACCTTGATGAAAGGTTATATGAAGGCTGGTCGTGTTGCTGACACGGTGAGGATGCTCGAGGCCATGAGGCACCAAAAAGACAGTACTAGCCATCCGGACCATGTGACTTACACCACAGTTATATCTGCCTTCGTGAAGGCTGGATCGATGGATAGGGCACGACAAGTGCTTACAGAGATGGCTAGAATTCGTGTTCCTGCCAACCTCATCACATATAATATTCTTCTAAAAGGGTATTGCCAGCAACTGCAGATTGATAAGGCAGAGGATCTCATCAGGGAGATGGTTAATAAGGCAGGAATTGAGCCCGATGTGGTTTCTTATAATACATTGATTGATGGATGTATACTGGTTGATGACAGTGCAGGAGCTCTTACATACTTCAATGAGATGCGGAAGAGAGGTATTGCTCCCACAAAAGTCAGTTACACCACTTTGATGAAAGCTTTTGCTTCATCTGGTCAGCCAAAATTAGCTAACAAGGTTTTTGATGAGATGCTCAAAGATCCTCGAGTGAAAGTTGATTTGGTTGCCTGGAATATGTTGGTTGAAGGATATTGCAAACTCGGGCTGGTTGATGAAGCAAAAAGTATAATTCAAGAGATGAAAGATAATAGAGTCTATCCAAATGTGGCCACCTATGGAAGTCTTGCAAATGGGATAGCATTGGCTAGAAAACCAGGGGAAGCCCTTCTACTCTGGAATGAAATAAAGGAGAGGTGTGGAATTAAAAATGAAGGTGAAGAATCTAGTTCTTTGTCCATTCTCCCACCTCTAAAACCCGATGAAGGACTTCTAGATGCTCTGGCAGATATTTGTGTCAGGGCAGCTTTCTTTAGGAAAGCTTTGGAGATTGTTGCTTGCATGGAGGAGCACGATATACCTCCGAATAAGACCAAGTATAAGAGAATCTATGTAGAGATGCATTCGAGGATGTTTACCAGTAAGCATGCCTCAAGGGCTAGACAGGACAGAAGAAGGGAAAGGAAAAGAGCAGCAGAGGCTTTCAAGTTTTGGTTGGGATTGCCCAACTCCTATTACGGGAGTGAGTGGCGGCTTGACCCTGCAGATGAAAATGAATAAGAACTTTAGTCTACTCAACAAATGCAACAGTATAATACTTATCTAGGGAAAGTAGTTGAAAAGTTTGAAGTGAACCCATTGTTGTATGCACCATTTATAGTTTTAATCCTCGTCTATAGAATGTTCTCATCAGGTAAAGATCACGTATAGTGCATTGGCACCATGTGCTGAGGCTTAATTGGAATGGTGTACTGAAATACCATACAACAAAATTATTTGTGTACTGTATAAAACATTTATTTATGGCAGATCACAGCGGAATGCATTTAGTGTACGACATCGCAAAAGTTTCAAAAAAATATAAAAATTTAACTGAAAGATAAGATATGTTGCATTCTTCAGTAATTTGATGATTAGACTCTAAATCCTAACATTTGTTTGAGGATACTGCAGTTGGAGAAAATACATACACGTGAAGTCGCTGTTTATTTTTAAGAAAACCAGTTTCATGATTATCAAATGTATCGCATGATAAATGTACAACCTAAATACTAAATATGAGGACCACCATCTTGACAAGACTCTTCAACATGATTTCTAGTTAATTCAAGTTGACTGAGAAAAAAATATTGGGATATTCTACATCCAGAACATATTGAGAGTATAACAGGTTAACCGCAACACGATTTTGAATTTCAGAGAAGCTGGTCACTATTGAGTTCCATTCTTACTTGTTAACAATTATATGACAAGCAAAATGGAACACCTTTTCATCAAAATTTAACAGGCATCATAATAAATCATGCAATATTAGATAATACCAGCACGGAAAATACAAAAACTGGAATCATTCTAAATTTGATTTATATGAACTCGTTTAACATCAGCTGCTTAGATAATGTTCACAAATCTATTACAACGTACAAACTGGATCCCGGATATAAAAAACAAGAAATATCATTTTACAGAAACACTATTTGAGGAATATACAAATCCAACTTGAAAGCCAAATTACAAAATAGAGGGTTAGTATGGCTAAATAATTTAAACTTTCCAGATGTCTCTGTCATGAAAGAGTGGGGTGCCATCAAATCTGTGCATAAGTTAGTACATTTTCTAGCAAATCATTCCCCCAATAGAAGGCATCCGAAGAAGCAAATTCAAGCACACATGATACAGAAACCAGCTGTGCATCAAAAACCTCTTGTTTACCTCAATAAAAAATCAAAGAGAGCATAACAGGGCACTTCATAGGCTATTCTCTAATGTCAGATCAAAACATAGTTATCCAGACATCTTGCAACAACCCATGTCCATGGCACTTAAGAGGTTCTTTAATATAACAGCTCCAAACATCTTACCACATGCCATGTCCAGGGCACTTCTAGCAGGTTCTTTTCTATATTAGCTTTGCTAATTAACATCTCATGAGATGGCTCTTGAATAGAAGTAACTGATGATGCTCAGCACTATCCGAAATACAAATTATAAGGTATGCCCAGTAGTTAACCATCAAGCAATGGCTGAAGATGAATAAACAATCATCACTTGCAAAAGCATTTGTACTAATCTAAATAATGTGTGGGGATATAAGAAAGCCAAACATTGACTTCAGAATTTAGCCTGTTATGTAGAGCTGCAAAAATCATCTTGACCTTGACGACTGACTGCGAGAATAAGATGATGACAACACCTGCAGTACAATAATTTGGAGACTCTTAGTGAGAGGGTATATTCAACGTCAAAAAACTAAACCAGACACTATTTACTTGCATCAGCATTTCACTGACGTTCTAGAAACAGCTTGTAAGCCCAAAAATGCAAGCACCAGCATCAAATGCAACCTTGATGCACCAGTCAAACTAAGAATGGAAAATGGAAGCTGACAGATAACAACAATTTTATTCTTGTAGAACATTCCAACAAATTTCAAGATATCTTTATACAAAATATCTAGCAATAGAAATGAATGCTAAAACAAGTAGCTAAAGTTACCACAGCACAGTACCTGATATGTCTTTGGGCCCTTCTTTAAAAGATACCCGACACTGTTTAAATTATCCACAAAGGTGTCAATATCTGGAACCCTTAAACTGATCCTATCTGCCAAACTGTATATTTCCTGAGCAAATGATCAATGAATCAGATTTTTTCTCCACGCATTTTCTCCATTAAATCCAGACTAATAGAAGAAATCTTAATGGATCAAGGTTACATACAGATATAGAGAAGCAATCTTTTTGCTGCAATTCAGATTGCTTATTCAAGGCACTTAAAAATCGTTTGGCTTCTTTCTGTTGACTCATTCCACCACTCCGTCCAAAATCAACAAGGCCATTCTCATCAACATATTTGTCATACAAGGACTCTTTCATTATTTCAACGACATCCTGTACAAGGTATGCATCAGAAACAATACTGATAATATAAATGGCATAAACACATGAAGAATCCGGGAACTAAATAGTAAAAATACGTGAACGTAGAATAATTATTTAGAAGATCACAGTCCTACATTAAGTGTATCAAAATCATCTATTTCAGCCGATCCATAAAACCTAAAAGTGCTAACTATACACCAAAAGTAAGCAAGTTGAATCTTCAGAGTATTTTCATGCTCAAACTGCAGCTAAATACTGTCCACTTCTCGCGAAATCTTGTGACTGAATCTCATTGCAAGCTTACAATTTTTTGTTGTCTTTAGAATGTCAAGATATGATACAAACTCTAATATTTATATTCTAAAAAATTTAAGTTTTGATTCAATTTCAGTCTATTTTGTTCCGAGACTTTATTCATAATTTATACTCTATGCATGATTTATTTAGCAACTTAAGCAAAAGGAGACATACATTGTGAGGAAAAAAAATAGATAGCTGATAAAAAAATTCAGGAGTTCCAGATACATGATTAAGCTCTTCCAGATCAGGAATCTGATAGCTGAATGTTAAACGTGAAATCAAATCCTCAGGAACGGTTAAAATAATAATCTGAACCTTGGAACAGACCTCTGTACAGGTATTGAGAATGCTTAGAAATGATAGGCAAAAGTACTCAGCAATAAGCTCTTTATAACTTTCATAGAGTAAAAACAATTTCTTAATAGAACATCTAGCGGTCCATATAATATTTCATCCCAAGAATTCTATCCTTACGAACCATACATCTTCAACTGTTTTCACTCACCAAAGGGTTGTCTAACCCAATTGCAACAACAGAATTTCATATGTAACCCCTCACCAGCCCATATGTGTGCATGGTTCACTTCAAAAGAAATGAGCAATTTCATGTCACAAACAGTAACCAAATGGCAATGCGCCATGTCAAGACACTGGTTCAGGAAACGAATTATAGGCAAGGAAATGGTTATTGACCATGCTAATTTTGTGATATATAGCTGGTAAGTCACATAAGAAAAGTTATTCTAGAGCTAGTTACTCCTTACAAAAAAACTTACCAAAGCGTCTTGTGTGCTTATTTCTTCCCTTAAGTCCACTCTAGCTCGCGCTTCTGCCAGCCTTACCAAGCTTTCTAACTGCCTTGCTGTTATTGGAGTACCATCCGCAGAATTGTTCATGGTCTCTTAGACGTAAGTAAAACTTCTGCAAGATTTCTGCAGCTGGTTTTGTCATCCTTCATGAAAGAAATAATTGTCAATTATTAATTTAGATAAGCATTCAACAAAATTTTGACAATATAGAGAACATAAGATCACCTTGGAAATACATAAGTTCTTGCGTAAGCAATGTATTTACGCAGAAGAGGACCAGGCAGTGGAACAAAATCGCTGTCTTTCTCAGGGTCAAGTCTCAACCTCGCAACTAGGGAACCGCTTTTTACATTCATATCTACACCTCTAATATCCCATGATTCTGCAAGTGGCAAACTTAGTGCATGTTTGGGAGCACTTTTGAAATGAAAGTCCATCTATAAAATGGACTTTTTTATAAAGTGTTTATAAGTATTGTTAAGTGTTTGGTAGAAATGTAATTTAACGCCTATTTAGTAGAAATGCAAGAAAAGAAATTCAAAAGCCACAATTTTGCACTTCTCCAAAATGGACTTTTGGAGAAGTGACTTATTTTAAAAGTCCATTCAAAAATAATTATCAAACATATAACTTTTTTACAAATGGACTTTCATATCTAAAAGTCCATTTGAAATGGGTTTCCAAACACCCTCTTAATATTGTGTCAAAACAATCCTAATGGTAAATAAATTAACAGAGGTCGAAACATCACCTCTGCGTAACCTCTTTCCGGAGGGTGACCGTTGTCCATTGCCAGCATGAAGCTGCAAAAGAAATGTTCCAATTTTGACATTTTTATTTGGAATAGCATTAACCTAAGATCTATGTGTCTATGTTAACACCCAAAGATAGCATTTTCTTGATAATGTCAAGAAGCTTCCTTTTTGCTGCAGAAGAGAAGTATGCAGACCAGAAGAAAACGGACAAAGGAGAGAAAGAATGAACCAGAACAACTAGAACATTACAACAAAGGAGCCTGACAAATATAATCTTGTTGATTTACTGTGCCCCCTGTGGGTAAAATGAGCACAACAGAAGCATGGCAAATAAGGGAGTCTTCACATCCCAACTTCTAGACAACTAAGTTTTATGGGAGCCAGTTCAGTCACACATTGTCTTGATAAATGGACAGGTCATATATTGTTCCACATGGACGTGAGACCAAGTACAGTTAAATGAAAGCACAGTGACTCCAAGCATGATAAGAGTCGCTCTTAAGATATTTCAATTACTCTACTATTAGGCATGTTAGCCTGAATTCTGAAATAGTAATAAGCATGATCCGTATTCACGAGATTACTGGTACAGTTTTCCAATAATCACTTGTCCTTTCCTTTTAATAACACAATGATAGTCACAAACCAATTTTTGTGTTTCTAGAGCATTTAAACTGTTTATATCTTCTAGACCCAGGGGCAATCTTTCCTACTATCATGTAACACAAAGAAATACTGGTGCATAGTTAAGCACTTTGATTTAGGAAAATAGTTAAGCACGCATCTGATGAGATAAGTGGTCAGCAAGCACTATACCCAGAAGGTACCAACATAATATTTACTAGTCATGCATCAGTTTGTGGGGGCAGGCAGGATGACTTACTGACATTATGTGCTCTGAAAGTCTCTTGTCCAGCAACTCATCAGGTTTATCAAGCAATATGAAAACCAAATCAAATCGTGAGAGAAGAGCAGCACTCATTTTCAGATTCTCATTCACAGTTTTGGCACGGCTGCAATTGGAATTTGAAATTTAGATACAAGAGGTACGGTAACATAAATCAATGAACAAGTATTCCATATTTAACCCTTACAAACCATCTGATTTAGGGCATGGACACAGAAAGTCCGTCTTTAAGCCTTTATTCCTCTTTCCATTGGGAAATAATGGATAGTTGCATATAATTATTCCAGTGAAAGAAATAAAAGAATAACAGAAGAGGAGCATTTTGAAGAATCTTGGCAGGTTAAGGATGCCATGGTTCCATAAGACTTGGGTACTACTTGACTAGGATTTAGCAAGTTTCATTGCTAAAGCATACCAGATGCAGACATGGAGAAGTGTGGCAGTTCCAATCCTGAAAAAAATATGCAGTAAATCAAAATTAAGGTGAAATTTAGGTGCAATACTTATAATGACCCCCAACAGGGTTTGCTGCAGCTAAAACAGATGTTCTTGCTGATAAACTTGCTACAAGTCCTGCCTTTGCAACAGAGACGCACTGCTGTTCCATCGCTTCTAATAGGGCCTGGAGAGAATTAAATAATCAGCATTTTTTTCATTTGGAGACCAAACAATCATGTTCTCAGAAGAAGTCAGTACTCAGGACTTGACAAACCTGGTGTTCTGCTGACATTTTGTCAAACTCATCAATACAGCATAATCCACGGTCTGCAAGTACCATGGCACCTGTAAAAAGAACATGACAGTTAACTTTAGCAATGAGTGTTTACTTAGTATGCACATATAGCAAATATGACAGAAATATATGGAATTTCCATAAGGCTAAGCAAGGCGTGGAAATAATCTTAGGATCAGAATAGGGATTTTTATATTGGTGACTGCAATGCAGTTAGTGTTTGATAAATACATGCGGAAAGAATTTGATCATTCAGACTCATTGGTTGGCCAGTTTAAAGGCCTTTCAATGTAAAGAAAGTGATATCCCTGCCAAAACTTGAGTTATCACTGGTGTAAATATTCATTGGCTAACCTTGCCTTTAACATGAATTCAACAAAAAGATTTTGACCAAACCAATGATAATTGTGGAGATTACTCTCTGTGTTATTAGGCTTCATGAAACAATGCCCAAACTAGCAAATTCTACATTCTCTAGAAGAGAGGCAAGATAGAGCAACAATATCTTATCCAATCAAAACTCAAGGCTTGAAGATTTTCCATCAACATGTATGCAATTAATTTTTAATAAATACAAAGGAAAGTGCCATTCTTCTATAAACTGTGGCATGTTTCTCATGTTCTATATGATGGCACATCCACAGGGATCAGGAGTGTTTCAACTCAAAACCCTGTATACTAGCACTTTTGAATGTTTAGAATTTCAAATTTAACCTCCTTGGTGTTTTAAGACGAGAGAGAGAGAGAGAGATGAGAGGAGGAAGGGGTCTTTAAACAAACTTGTTAATATTCAGTAATCAAGATCCATAATTATTGCCAAATAAAAAACTTGAACGTGGATGAGCCGTTTATTCTGGAGGAGATATTGCAGTATTTGAACAAACCAGTCAATTTGGAAATGGAAGAGGAAGAAAGTGTACCAGCCTCAAATGCATAGTCACTTGTCATAGGATCTTTCACCACTGCAACAGTAAGGCCAGCATTAGTGTGGCGTTACCACACACATATATGCCACGTGGAGAAACAGAAGCTGCAGCTTGAAGTAGTTGACTTTTACCCAGTCCAGGATCACCTAATTGCATAAAAACTTGCACATCAAATGTTGGCATGTGAAGACTCCCATAAGTTCTAAGTAGTATTTAGTATGGTCACTGCAGAAAACTAAAAGGGCTGGTAAACTAGGTTCTAAGCTAAGGCAGAAGAAGAAAATCTCCATACCAACCACAATTATATGGATATCTCCTCTGACAGGTACCTTGTTCTGATCCATTGAATGCTTCCGAACACCACCAAGCAATGCTAATGTAATTCCGGCTGTTTACCATCAAAGAGAAAAAGAAGGTAAAGTAGCACAGACATCATTTTCTAACATTCAAATCAATGAATGAAATCCTTAAAACCAACTAAATATACCAATCAAATGCATAAGCAACAATAGAACTGTTGAAGCATGATTTTAATGATATGCATGTTCATGTACATGAGCGAGGAGGGCATTTGAGGACCTCAATTTCTAAATAAGGGTTAAAAAGAATTCTTGAGTTCACTTGGCTAATAAGGTGGGAACCTCAATTACATATTCTAAAAGTTGAAATTCATTTTCTTAATTTAAAGCAGTTATAAATAACATATAAAAAAATACAGTGCCTGTCAAAGGAGCCAAGTTGGACATTATCAGAAATAAGGTTTCTATCGAGGACAATGGAGCTAGATGGAGCTGGGAAATAATGATTGGCATTTGAAATGATATTGCAAAACAGTGGTATTGAATCTGATTCTCCATGCTTAAATATTAACATAAAGAAAATCAAATAACAATCATTTTCATATACCTTTTACAAGCTCATGCCATAGATGGATGGACAAATTGATTGAAGAACTTGTCGAAATATATCAGAACCATGCTCCTCAGAGAACTTTACAATGAATTCTAGATCTCTTGGAGAAAATGAGTATAAATCTAAATGCTCTGTGGCCCTAGCATTGGTGTCAGTATGTTGCATATCCTCAGGAACGGACTGAGACTTTGAATTTGTTATCGAAACAACTTCTAGGTACAAATAGTACAGCGCTTGATTCTTGCCTTTTGATTTTCCTAGAATTTTTATCAAAAAAAAAAAAAAAGGAAACCAGGAAACATGTGTGAAGCTGGAAATATTGCGTCAACTGTCAGCCATTGCAACAGAAGATGATGACTGAAATATACAGTTATCCAGACATCAACAAGCTTAGCACATAAGGAAAACTTACACCAACTAGTGCAAAATTCTTAGTTTCTTCTTTCGCTTGTTTTACTTAACTTGATCCAACATATATTCCCCATATATAATTATGCATCATTTCACAAAATAAATATTGGGTTTTTGAACATAACAATGCCTCAATAGGAGAAGCAGCAACATCAACTGTGACAGCAACAAGAAGACGTCATTTAAAAATCAAAACAATTTTCTAGGCTGCTTGACTAGTTGAAATACAATCTAGTTTCCTGAGCATAACTGCACACATCTGAATATAAGTGACCTATATAAAGCTCAAAACAGCGACTTCAGATTGCCAAATGATATAACTAAGGAGTGCCCAGATAGGACAGAAGCAAGCCCATAATTAGGTAAGTAACAAAATCTACAAGATCTACTGACATGAAGACATCAGCCTTAACATTCCTCTAGATTTGCAGTTTTAACTGAGTAAGACAGACCATTAATATGATAACATATGATGCTGACTTAAACGGAAGCATGGAGTGTCTTTTTTTTTTTTCCTAAAAAATTTGGTAGACACAACAAATATACAAGATCATGGGCGCAACAGAAAATTGACAAACATGAAAGTATACTTTACAACAAGAATTTCTCTCAGTGATATCATTTTGGGAAAGAAAATTGCAAGAGGTTAATTTCTGTTCACCATGGTGATAAAATTATTTAGCCTCTAATTCAGTTATGCCATCAGACTTCCATATTCATTCACATTAAAGTCAATCAAGCAATTAGCAATATAATGCCGTGTACATGGACGCTAGCTCCATTCTCATGGTAAGAGAAACAGAAGTGCATAAATGATGAAACGGAAAAATTTAAATTAGAGGATAAATATTCATCAAAGTACTCAAAAGCAATGAGTAAGATTGTGGCAGCATATTGCAGTTCTTTCAGAACACTTTCTATACCTCCTCCAATATCCATATAATTGTTAATCACTCTTATGATGCCAGTTACAGTCACAACATCTCCAGGAATGCATGCATCCACAAGATCTTCAGTCAGTTCACATTCAACTGTCCGAGGAACCCGCCCTTCTTCATGATGTTCAGATTTCAGCAGCTCCTGAATCCTGAAGGTTATATAGATCACCAAAAAAAAAAAATCAGACAGACAGGATGGGTTAGCTAAAACCTTCAGTGAGAGCATTCTTAAGTATGGGTCCGCAGATGTTTTCATAACTATACCTTATTTTCTGAAAATCTATTGGTCGAGCAGTAGATCTGATCGGGTTGAAATTTCGGCTTTTACATGCTTGCATTTCACATTTCGTTGGTGGAGAAAATTTTCCATCAGGAAAGTCACAGGTAATGGTGGTCCCACATTTAGCACATGAAAAACTCATTTGTATCACCAGAGGCCGGACTGTGCTAACTTTAATTACAGTTCCCCTTACGGAAACAAGCCTGTCTATGACGCCATCCAATTATGCAATTACACTTCATTATTTGCAGCATTAAATTAGGTGTTTCTACAAATAACCTCATCTATAAATGCTAAACCAAGAAAATTGCAAAAGTACCAATATAAGCAGCCTTAAGGTTCTTCAAAGCAATCATGGACTCTTGGTAATTGTGCAGACGGATATTAATCTTTGCACAATCCTCCATCGATCCTCTTTCATAAAAAATACCTACTCCGGTTTCCAGTGCACGTAAAAAATCATTTCACAATCACAAAAAACGTCCACCTCTTAAAAGTACCCAAAATTTATGTACCTTGTGCACTGCAGCACTCATACACAGTAGAGCATCTTTAGGTTTTTCCTCTAATGCTACATAAAATTCCTCGATCTGACATACTTTCTGGAACTGCCGGAAGTCTAGCGGTAAGAAGAATAAGCCATCATCCTCTCTTACCTATCCATGATATTAAAAGGTTCCTCTAAATAAGTTATCTTATACTATACCATCCTTATTTTTTCAAAACTTGCATCTGGATATCAATCAGTGTTGGATAAGTAAATTCAATAAAACACTTGTCATGCAGTAAAACGTTGATGGTACATTATGGACCATTTGGATTTAGTGTTTACCTATGGAAAGTGAAAAGGAAAAGCAGTCCATTGAAAACTGAATTCCGTTGCATTTTCTATTTGAACAAAATCAGTATCCGTTTACAGTTTTAAAATATGTGATTGAATATTTTGAGGGGAAAAAACAAATGCATTAATATCTCTTATAATTGTAACCTACAAGCATTTCCTTCATTTTTTTTTTTTTAAATCGAAGGAATAGATAATTTTTCCTTGAGGTTTTCTTCGTTAAATACGTGGCCCAAAAGCAAAATAACAAAAATATCACATACACAGAAGAGACGCACCTGATCGACAAGTTGTTGTGCTTGAGGAGATGAGAAGAAGTGAAAGAGGTCGGAAGCGAGATGGAATCTGAGCTCTGAATCGTCGGCACTGATTTGGGGAAAATAGATGGCCAGAATGCGCCACAAATCACTTGTCGCCGTCGAATGGAATTTCGTTTTACTACTCTTGATCTCCGCTGGGTGTCCGTACATCTCGATTGATGGCGGCACGGGCGGTGGCGATGGCTCTGAGGGCTCCGGTGATTGAAATTCGTGTCCTTGGTTTTTTGGCGGGATAAAATATTTGGAGACACTATTGGCTCCAGCATCCTCTTTGGCGTATTTAAGAAACTTCAATGGAGGATAAAGAAATTTGTTTCCTCTAAAATATTTTCTCAGCACCCCCCCAAACTATTATGATTAGTGTTTATATCCTAAAGTCGATAAAATAACTCTTTGCCCCTGAATTTTCTTTAATTGTAGCACTTTCCCCCTACTCATTTGATTAGTTATTTTTATCTCTTAATTTTTTTCTTTTTATCATGTTACTTTAATCTTTAAATTGATTCCATGAGATTTTATTCATTGAAATTGTTTTACAACACTTTATTTCCCAGACGGTAAAATATCACAAACTCTTTATCTAAAAATTTGATTGGAGTTAAAATGGTAAAACATAAAATCATCTTAATATGTTAGGTGAAATACGATTCATCCAACAATATGAAAATTAAGGGCGATTGAACTAGTATTTAGATTCATCCAATAATATGGAAAATTAAAGGCAATTGAACTAGTAATTAGATGGTTGTAGTGAATCAACATATGCTTTTATGAAGTACTTGCTCTCGTTAATAGGAGATTGTATGAATCCAATAAATAATTAAGTATTATAAACGTTTATAAGGTTACACATTGCAGATTCTTGTGGACGTATCAAAATAAA
This sequence comes from Paulownia fortunei, assembly GCA_019321725.1. Taxonomy (NCBI): domain Eukaryota; kingdom Viridiplantae; phylum Streptophyta; class Magnoliopsida; order Lamiales; family Paulowniaceae; genus Paulownia; species Paulownia fortunei. The sequence goes on along the minus strand of JAGSPU010001569.1, from coordinate 480,246 downwards.
ATGTAAACTATAAACTAAGGTTGTCAAAATGTAAAATATTTCGTTTGCACCTAAAATTTTTTAGTCAAAGATGAACATAAAAGTATGTTTTATTTGTAACAAATACGAAAGATAGTTTATGAAAATCTGAAAAATAAATTAAAGATTTGCTTACTTTTAAAGAATTTTAACTATCTTATTTTGTAGCTTATAAGCTTATGTCCTAAATTTTTTACCTAATACATAAAATGTTTTAAAAATCTTATAAGCTCGCCCAACACACTCTAAACATTGTTTCACAAGCTGCCCAATACATATGTTTTTCAATCAAATATTCCTCAAGGGGGTTTTCAATTAATTAAGATAGATATTCAACGTAAGTTAGTTGACTCCGACATCTTAAGGGTCGTCCAAACATGTCAAAGTGAGAGAATCACAACAACTTCTCTGCTCCTGTAATAACTGAGGTGCATAGAATGCATAAAGTTGATCACACGAAACTCTTTACAAGCAGATATGACGAAAAAACAAAAGCAATAACAAGTTTGAAGATTTTAAGGCAGCTTTCTTGTTCAGTTGTTCAACTGGCGTTCACATCCCTCAAACTCAAAATCCTGTAGGCTTCGAAAGCCAACACTTTATAGAGCATCAAAATTCTTATCTTGTAACTTCAATCCTTCAAGACAGCACATGAATTACCAGTCTAAGCAGTCCCTTCAGACCCTTCAAAGTGTTGGCATGTTCTTTCTATCAGTAGCATTTTGGCCATCTTTCATGGGTGGTAGCCTGGACAATGCCCAAACCGGTGACTTGTCTAACCATAATACTTCACCCGTCTCTTTGTGCCTAAAGTCGGGTGCTTTCGGGTTTGTCTTCTTCGCTCTGTTGTCCCACCATTTATCAGGATTTTCCACCAGATTCTTCCAAGAATCATCAAACTTACGTTCTTTTTTCTTTCACTAGGCCCGTCACCTCCCTGCACTTGCTTTGGTTTAACTTCCTTAACATCAAACTCCAATTTTTCGAGTCCAAGCAAAATCCATTTCGGAGCACTGTTGACCCAGAGTGACTCCCCAGTTCCCTTCTGCTTAAAATCCGGGAATTTTTCTTTAACCAATCCATTAGTCTTGTGATTGCGATAATCCCACCACTGCAGTGGATTTTTCACAAGATCCCTCCACAATTCCAAGATTTGATCCCCATCTTTTTTCTTACTAGCACTCTCTCCACTCTTCTCATTACCTTTTTCTGGTATTGACTCATCATTTCCACGCTCCAAAGTTGCTGCTGGTGCACTGACTCAGCATCAGTGTTAAACAACGGCTTCACAGAACTCTCAACAGAACAGCTCGACACCCTCTTGGCCTCTGCATTTTCGGATGCTACTCTCGACTGCTGATTGAAATATACCTCATTATCCGCCCTTTCTAGCACCTCCTCAATCTTTTTGGCCCCATGCTTACTAGGCTTGTCAATTTCCACACTAGAAAACGAGACCCCATTTTCTTATCCAAAGCATTCTTCTCAAATCCCTCCACAAAGTTAAGATTTTCCGCTACAACATGAAACTTCCCAAGACCCTCACTCAACACCAATCTTATAGGATCCACACTCAACTGCCCCGACACGAAAACACAATCATTCTCCTTCACATGACAAGCCAACACATGAGCCAAGTCTCCATCAAACACAACAGGAAATCGACAAAGAATTTGTCTCACCCCCATTTCCGAGAGAAATCACAGTCGTAGCAAAGTGTTTCCCATCAGAAGCAGCTTCAAAACGAACAGGAATCTCGACAAATCCGATTAAATTCACAAAGTTTGCGACTTTGGCTTGATATGGTATCTCTCTTGGCTTAGGCCAAACAGTACTTAGCGCCTCTGTTTGTTTCTTGATTCTCTGGGAAAAACTTGATGATGATTCAGAAGATTTCTGGGTTCTGGGCTTGGTTAATTGTTGGGCTTTCTGGCTACTATAAGTAGTTTTGCTGGAATAGAAATTGCATTGTTGAAGAGCAGTAATGGGGCGGAGGTTAAAAAGGCGTTTTCCTGGTGAAGGAGAAGAGAAAATCAGATGGGCTGATAGTTTTGCTCTGGCTAGTAAATTCATGGCAAATTGAAGGAATGCTTCAGAATAATTGAGAGGTTGAATATAGCATTAGGGTTTCTTGACGGTTTTAGGCTTTTGGGGGAGGAGAGTGGGAAAAGAATTTGTGATAGACTGATTGTCGGTTTGGGGAGATTGGGGGTTTTGGGTGGAGCAAAATGAGTTTTTGATTTCCCTTTTTCTTTTCCATAAAACTAAAGTCGTTCCGTGAAATTGCTGTGTCAGTAACACTTTTAGTTATCTTGTTTAAATATGGAAAGCCTGATCATAAATTCGTTCTCTTATGAAAAGATGTAATGGTCTTGTGCCTTAAAAAGCGTTAAACTTCCAAGAAAACCCCTTGTTTTTAAAGAATTAGCACAGGTACCTTTTAGGTCACACATTGCAGATATTCTTGTGGAACTAGGTTATCTATTTGCATTCAGAGAAACTTTCCTATCATCTCTATTGTTTTAAATGTACATAGCGAAGTCAAACTACAATTTACACCAAAAAATTAGGTTGTTACAATGTAAAATATTTTGACTTGTGCATTCTTTAGCACTTAAAATTTTCGTAGTCCAAGATAAATGTAAAACTTATATTGTTATTAGTTGATTATAAAAAAAAAAAAAAGAAGAAGAAGAAAAGTTGGTTATTGTTATACTCAAATGACATACAAAGTGTTTTCCTAGTGTAACTTGGTTGGACGATTACATGCTTTACTTGATTTTGCAATTCACAAACGATAAACAAAATCTCATAAGATACATATATGTGCAGTTTATCGACGTGACATCAAAGATATAGTTACTCAGGAGGGGTTGAGGTACGGCAAAAGATACCATTTGTCAAAGACTGTTGAGGTCTTCACATGATTTTGCAATACACAACACCTATAAACATTTCTTTGCAATATTGGTTTTGATGGCAGACATATATGGCTAGTCAACAGGGTTGATGGACCCTTCTAAATACGCGCAAACTGGTTCCCAACTCAACCCTCACCCAACCTCCCAAATATAAAGCAATCGATTAACTATCAATTAACTCTTCTTCAGATCCAAAGTCAAACAAATGACCTGAATTGCCAAAATTCAACAAAGACCTGAATTAGTCAAGAGGATTTATATACATTTGAACATCATCACTTATTAGATAAAACAAAGACCTTCCATTTGTTAACGGCACCTACATTTGTCCAAGCACATAATCTACATGATTTATCCTGCTGGAAGGATAATTAACTATGAATCAAGAATTGCATGCCCTGAAAGCTTCCATTGCTCAAGCCCCAAATTCAAATTTACTATACAACCTTAAAACCACCTCAACTGAGACTTCTATTTTGTGCATGAGATTGATTGCATGTAACACAGTGAGATTTCAATGGCAAATGATAATATAAAGTCCACAGCAGTACAAATTCTAGTACAGTAAGCTAATGAAAGAAAATAAATTGTCCACAAAATAAACTCAAAACATTTTAATGATTCATTCAAACTCAGAAGCACCGGCAGCCAGGGGAGAAATAAAAGAGATAAGAACTAAGATCTAGGCTTTTCCTTTTTCTCCTTGAAGAGGCCAGGAGTGAAACACCGGATACCTTCACCACCTTAAATCTAACACCAGGAATATCTCCTACTGCATGTCCCTTACGTCCAAATCCAGCAATCAACACTTCATCCTGTAACAGTACAATTCCAAGTTTATTCATTAACGAGAAAGACATTAGAAGATATCACGGCAGTTGAAATGATAAAGGGAGCTCACATTTTCTTCAATGTAGTTCAAACAACCATCATTAGGCACAAAAGCAGCAATCTTCTTGCCATTCTTGATCAGTTGCACCCTAGCACATTTACGGATGGCAGAGTTTGGCTGCTTAGCTTCAATGCCTCTGCATATGTATGAAGTTAGTTAAACAAAAACACATATGGACTACTTAACAGAGACTGGAAGACATCATGGAAAACATAGAATCTCACATTTTCTCAAGCACAATGCCTTTTGCGTGTGATGACCCAGCAAATGGTTTTTTCCATTCATTCCCAAGGTGAGATTTCTTGTATGCCTTGTCGGCCCACCTTTGCCTCCTACGGTGGGACTTCAGCTTGCGACCAGCTCCCATACCACGTGTCTTCCTGTAAAATGGTAAATAAGACCATGAACCACTTAGCAAGACTGATATGAAGCAAAAGACCAGTATGTGTTGAGATGCTGAAAAATTTTATCACTGAAAAATCCCATTAAGCATTAATTGAAAAGGGCAACAAAAATAATATTTAGAAACTGATTAGTGGCTAAACTTAAATCTCATGCACTATCACCTTGGTGCAATATTTTACTGAAGTAAAAGATACCATTTTTTAGCGTTAGTAATCAGGACCGCAAAACAAAACACTCAGCCAGTTTAAAGAACTCATGCAATTAGAAACGAATCAACAATCAACAATCAACAATTGAGACGCTAATCCCAATAAGTAGTCAGTGTTTCAGATAAGACATTTCAATTCAAGTATACAAAGCAAAATATAAGGAAAATTAGGCTTCAGAATGTTAAAATACATCTTTGTCAAACTTTCCTAGCTTTACAAACACAAGAAACAGAAACTAAGACCATTCCAAAATACCCAATCCACATTTTTTTTTTACACTCAAAACAAACCAGTAACCAAATCAGCCATTCAGAATCATAACCAAAAACATAGATAGCTCAAAAAACCATAGAAAACTAAACCCACGAAAAACCGCACAAAAAGCATAATTCATAAACACCCACAAATACAAATTAAACGATAATGAATGTACATACCCCATGATTGCAGAGTAGAGACAACGAAGGGAAAGACTTAGGGTTTAGAGGTAGGAGTGGAGGAGGAACAGCCGCCGATTCTAAGCGTAGAACCCTAATCGAAGAAATGCATTAGAAAGGTTTGTTGGTATTTAAAGGGATGTTCCAAATTTGGGCCTGTTTGAAATATACCCAACCCTGTGGCCCATCACGTTAGTGTATATGTTTTGTCAAAGTGCGGCCTGGATACTTAAGCCCAAATACTTGGTTTAGATTAGACCCAATAATTTAGAATCTGTAACCGGTCGTAAGATTCAACAAATCTAATAAGATCAGAGGCTACGCTTCTATTCTTCCTAAATTGGGCTCAATTTCAGTGATAACATAAAAAATAGTTAGATCTGGATTTTTAAAATTTAGTATATATTTGAATTCAAAATTCAAAAAATTCCAAAAATGTTTTGAGAGTTTTTTAGATATTTTAAAAATGTTTATTTCTTCTTCCAATTTTGTTTAACTTCTTTTTAAATAAGATAAACAAAATGCCCTTATGCATATGTGTTCTTTGAGATGCTCATTGTATAAGGGTATATAATACAAAATCAAATTAAAAGCATGACAACAGTGGAGAAAGAAGGGCTGTTGTTTGTACATAAGAGAGTTTTTCTATTGTCGATTTTTTAATATAATAAAATAAGCATTAGCATACTTCAAAAGACCGTTATTGTGCATAAGAGAATTTTTTTATTGTCGATCTTCTTGATATAATAAATAAGGATAGCGATCCAAATATCGCCAAGAAAGCCAATAAATTCTGAATAAATTGTAAAAAATGACTTATGAAGTTGAAGATAATTTAAATTAAGTGTACAATCCATATATAATCTTGTTTCAAATCAATCTTGCTCATCTAATTTGCCCAATATCTTGCCTGATCTTCTGGCTCTATTATGTAGGAGGCAAACTTAGTTTTCGTAAGGGGATTAAAAAAAAAGGGGGGACCTCAATTTATTTTTTGATGTTTAATAAATTCTCCTATTCTCGTCATGTAAACTACAACATTACTCTTATTGATAAATTTAAAACATCTTATAGAACTTGTATGATGTTTAATATAAACTTAGCCAATCGCGCTCAAGCTAAAGTATAACACAAATAATCCTCAATTTCGTTGCGAACTCATCTCCAATAATCCAAATTCATGATTCAAATGAAATGGCCAAGTAAAGTAGATAAGTTGAACTTGAAAGGACTATTGGTCTGTCTTTAATCCACCAAATAAAGGAGGAGCTTTTACAACTAATTATACACACAAAATGGTTACAAAAGAGAGAATTATTGGCATTTGCCACCAAAAAACTGGCCATATTGGCCGGATGATAAACAAGATAAGAGAATTCATAACAAGTCACTGAGAGTTGTCTGCAAGAATTCCAGCCCATTTTGCATTCAATATCCCTGGAAAGAAACAAATAATCAGCTCAGAGATTATGCAAAGTCGATGATAAGGAATAAAGGAAGAAGGAAATGGAACCTGAAAATTTTAGATTTACTTCTGCCCTTTCTTCAATAGCACACCTATTTTCTTCAGCATGTTGCCATTTTTTTTCTTGGGTGAGTCATCGTCCGTATCAGAATGTGGAGAACTCAACTTCCCACCAATTGTATGGTATTCCAAAGAGCCTGTCCTTTCCACATATTTCCCACTATTACCAGTAGAGAGCATAGCAGCAGCTGCCTCAGCAGCCTTTCTCCACTGGTCAGATTGCACCTTCAATCTCCTTAGTTCAGCTTCCATCTCGGAGTTAGAGGCCTGAGTTGCATCAAGCTGCTCAGTAACCCGTGCAGCTTTTCTACTACTTTTATCTGCTTCCTCTGTCAAAGAACCAAGCTTCATCAAGGCCTCCCGTTCTGCAGTTCTCGCTGCCTCAGCTAACGCAAGGGCCTCATCATTTGCTTTGCTTCTCTCTATTTCCTTCTTCATGATTTCAGATTTCAGCATCTCATTTTCTTCTGTGATGCTTTGCAGCTGTGCCTCTTTGTCCAATAAACTCGCCTTAAGATCGTCTAAAACTGATTCTGACTTCTTTAGCTCGACTTCAAGTTCAGTTTCTCTCTCTGCTGGCTGGTTTTCTTCCAACTTTAGATTCAGTCCCCTGTTCTCACATGAAATGCTTTGCAATGCATTTTCTTTTTCAATCAATGCTGTCCTCAATTCCTCAACTTCAGCACTAGATTCTTTTAGCTTTGCCTCCAATTCAGCCTCTCTCTGGCATGATTCTGATTTTGCATGTTCCACCAGTTCATAGGCATTTCTAATCTGCAAGGTGCTCTGAATATACTCATCTCGATACCTTCTTTCAGCATCCTCGAGTTCAGCTCTTAATTGACTCCCTTCATGTTTCAAATTGTTAAGCTCAATTTTCAGAAGTTCTGATTCATCACATTTCCCATTTTCACACGAGGTTTTAACTTCAATTGAAGGATATGCTGACATCTTGCTACAGTTACCTAGATCAGCCTGGAGTTTGCCAACAAGTTCCTCCAATGAATTCACTCTATTCTTTGACTGCTCCAACTCCAGTAGCAAAGAGTTATAGGATTCCATGGCATTAGCATGTTCCAACTGTAGTTTTTCCTCAGTAGTCTTCACAACTTCCAATTCCATTTGTGCTCTACTAACTTCTTCAAGTGCCTGAGCTTCATCTTCTCTGCTATCATTTAACTGGTCCTTCAATTTCTCAACCAACACAAGAGTTTCTGTAAGTTCGACTCTCAAGCACTGAATCTCAGCATGAGCTGACTCGGCATGCCTAGCTTGAGAAGCCTCTGACTGGGAAACCCTGTCCAACTGAATCTTGAGCTTCTGTATCTCATTCATTGCAGAAGCCAAAGCAGCAGAGTCCATTGAGTACTGCTTCTGTACAGCCTCCAGTTCAGACTGCCATGCTCTATCTCGATCCTGAGATATCTTACGTAACTCTTGGACTCGAGCTTCCTCAGATTCAGAAAGTTCCTCCAGTTGCTTCTGAGTCTCCTCAAGTTTTGCCGACATGGCTGCAAGCTGTTTCTTAGCTTCTTCGGCCTCCAGCTGAGCTCTCCTCTTCCATGACTCACTTGAGCTCAACTGGTCCTTTGCCTTCTTCAATTCCTCTTGGAGCTGGGCAATCTGAGGTTCCAATTCAGACGATTTGCTTGGTCTTTTCTTCTGATATGTTACAGGAAAGGAATGTGTTAAACATGGATAAGAACAGCATTATGCAACCCACGAAACTAGTAATAAAATGCATCAAGAAAACTGCAATTGAGCAGCCAACAAAAGCAAATGGATTATCAAGACAAGCTTATGATGATATGCCCAATAACACATCAGACCAATGTCACGCCAAGAGCCTCCACTAAGTTGGCAGGGAAAATAAACCAATAAATCCTGGTACGAATTTGAAAACCTGTATTTCAAACTAGATGTGGCTATATTATGCTGTAGGAAAAAACATATTATAGTTTCTTTTTATCCATAACTTTTTTTAAGAAAAGACAGTAATTAGTATGAGTAGAATTTTCAAATATGTCTTACTAAGGAACCTACTGAATTTAAGTAATGACAAAAACAGCATGATAACCTGCACTGAAATCCTTCATGATGAATTTCTGACTGTTCCATACAAGTTATGAAGATGGAATAGAATCTTATGGCCCAAAGCCTAAATTCATAATATAACTGCCAGCATACAATAAAGCAGACACACCGCTGTACCAGCATATTAACATCTTAACAGTTGGATTTACTGGATAGATAAACAAATATAGTGCATTGATGCTGAATTAGTTCATTTCAGTTTAGAATTTTGATACAGGAACTGTCTAAAGGATTTACATATATGTACCTCAGTTGCCAGAATTCGTGGTGACCTGCGATCAACAACTTTAGGACTTTTGTCCTTAGGTGTTTTGCTAACTGGATTTGGAGATGAAATAGAATCAGAATCTGATCCTGGAGTTTTGAGCTTCCGGGCGATTCGAGGTGTGGCAGGAGATGGTTTTTGTGGCACATCAAGAGAACCAGGTCTGCACTCAAACAAACACACACTCACAATTAGCCATGGAAAACATGCATAAAGATATACAAAATAAATACATCTAAGCAATTAAGCATAGACAACAGACCAATTTCTATGAAGGATGAGAATGAATGCTTTAACTTAAAAAAAAATTAAGAACTTTCATGAGAGAAATCAGTGGGTTAGATGGCAATGATGCATATACATTGTGGATTTGAAACATGATATCACGAGCTCGTTTTTTAAGCATTAGAAGATTAACCTTTATCCTCTTTTCTTAATTTTTTTCTTTCCCTATTTTTGGAAAAAGACACCATTACATAGAGTAAATCGACATGCACCACCACGTTGCACAACACCAAATGGCAAAACATATAGATCCTGTGCGATTGCGTCATATAATGAATGATTAGAATTCACCTCTTCAAGGAAGGATCACGCATGTTTCAGTCATGAAACATGTAAAAAGGAACTAACTATAAGATTTGTTTCACAAAGCAGTAACAGGAAAGGAAACAGGTAAGACTATTCAACCTCAATTTTCATGAATATATAGGATAGACTGACAAAGCAAAAACTAAGATCCGATGCATAGAAAAATATTTCGTACCATGAGTTACAATTACCTTGATATAGGGGTCTGCATATTTTATTCTCTCGGAAGTGACGAAGATGTAGCAAAGTAGATGTCCTCAAAGGCCCACCTGACCCACAACCCTGTAATACTTCAGAGGAGTTTCTCTGAGAAGGAAATTTTGTTATAAATACATAAACAACGGCCAAATAAAACTTTCATGGAGGAAATCCAACCTCTAATCCATATTCAATTGAAACACCAAACTAATGAAAGAAAGAAGCAAGGCTATCCCTTCAAAGGAAAACCACATAAACAACCTCCACTTCCACCAACCAAACCCACAACAGAAGAAAAAGATGAAAATAGAAAAAAAGAAAAGAGAGCAAAGGAAGTAGCAATCAGAGAAAATACAAATATCATTATGCAAGCCAGTATTTCACTTTCCCGTTCTTTTCCTTCCTTTTTACTCCAGGACTTACACTGTTTGGAAATAACATTATTGAGACAGCATCATAAAAGAAAATGATAATATAACCCACAATTCAGCAGAATCAGTAAGAGTTTCAAATTTCAAGAATAATCACTATTCAGCTCAGATATTGAAACGTGAAACATACTTAAACCTTTTTTTTAATGTACATTAATATTTCAAAACTGTCATTCATTTATTTTTATTCCCAGGTTGGTAACAATGATTAAGAAAAGGAATATACAGCAAAGCATGATGTCAGAAATCATTTTCTGAAATCTTATCCCAAATTTCCAATGCTAGAATTGCTTTGTTTGCTGAGTTCTTGCCCAAATTTCTTTTTCAAAATTCCATTAAAAAATCGGACACCCTCAGCCATAATCGAGCAATTTATATGGTAAACGAGAAATATTATACAGACAATTAATATAGAAAAGAATCTCACTGAACCATGATAGCACATGATAGAAGAGAGACAGACAGAATCATTGATTTTTAAAATACAAATTGATAAGGAGGCATGAGTCAAGTGCTGAGATTTCAAATAATCACCATCTTTTCAAGAAAAACGTTATCCATATTGACATGCAACAAATTATATGGAAAAAAACTATCTAGTCCCATGTTTTTTCTGAACTATTTAGATCTAAAGAAGTTGAAGTCATTTTATTTTCCACCCCAAACTCCACAAAAAAGAATACAAGCTATGGAGAAATATGCATTATACATATACGACCCGCATGGCATCCAAGACTCGATCTTCAAAACCTTAAGTTCCAACTCGCATTCTAAAATTAAAATAATAACAAAAAAAAATCTCCCTTCTCCAAAACTCAGATTTTGAAGGAAAAAAAAAGAGCGCACATGGAAAATTCTTGCTCTATGCAGCTAAAAACAGATAACCAAAAAAAACAAAAACAAAGCAGAACCCAGAGGGAAAAAATACAAATGTCCAAAAAACAACAGAGTAAAAACAATTTTCTGGCATTGTTGAATGGAAACGAGCCAGCAGACTTACGAAGTAGAAGTCTGAAAAATCTGAAAGTTTGAGTCTTTTTTCACAGGAGTTTCAAGAAAATTATAAAATGAAAGTAGGGAACCCTTTGTCTCTGTGAAGAGGAAAAATATCAGTAGAGAAATAATGTGAGAGGAGAAGAGCTCGAGAGAGCAAGTTGGATTCGTACAATGTGCAGACTGCAGAGTAGCTGCTGCAGTGCGGTTCCCAGGCCCCTCTCTCTCTCCCTTTGTTTTTTGGACTGAGGAAATTGAGAGAGGGAGACTGACTAATAACTATACTAATGGCGTGTTTGGGTACACAAGTTTTTGGATGGAAAGGAAGGCACCAAGTAGAAAACGAAAAAATAAATAAATAATAGGATTGTTCTCAATTATCACTAGATTAATAGTAGTTGTCACATAGTAAAATATATATATATATTCAACTCAATCATCACAGGCTCAATGCTTCCTAAGCATCAGTGTAAAGTATAAATTATTTAATATTGTACCATGTACCAAAAATAATATAAAATTAATGATACATAAAATAAACAATACAAACATTTTTGACATTTAGAAATGATGAATTTTAATCCACCAACTAAAATGGAATCATAATAGCCCATCTCCACTAACAAGTTTCGATAATAGAAAAGATAATTGATATGACTCCAACTTACATTACACTTACCAAAAAGAAAAAAAAAAAGTTTACTTTTCACGTATATTTGGAAAAAGCAAGAAAAGAACAAAGTGAAAAGTGGATTTTATTTTAAATAACATAAATAAATCCTTCATCAAATATATAAAAGAAAAATGTTCAATTACTAAAATTGCACTGCATTTAATTTTATTATCCTTTCTAATCTGAAATTAAAGTAATTGCATCACATATTACACAAAATTGCTCATTTTATTATCAGATGAGCGATGACAAGTCTAATAATCATAAAAATATTTGATATTCCTAATTTTTATTTTCCCTCTGTCCCAAACACAACCTTTGGATTTCAGCTCACGCGCCTTTAAGTGGAATTTGAATTTATTTCTTTTTCCCAGTAAATTTGAAGAAACAGACAGAATATAGCAGATGTGGTGGGGTTGGTTGGTCAATGCCAAATCAGTTCACTGCTGGAGATGAAATTTCCCAGACAAATCAATCCCAAAGCATTTATGATGAACCACCAATAATTTTAAAAATAATTTAAAAAAAAACAGAAAATTAAAAAGGAAAAAAAAAGTGTTTTTAAGTGGGCAAAAAATGAAAATTAAATTTGTTACTTTTAATAATATTTTATTTTATAATATTATTATACGTTGGAGAAAGCAAGTTACCCTTTCTTTAATTCACCTTCCCGGGCAGGAAAGAGAACACAAATGACCGCGGATGGTGATGATGGTCGTTGGTAGATTTATTTAATTTTATTTTTATTGGCGCTTTAGTTATACATAAATTTTAGGTATTTCGTTGGGCAGTAATAAAATTTACTTGATTAAATAAACATTAAAGAATTATTAGCTTGAATATCTGTTTTGTATATGATAATAATTGGCTGCAAATCTCGCAACAGACCTAACGGTTAGTTTGATTGATTTGCCACACGTGGGATTCCAAGATTTAGACTTCTCTTTAATTAAGCCAATGAGCCGCTAACAAACAAATGTTAATATATATATATATATATATATATATATATATATACACACACACACACACATTAACTAACAAAATACCTGAGGGGCTAGGGACCTATAATTGTGATTTAATTTTTTATTTTAATTGATATTTCGTCAAGTATTTTATAAAAAGATATATTGAAGTATATATTATTTATTTTTTACAATATACATGTGGTGTGTGTTCATATTTGTTGAATATAAACTGAAATATCAAGTTTCAATAGAAAATTCAAAATACTATATTTGCAATAAAAATGGATGGTTAGGTAGATTCAAACTTGTAGTTATATATTGAATTATTGATGGGCATGTAATGTCATACATGATTCATTAAATAGGAAATCATGGGGTTGCCTAACTATACATGCATATACAAATGTGTATATATAGTTGTGAATGTAATCAATTTCCAGGGAAGGTTTCTGTGGTCTGTGTCTGTGTTGTGTTTTTGTGTTGAGGTTGGTGGGGGTGGGGTTGTTTGCAATCAATAATGCATCATTACTAAAATTTGAAGACATTTACAAGACTGGAAGGATGAACCTCTTAGATTCCAAAGGGCAATCCAACCCTATAGTTTACAAAGGGCAGAAACAGAATTTAATGTTGTTTACAAAAGCACAAACCAAGAGTACCATAAAACAGTCATCTCATGTTTCCTATGCCTCATGACAAGCCTGTAAAGAACAAGAAAGATGATGACAAACAGTTGATGGCCTAATGTTTCTAAGGTTGAGTTGAATGAGAAAAGTTGCCAGGACGCCACCTTTGTATTCAAGTTTGGTGGAAGCAAATCCATTGATCTGGCTCGATCAATGACTCTATTGGGATGTTCAGAATTTTGAGCCAAAATACACCAAGGCCTCATCACGAATGTTTGAGTTTTGAGACTTAAACCTCGACTAATTGAATTGCGTTTTATTAGCGTTTTTACATCTTAGATATACAAGAAGAGATTAGAAAATAAATGAAACTTTGAAGCTTCAATGAGACCTGAAAAGGACACACTTCTAAAGAAGAAATGAAAACTAGATTATCCTCAACACAAGAATGGCATAGACTTAAAAAGAACTACACCTCCATTAAAACTATATACAAAAAATAAAAAACAGAACATAAATCCCTTGCTTTGCTTAAAATTAAAGAAACATTAGACATTAGTCTTAATTACTACAGTAGCATGCTGAAAATAGTACTAAAAGATGGACTCCACCTCAATGACAATTGGGATCAAACTCATTCATGGGATCACATGCACACCCTACCCAGTAGCTAACAGCCTAATGACAACCTAATCCATATGATAATTTGGTGGACATAATTTTCAATTTTTTAGGTTCTTTCAATCATTGAATTTGAGAAAGAAAACATTGTTTATATTAATTATATTTTCATATAGAATCTTAATTGGGCTAAAGTTGAGCTCTTTGCGGGTCAAATATTTACAACATTGGATCTCAATAGTTTAAAATCATTGAGTATTCATTTTTTTCAAACATCCGTAATTTTTATCACGCACTGGATGCAAGTTTAACCATATAGGATATTTGGACAAAATATGGGCAAAATAAGGATGCTGGATATAGTTGGGGAAAAAAAGAGAGAAAATAATGTAAAAGAAACGAGTTGCTCATATTTTGTTTGGCCTCACCGAAATTATTTTAAAGGGTTCAAAATTTTAACTTGGAACATTGCCATTATGGGTCATTCTATACTCCCAATACCTAAGGTTCATAATGTGGGTTTTGAATTATAGAGATTTTACATATCATATACTCGTATGGATGTTAAGGAAAATCTTTAATTATTTGAGAAAAATAATAATAGGAGGTGACATTTGAAAATGTACACACCTATTTTTCTTCAATTGACCTACTTATTAATTATTTCAGAAGACTTGATTTAAACTTTAATTTGATATGCACAAAAACAGAGACAAATGTCTTCACCAATTTCCTCTTATTATAATTTCTTAAACTATCTTTGAAACTACGTAAAATAACTTTCTTGCTTCATATGATGTAATTTGAAGCCCCATGTTTCTTTTATACTGCAGGTCCAGGACTCTGGCATTTCATTAGGCATAGTGGATCATTATTAATGTTTCTCCCATGCCTGACAGGGAAGTTACACTGCAAAATGTAAATAGGAGGTTATAAAAAATGTTCACTGAAAGTAAGAAAAAAAATCCATTACAGAATTTCAACAGAAAAGACTTCTAATAGATTTCCTATAAATAATAGTCATCTTGTAAAACCATTTCTAGTTCCATTCCTGTAATACATAAAAGAACAAAAGGCTCTTCTAGGTCCCAAAACATGTTAGATTTTCCGACTATGTATGAAGGCTCTAACTAATATTTACCAAAAAAGAAAATCATGTCATTCATATCCAACCAACTGGATGGTCGTGGCGTATGATCAAACCCTCCTGCTGCTTCTAAGCTCCAAATCCCCAATGGGAACTCAGGATCATACATCTGGAGGGCTTTCTACAAAGGTCCAACATATGCTCAAATTGGGACAGCCTTTAGAAAATGAAGATGGCAAACATAAAAATGAAAATCACATCCAACACAACTTATATAGAAGATATTGAATACCATGGTGTGCAGAATTTTTTTTCGGTAGATGGGGCACATACCTACAATATAATCATGGAACCAAGTTTCTAGATGCAAGTTTATCTCCATGCAGTGTTATCTTCCAGCAATCAGCTTGGAGCACAAATACAGAAAGCTTTTTGGGCACAACTGCAAATAAAGAGCAGAAGATCAGACAAAGATCTTCACGCGTGACCACACACACACACACACACACACACACACACACACACACACATATATATATATATATATATGTATTGAGAGAGGAGAGAAACAGATGCAGACATGTGTTACCAAGCAGTAATAAATATAATTATGCAATAACATTCTGCCATTTTGTCAAATAAATTTGATATATTCACAAAAGGTTTGCCATCCTAGATCCTGGACCTTTCATAAAGCTTACAAACTTAGCTTAAGCAGTATTCACACACCGACAAGCAAAAATGTTGAAGGTTGGTAAAATACTAATTGCTTTTGGAAGTAAAGTTATCTAACAAAAAGGAACCTAAAGCTTATCAAAAAATTGTTGCTAATGAAAACTATCATGAACATGAAATACTCACAACAGAAAATGCACGCAAATATCCAAACAGTATGATATAAATAAAGTAAACATGCAGAAAGCATGTCGCATTTACTATTCTTCAAGTGCATTGAACTGCAGGATACTTGAGCACGATAACATTTCTAAGATTGCGAAAAACCATTTGAATCATAACAAGTAGACAACACCAAAGGTAAATACATCTCAAAGATATAAGCATCACCTCGGAACTTGTTATCTTGAGTAATGATTCCAAATGTTTCTTTAGTTTCTCGTACCATGATGCCATGTATTCCAACGTAGGCAACTATTTTACACTCAACAACTACAAAAATAAACCAGTAATCACGCATCATATAGTAGGAATCGAATAGTGCAAGAAAATTCATTGATGTATATTCTAACAATAGTTTTTCTATAATTTCTACTGATCATTCACAGTTTATTTAAAACAACAACAACAATAATTGGGTTTAAACTTGAAGGTTCGATTGTGAACAAGACTCCAGCACAGCCTAAACCACCCATATCTCCCCACCTGTTCCATCCCCGATTTTTTTTATTCTTTATAGATTATAATAGTATTGGGGTCTAGTTGAAAACCGGATTTTGAGCTGGTTGCAACATGCTTCTACAGAAATAATGGGAATTTTTTATAAATGGGAAATTCAAAATGCTCGAGGATGCAATGAGGCAATGTCTACTATACTGAATTTAATGCCCAAGATATCCAAAAATTAATGGGGTGGTTGTGAGAGAAGGGGAAAAAAAAAAGAAGTACGACGAAAGAAACCAATATTGAGTTGATATGCAACCATTATTCATTTCAAAAAAATATCCTACCAGCTCAATATACGTGAGATCAATTAAGTGAGAGAATCCGACAAATATTTGACTTTTGCCGGCTGACCTTTGCATGGTTCACTGACCCAAAACCAACATTCAAAATTCTTATTTCCAACATTAATCTAACATTTCTTCACTAACAGACTCTCTCTTATAACTCTGGACTACACTTCCATGCAATTCATCACCTCTTAGATATTTCACATATATTTGCAAGAATTTCAAAAGAGAGAAAACCTATAGATCCGACTTGAAAGCAATATTTCACCACAAGTATATAAACCTAATTTAAAGCCGCAGTCAGAATTGTGCAATAATCATCAATATCAGAGAAATCCAAGAATCAACTAGTGATTAATTAAAGGAATAAAACATACTTAAATACTAAAATTAACAATAAATTAGAGGGAAATTAGTGAAGGAAGTTTCTTTCGATTAAAGGCCCAAACCAACATTGATAGCTTAGTGACTACAGTTGAGAAAACAGAAGACTATTATAGCCAATAGAGTACCAAGAAGTCCTCATTATGCTTGAGCATGACTACTGCTAGAAAATTCTGGCTTGTATTCTCCAGATTGAATGCATCTATGGCATTGACAATTATTGACAGCGGTAGAAGAAAGAGTAAAGTTTTCGAACCTAGAATGATTGCACCATGTAGATCGGCATTGAGAAAACACTGAGCCAACTGATCTTTCCTGCAAGAACATTCAATGACTTGCAAACTCTCACATAATATGAGATATACACATTACTGAAATATGAAAAAAGCAGGCCCCACTAACCAACGATTTTCAGAAGTTGCTGTATGTAGGATTTCCACTTTTCATGCATAGGCTTAAAGATTTCAAAGCTGAAAAAGTCAACAAAATAGTTATGGGTGTTATAAAGAAAATCAAGCTGATGAAATCCTCGACAGTTCAGAGCATATATCCTCGCAAAAAACAAGAAAGCAAGATCAATTATTACGTTTAGACAAATGCAGCCAACCATGCCCATCAACCTAAGGTTAAAACTAGTTTAAATAGCACATATACAGATGAAATTCTATCTGACAATGACCTTGCTCTTGTCTACAAGTAGTGATACAGGACATTAGAAGCATACCAGAAAGAAACACAAAAAACTATGGCCTGAAATACATTAAATAAACAAGCACAAAGCAGGAAGAGATATAACAGAAGAGTTAAGAGTTGATACCGACGTGAACTAGAAGCAAATGAATAACTATGGATAAAATCAATGAAACTTCAACAACCAGCACCCCAGGAATGGTTAACCTTGCTTCATTAAAACATTTCACTAAAGCCAAACAAAGGGGAGATTATCTAACAGCATACTCATATAAAGAAACCTTGTACAAAAGTTTAAGAGGCTTTGTGGGAGCTAAAGCCATCCCGCATCACCAGCCTGATCAAATATTGATTACTTACTCTAGTTTCACTTCAACTTTGCAGGGGTGCCC
The DNA here is from genome assembly GCA_019321725.1 of Paulownia fortunei. Classification (NCBI taxonomy): domain Eukaryota; kingdom Viridiplantae; phylum Streptophyta; class Magnoliopsida; order Lamiales; family Paulowniaceae; genus Paulownia; species Paulownia fortunei. Next base: position 462,138 of record JAGSPU010001569.1, on the reverse strand, counting down.
CAGCAGAAAGAAACAAAAACCATGGCCTGACACACGTAAAATATGCAAGCACAAAGCTGGAAGAGATATTATAAATGAACAGAGGTAACACTGACTTGAAACAGAAGCAAATACATAAATACTTTGGATAATTCAATGAAATTTCACCAACCAGCATGCCAAGAATGGTTAAAACATATTTCACCAAAGCAACCTGTGGAGGTCATCTAACAACATATTTATGCAAATAAGCCTTGTAGAAAAGTTTTTAGCAAGCTTTCTGGGAGGTAAAGCCGTCCTTCATCACCAGCCTAATCAAATATTGAGTGCTTACTCTAGTTCCACTTTTACTTTGCAGGGTTATCCCACTGTTTACGTGGCTAGGAGGCAGTTTTGACTTTAAATTATTGGCACACCACCGTAAATCTCACCACTTTCTTGTCAAAAGATGGAAAATGACCAGAGGCAAAAAAATATCGAAATTCAAACACCTTCCCCTGAAAGTCCAGATATGATATTACTAATACTCAGCCTCCATATTTTTCCATACCCAGTTTCATAACTCCAAGGGCATGAGATGCAAATGACAGATTCTTCAAACTACATAAGTTGCAATTCTAATGATTGAGGACCATCACAGCAATATCTAAATTCAAGTATATATATTGTAAAATTGCAATAACTAACAATTTCCATAGTGGCAGAAAAACATTTCTTAATTTATAAGAACTACGTGATTCTGCTTAAACTGCTTGTATGAAAAAGGAATATGCCACGCCATCACAAAGTTAAAATCCTAAAAGTGCAAATAGAAACACAAGTATCAGAACACAGGGTGAAGCAGAACAAAACTAAAAGATCCGAAATGAACAATGAACTCACTTATGGAACTCTTTAGGCAAATCAAATAATCCACTCCTTTTATGTTGCTTCAGGGACATATGCTTTTTAGAGCGTTTTGACCCGTTCTGTAGTGCCCGAACATGACTACTACTGGACATGCCACTTTTTTGGACATAATTATCAAGAAGTATCGTATTCTCAATTTTCATGCTTTTGGATCCTTGCATGTACTTCTGAGCTGAATCACCATGTTGAAAAAGCTCATGCAAAACCCGATCAACTGTGAGTTTTCTATCAGAAACCTGCATTGTGAAGTAAATGGACAAGTGATGGTTAACAGCTAATTTCTAATTTAGCACAGGCCAAATAACTAGAAAAAGGTGAAGAATGACCTCGACACCAGTTGGTAGCAAATTTTCATGTACAGGGTGAGAAAGCTTCAAGTATGCGGGCTCATTTACTTCTACATCTGTAAAATAGGGTAGAAAATATTTTCACTTTAAGAATTCCATATAAATATAAAGTTAATGATTGCAAACAGAAACAGGAACCATCTAATGCAACTCTACCTTGTTTAGAAGTATGACCCAAGAAAGAAAAGTTGCCTGCATAATAATCCAGAGGGGCACACAACAATTAGACAAGTGGAGGATATTAATGAATTACAAAACTAGAAATGGGCCATCACCTACAAAGATTACTGGAAGCTCAATCAAATCATTTAATTTCAACAGCATACAACACTAGAAGCTTAACTTACATGATCCTTTTACCACTTCTTCACCCAAAACAATCATCTAAGGCTTCTTTGATTTCGATATAAACTAATAATTGGATTGACATTAAAGGGCTTCATTTTTTCTTAAAAGATAAACATTATAGAAAAAGGTTACTGAGCTGTGGTAAGTTATATTTTAAGAATATATTTTAAGCTTTCCCAATTATATCATAAACACACCAAGCTTCTACAATCTAATGTGTTGTTTGATATCTGCATCCATCTCTCTCACTTTAAAATAATTTGGAAAAGTGAACAAAATACAGTAATACCACAGATTTGATTGAAAATAAGCAGTAGTATAAAATGTATTTACTATCCATAAAACTCACCATTGCTACATATTTCACCCAATAAATAATTTTGTCTTTCATAATCAATCATCCAACAGTTTATGATAAAGAAAAAAGACGAAGAAAATGTCCGCACCTAAAAGTAGATGTCCAAATAGCAAGAGCCAGACTATAATCATATTTAAAAATAAACCTTTTCTAGATGAAGCATCGGAGAAGGGTTTTTTGACTCTTGAGTCTGCAGATGAAGATTCAATATTTGAAGCAACTCTTTCCTTATCTTCAATTGGCCTTTTCTTGCTCTTCTGTTGCCGTGTCTGAAGCTCTGCTTTTGCTTGTGCAAACCTTCGCTCTAGAGCTTCCAGCGTCCGTCTCCTTTGGTCTTCCATAGTTGTTTTACTGCCAGCAAAATATTTATAGAATAAAACTAGTAAGTGTAAGTGATGGTAGACATGTTAAAGGACCTGATAATTTAAAGAATGCGTAAATTATGTCACAAAATGTTAAAAACTGAATAGTTGGTTGGTAATGATCTAAGTTTTACACATCACGATGATAAAATTCTTAAATGTCAATAATTTCAATCAGTAATGCAATTCAGGTTCGGTTTCAATAAGTACTGAATTTTCAGTTTTGGTTCAATTGGACATGTTTACCGAAATGTGAAACTCTGCTGTATAAAAAACCATTCAAACAAGCTTAGCGCCCTGAAAATATATTTGAACATTACCTACTTCGAAAACTCCATCAGGACCTTAAAATATTCTAGTACCATTACACCCACAAGCCAATAAATGAGTAACTTCTAGCATTCTACCCAAAAGAAAAAGAAAAAGAAAAAGAAGAATGTTATCACACATGCACACGCACACATTCATATCTCCTTTTTAACGATATGAGAATTTCTAAGAAAACATGAAAGAAAAAGGATAAAACAATTGAAATGAAACCTTGAATAAATATTATATAAGTAACTAAAAAAATACTGCCACAAGGAAAAATTACGGCGACGGCCGAATCACAGAGAACAGTGGCAGCCCTACGAAGATGGCTGTTGATGACAATTTACTGCGTAGACAGATAAATAGGTAGAGAGGATCAGCTGAGGAGGTTCGCGGGTGGAGATGTTGGCGGCGATGCAAGACGGCGGAGATTGGGGTGTGGGAGCGGCCGGGTAGGAGGGGAGAGGGTTTGGTGGTTTTAATTATAACGGTTAAATTCTGATCGTTGATGTGATCTCATGAGATCGGACGGTTTAAATGTTTTACTAGTCAATGGGTATTCCTGGATATTCTACTCCACCCAGACCCAGACCCAGACCCAGATCCAAACTCAAATCCAAACTCAGATCCAGATCCAGATCCAGTCTACCATAGATATGGAGAAGGTCAGGCATGACTACAAAATAAAAATAATTCAATTGTATAGCACTATAAAAAAATAATATTAATGTTATAATTTTAATTTTCTTATAAAATTGCAAAATCATTTGTAATGGTCGTAAATTGCACATTTGATTTTACTTAAGAAAATTATAATTTTAAAACTGATATTTATCAAAATCGTATATAATAATTCAATTTCAATATTAAAAAAAATTGCCAAATGGTACTGTAATCACCCCAAGGTACCCATTCCTCTGAGTTTGAGATAACTAACGAAAAGCTACTAAACAGAACAGTTATATAATACTAGTAGTCAAAACACATTCAATGTGTGTAAAAAAAAAAGATTTAGAAAAAGATTTTTGAATAAATATTAATTAAATAAAAGGTGAAAATATTGAAAAGAAAATTAATAAAAATCACATGTACCAAAACGTGAGAAAGAAGAGAGACGAGGGAGGAAATAAACAAACTACAACTTAATTATAAAAAATAAAAAAATAGTGAGAGAAGTAGGAGAGAACATGTGAAACAGATGAGAGGAGAGACAAGACTGAGAAACAAAACTTCATACCACACCCGTTTAATTTTGTAATAATATAGATAGTACAGATTATAAATAACACTTTTCATCTTGTAATATCCATTTCTTAATCTTCTCAAAATGTTTCGTAATTAGAAGTTTGTAATATTAGATTCCATTTAAATGAAAAAAAAAATTAAAATAATTTTATATGAGATGAATTTCAAATTGATCAAAATAACTTAAAATAGAAGGTTAGGTATTTAAAATTTATTATAAAATAAAATTATTCAAATAAATTTAATAAATTTACTATTATGAATTTAAAATCTTTACTTCCGAATCAAAATAAAACTTAAAGAAATTTTGAAATACTTTCCCTTAATACAGTTTTACGTTTGTAAATCAAATTCAGTCAAGACTTTTTCCCATAGAAAAATGCATTTTATCCCCAAAAACCAACACCCATTTCACCCCTTAATTATTTAATTGAAATTGTAACTTGCGTATAATATATAAAATATGATTTTAAAGAAAATGTTAATACCCAATGCAAAAAAGAACCATTTTGCCCTCAAACATGTTAATAAAAATAAAAACAAAAAACAAAAAAAACTGCCCCCTCCTATCTGTACTCAAACACCTACCTGTATTCATAATCACAACTATCCTGAATCATGCGACAATTTACGTTATAATAAAAACCTAACTAATTGATTATGTGATTTACTTCCCCTGTCTTTAACCATAATTAAATGGTGAATTAATTGCGACATTTTAGAAATTATAAGATAAAAATTAAGTTTTGGCCATTTAATTTACCTTTTTTTTTTTGCTAATCTATCATAAAACAGCTTTAAGTGATATAACGCATTTATATGACTTATAAAATTAAAAACAATCAAAATAACTGATTGACAAATATATATTAAACCTTTAATTTCGGCAAGAAATGATATTCTTATCACGTATAAGCGAGCAACTAATTTGATAAAATTGCAATAGAGATTAGGTGGAGTAAACTTTAATATGGACTATTAATGGGCGTGTGCTTATATTTTCAAGATATAAAACTTAATTATTTGGATTTATTATAAGTTAAAGAAAATATCATTTAAAAGTAAAATGAAATAATTTGATAAAAAGAAAAAAGAAAAAGAAATAGGAGATGGAAAGAGAAGGAAAAAAAAAAAAAAAAAAAGAGGTAGGAGAGGAGAGTGGATAAAAACTACTTAACATATATGTTTTAATGGGACTAATTCAATTATCATTATTCATTAACTTTAGAAATAAATTTTCATAGTTATTTTTAAAAATGTGGTAATAGTATATATATATATTATATATATGTATTATATGGAGAGAGAGAGAGAGAGAGAGAGAGAGAGTGGCCTTGGTAAAGAAAGGCGGTCGGCGTTTTTACAGTTGATCTCATGTGGCGGCATCATGAGCGTCACCTGGGAACCAGCGCCGGCCTAAACACAAACGTACGAAACCTGCAAAGTTGCATAGCTCCAGAAAATTTCTACTCAAAAAAATAAAAAGTTGCTATAAACTCCATCCAATTCAAATCCCAATTTTATTGCTCCAAATAAAAAGATAGACCACCACCCCACTTAACCCTTTTTTTTATTCTTTTATAATTAAATAGATTTATTATTATTATTATTATTATAAAATATTTGAATTCAATCATGATTAATATTTAAATAATATATTATTATCATAATTCGATCAAAATATTGGACCTTCATCATAAAAATTAATAAAAAAACATAATGGATTCAATAAAACTTGTTGGAAAATAGTAAGTAATTTGTACGAGATATAGGAATAACTAAAGAACTAACGAGTTATTACTCTAACCAGCTGACGTAGTTACAATGTTCAAATATTTTAATATTATTAAATAAAAGTAAAATTATTTTAAAATATAAATAATAAATAAAATCAAAATAAAATAACATTGTATATCAAAACAACTTTTTAAGGATCAAAACCACATTTCGTATACCCATAATTTTTTATCAATCTTGAGAAAAAGATCAAAATAGTGAAACTTGGGACATCACAACTATAGCAACTAAGTTGGTACTCATAATCCTCTCATTAAAAATAATGATTAGATTAATAGTGCTAACATCCAACGTGGTGTGTCCTAACAGTTGTTGCCTGGGTGGTCCTTAACGGTTTTTCGGTGCCACTTTTCGCATAAAATACACACAGTAGTGCGTGTGAAAGTGAGGAGTGAAGAAGAAGGCATTGGGCCACACACTTTTGCCTTTTTTACTGAATATAAAAAAAAAATGGCAGTACCACTTTTATTACTTTTTCAAGGTGAAGATTTGATTCTTCTGAGGAATGGTCGGTTACGGATTTGGAATATCTTTTGTTCTTTTTTTTTTTTTTTTCTTTTGAGGTTAAAAACTGCAAGTATTGAAGTTCACGCTTCTAAAGTTACTGCTCACGTAATTATGAGTTCGTGTGTGAGAGTAGCGTTCTGTTTGGCAAATATTTGGATTAGGATTTTAATAGAGAAAAAATTACGAAAATTACGTCCATCCACGGACAAATTAAGTGCTTATCAAATTTAGATAATTTTTTTAATGCAGTTAAGTATCGTACAAAATAAAATATAATTTAAAATACATTTCGTAATTATAATATTATAACATTTTATTTGTATTTCCTTCAAAATCAGTTCGAAGAAAGTATTTTTTAATATTTTCTCACTAAAATTGTTGGTAAAACTTAGTTACATAATTTAATTTTTCATAAGTTGGTGTATGGATATGGTCTTTAAGAACTTGAAAGTGATGAATTACACCGGCCAACTCATAATGAACAAGTGTAGTATAATATGCTTGCGATTTTTAATACCCCACAGTGTCTATTATTTCTAATTTATTAAATTCAAATAAAAAAAAAATTACAAATTTATAAGAAAGTATATTGACTGACACTTGCAAATGTAGTTGAAAACATATGGAAAAAAAAACTAGCGAAATTTGTTATGCATTTGCAATATATTTAAAATTATTAATTTCAAAAGGGTCATTTTTTCTTGAGCGATGGGCAAAAAAACTTGTTAGAGCATTTGAAAATTTGATTAAAAATGAATACATTTTTTGAAAATCTATTTTGTAAAACAAGCCATGCATTTGGAATCAACAAAAAGAACAAGAAAAACAATTTAACAAAATTTTATAAATTTCAAAAGTTGGGTCAGACCCTTTCATGTTCTGAATAAAATCAGTCTATTTTTTTTTAATTTAAAATTTTATATCGTATTTAATATTGTAAATATATATTAGTATATAATTATTTTTATAAATATACATTAATGCTAAACACATACACTTTTAAGTATATATAAAATTAAAATATAAGAAGAAATATAAAATTTGAAAAAAATCAAAATAGAATAAAACCAACACATTTTTTATTTTTATTTTCATAAGAAAACAATCCAAAACTCTCAAACAGAACCAACCAAACAATTAAGACAAGGTAGCATAGGTATACTATGAATATACTTGATCGTATGTCATCATGAGTTTCTTGATATTGTTCTATATGAATCGCTCTTTACAGCTGTTCTTTTCTTCTTTCATTTTCCCACACACCAACAACACACACACACACACACACACACACACACACACATTCTCTCTCTCCTTGTGTCACCGCTTCACACTGACATGTACTCCCATTTTCTCTTCCTCAAATTTTAACTACTCAAGACTACATTGCTGATATTGCTGGTGAATATACGTGTACAGAGTGTATGTACTTCTGTGTACATACGTATTCATGGAGGTATCGGCAGAATCCAAGTCATGAGAGATGAGCTGGCAAGCTTAGTTGAGGATACAGGGATAAGATTCAACGGAGATTCAATCAATGTTTTGGCGCCGGAATTATCGGGGAAGCCGCCGTCGGCGGAGGAGGAAAAGGAGAGTTTGAAGGATCAAATCAAGGGCTTCGCGAAGGCGTGGGGAGAACTGGTGGTGGAATTGGGAGAGGGTGTAGGATGTTGTGCAGCAGACAATATTGACTGAGGATTCTTACATTGTGAAGAAAACAAAGGGCCGTTGGCTGAGGTGTCGGAGAAACTGAGGTTTTTGAACGAGTTCTTGCCGGAGGATCGCGATCCGGTGCATGTTTCCTGTCATTTTCTTCGTTTTTATTGTTGCTCTTGCTGGTAATTTCTGGGTTTTAGTTTATTGTTTTGCTTCCTCACTAATTTGTTGATTTGTTACTGCATTTCTGCTGATTAGCTGGACTGAAATTGTCTGCAATAGAATTAGCAACTATTAATTGTTATTTTTGCATTTTTTGGATTTTTTTCTTTTTTCTTTCTCTCTTTTTTTTAATTTTAAAGTGGTTATATAATTATAGTTTGGAGAACTCCCATCAGTTAATTTCAAGAGTATCCACTTACGAGGGAGTGCCAACGGCTCTGATATTATTTTTCCTTTCAAAACCCAAAGTTTTGAAATGTATATTAGCAGAAGGAATGCATATTATTGTGGTGGAGGACATAATTCTGATTCATTGATAACTAAAATCCCATTTTTGACTGTCACTTGGATGTGGATATAGTTTTAGGAAATTGTCTCCAGCCTCTAGCTGACAGAGGTCGAACTAATTATTCAATTTCTGGAGTACCTATCCCATTTTTTGAAAGCATAAATAGGTGATGGGTGATACATCAGACTCTTGTTTGACAGATAAGTTAGCTAATCATGTCTCCTCTTGAAACTTATGAATGATCCCAGACTGTGATCAATGACAGGTTATGGTGGTACATCCAAATTCATCCAGTGCCCTTCAAATATTTTCTTTACTTAATGCTGTGAAGGTATTGCAAAATTTTTGCCACTTCTTGATTTCAATGCTACACATTCAAGTGTATCGATGTCTTACTTGAAAACCTGTGTAGTGCTAAAATTGTTACTAGATACTGCAATGAATTTTTAGACAAAGCTTAGACAATTAAAGGTGTTGCTGCTTTTTTTGACATTCTTTAACTCCTATGAAACTCTGTACCATTATATTTTCCATTCTAGATGTGGCATTTTGATGCACTTTCCTATTGGTCTTTTTGATTTGTGCAGTTCTGAATGTAAATAGCAAACACGAAAGTGCTATTTCAATGGTGAAGAAAATTTCTCTGCATCCTCCTAGTGCTGTACGCATATTGCTTCCAGATGGTAGATACATAGCATATCATGAGATCGGAGTTCCGGCTCATAAAGCCAGATATTCCCTGGTTGTTCCACATGGTTTCCTCTCTTCTCGATTTGCGGGTACTTGGCTGCTGTAAACTATTGAAAATGATAAATAAGTCGCAATGCGTGTTCTGACGTTTATATATTAAATTTTCTAAATGATCAAACGACAGGTATTCTGGGTATCAAAGTGTCATTGCTGGAAGAGTTTGGTGTTCGGCTCATCAGTTATGATCTTCCGGGTTTTGGGGAGAGCGATCCTCATCCTAACAGAAATCTTAACTCATCAGCTCTGGATATGTCACACTTGGCAGATTCTGTGGGGGTAAATGGCAAATTCTGGGTTCTGGGATATTCAAGTGGCTCTTTGCATGCTTGGGCTGCTCTAAAGTATATTCCGGATAAAGTTGCAGGTGAAACATTATCCTTCCCTCAGAAAAAAAGAACTAGAATTTAAGGTGCCATTATTTGATATGATTGTAATGTGAATTCCTACCTTACATTTGTGACAAAAATCATTAACGATAGGCAGCATTAGAGGGTGACACTCATGATTAAAGAAAAAATGAAGACACTAACAGAGATTTCATGCATTTTGGCCCTTCTTTGATGCTTTTAAGATGCTCTTACTTACAGGTGCTGCCATGTTTGCCCCATTGGTCAATCCATACGATTTGAGCATGACCAAAGAAGAGATGTCTAGAACTTGGGAAAATTGGACCCGAAGAAGAAAATTATTGTTCTATCTGGCTCGAAGATTTCCGAAGTTCCTCAATTACTTTTATCATCGAACTTTTCTCTCTGGGAAGCATGGTCGAATAGATAAATGGTTGTCTTTATCATTGGGAAAGAAGGTAATCTCATCTCTCTGTAGCAATGTAGCTCTGGATAAAGCTTATAGATACTCACTTCAAGTCAGATTAACGATTGAGATAATATCTGGGATGATAAATGAACTGAATTACTTGAAAATCAGCTTAAGAGCAACTCTATAGTGACCCGTTTTGGATTAACTCTCTATTTTAATAAGTCAATATTGACTGAGCTTTAGAATTCATCATCAAGATTAAACAGTTTTACACTCCAAAATGTGTTTGTGATGAAAAAGAAAAAAAAATTATGCAAGAACCTCTTTGGTGTGTGACGTGTGTCCATCAATTGCTGGAGATCTACCGATACGAGATTTCTCCTACACATTAATTTTTTTTTACAAAATGATATAATTTTTATACTAAAATTAGGACTAGTCTGCCAGTGTCCACGTAGCTCTGTAAGCTACATTTATACATTTCTTTACTCTTGATATTTTTCCCCTTCTACTTATGCAGGATAAAGATCTTGTTGAAACATCAGCTTTTGAAGAAATCTGGCACAGGGATGTGGAAGAGTCAATTCGTCAGGGTAACCCAAAACCATTTGTGGAGGAAGCTATGCTCCAAGTTTCGAATTGGGGTTTCAGTCTCATGGATCTTCAAGTGCAGAGGAAATGTACCAGAAAAGGCATTCTCCCCTGGCTGCAATTCATGTATGGTCAGCCAGAATGTGAATTGACTGGATATCTTGGCCCGATTCACATATGGCAGGTCTGCAGGCATTTTGGATTTCTCTTTCACATGGCTTATTCCTTTATAGAACATGGAACCCTGGCAGCCCTATTCTAGCTGTATTGTTTTTACGAAACATGACAGGTTAATTTAGTATTGTTGCATCTCCTTGATGATTTCCTGTTATTGTGGTTGTTGAACAGGGAATGGATGATATGGTGGTTCCCCCATCAATGACTGATTATGTGGCCCGTGTTCTACCCAGTGCCATTGTGCATAGACTTCCAGAAGAGGGCCACTTGTCGTATTTCTCTCTCTGCGATGAATGTCACAGGAAAATATTCTCAACCGTTTTTGGAAGCCCGCAAGGTCCACTCGATACTGTAGATAATACTCTAACAAATGACGATGTAGTAGAAGAGGCCTGGGCTCAGGCAGAGTCTGCCACTGGATGAGATGTTTCTTGTTTCCAAAATGACAATGTAGATAACAAGGATGCTCCTGTTCTCAATGGAGCATGGAAAGCCAGATATCAAATAGTTCCCTGATTTCCGTGTGCTGCTGGAGATAACTTTACTTCTTAGTGCTGACAATAGACGTACGAAATAGAAAGCACGACGACATCAAAAAGAAATCTTTGTTCTCTTTAGCAATGACAACATCTCTGCCTCATTTTCCTGTGGGTACGATGTTATTTTCCTTATATATTCCTTCATTTTCTGCTTCTTATGCCCTCCATGAGTAATTCCATTCTGCTTTACCTAAGCAACATTTGTTTGAATGCTAAATTTGTCATTGGTTGAGCACCCAAGCATAATCTTCAGCTAGGAGTAAATCTTTTTTACTTGGGATGTTATCAAAGGTTATATATATAGATCATTCGTTTGTCGTGAATGCAAGAGAGGTTAGCTAAATTACCTTTATGAGGAAAAAGTTTGTAGAATTATGAGTAATAAGTCAATAGAGTTAGATGTATTTTCCTTTTCTTTGCCCTTCAAATAAGAAATCAAGTGAACAATTTATAATTTATGTGAGCAGATGTGGAGAAATACATTAATTCACTGTTATCCATCAAGGAAGTTGGTTAGGTTGTAGAGCAGCCGAAACCTAAATATTATGGTATGATGGCTATCTCATAATTGTTAAAGAGTGTACATGCTCACAATAATAGATCACTAATGGGGATGGTTTGGGGAAGGCTGCTTGTTTAGTTTGAATTATTGGGACATAATTTAATGCTATGTTTGGAACTGTGTTAATGTGTTTTATTGTGGAAGATAATAGAAGCATTGAAAATTAAATTTCACCATTTTTATTTTTTTTAGCAAAAGAAGTATCAATTTTAAATATTTTGGAATGTGATCAATTATCATGGAAAAATCCAAAAATAGATAATATAAATTATTGCGCACCCTTTTTTTTTTTAATTTTTAATTTTTAATTTTTTTTTTTTGTGTTTCCTTCTAAGCCAAGTGGAGCATTTTATTTTATTTTATTCTTTTTACAAAAATGCAAAGTTCGAATATAATATTTATTGGAGTAGGTTTGCAAGTTGAGTTCAGCCCATCAATAACATATGATGTTCCTTATTTATTAATTATGGCATCAATAAAATAACGGTTAATATCCGTCGTAACTTTTTCTGGTTATCACCATGTAATGTGGAAGAGTTAATAATATATAAGAGTGAAATAAGCGGATGAAATGCATACAACGAAATTATACATTTTACTTAAACTAAGCAATGGCTTCTGTAGTTCTGTAATTTTTTTTTTCATTTTTTTTTTTTGTTTAAAGAGGCATACAGTTTCCGCAGATGTCAAAAGCTTACAAGAAAAACCACAATTGATTGTTACTTTCAAATGAAAATCATTACAAAATTGAAAAAAGAAGATGAATATTACTATAACTTTAAAAAACTACAAGATTGAAAAAAAAAAGTGAAAAAATTGGAATTTAGGTAGGAAAAAGTTTTTTTTTATCTCACATTATTAATTTTTTTCTAAGCATTCTCTTAGTGGCATCAGGTGGAGAAGATATTGTCCTACAGTTTCCGCAGATGTCAAAAACTTACAAGAAAAACCACAATTGATTGTTACTTTCAAATGAAAATCATTACAAAATTGAAAAAAGAAGATGAATATTACTATAACTTTAAAAAACTACAAGATTGAAAAAAAAAAGTGAAAAAATTGGAATTTAGGTGGGAAAAAGTTTTTTTTTTTTTTATCTCACATTATTAATTTTTTTCTAAGCACTCTCTTAGTGGCATCAGGTGGAGAAGATATTATCCTATTGTCCCTCAGAAATCTTGAGATCCCACAACAGAACTTTAGAGCAACCCTGTGCTGGAATTCCCTTCAACTTGGTTTCCTCTTCAAGAACCTCTTTTCTCACAAATCTGAGTGAATTCTGCAGTGGGATGAACAAAACCACAAGAATATTTTAAATACTTTTTAAGTAATTAATAAACTGGCATTTTTTCTAATATCTCTCTCTCTATATATATATATATGTGTGTGTGTGTGTGTGTGTGTGTGTGTACCTGTGAGGTGTCTTGAACAGATGGAGTGCGCCCCCATCTCTCTGGATCCCAAAGAATTGAGCTATTGAATGCAAAACTTGAGATATGAAGAGGGGGTGGTCTTGTATCTGTTAGATTGTTCATCTTCTTCAAATGCCACCCTACAACTTCTGAGGAATCACACACTGGCCCTTCAATTGTCACCTTCTTCTTGTTAGCAGAAAGTTTAGCTATCGGCCACGTTCCAAATGCCCTGAAAATTCTCTCAGCTTTTAAACAGTAATCTCAATTCTCAAACCAAATATAATAATCCCCATCTTACAAATTTCAAACCAAGTAAGTACACAGGCTCATTTATTCATCAAGAGCAAAAGCTTAATGGTTTATGAGCATGAGCAAAACTATCTTCAAGATCAAGTGACCGTAATCTGTATGATTCCCATTTTGATTATTGGAATAAAGCTAACGTAGTAGTTACTAAGGTACTAATCGTTGGTGCTTGGACTGATAAATCTGATAAAGAAACAATGAGTTATCTGATAGCAAGGAGTCAACTAAATCAGACCTAACCAGATTAAATATATCTTAAAACAGCTAATTGATATTTGTTTATTGACCAGCATTTAGTCATTACCTGCTATGACTTAATTCCTTTAATTAACAAATTATCAAAAAAACTAAAAAATCCTTTAATTAACCCAACATAAGTAGAACCCTGAAATATCCACCAACCAGCCTGCAGTGCTGGTTCTGTTATTCTATTGCAGAAGAAACTTCTTGTAATCTTGCTTAACTTCTTGTTATTTTTTTCTGGAAACTCGCAATAACTCAGAATTAGTTCACAAATTAATGATAAGGATTGCCAGACTGAAAATTGAATAAATACTTACTCAACTGCTCTTATCTCTTCAAAGAAACTGAGATCATAAACATTTGAAAGCCCTGCGAAATGGACTATTCCACTCAGCCTATGGTGCTCAATGTGATTCAGAGCAATATTTCTCTGATGATCCATTTCAGAATTCACATCAGTGAAATTCTCCTTGAAGACAACATGCCTGTACATGATGCCTGTTTTCCTCAGTATCTCAGAAACCTTGGAATCATCAGACTGCTGTTCCACAACAATCCACAACAATGGCTGAGCCACCAATTTCAATGTGTTTGCTAGTCTCCTAAGTAACACCCCTCGAAGCTTATTTCTCACACTCGTCGGTGTGACAACAATTACTAGTCTTCTTACATTTAAATCCTCGATTTCCTTTTTCTCTTCTTCAGGGATTATCTCCTTGTTTGCATTGTGACTGTGCCCTGCTGTTGGTTCTGTTTCATCCAACAAGCTTCTGTTGAAATTTTGTGTTTTTGCTTGATGAAACACTTCCACTGGCTGTGGTGAATAGCTTGATGAAAGTGACATTGTAACACGACTTGAAAATATTGAGGCCTTACTGGTTGGGGCAAAGCCGGTGAAGAACCCCATCACAAAACAAAGCAAGAAATGAACTATGGCTTTCTTCCATAAATGCACCTTCTTCTTTGATCTTTCTAAAGATCCCATAATCTGATAACTGCAAAAAATTTAGTTAACTTACACCAGAATCTGCTTCTCCCAGCGTAATTCTGGCAGGCAGTTTTCGAGGCGTTCTGATGAAGATATCAAGGAAGATTTTTGGCAAAGCAGAGGGGGCAGTTTGGGATAGGATTTGTGAATTAAAAACAAGACTTTTAACAAGGATACGCAGATATTATAAGTTCCTAAAAATGGTGGGATTCAACTGACAATAATTCCATGCGTTGTAGGTGAAGTGAACCCAACAATATAGTTGTTTCAGATTGGAGCTACTTCATTGGTGAGGCTTTGCTTGACAGAGTCGTGCCTTGAAGTATAAGAAATACAGCAACAAAATATTGCTTTCTGCACCACATAGTTGTTGAGATGTAAATTCATCCACCTAAAGTTTTGAAATGAAAATGATGAGAAAAAGACCAAATGCTTTCAATTAGGAAGTATCTTTTCTTTGAGTACTTATCATTGGCATGAGTTTAGACCTTGCCCCTTGATTACTTTACATGGACAGCAATACCAAAACCATCAGAAATAATTGAAAAATCATTATTGAAATGCATTTGTTATACCTTAAAAAGAATTTTTAACCTTGAAAGGTAGTGTTTGTTAAGCAGAGGAATTTTTTTTGTTAAAAAACCGATATAGTACGTCTAAAGCTGCTGTTCTAAGATTAACAAAGAACAATGCTCTCATTAAAGGAGAATTTGATATGCTAGATACAGATCTGGGTACCAAAAAACTCTTTAATATTGTTATCCTTGGCCACAAAAATCAACTTGTGCACGCACTCATTGCAAATGGTAACAAATATTGCAATTTAGGTATGATACTACAGTGTTTAAATTACTGCTTTTACTGATAACAAACCTCCTTGCACCAGCCCAGCTGCCATTCTTTCAAAAACTTGGCAAATTTCATTTTACAAAAATGTTGGCTCAGTCTCACAACTTTCATTCATGCTTCACAATACCAATTGCCCAAGAATTATTTCCGGAGGAATCCCAGCTTATACTAGGATTCTTGCTTTTATCAACAACGTTAACAAGTCCAGTTGTACAATTTGCGTTGCAACAGTTGCTAATGAGTTAGCTATCTTAAAACTCTAGAATTAGTGTGTTTATTCAGACAAATTTTGTGATTTATGTTGAGCAGTTGACTCCGAGATCTTAAGGGTCATCCAAACATGTCAGAGTGAGAGAATCACAACACTTCTCTGCTCCGGCAATAACTAAGGTGCATAGAATGCATAAAGTTGATCACATCAATTCCCTGTACACAGAAACTGAACAAAAATCTGCACAACGTGCAAATAAGTTCACCTACTAACCTCTTTACAAGCAGATATGACCAAAAAACAAAAGCAATAACAAATTCGAAGACTTGAAGGCTGCTTTCTTGTTCAGTTGTTCAACTGACGTTCACATCCCTCAAAATCTGTAGGCTTTGATAGCCAACACTTTATAGAGCATCAAAATTCTTATCTTGGAACTTCAAACATTCAAAACAGCACATAATTACGAGTCTAAACAGTCCCGTCAAAGGGTTGGCATGTTCTTTCCATCAGCACTATTTTGGCCATCTTTCATGGGTGGTAGCCTGGACAATGCCCAAACAGGTGACTTGTTTAACCATAATACTTCACCCGTCTCTTTGTGCCGAAAGTCGGGTGCTTTCGGGTTTCTCTTTTTTGTTCTGTTGTCCCACCATTTATCAGGATTTTCTACCAAATTCTTCCAAGAATCATCAAACTTATCATTCTTTTTCTTTCACTAGGCCCTTCACCTCCCTGCACCTGCTTTGGTTTAAAATCCTTAACATCAAACTCCAATTTTCCAAGTCCAGTCAACACCCATTTCGGAGCACTGTTGACCCAGAGTGACTCTCCAGTCACCTTCTGCTTAAAATCCGGGAATTTTTCTTTAACCAATCCATTAGTCTTGTGATTGCGGTAATCCCACCACTGCAGGGGATTTTTCACAAGATCCCTCCACAAATCCAAGATTTGATCCCCATCTTTTTTCTTACTAGCACTCTCTCCACTCTTCTCATTACCTTTTTCTGGTATTGACTCATCATTTCCACGCTCCAAAGTTGCTGCTGGTGTCGTTGATGCATCAGCGTTCAACAAGGGCTTAAAAGAACTCTCAACAGAACTGCTCGCCTTTGCATTTTCGAATACTACCTCAACTGCTGATTAAAATTGGCGTCATTATCCGCCCTTTCAAGCATCTCCTCAATCTTTTTAGCCCCATGCTTACTAGGCTTGTCAATTTCCACACTAGAAAACGAGACCCCCATTTTCTTATCCAAAGCATTCTTCTCAAATCCCTCCACAAAGTTAAGATTTTCCGCTACAACATGAAACTTCCCAAGACCCTCACTCAACACCAATCTTATAGGATCCACACTCAACTGCCCCGACACGAAAACACAATCATTCTCCTTCACATGACAAGCCACAACATGAGCCAAATCTCCCTCAAACACAACAGGAACCGACAAAGAATTTCTCTCAGCCCCATCACCTAGAGAAATCACAGCGGTAGCAAAGTGTTTCCCGTCAGAAGCAGCCTCAAACCGAACAGGAATCTGGACATAACCGATCAAATTCACAAAGTTCGCAACTTTTTCTTGATATGGTATCTCTCTTGGCTTCGGCCAAACAGTAGTTAGCGCCTCTGTTTGTTTCTTGATTCGCTGAGAAAAACTTAATGAAGATCCAGAAGTTTTTTGGGTTCTGGGCTTGGTTAATTGTTGGGCTTGCTGGCTACTACGAGTAGTTTTGCTGGAATAGAAATTGCATTGTTGAAGAGCAGTAATGGGGTGGAGGTAAAAAAGGCGTTGTCCTGGTGAAGGGGAAGAGAAAATCAGATGGGGTGATAGTTTTGCTCTGGCTAGTAAATTCATGGCAAGTTGAAAGAATGCTTCAGAAAAAATTGAAAGGGATGTACATATGATTTAGGGTTTCTTGAGGGTTTTGGGCTTTTGGGGAGTGGAGAGGCAGAGAATTTGTGAAAGGGTGATAGTCGGTTTGGGGAGACACCAGATATGGGTTTTTGGGTGGAGTAAAATGAGTTTTTGATTTCATTTTTCTTTTCCATAAAACTAAAGTCGTGCTTTGAGTAGCAACACTTTTATCTTAATCGATTTGAGAGAGAAAGCCTGGTCGTTTTGTTCTCACATCAAAAGGTACTTGTTTCCATTTTATTCCAATTTTGTTTCAGATATTTTTCCAGATTAGTAAAGTTGATTATCACTACAGAGTTGATAGGGTAATTTAGTTGTACACCAACATAATTTGCCTGAAAAAGATGGAGAAGTCAGGCATTGGAAGCAGAAGTTGGGAACACTATTTCACTATTAAGTCAAAATATGCAGATTGCATTTTCAGTCTTTGATTTTACCACAACTCGACATCTTAATTCTTACATCACAATCCAAATCTCTGGGAAGTTGGATATGATGTGATCTTTCCAAACGAAAATCTACCAACATTGCAAAGTAAAAATAACATAGGAAGAGAAAGATCCGATTGATTGTTACTTCATTGTTTTTTGAGATTCCGATGAACAAAAAAAAAAAAAAAAAGAACAAGTTGAGCTAGGAAAAGGACATCAAAATTACGTATAGAAAGAAAGAAACCCATATTTCAGAAAAATTCCTTTCATGTAATTTGCATAAACGTTACAAACAAAAGGAGGAGCTCAGTAGAAATTCTGAAACGTGTTTGCGCCCATCCATCATCTATTGGTCCTCATCTTCAGGTTTTGTAGAGATTGATTCCCTTTGAGGCCTATGCTTCCTCCATTTTTTCTTGGCTAAGGACATGATCCATGCTGGTACCTCACAGCCAGAAGCTGTCATTACATTGGCTATGTTCCTTAAATATGGAACATCAGCTTCAGTATATAATGTTATTGCCTCTCCACTCCTCCCAGCCCTGCCAGAACGACCTTTATGAAAGGTCGGAAAACTATCTTAGTACACACCAAAACTTAGATTTCCCAGCACGCAAGGTGAGAGAATTTAAGTCAGAAGACAGAGTAGGCAACCAAAGATAGACCCAATACTATGATTATGCCAACATAATGTCAATCATCACTCATCAGATGTTATATGTATTTGAGCAAAGACAAACAAAAGGAGAGAGGTAGCGTAGAAATTCTAATAGAGAGCTGCAGGGGCTTCAAGTAAAGAAACAAGAATCTGACCAGAACTGTCTCATTTATTGTTCTATTTGTCTAAGAATCATCTAAAAAATTCCAATAAATAATTCGGGATAGTTGGTTATTCATTTGAACAGAACAGCGATATGATTTGGTATTTTCGAAGCACTTGACAGTTAATAGGTTAGGCAATTCATATCATTATCAGAGACTAAAAAGAAACAAGAAAAAAAGAGCAGCTACTACACCACATACTGATCACTGATATTTCAAGAAGCAGTAAAGCACTAATTTATCAGTCAAAAAGAGGACAAGAGGAACAAGGTTCAAAGCACCAGAAAACAAACAATAGCGTACCAATCCTATGAATGTATGCAGCCATAGAATCTGGAAAATCATAGTTGATCACACAATTGACACCTTTGAAGTCCATGCCGCGGGCAATAACATCAGTGGCAATCAAAACCCATGTTTTTCCAGATCGAAAATTATCAACGGCAGTTTCTCTCTGCATTGATTTAAATGAGTTGGGGCAAATCCACAAATTGTTAAAAATGTGAAATAGCAGCAAAATTGAATTTTAACAAGAAATTTGAAGATATGAAGTTACACATCCAGAAAATTACTAAGATACTCAAACGTAAATAAAGTGAAACAGAAGTGTAAAGATAAGCTCATAATCCAACTTTCAGAATATGCCTGCATGCATGAATTTGAAGAAATAAAATGCTCGTTGTGAGGGTGGATTGTGAAATGCCTTCCCTAAGGTTTTACTTGGGATATCCAACCAGAACATCGAAGGCATAGGACCTTTTTCTTTTGTACTTAGAAAATAACAGTAAACAAAAATTGTTTTCAGGTAGCTATAAATGAGAATCAATTTAAATTGGCCTTAAGTTATTTCTCAAATCAACAAGCACTCAAGCATGGAAGCATGAAAGTGATCGAAAGATCACAAAGTAAATTTTGAACCAGTGTAGAGTCTTTGTCCTTAAGGTAGACAGGCAAAAATTACCTGTATTTGGGAAAGATCAGCATGTATGACATCAGCTCTAATGTTGTCATACTTCAGTTCATTATAGAGTTCCTTAGCTCGCTCCTTGTTTTGGACAAAAAGTAGCACTGGTGGGTTCAAACTCTGTCATAGATAATAGAATATTAATTGGATCATGCCAAGTGATACAAGTTATTTAGAAGATATATAATTAATGACTTAATGGAAAAAGCAAGGGTCTCCTAGTGGAAATAGCTGTTACCTAAAGAGGGGAATAAGGAATTATAATTGCACATATTCACCAGATCGATTAAAATGTAATAGAACTATATATTGTTATTACACATATTATCTACAATGAACCCCAAACAAAAATTCCCCCTCCATTCACCCAAAAAAAGGAAAAAAAAAAATCGAACTGGGATCAATATTTTGGCAGAGTGCTGAATACTTCTACCATTTCAATCTCAATTTAGTCATGCCAACCACCTGAGAAAAAGAGAATGCAGGTCTCATTCCCACAAATTTCGAATCAAAATGCATAAACAAAACAAAAAGAGACCCATAACCACTCAAAAGTCAGCACCTCTCAATGCACTGACCATCACCAGAAGATTATGGAGATTGTAAACTACTGAAGGTAGGACCACAGTAGCCATAAGTTAAAACAGGAAGTATGAATAAATTAGTGCCTGGCCGTGGATAAACCCTCATGGGCACCATGAGTTTGTCCTGATTTGGTTTCTCTCTCTAAACATCTAAGCACCACCTAGGCCAACGAGTTTGACTCAAGCTGTAGCCTCAAGGAGTGACTGATCTAGCCTAATTTTTCCATACATCCGAAATGTGTTAGCAAAATTTACAACTCAATACACAACTCTACTTGCATATATTCACATTAACTTTTAGAATCTATGTGGGAGAAGTGTATACATACACCACTCATATCAGTGCTAAGCCAGGGCCCACTCCAATATTTAAGTCGCTCTTGGTGCATGTCATCTAGGGTTTAGGAGAGGTTTTGGCAGTGTCAATTACTGTCTAATTTGCAGATCTTAGAGAGATAATTAACCTGAAACTTAAATGGGTAGGGCAAGATGGTAGTGCGTTAAGATTGTCTGCTGTGGCAATTCTAGGTGATTAAAGACTTGATGTGTGTTGGTTCCTGGTGGTCGAGGTGCAATGAAGGAAACAAACAACCTCCAGAAGACAAACAGGATATTAGCAAAGACCACATAGAACAATTTATTAGCAAATTTGTCATAAATTTCCTTGAAGATCAAAGTCCCAAAACATACAAGAGGATACATCTGCAATCCTTCCATACAAACCAAAAATAGGATAACACAAAGTCACACAGCACTTCAAGCAAGAACCATACCTCTGCAAAGCTTTGACGAAGAGCAAGAAGCTTGCCCTCCTCGCTTCCTACAAATACGAGCTTTTGCTTTATCGATTCAGAAGCAGAATTTCTGTTCAAATATGAAGGGAGTAGCCATTTTAAGCACAGGAATAAACAAGGCATCCCAGTAATATGTAATTATTGTCATTCATCAACATGGAATAAAACTGGTAGATGTCACACATACAGTAATTTGGTAGTCTGTTTTTTTAAGAAAATAGGAAAAATGGATCAACAAAAGGATAACCTAAAATTAGATTTTTATATGCAATCACAAAAAGGAAATTATGTCTTACTTTCGGCCAATAATAACTCGGACTGCATCATGCATAATTGTGCGTGCAAGCTCTTCGACACTATCAGGTAAAGTAGCACTGAACAGTGAGCGCAAGATTGAAGGATTTGAGCATGCTTTGACTACTGCATCAACCTGCTCAACCAAACCTAACTCAAAAAGCTTGTCAGCTTCATCCAGGACAAGAAACTCAACCCTGCACGTAACAAAAAGTCAAGTTAAAATGTAGCGAAGGCTCATTTACAAAGTCATTGATGTAGCAGGATTTCTAGTTTTCACATTGCCAAAACTTGAATTATACTGGCATATCCTAGTCAGACCAATCTTCAAAATGAGAAGTAGTTTTTGTGCATAAACACTCATTTTCTAGTCACCCGTTAAATAAAATCAGATACATCTTTTTCAGCAAATCTGATTTATCACTTTTCAGAGTAAAAGTACTTTTCAGGGAAATACTTTCAACTTGCAATTTGTAAATTTTCATTTGTCCCTAATTTAAAGAGCGAGCGAGCACCAGAAAAATTAATTTGAACTGGTGCTCTACCATAATACATGCAAACATGAAATCACCAGAAAACCTTCTCTTTTCCCATCTCATATACTTAAGCAACTAGGTGAAGCCAAAACATGAATACCTCGACACTAACACAGGAATTATAAAGACTGCAAATTTTGTTCAACATTAACAGATGAAGCCAGATGCTTTTTTGTGCAGAACAAAGTTTTCATTATAACGCTTATAATTTTGACAAGAGAAACTGCCATACTATTATAAATAAGGTATCTTACTTGCTCAAATCAAGTTTTCTTTTGCGAACAGCAACCTGCACCCGGAAAGGTGTGGATATGAGAATATCACAGGGCTGTTTTGAAAAATCAGCACTTTTAGCAAGCTGCTTAGTCATTAGTTTGATGTAAAACTTCTTTCCTTTAGACAACTTCTTGCATTCTCGTGCTGTCTGAGCAGCTAATTCGCGTGTAGGGCAAAGGATCACAACCCGAATACCGTCCTTTGAAGCATGCTGATTAAAAATTATCGTTCAGCAGAGACTTCTAAAAAAATGGAATTATACATTGAATTTCAAAGCCTTTACATACCTTAAGTTTCATAAGTATTGGGCAGACAAATGCAAAGGTTTTGCCAGAACCAGTAGGTGCACAAGCGAAGCACTCCCTTTCCTGGACATATTTAGAAAAACAAAAGTAATTAAAGAAAAATAATGCTAGACTCCATATAAACAACTGGTAACAGAAACAGAATTTAAATAAGCACGGAAGCTCACAAAGTTCCCAGACCTTTACATCCAAAGGGGAAAATTAAAACTGAAAACTAACATAAGAAGAAACGGCTCAAATGAAAGATCATACAGATAATAAAACTGGAATAGCCTGCCTTTGGATTGGTGTTGGCTCTTTAAAACCCAGTTCCGCCAGATTGCGCAATAAGTATGATTTGCACTTGTGCCTGCATAGAATAAATTACAAAGTGAATTTTCAGAAACAGTAATTTAAGGAAAAAATTAAAAAATAAATTCACACACACACATTTGCTTTAATAGATGACCAAAAAGAAGAAGAAAACATTTGTCAAACAACACTGCAAACTGTAAAAGGCACACAATTGCATTCAAGAGGAAAAAAATTAAATCTAGTTGGACAAGAAAAATGGTGAATCTATAGCAATTATCTTTTTATTTCAAAGATGGGGAGCAAGTCCTTTAATACATCAAACAGTAGTGATATATAACCAATCCAGTAGCCATGCGATAAGTTTGATTATGGCAATTTTGGGTGCACTTTTTAATTAAACCATTGGTAAAAGAACTTTGAATTCTAGATTCCAAATTTTCTTTTCAGTTCATATCAACTAATTTTATTTTTTTCACAAACAGCAAAATCAATTCTGGAAAATCTATTTCCAAGAAACAGTGACTTCTTCCCCTAATGGGTTTAAATCTTCTGTTCCCTTTTCCTATTCCACTTGTATTCCATTGACACGTATCCATGAGATAAATTCTATCCAAATATTCAGCGTCAGATAACATGTCATGAATCCAATGGAATACAAAGTGGAAAAAAAATAGTGGAATAGAAGATTTGAAACACTCAAATAGCTGATCTCATATTTTATGCATCGTTACAGTTTCAGACAACTGTGAGAAATAATTCGACGAGCATTTCAAGGCATAAGATGGTGGTTTCAAACCATTGAAAGGTTTAAGTGTCATATCATTGTATTCTTTAAACAAAATCTCTGAAATGGTACTTCTTAGATCCTTATATTCTCCCAGGCATATCAGCAGCAATAGGAAATGGAACCAATATTAAGTGATGGTAATAATGAAGCTACTAAAACAGCAGCATAAAGGATGTTCCAGTGAATAAGAAACTATCATTATTACCTCATCTCAGCTCTGTGAAGCTCTGAAGGGGTGACGGGATATTACTCCCAGAAACATGAATATTATGCTTCTTCCGGAAAATAGCATCCTCTAAAAACCATTAGCCAGAATGACAGGAAGACTATGTTATATTTCTTTTCACTTGACTTTGCATAAAAAATATAACCACACTGTAAAAGCATATCCTGATACTTTTCATTTTTTAGGAAACTTGTAAAAAACAAAATGGCAACACATAAATGAATGAGATATAGAACGAGAACCTCCAATTGCCGATGATATTCCTTCTTCCCTAGCAGAATCCCATCTTCGTTGTGGTCATCCACCTCATTTACAGCTTTTGATTTCGAACTTTTAAACACGCTAAACCCTTCAACTGGGTCTGAAAACCAAAAAGCAATGGGACAGCAAAAATTAGCTAATGGGATCGTGTTTAACACCTTGCGCTCCTCCAATTATTCACTCATGGCAACTCAGATAACCGGTAAATCTCTGATTGCAGCATTGGTGTTAAAACATCATATGCGAGCTTGCACAAAATTAGTTACCCCTAAAACTACTACTCTTTAACCATGTTCACATCTCAGGCCACGATCTTAGTTCCAAAGAACACACTTTTTCATCCATCAAATTGACTCATACATAAAAACCCAGGAGGCAACAAAAAAAAAAGAAAACTTACCTGAAAGAGCTTCCTTCCTCTTCCGCTTCTTATCAATGCGCGCCGTCACCCCCTCCTCCATTGTAGAACTCCCATTTTCGATCAAATTGGGCTTTTCTACCACATCATCAATCTCCTTTTTTTCCTAATTCAGAGTTCAACAGAAAATATAAACTACATTGACAGCACCCACACAATCAAATAGCTTCAGATACAAGAAAACATGCATTCGGCATGTAACAGCCCTTACGTGTCAAAATTCACAAGAAAAATTATTATGTTCATATAATTTTGTAGAATTACCTTAAATCTGGCGAAATCACTGGCAAATTTTTTGCGATTGAAAGTGACGCCGGAGAACAGAAAGGAGGTGCCCTTTTCCATTATTAATCGATTAAATCAACGCAGAATAGTTAAAGTTTCCCTCGCAAAGAACGTAAGTTTAGTTTTTTGGATATGTAATTGCGAGAACTCCTTCCAGGATGAAGCCTCGCTTACGGAAGAAATGGAATTAGGGTTTTAGCGTGGACTTGTCCAAGGATGTTGAGCAGGGGTTTAGACTTTAGACCTTCGTATTTACAGATGCAAACGCTTTCTGTGAACCGAATAAGATGCATATTATAGCGACTTTGGCTTGAAGCTGCGTGGATATACATCTTGCGGAGTGACGCTTTCTGTCCCTAAGGAGATGTTTGGTTTTATTTTGAGTGTAAATAACTTTTTTAATATTTTTAATGAAGTTTTATTGAGTTTTGTGTAAAATTAAAAATACATTTGAATAATTATTTTTAAATATAAAATTTATAGGGTTAAAAATAAATTATGTTGATTTATTATTTTTAATTGAATCATTTTCAATATATATATATATATAATATATATATATAATACTAAATAATTTGGTTATGATAATTCATAATTAATATTTTATGTAAATAATTTTTCACACGATAAAGAATGAGCTCCTATATTCACCTAATATGAATATATTTAAAAAAAATCATTTTCATACAAATGCAACTTAAATGAAATTTTTTGACTAATCAAAATTATCTCATAGGTTTTAGTACTAAAATAAATCCTCCGCGTCATTTTTCTATAGTTATTTTTTAAAAGAAAAAAGTAAGAGATAGATAGATAAAATCATGAGAATCGTATTAGTTTAAACTCACATATTCTCTTCATAATGCCATTTATTATATCTATACATTTTCTTCAATGGTTCAGAATATATAGTTATCTTGTTTTTTTCCTTTTTTTATTACTGAATTGCCAAGATTACCTCATCTAAAAAAAATAATATCAAGTTACTTTTTGTCTACTCTTTTCTCCCTCTCTAACGTTTTTTCCTTTTTTTTTTTTGTTTTCTCTCTAATTTTTTTCTTTGTTCTTTTTCTTCAAGTATATTATTTAATCTAAATAATTTTGTACTTATTATAAATACAAATAAATACATTGAAATTATTAAAACGTCATAGTATCATAAAAAAAAATATTTAAATATATATTTAATACATGTTCAAAAAATAAGTTAACAAAACCAGCACACTTGTCCAGCGGTTAGAATATTTGGCTTTCACCCAGGGAGACTTGGGTTTGATTACCGGCGACCAAATTTTATTTTTCAACAAATTAATTAATTCAACAATAATTAGAAGCCGCAAGGCAACCGCAGGAAGCACTAGAAAACTGCAGAAAATTCGTTTTGCTTTGAAGTTAAACGGTACCGTTTAGTATATCTAAGTAGATCCCTCTATGACTAATTCCTTCATTTTTTGTTTCTAATAACAACTTAAGTACTTGATTAACAGTGTATAATTTAGTATATTCTTTAACTATAATTTTCATAAATTTTAGTTGTAATAACATTAATTATAAATTATTTAATTTTCTTCATGTGCATTTTCATAGAAATTTTGGTACTTATATATTTTGTTAAATTTAGATAATGATTGAGGTTAATTCTATTTCACCCATCTTTCATCTACTCAATGTCATTTTATCATTCTATACAACATTTTAACCATCCAATTACACTTTACCCTATACCACGGCTAGTAGCGCGCACATAATTGAACTTGAAATAGAGAATACTAAGAGTCCGTTGATTTTATTTTCAAACTTATTTTCATATTTTTAGTATTTCCAAAATTAAAAATATTTTTATTAGATTTTTGTGTAAAAATAAAAATATGTTTGAATTAATTATGTTTTTATGTGGATTGTATATGTTTTAGAAATGATAATATATTTATTTAATAATTTTTTTATGAAAAAATATGATATGTGAGTAAATTTATAAAAATAATAAATGTATGAAAAAACGTAAAATATTAATATTTTTTTAAAAATAAAAATAAAAATAAGTGATATTTTTAATAAAAATAAATAAATATATATATTTTTTCATGTGTAAATAGTAAAAAGTGAAAAAAATTATGTGTGGAAACGGGCTCTAATGCTTCCACTGTCTTTTCTTTTATTATTTGAAATGAAGTCTTATTAGGCCATTTTGGGAATTCTTTTTGCCGGCTACCCTCTCTTAGTTTTGAGAAGGTGTTATACGGAAGAAAGGCACTATCAATTGCTCAAACATTTGTTTTAATTGAGTGAATTGCTATTACCCATTATTTTAGTATTTAATTATTTTTATATTAATATTTTAAATATATTTTAAAATTAATAAATTATACTTATATTTTATAATTTAATTAATTATCACTTAGCGTTAAATTCATTTAGAATTTTATTGGACTGAAATAATTTCTATTGTTCGATTAACAAATGAATAAATTATTATTAATATTTTACGTGTTTTATAAAATATTATTTAAAAATATATTATATATTTTTAAATTTGATGAGTAATAAATTTATAAGAAAAACGTATTAGCTAATAAAATATATCTCATTATATAGTAATTTAATAAAAAATATGTTAAATTCAAAATAATAGCCATTAAAGTACAATAAAATTTAAAATAAATTTATTATTAAATATTAAAAAATTATTAGAATATATATATGCAAGTCTATTAATTTGATTATATGATTAGATATTAATACAAAAAACAACTAAAATATTTTTAAGAATCTATGAAGTAAAATGTTACACTTGAGAATATATAAAAATAAAATATGATGAATTGGGTTTTTAAACAAAAAATGGATTTTTCTCAAATTTTAATTTTAATTTTTAAATTCAAACACTGAAAAAGCCCATAAGGGCATAAACTTTTAATTACTTGTGCTGTGCTTATTCTGAAAATACACACAAAACAAAGTCCTAGGTTCAGCGAGTTTTCTTTCCCTCCTCATTACATATTCCTTAATCCTTAACTAGTTAGCATTCATCTTCTTTGCAAGCAGTAGATATCTCATACTACTATCCAAGATCCGATCATTCCAATGACGAATCCTCATCCGCATCGCACCCGCCCCTGAAAGCCGTAACCCTGACCCACGTTCGATACCAAAGGGGAGATCAACTTGGCCATTTATTGGCATGGATTTCTCTGATTCCAGTCTTCATCAGCCTTGGCGGCTTCGTTTCACACTTCATCTTTCGCCGCGAGCTTCAAGGCATGTTCTTCGCCCTCGGCCTTTTGATCTCACAATTCATAAACGAAATCATAAAAAAACCGTTCAACAAGCCCGCCCCGAGACCTGCGCACTCCTAGAAATGTGCGATTCACACGGCTGGCCCTCCAGCCATTCCCAGTACATGTTCTTTTTTGCGGTTTATTTCACGCTCTTGACTAATTATAGAATCGGGGTTTTGTTCCGGAAGCAAATGTGGATTGTGGGGCTTGTGATGTGGCCTTTGGCGGTTTTGACTATGTATTCGAGGGTTTATTTGGGGTACCATACTGTCACGCAGGTGTTTGCTGGGGGCGGCGTTGGGGGCGGTGTTGGGCGGAGGGTGGTTTTGGGTAGTTAATAATTTGTTGAGATGTCATTTTCCGGCGATTGAGGAGAGTGCCTTTGGCAGGTTGTTTTATGTGAAGGACACTTCGCATATTCCGAATGTGTTGAAGTTTGAGTATGAAAATGCAAGGGCAGCAAGGAAACATGTGTCCTACAAGCGGGCGGATTAATGGACTGGCAATGGGGTATGTGGGACTTTCTCTTAGTTTGCTTTTGTGGATATCCATTTTTCCTAATGTGATTCAAATTAAAAACAGGATTTTTTCCTGGAAATCTGTCGTGCATTGTTTTGCTGATAGTGTCCTGCCTTTTAAATTATTACCAAGGTAGGACATATCAGGATTACAACCCGTGGAATTATTAAAATAGAAATTGATGAGAAGGGTGAAATATAGTTTCAGATTTAGTTAATTTGTTGTACTTTAGTTGAAAAACTCTCTCTTGCTTTATTTGGGTAGGTCTGTGTATTTTGGACTAATGGCAATGTTTATGTTCTGGAATAGCTCCTGACTGTGCCAGTTTAGTTGTTTGTGTCTCTGAAATCCTTAGCTTCTCAAAATACATTTTAAGTTGGAGGCTTGTTTGCATGTTCTTTTTTTTTTGTGAAGTATTTTCTAGTCATGTGGTTAGGCACAGGAGAATTTCTGACTTTGGTTTGTTTTATTATCTTCAGCTTGGTCAAAATTTAGTAAATAAGCATACTGTAGCAGCTGCAACAGGGAATGCCTCCCATCCATCCTAGGAGTCAGCTGCCTTAGGTGCCATAGGAATGTCCTCTTGGGTTGCAAAATTTCCTTCCACGCTTAGGACCTAGGTGGGAATGATGACAATGAGCATCTCCCCTAACTCAGATATCCTATGTAACCCAACATCTTTGTTGGTTGCTGAGAGACTTGCTATGATTGCAAACTCTGCCATGTTCCATGACAATACTGTTTTGTCCATCTGTTTTTGAAAAAGAAGGGCAAAAAGTGTAAATAATCCAATCAAAATGTGATGTGGTTACAATCAAATGAGTTAAATCCATTTCTTGAATTCATTTCCTTCCAATTTCATATGCAAACCAAATTCTGTTAGAGGAAGTTGGTTCTAATGAGGCACAATATTCACAAGCAAGAAGCATACTACAGTATAAATGCAAAAAACAACTGACCGAGATACACATGGATGTGAACTCATAGATGACTAATCCTGAAGCAAGGCTGGTTTTGTTTTTGAATTAGTAACTTTACAATTTTACTTTCATAAAGCATTAGTTAGTTGATTATTTGCAGTAGCTGGGCTCCAATTAGTTGGGATGAAGGACCATGGTTGAGTTGTGTTTATCGATTGCTGTGGCTCTGTGATGAAGATGAATGGAGGAATTTTGCATTCAAATACTCTCCTTTAAGCTTGCCTTTTGCCTTCCTGGATATGCATTGCACCAAAGAGATTTGTCTTTTTAATGAGTTCAGTGGCCCTTGTTAGTGTTCTTAGTCTTACTCATCTGTTGCTTAGTCGCAAAGTGATATGGTTGCAGTTTATCTTTCAAGATTACAGAGTAAATATTGTTTATTCTTGATACTTCTATGCTTGCAAGCACACAGAGTTGGACATGTTCATTGATACACAGGCAAAATAATCATTATAGAACCTTGGTAAATATTCTATTATGAATTTTTAATTTACTTAATTTTGTACATTACTTGGAATACATTGTTTCCTTTGCTATGTTATAATTTACACAAAAATTTTGAGGCAGTTTTTATTGGTGCTGGTCAGGATTCAATAGGACAGGAAAGTGGGCCATTTTTGCAGACCTTGGATCACTGGAAGGAAGCTAAATCTCAGCAAGGATGTTAGCAACTTCATTATCAGAACATTTCAGGGCAGTTAGTTTCAGTACTGTGGAATGAGGTCCTGGAGACCTATAGATGAATCAGTACTCTGTTTTGAGGGATAATCTTTCATGTCCTGTTTGATTTAAATTCTTTATTAACATTTTACACACACACACATCATGTTAACGTTATATATTTGTAACTGGAGCTGCTCATGTTCATTTACTGTGTAGATTTGAATAATGTTTCTAACAAAAAATCAAAAGTTGAATCTCGTAAGGTACTCTGTTGTGTTTGTGTTACCGTGGAATTCTGCTTTCTTTGTTTAAGAGAGGAAACTACTTTTTACCAACATCAATGGATCTATCTTTCCCATTGTGAAACTTTGAAGCACCCATTGAGATCAAAGCCAGACATCACGATAATTAAACAAATAAATCACAGAGCGCAGGTTGTAACTATAACAGTGACAATTTAGTTAACAATTCTGGATAACTAAAATGTGAAAGTATACATAATGCCCTCTTAGAAATTAAATATATTTGGAGAAACAATAGGAAATATGTGAACTAAGGAGATATCCAGTTCAACTTCAGCTGGTACATCTCTTATTCATATGAAGATATAGTATTTTAAATAAGTAGACAGAGATAGAAAAAACTGGAAGATTTTTATTTAGAATCATAGTTATAGTTGGGCAGAAAAGGAAAAAAAAAAATGAAGATTCGAGGGGGAATAAAGCAATTAAATAGATCAAGAAATGCAGAAAAATTTCCCTCCAAATGGAAAAATATTCAAAGCGGGAAGCGCGACTTAGCTTTACTATTTTCAAACGATTAGTGTAGTATCAAGTGACACGCGAGACTGTCTCTGTCTCAGAATCTCACATGCCTCCACCGAACACTGGCAACCTTTTCAAAGCGAGTAAATGACTCTCTCTCTCTCTCTCCTTAGAATGCAGACTTCTCTGCTTCCAGTTTTTCTATTTCAAAGTCCGGTAGTTGTGTCTGCGCTTTAGTGTTTTTTCAAAAAAAACCAGAATGTGGCAAGTTCTACTAGCAGCGGCTGCAGCAGCAGGATCTGGGATTTTAGCCAAGAAACTTATAAGCCCCATTGACAGTGAAAAACCCAATTCTGATTTCAAGCAAAATGACCAAGAGTGTGCTCAAAATAAATCTTCCCCGCCCCAAGGTTCAATCTTTCACTTGGATGATGCGTTTAAAGAAAACCGCAGGCAAGGAAAGAGGGAAGAGTTCAGCGATAGTGGCAAAATCTTTAGGTTTTCAAGTCCAGAGAAAGGGTCTAAGGAATTGGGAAGAATACTCGGAATGGGTTTAGAGGGCTTAAGAAATGGTAGTTCAAAGAGGGGAAAGAAAAATGGGTCTGTGGAAGGTGGTGGAGAAGAGCTGGTGGTGGATCAGAGAGGAAATGGGAGTGGAAGAAGAATCTCTATTTGCTTAAAGAAGAGGAGAACTGGCAAGCATACTACTGGAAAGTGTGAACCTTGTGCTTCAGAAGGTTAGCTTTTCCCTTAATAACTTACAA
Organism: Paulownia fortunei; assembly: GCA_019321725.1. Classification (NCBI taxonomy): domain Eukaryota; kingdom Viridiplantae; phylum Streptophyta; class Magnoliopsida; order Lamiales; family Paulowniaceae; genus Paulownia; species Paulownia fortunei. The sequence goes on along the minus strand of JAGSPU010001569.1, from coordinate 430,256 downwards.
TTATATAGTTATTTTCTTCAAATTTTCACTGTTGTGGTCAGGCATTCTACTATTGATTGAATTTACTTCTATTATTTTCGGGTTAATTAACAATCTGACTAAGTTAATATTTCGGTAAAGCTTGATGGCTGGATATTCTAATGTGGTTGTTGCGTATCAGTTGCATCATCCCGCAAATCTCCAGTACCAAGAAATGGCACAGAATGGTGCGCCACCATGTCAACCATATGTACATAATCTGAAACTTTGGCAGCATTTTGGTGGAGAATTGTGTTTCTGAATTACTTTCCAAATGCATAATCATCAATTCGGTGAAGTTTGACAGTCCAGGGTCTAACACATTTTCAGTAGTCTATGCGTAATATTCTTCTTTTGCATTAATGCGATCAAGGTATAAACAACAACCACGGAGAAAAAACAGAAGGAATGACAAAAAATAATTATTGAAATATTTTTTTTCTGCTCGAACACCACTAAATTCTGGTGCTTTACTAGGCCACTTCACAGTTATGGGTCATCTCTTGAAGCCTTCTGCTAAAAAACCTCCTCTGAGATCTTACAATGTTAAATGGGATTTATTGAATCCACCTTAGTTGCCAATTACGCTGAGGTGAAACCTTAACCTTATGTTTATGCATATTAAAGACAATGTTGAAGGCTGTCTCTGTTGTGTAATGTTTGACAATTTCTGTACAATAGAAATCTTGCCAGTAATTGTTAACTGCCAAGATTATCTTTATTCTCTATGGACAAAAAAAAACTGGCCAAATATGTTCAGCATCTTTCTCTGCTTTAACTACAGAGAGAGATATCAGTCTCCAACGACTTGCTATATGTTGTCGAAATACTAGAGCATCATAGTATCATAGTTCATTGTATATGAAAATTAATAAGATTATTTTGTAGAAGTAAAAAAATAGGAATGAATTGAGAATTGATATTAAGATAATATAAATAACAAAAACATACATTGCATTCAGCGACTACTTACGAAAAATACGAGTTACAAAACATGCATTAACTGAACTTATTTATAGAAATAAAATATATTATTGTTATTATTATGTATAATAAATAACCCATAAAAGTGAAATATTGATTTGAGTCTAATTTCAATATGTTGTACATTATTTTTAAATATTATTTTCATGTAATATATTATATATACAATACTACAATAAAAATTAAAAGCTTGTGAGCTTATGAACACTTATTGGTGAGCTTGAATTTGGCTCGTAAAGAAGCTGGAGTTCGAGAAGCTTGACTCAAGCTTGAAATAGCTCGAGCTCGAGTCGAGCATGAATCAAGCCGGCTAGCGAGCTGGCTTAACTCGCTTTACACCCTAATCTCAAATAAGTGCAACTGGTATTCCAAAATGCAGTTCCTTTGAATATCATAGCCAACCTTTTGACTTAACACAATCTGTACTTAATAAATTTCTCAACATTTTTGTTGTGAACTACTTTTCTTTTAAATAAATGTGGCAATTTAAGGAATAAGCATGTCTGATTGACCTCAAGCAGCTGGCTAAAACAAATTTGCAATGTATCATCTAAGTCTCTTCTGTTATTAGCTCACAATTTAGTAGCTAGAGCAGCAAAAAACAGAATGAAAAACAGATGAATAAAGTGTTGGCACAAATTAGTATCTTCATCCTCTTAGATTTTTGTTTACAGTTGCTAAACCTTAAGAGTTGATGTTGAATACCTATGTTTCAAAATCAAATTGTGTGACATAATTGGACTTGATTTTATTTTGTTTCGACAAAAGTTGGTTTGTTAAGTTGCAGAAATTAGAAGTCCTTTCTCCTCCTGGAACTCTCTGCCTCTCTCATTGGTTGTTTCTTTTTTAATTGGTATTACATCAAAACATATGGTGATTGATCAATAAAATGAGATTGGGATTTGATCACATTCAAAAATTTGTTGATCCTGTCTGTGGTTCCCAGGTAGTGACTTATTTTGTGACCCACTTTGAACACTTGAATAATGCGTCCTTGTGTTTTGGTGTCCTTTTAGATAATTCCTTTGGTTGGGGTTGGTGTCGGAATAATGTACATGATGTCAGCTGGAAATGCTGAAATCAATAGGTTGAACTGTGCAATGGATGAGACTGTAAAAACTGTCCAAGAACTAAAAGCTGAGATCTCGAGACGGAAAAGCTCACGTAATGTGCATGTTTCAGTTGCTGAAAATGAAGCTGAAATGAACAAAAAGTATATTGAAAGAAGTTACAATGGCCCATTATTCACTAAGCTCGGTGCCAAGAGAAAAGATAATATAAAAACCTTTTGTCCTGCTTTGACCGAGAAAGGTGAATGTGCAAGTAGCATTCTTGTGGAAGACCAGCAGCCTGAGGTGTTGGAAATGGATCGGTTGGAAGCAGAATTTGAGTCCGAACTACAAAAACTCCCCTGGTGTGCAACAGAAGGTTCTGGTTCTGAAGAAAGAACAGATATCTTTGAGGTTAGTTTTGTCCCATGGGCTATCATTCTAAATCTGGATCTAACTATTGGATTCATTTTGCTGTACATAGTGGTCCATTCTTTTCAATGATTCATTTAGTCCCTACTTTTGTTTTTCTAAGATAAATAGGTCCACCTATGAAGCTGTGAACAATTTTTGACTCCCTATTATATATCCAGATAATACATGCCATTTGCAGTCAATGTATCAACATGAACATGAAAGTTCATATCTCATAATGTTTGCAATTAACTAACTGAAACATCAAGCTTTATAATGGGTTAGGTTGGTAGGTTTGGCTTTCATGAGAGTCATAATAGCTACAACCTAAAATGGCTATGATGCTTTAAGTGGCAATAAACCTTCCATCTACCCTGACTCAGATAATTGAATGACACTGTTTGTCTTGCTCTTTTGATATATTTCATTGTCATTTTCGTAACCTGCTTCTGGCAACGTGGGGAAACTTTGATCAACTGACGAATGCTTCCGTGTTAGTTTTTTCCTTTGCTACTTTCTATTTAGGGCAGGAGGACATGTAATGCAGCTAATTGTCTTCTGGCACAGCTATTTTACATATTAAGTTTTATGGATGCCATATGGACAGGGAGATCTCTTCATTTCTTTCTTTCTTTCTTTTTTTCTTTTTTTTTTTTGGTGATTTTTAGGCATTCTGAGAAAGGAAAACAAAAAATTATTGCTTACCTACAACGTGAGATATATCATCATGTAGCGGTCCATCATTTTCATTTCATATGAATCTTTCTCCTTTAACAAGATTATTCAATCATTGGAGAGTGGAGACAGGAGACCATTTAGTTTGAGAAGGAACATACGATGAGATTTTATATTTTATCATACAGGCTGAAGTTTTGGCAAAAGAACGCCAGTCAGAAGATTTTGAGAATTCAAACTCGTACCAATACAATGGAGTATTGCCAGCTGAACTGGATCAAAAATTGTGTCATTTGCTCATCGAGCAACAGGAAAGCCAAATAGTGGAGTTAGAGGCTGAGTTGCATCAGGCGCATTCTAAACTCCATGAGAAAGAAGCTGAGCTCCAAGCACTCAAAGATTGTGTCAAACGTCTTACTAAATTTTCGCTAGCAAATGCTTCAGGCATGACAACTTTCCCTTCTATTCTTTCCCTCCATATCAATTTTAATTTCAACAAGTTAGCTTGACTGGACTCTGTTTATGCTAAATAAGAAACTGCCTAGGTGAAAACAAATGAGGAATTATATTTTTCAATCTACCCTTAAATCTTTGCCGGTTTGACCCGTGATTCGTTTTTCAGATGAAGAAACTGAGGACCACCAGGAGGATGTGAAAACAAGAAGAGATGGGATTGAAGAGAAGCTGGGATTAGAGTCAACAGAACCAATGGTTGGAATGAAACGAACACTCGGGCTATGAATCATACATTTGTTCCGAAAATTGACACTGTTTCATCCACAAGCAAGTGGGAAACAGTCATCGGATGCCTCAGTGCTACAAATATTTTGTAGGGGTCCTTACAATAATATTAATAGCTCTTGATTCCCTTTTGCCTTTCTCTATGCAATGGTCCCCCCAACAGAAAAATAAAAAAATATATTAATTTTCAATATGTGGTTGTACTGTGATACTGTCTATAGTTTGATGATCACCCTTAAATATATTTGTTTTCCTAGTTTCCAGAGCTTTGTATGTCTCATGAATGGCTGGTTCCTGATTGACTTTGGCTTGTCAAGCTCTAATTTTCTTTAGTGCTAGGGAAAAAAACTCTGATACTTGAGTTGACTTTTTGTTCCCCTTGTTGGTGGGGGCTTAACACCAATCAGTCCTACTGGAAATTTAAACATTTCTTGACTTTACAAAGTGGCCTACCAAATACTTGCACAAATATATAATGCCAAAGGGTAAATTGAGAAAGTGGTTTGCATATCAAATCTTAGCCCTGGTGGTTGCTTGTGCAGAGTTGCAGATAAAGGAAAGATGTGGAGCCATTGTAAGTTTTGCCTTTTCACATCCCATGAAAGAAATCAAGAGCCCCCACTCTGTCTCTGTGTTTGCTTTCAAATCATTTCTTGTGATTTATCATTTTCTTGCAGGCCCCCCTCAAAACCAGTCTCCAATGGCTACATTTTGTACTAATAACTATTTCATTTTTGGGATCCTTGTAATGATTTTTAACTTCAGAGCAGAGCAATCTATTTTTTTGGTCTCCTAATATTATTTTTGTAATAATCTTGAAAATGAAAACAAAATTGATGAACATGTTGAGAGACAATTTATTTTCGAGCATTTACCTTATTTTCTACCTAAAAAACAATCATAATTTACTAAAAATTTAAAGGGAAATTATAAGTTGCCAAAGAGAAACAAAAAATTTAGTTTACATGTATAATGGAAAAGGAAAAGCTCCTTTTTTTTTTTTCCCCCTTCCATTTTCTTATCCAATTGGCCAAGATTGCCCTCTCTCTCTCTCTTGCTTTTTTTTTCTTTTTTTCTTTTTTCTTTTGTCTTTTTGTCTTGTTTTTCTTCTGTGTTGCAAAACTTGCAGTAAATATACACCCTTAAAATATACAGTTAAAAAGAGGAAATCGTGGTTTGCTTAGTGTGGGGGTTATTACCCAGATACCCCACCCCCCCCTTAACTTCGAAGTGGCCACCATATGCTTCACTTTCTAGTCAACTTGTCCTTAAATTGGCTACTATATTAAAATAGTTGAGGCCAGATCAGAAATTAGTACAATTTAAAAAAGGTAATACTCAAGAAATTTGAGGGCTAAAAATTAAAATATCATTGTTCTGATATCCCTGAGACAAAATAAATAAATAAAAATCAAACTGTAATTTCATTTAATTCTTTTATTATTGTCCCTATTTTAGTTTTAAATAATGGTCGATCAGCTGCTCATTATCAGCAGCTTTCTTGAAAAGAAAAGGTTGATTCCTCAAATATATTCTTTTTTATAATGGGCTAAGTATCTTAAAAAATAATCATCATTTCATTAGCATGAATCCAAAAAAAAAAAAATTGGTGTGACACCAAGAAATACTCTACTTAGAATTATGTTGGTATAATTAAATCCGCATATCATATGCATAAATCTCATACTTGCATATGTATGACTGTTGAAAATTAAGGCACTAGGTTTAAATTTTCAAGGAATCTTTTTAAAGCAAAAAATGAGTACATTTAATAGTTTTCCACGCGACAGGGGTATTAGGTTCAAATCTTACTGCAAGTTTGCGTATTATTTTCTTTATTTATGAAATAATAATTCGATATAATTGATTATTTGTTGGATCTTAAACTTTTTATATGAGTAAATGATTGATCTGCAAGAAAGTTTACATGTCAAAACCCAAAAGCAATGTGCAATGTACAAAACTAACTAAAATCTTTCTATTCAAAATCATGAAACTAACTAAAACTGATATTTGTACACCAAGAAATAACCTAAAAATATGATAAAAGAAACAGCAAGTTTGGTAAAAATGTCTCACTTTAAGAAGATATACTCAGACACATCAATCAATAGCCTAACCAATCAGAAAGTTGAGTAACTCAGTGAACAATCCAGGCCTACTCTTTTCTGCACAAACCAGTCCCCCTCTACACAAAATTTTTACATACTTTAACCATTTCTGGTGATTAAAAAATCTTGAAATTCTTTAAATAGTCTCAATGATAATAAGGCTACAATTACCTACATATATATATATATATATATATATTATTTCTATAATTTAAATCATAATAATGATGTGTAATTATCATATATTGAATTACATTGATTAATTGTGAACTACAAATTATCTAATACTACTATATTTCAAATTTCCTTGATAGCCCCCTAACTATGTATACAAGAAAAATTCTATGAAATGCATTTTAAATTTGTTATTTTAATTTATATTTTATATCATAAATACATATTAAATATATAAAATATTTTTTTAAATATATATTTAATGTGAATTATATATTTAATTTGTATATGTGAAATAAAAGAAGATCAAATATATTAAATTAAAACAAAAAATAAAATGTTACAAGTGGCCAACCTCTTCTGTGTTTTGTTATAACAGGGTAAATTCTGGACAACGGTTGAAAGGTACATGTAGTCCCAATGCCGGGTAGAATTGAGATTCACCTGAATCCAACGGTAATCAGTGCTGCTAAATATTTACTGCACCTGTTTTTTTTACTGTGCGCGGGCGTCTATACGTACATAAAGATATAAATCACTTGAGCAAAGATTTAAAAGTGCAAAATGGCAGCTGTAAGAACAAGAAGAGTTCCTTTAAATAATGGAACGAAACGTGTAAAGACAAGTAGAACCTTGATGTCGAAACACCCCACCCACACTAGGCTCTGATTCACCCATCCGTGCAATAATATAACCCCTCTAGATTCTGAACAGTGAAAATATCAACATCACATGAAAAAAGGGTAATTCGAACACTTGATAAAATAAGTATTATTATGCAAAAAAATTAATTTTAATGCAAAATAAGTATTATTTCATTTTTTTATGTGATTAATTGAGGGTAAAAAGTTAAAAATAACAAAAATAAAAGCTAATGAAAATAGTGTTCAAGTAAATGGAGCAAACATGGCACATAAGAAAAAGCCTACCCCCCTTTAATCCCAATCCCCTCCAACACAAGACCTGCAAGAAACGAAAACCACTCCCCCAACACCCAACCACACACGCACAAACAAGATATACACACACACACACACACATATATATGTATATATATACATATATATATGTGGACAAAGAACAGAAGAAAGGAAACATAGAGAGAAAGCAGGGGCAAACGAAGTAGTAGTATATCTAGCTACTGGATACTCTAGCATTGTGCAGAGTGCAATACATTGAGATAACAGAGAGAGTAAAGATGAAAGCTTTATCAAAGCCATTATCCAGTCCAGGCAGGGCAGACAAGTTTCCTCCGCCATTAATGAGATTCTTGAGAAGTAATGTGGGGAGCAGAAGTAGAGGAAGATCACGTTCAAGCCCAATGTTTTACCTGCGCAGCAAAAAACGTGCGCCTGGGGTGATTGAAACGGCTCAAGAACCATCTTCTCCAAAAGTTACTTGCATTGGCCAAGTCAGAGTGCGCCGCTCCGCCAAATCTAAGGGCAAAAGAAACGGAGGCGCTGCTGTTAAGCGCCGCCGCCGCTGCTGGTGGCTGAAGAGGACCCTGTTTTGTGGAAAAATCTCTTCAAGATTCCGCAGCCGCAAGAGGCCCTTTAGAAGGATATTTTGCAAGTGGGGTTTGTTTTTTAGGTCTGGTTGTTGCAAGGAGGTTGATGCTACAGAGGATTCTTTCAGGGTTAATTCTTATCCGAAAAGTGAAAAGAATGAAAATCCTGTTGCTGGTAATCATAGAAATAGTAGTAGCAATGATAGTGAGAGTGATTACAGTAATAAGTATGAAAATCTTGGAGCTGGATCTCAAGAAAGTAAAAGGGAGATTCTTGAATCTTCTTCTTCTTCTCCACCAAAAAATGCTTTAATCTTGACAAGGTGTAGATCTGCTCCTTACAGATCTTCATCATTGGGAGGTAGATTTTGGGGTTCTCCATTAGCTGAAAAAGAAGGGGATAATGAAACCGAAAATGAGGGGAAATCAGAGGAATTACAAGAGCCCAGCTGTGAAAATGTGGTGGAAGAGCCCAGAATTAGTCAAGAAAGTAGCAAAGAATTGGAGAATTCAGTGAACAATGTTCAAGATTTGAAGGCAACTGCAGGAGGTGCAGTGCACCTTTGCTGCTCACAAGATGTAAATCAGAGCCTGCAAGAACAGGAGAAAGGCTTAATCCAGAAGCCAGTTTCTTGAGGCAAAGAAGGTTAGATGTTGTCGAGCCTTGTTCACAACCAAATTCATAGTAATTGTTGATTAATGATTAAAAATAATTTTTAATTACTTTTAAGCAGATTGTGATTTTGTTTGTTGCTGCTTCTAAAGGAAATTTATATAAAGCAAACTCAATGTATCTCATGATTTTTTTTCTCATTCTTTTTTCGAGTTGATTATTGATCATGAAAAATACTTTTTTTTTGAGATTTTAATGGCTTGAAAGTGATTGATAGAGAGTTTAAGTTCTTTTTTTTTTTTTTTTTTTCAATTTTCTGGGTTTTGTAAGAGAGAATCTTTATGTCAAATGTAGACATATATATATATATATATATATATATTAATTGTGTGGATGGATCATGTTTAATAAATTAGCATGTCTGAGTGGTACACTGAAAGATGTAGGACAGTGAAATTGTTTCGTGTACTCTGCCCCTCCACTCCCTGCCAGTATTGTTTATTGGTCATAGTATTAAATTACTCGGTGCTTGGATTTGTGTATAATGTCTCCACATATGCTTGGCTTTGTTTGACTACTCTGTGCTTCGATTTGTCTACAATGTGTCCATTATATTCTTGGCTTGCTTTGATTTTGTTCCGAAAAGTTGTGGGAAAATATATTGAGAGAACATATTATATTTGAAAATTGAAGTATTTTTTGTTTTGATTTGGAAATTTGTGATGTAATGTAATTTTTAGAGAAAGCTATGTGAAGATATTTTTTTTACTATATATGTCTTTTATTAAATTTTTGTGTGAAAAACTTTTATAATTATCATATTATTTATATATATAATTATTGAAAAAAACGTATTTATGTTAAGATAATCATTGGAGAAGATATATATATAATATATAATTTTAATATGTATAAAAATATATATAAATATTAGATATATAGACATATAACAATGATTCAGATTTTTTTTTTTAAAAATATTTAACGGAAAAATGACAATACGTTTTGGAGGTTGGAACGTCGTAATATAATTCATTATCATATGATTGATTTGAATTCGACTAAACTCGATTATGATTAAATTTTTTTTCTAAATTTAATAACAATATTTTACATTCAAACTTCAAACTCATTAAATATATCATTTGTTACGTCAAGTAGAAACTTACTATATAAATAAATCAATACCCGTACTCATGGAACCTGAATCCAAAATCTAATAATATTAACATCTCAATCTTACCATTTAGTCGTCATAATGATACTCATTCATTCACTAGTTACTACAACAGAAGCAATGTCTTAAGCTATGATTAAGAGACATTGTTACTCTAAAACCTGTCACTGTCACACTATATAGGATAAGATAGATTTGGAGTGTCTGTTTGGATTTGTGTATCCTGGTTAAGGACTAGAGAATATTATGATTTGAAGCCTTTCTAATGTCATTATACTAAAAGACAGAATGAAATTGAATAAATTTAATTCGAGTAAATCTTGCTTGTTCCACCTTTCACTTTCCCACATATTACATTGCAATGGTTGCATATATATATATATATATATTGGGCTTAAATCCCATTAAATACGTGGATATTAATCTCACTCAGTACTGATGTGAGTACTAATATTTAATTATTCATTGTAACTAATTAATCATTAATAATTGTAATCATTTAATAATTGATATCATCATTAAATCACTTCATTAAATAATGCAACTAAGTTTAGGTTTATGACGTCGTAGGGTAAAAATAATGTAACTACACGGATGTCCCGCTTTTTCATTAGTTATTTAAACTTTTACATCCTATTATAAATGTTACATAAGTCATTATTCAACTACTAGTTTTTTGGAACTCACTTGAATAACGTTGAATAATCATATATTTATGCACATTTAAATGAATAACATAACACATAATATTAATGTGGTATTAGCCCAAAACAGTTTTAATAGATTAAATTCAAAATGTTCATTCGGATTAAGAGTCGGAACAAAAAAGAACTGATAAATTAAATTTATGAAATCCACACATCAATACACAAGATTATGTTATAATGCTTAAACTAAATTTACTAAGGACAAAAGGCTCAAACCTCAAATCAATATTATAAATATTTCAACTTTCATTATTAAACGGTATGCAAATAATTACACACATAATTATTATTAAATTCTCTAACTTTAATTGATTTGCTCTGTAACTGATTTGAGCGTTGGAAGATTTTCGTCGAATCACTGCAATATCCCTAATGATTTTTTTGATGTGGGAAATAAATCACTTTATAATTGACTATAAGTTATAAATTTCGAAAACATAAGCGGTACACATAATATATATATATTAAAATTGAATTCAATTAGATTATCACGGCACACGCTTAGCGCTTACTTACATGACCTTAATTTTTTTTAATTATTATATTTTTCAACATACTATACTTTTTGCAGAAAGAATTGCTTCATGTACATAATCATTTGGCGGTTTTATGGTTGGAAGGAGAGGAAAAAAATATTTCCCTAATGAGTGATGAAGGTGGGTGGTAATTAGTGGGTGCTATGTAATAATTGTTTTAAGTGGAAGGCACACTTGTGTTGCAATAATGTATGAAAATTCTCTAAACCCTAAATTATAATCTAAGCAATCACACAAAAATTGATAAATATATATTAATTGCACGACAAATATAAATATATTGATAGTATATTTATACAAAATGATACACACTCTAATATATAAGAAAACATTTGATAGTTTTTATATAAAAATTTTGAAAAAAAAAATTAGATCAACCAAATTCCAAAAAATAAATAAAAAAAGAGAAATTTACATAAATGAGAATTCCAAAGGACTAGTTGCAAAATTAGGAGGAAGGTCCAAATCAGACAAATAAGGTGGAAAATGTATGGATGATAAGGAAGGAAGATGGAAGTCCAACAAAGAGATAGTTATGGATGCCAAACCCAATTTACTCTTCAGGCCCATAATGGAAAATGTGGACCTCTCCCCCATATTGCATGAGGACAACTGAAACCTAAAATTGTGTTAGAGGTCCCAATCTCTGATTTTTCAATAATATTTATTTTATTTAAAATATAAATATATCTTTAATTTCTTCATGCTCTTTTTCTCTCTCTCTCAACAATTTCAATTTATTCTGGTTCAATTTATTAGGGGTAATCATAAAAATTTAAAAATTACACGAACCGATCGTTCCACATTGCACCAAAATCGTTTTTTACTAAATTTGTAGATAAACCACGATTTAAAATTTTAATTAAAACAGCACCGCCTTATATGATTTGGTGGCAGTTTGGAATTTGAATAAATCGAACCGCACCGCCTGTACATGTATATTAAATTTATTAATAATCAATACTAATTTTAATTTTGATAATTAACTTGTAATTGTAATATTTATTTAAATTTCACGAAATTAACTATTTATGTGCTCATCAACTTCTTATATAATTTTTTTATTTTTCATTTATATCAAGTTGTAATGCAATGAGAATTTATGTTTAATTTTAATTTTAAAAAGTTTAGTATTTTTTTTTTTTTAGAAGTGTTGGTTTATTTAATTTTTTCAAGATTTTTTTTTACATATTTTTCAATTGTTTACTTTTTCATTATATTTTTATGGCATATGAATGAATCAATTTCTCTTTCCAATAAATAGAAAATGAATAAAATAAGTATTTTTTTTCGTGTGTGTATATACTCAAATTTTTTTATGTTTATGATATTTGTATATTCAAATAATTTTTTTTCTATTTGCATTTGGAAATATGAGAATTTTTGTGCTATTTTATCTACCAAACATATTATAGTTTATATAACATAAATAAAACTAAATAAATAAGTAGAATATATGAAATGAATTGAAATTTATGCACAACGATTTAACTATTTGTTAGTACTAGGTAAACTATACTAATATTTTCAGATTAAGGTTATGGTGATATTTGAAATAATTTTTCTTATTAATATCTGTATTTTTTTTTTACTTAATCGTTTCTCTTTATTAGTAAAAAATTGTCAAACCACCCGCAACCACTTTAAAATGCACTTTTCATTTTAATTGATAAAACTACAATTTGAAATTAAATAATTCGATTTGAAATTATTGAAAAAAATCCGCAAAACAACACCATGATCACCCTTACTTAGTATAATTATTTTTTTCTTATTTTTCCATGATTTTTTGACAATTGATAAGTGTATAATAAATTTCAATGGTGGAAATCCAAATTTCGACCTATCATTTTTTTTTTCCTTTTCAGTTTTACTTAGGTATTTTTCTCTATGTGATTTTGAAGGAAATTTACAGAAAAATATTTATACGAACATAAATGAAAAATATTGATTCATTTATATACTTTTCTCATCGATGATATTGAAAATACCAATCAACTTGGTCAAAAGCAATAATTAGATAGTAATAATAACAATAAACGAAAAAAATAGGAAAAAAGAAAAAAGAGTTTGGCTATTTGTATCAATTTTTGTTGTTATGGTATTCGATAATTAATAGATAAAACAGACATCCGTCCAATCAATGGCTTTACAATTTGGGGCCCTTAATAATGTGGATGAAAGTGACTTTAATTTTATGTGACCACTTATTCTTAATACTTTGTCGGGAAATTTTTGAAATTTGTGTTACGAAAAATCTGTCAAGATGTGCTACCTTCCTTCATAAATGTTTTAACATGCACCATTCTTATGAGGTCCAAAATTCATATTATTCCCATCAAAATCCTATATTTTAATAACAGTAGATTCCTTTATCAAATTTGGTTCGCTTGAATGGCAACTTAGCATCATTAACCACAAATATATATATATATATACACTTTTTTAAAGAGAATGAAACCTTTTTTTTTTTTTTTAAATATGTAAATAAATCAAGTCGAATCGTTCAAACTTAAATTAAATTTTGTATAAAGTTTGAAATTGACGAGTCGAGTTCACACAAAATTTAATTATTTTTTCCACAAATAATTTATTTTCACCTGAAAATTCAATTTGCTTGAACAATAATAATCTTGACAACAATAAAAACTTTTTTCACATATTTTTTTTGCTCAATTTAAAGCTCGCCCTAAACATGAAAATGGATGATTTTCGGCGTTCGCTCTAATTTGTACTCAAATATACTAAAAATTCATTTCAAACAGAACTCTAATGTCAAAAAAAACTTAAAATTGTTTGAAATTTGGATATGAAAAATTTCAAAGAATTCCACGTTTAATTTTCAACTTTATGTCTCCGGTCATGCAATCACCCACTATTAATTTTAATTTCATTAAGACAATAGAAAACAAAATATTAAAAAAAAATTATTTCCATAGCAGTGCATTAAATTTTTCCAACTGTATGCCAATCTGGTCAGCCAGAAGAGAGAGAGAGAATTTAAAAAAGAAAAGGTTCCCATATTTTTCAGTAAACTTATTTCCCACCAAATGATGGGCATATAAACCTCCATAAGGTGCTCTATCATATTCATGGCTACGCAATAAGTTAATAAAATCCATGGTGTAAAATGACAGAAATAGGACAGGAATTGAAAGAAAAAAGGGTAGTATTTTGTGTGTACAGCCAAAGGGCTGGTCTGCTAAATGGGATGTCCCTCCTTAAGACAGACATTTTCAATAATACACACATGGGACTGTCCACACCTCCACAAGAAAATAATAGGACTATTTTTCCCTCAATTCTTGAATTTCTATTTTTGATCGTATTTGGATCTAGGGGTTAGAGATGGAAAAGGGATACAATATTGTCAATCGTGAGTCTCATTACAGGTTAGAGTAAATTCAATTCAAATCTGATTAGACCTAAATTCGACAATAAATTCTTGCCACATAACTAGTTTACATTTTCAGATAAGTATAACTACACTTGACTTGAAGTGTAATTAGATGGTCTAACCAAATCAAATTTTAGGTAAGATTTCTCCCATAAAAGATAACAATGGTTATTGTACTAAAAACTACAAAAAAAATAAATAAATGGAAAAACTTGTCTAATCATTCTCTTTCTTTTTCCCTCTTGTGCAAACATGGTTTTTACTCTTTGATTTCTCTCAATCCAAACACCCTGTAAAGGGCTGATCCTATACTACACAACTGCTCCAGCTCAAACGCATCCCAATCAGATCCTTGCAATCAATTGCTGTGCAGATGGTGACTGTTTCAATTGCCAAAAAACCTCTCTGCAATCTGATCCCCTCCCATGCTTTACTTCTTCCCTCAATCTGATCCCTCCCAAGAACTGCTTCAAAATAATATATCTACCTTCCTCACTAGCCAGCTCCCTGTACACCATATGCTATAAGCCACCACAAACCAAAAAAATAAAATAAAACACACACAAAAACAGACCAGAAGAGAAATTAAGGAAGTCTTAAACTGCTTTTTGGCTTCACTTTGGAGAGTGCCATGGAGCTCAAGGGTAGAATCATTGCCACTCTACTTCTCTTCCTCCTCCTCGCCGTGCCGAGCTTTTCCAGAGGTTTTTTCCGTGATAAATTCTCAAGTTCTTCTCCTAATGAATGCTTAGTTATGAACAAATTTTATTGTCAGGGAGATTGCATGTGAAAAATATGGAGTCAGAGATTTATGTTATTGACTACAGAGGTCCAGAGACTCACACCTACATTCCACCACCAAATCGGGCCGGGGGCCGGCCCAAAATCCATCATCAAACCAACATGGCCTGTCACAAATCCAAAGTTCTTAAGGCCAAAAGAAATGTAAGAACCAAGAACCCTTTTAACTATACTGTATGTCATCAAGAATTTTCATTTTTTTTTTCATGGAAACAATTAGTCTTGTTTCATTATATGATTATTGCATTCCTTTCATTCTTGTCTTTACATGGGATTTTCCTTTCAGGGAAAGAAAATTCCAAGATGTTGAAGGGTCCTGTAAGGGATAGTGTAGCTTGGATGAAGTTGCAGGATGAGTTGAGATTCATAATTCTCTTTATGATTATATTGTAATTCTGATTTGAGCCATAGGGTATTGTATTAATCAATTCGGGTCTTTGTTTTAATTTAGTATTGTATTTTATGTTACATTTCATATATACACACCAAATGTATATAATTATTTCAGAAAATATTTTATACACTTACTTATATTTATGAAATGAAATATAAAATACATATCAATTGTAAAAGAATATAAATGAACAGCTTTATTTTATTTATCTTTCCTTTATGATTTTTTTTGGCAAGTGTAATTATGATATAAATAATTACTTCCATTGCTATACATGTAGTGAGTAATATTAATAGGTGCAAGGTTGTCAATGCTTGCTATTGCTTCATACAAAGTGGTTTCACTAGTTGATTTGCTCCATAGAAACTGCCAACAGTACTACTTGATTTAATCCATCTTTGCCAGCAAAAATAAAAGTAGAAGAATTTGAAAATAAAACCCACAGGCAGATAATTGTGAAAGACAACAATAATGTCATTAAATTTCAAAATTTACTCAGACATGTAAAAAAATTCTCCTTTGTTTTAAACCAGCAATTATGATTGCAGCAAACAGCTAAAATGACCCTAGTTTGGAGACTTAAATAGTAATAAAAGTAAATGAAAAGGCCCAAAAGTAAGCTAAAAATTGTCCTTTTGAGGGTGATATTGACAATATGATCAGAGATTGTTTCGAAAATAAATGAATAAATAAATAAATAAACCGCTGACAAAGCTTCGCAATTGGATCTTAAAATTCTAATTTCATTAAAAATCATTTAAACTTTCTACAAAAATACTTTTTCGGATGGTTATATATTATGTTAATGTAATAACCTAAAAGTAATAGAATTTAAGATAAGGGGCATTGGTTAAACAAACTATAAATTACAGCTTCATGCCTATTATTTGATGGTGTGAAGTTTAGGAATCAAACGATCAAATAAAATCTTCAGAAAAATTATAAATTCATATTTCAATTTTGCAATAGGTCAAACAAACGAAACTTATATATCCTGGAACAATGATAATTACATTTAATAGCATTTTTATATAATTAAAACTCTTTTCTAAAAATGATTTAAATACTTTAGATTTCACCCTATTAAAAAAGAAAATTGGTGTACAAATAAAGGAATAATTACTGCTTCAAAACAATTTTGAGAGAAATATTTAATTTCAAGAGATTAAATAAAACTATGAGTAAATGGACAACACGAGCTTCACTGTCGAAAACGATGGGTAACATTGAACTAATCAACTCCTTCGCATCTACGTCTTCCTTCGCTTAACGTAAATAAACAAGTACTTAAAATAAATAAAATGAATAAATAAATAAATAAATAAATGCAAACATCAGGGAAGCTGAGAGGAGAGAGAGAGAGAGAGACGAGCCTACAAAAGAAAGCCCATTTGCCTCTTGGTTTATCCTCTGTAATTTCATACGGGTTCAAACAGATAAACAAATTTTGTGATTTTTGTGTAATTTTTTTCATTTGCAAATGGCAGTTCTGAGGAATCAAATCCTCTTTTATCAAACCAAGAACAAGAAGCAGGGATAAAAAATGAAAAGAAATCCTCCCCCACCCCGCCGGCAAGAATAGTGGAGCTCCGCCTCCTGCGGCGATTCCGATAGGATGGACAGCTGATGGGCTGCCGGTGGGTGAGCCCACGATGGAGAGGTCCCAATGGGATTCCAGTATCTTCTCTTGTCTTGGAAGGAATGATGAGTTCTGCAGCAGTGATCTTGAAGTTTGTGAGTTTTTCTTTTTCTTCTATCCTTTTCTTGGGTGAATCTTGGTTTTTCCAGTTCAAGATTTGATTTTTAAGCATTGGGTTCTTAATTATGTAATAGGAAGTAGTCGTCTGGGATTTTACTGGATTTGGGTTATGGGTTTTTATGTTGGTTTCTGACTCGTGATCTTTACTGTTGAGAAAAAAAAAAAAAACTTTAAATAGTTGGATGACGTGAGGTCGAATTGCTGATGTATGCTGACAAATTTATGTGGAGATAGATTGGTGATTTTGAGCTTTGGAAGCTATCAAAGATTCAAAGGAATGCGAAATATCATGTTGGAAGTGGAATATTGGAAAGAAGAAGGCATATCTGAATGATATAACAGGATGGATGTGTGTGTGGGTGAAATTTATTGTGCTGTGTTGCAGTGTAACGGTGTAAGATTATCTTAGTGTTTTAATATGTAGTTGTATCTGAAGAATTTATAGAATTTATGTTATGGGATCAATTGATTTCATTCTAACAAACTAATTAATTATGCCTTACTTTTAAATTGCACTGTTTTGATATTGCTGCTCTAATAGTATATTTTCACTCTTTCTTGGTTTTATGGCTGTTTGAGAGTTCTGATATTGAGCAGGTCTGCTGGGTAGTATGGCCCCTTGTGTGCTCTATGGAACCAATGTTGAGAGACTTGGATCTGCTCCTGGTACTTTTGCTAATCACTGCCTGCCTTACACTGGGCTTTACTTAATTGGGAATGCCTTTTTTGGCTGGAACTGCCTATCGCCCTGGTTCTCTTATCCCATCCGTACAGCCATTCGGCGGAAGTTTAATCTAGAGGTTAGTTATTTTATTAAATTTTCCACCTTGTGCAAGCTCTAATATCACGTTAAGATTACAAGGCAACCAATTGGTATTAACTGTTAATAAAAGGGCAAAATTTAACATGTCAAACTTGTTCTGTTATGGATGCTATTATCTGGTGATATTATACAAGGAAATCTATGTTAGTTGCACTATGTTATCTGTTGGAGGACCAATCGGCAGATTTCATTAACCATCTTTTCTAGGATAATTTGCCTGCATCTGGTCAATTTGGTTTTCTCGTTTGAGGATAAAAGTGAGAAAAATTTCAACCAGTAGGGGGGAGAGAGAGAGAGAGGAAAAGTGATCATAGGACTGATGTATTAATGCTGTTTCCTACATTAGTTCATGTTTCATTTGATCTAATTACACTTATCGAAGTTTTTGAGATTCATCAATCCCCAGATTCATCAATCCCCGCTTGCCTTGATAATTCATTCATGTGGTCTGTGGGGTCTATCTCTTTTATTTTGCATTTTCTTCAAGCTATCTTTTGCTCTTCCAGTGTTCTTTCTTTTATGTTCCTTGTTGGGGAAATGGATTTGAGAGGAGATGGGAGGGGCTGGGGCAGAGGAAGAGAAATGTCTTATCTAGGTATCACATAGGCTGTGAGTGTGAGCACTTAAGGGCCCCTTTTTGTAGTGGGGAAAGACTTGGAAGGAAAGATTCCTTACCTTTTCTCATATCAATAGTTGTATGGACCTTGTATGAAAGTTGGAACCAAGATTAAGTTTGAAACCTTTGCAGAATCGGCATCCTTGTTGAATGGATACCATTTTGTGTTTCTATCTCAAAAATTCAATCAAAATCTGTCCTATTATCCACTGTTTCACTGCATACTCCTAAATCCAGATGATCTTGTTTTCAATCTGTGATGGGTTATACATTTGCATCATACAAGACAGTACCTGTAAATGAATATAAAATGTTGGTGATTTCACTTACACCACAGGGAAGCTGTGAGGCACTTGCCAGATCCTGTCCATGCTGGGGAAGCTTTGTGGAGGACGAGGCTCAACGTGAGCAGTGTGAAACGGCCTGCGACTTTGCTACCCATGTCTTCTGCCATGCATGTGCCCTTTGTCAGGAAGGTCGTGAAGTTCGTCGTAGGCTTCCTCATCCTGGGTTCAATACTCAACCAGTCTTGGTCATGATTCCCCCTGGGGACAGACCATGGGCCGTGGAGTGTAACTACTATTCTTATTTTATCCTTGTTCAAACTGCTGTACTTATAATTGTGTTGCTGAGAAGTTCAGTTAGACTGCATTATGTGATTTGTGCTTTGGTCGCTTGGTTTGTCTATTAAGTCGTTTATGGGCAGGGCCTATGAGATTGACAATACCAATAGTTTTTGTTGAAAAACATAAATAGATGCACTTTTTACTGGACGTGATTTTTTACATGCGTGAATATGATGTGTCAAGGACATAACTCAAATTGTTCCTTTTAGAACTCCATTGGTGCATGGAAATCGTAATTTTCATTATCAAAAGGGACTTATAAATAGGAACAACTTGGAATTGATTTAGCATTTTGTGATCCCCTCGGACTATAGGAATGGCTTACTCCTACCAGTAAATTTCTGAATTAAGTATCGATATTGCAAGGATAGGGGTAGGGGTATTAGTGCTTCATTGTATCGAATTATTACTATTATTTTGTCAGTAAATTGACTGATCTTGTCTCAATTCTTGTTATTTTCACTAAAAGAATAAGAGCAATTTGTGCTATAATAATTGTTAGGATGATACAACTGAACAAAATGGAGGATTACGTTCTTGCTAGTAGTTTAATTCTCCTTAGAAAATTGAGAAAAATAATTTTAGGAGTTTTGATATTAACTCGGTCGTGGATGATTTTGATTCAATGAAAACCGTTCAACAAAATTAAGAATGTTTAAAATTGAATCTTTATTATTTTGTTGTGTTGAATGTAAACTCATTTTTTTTTTTCTTTTTTTTTCTCCCTTGTAGAATCTTATCAAAGATCATCGTAGGAGGTGAGACATTAAAGAAAGCATTACCTTCATTTGTATTCACGGTAAAATTTCAAGAAAATACTAATTAATTATGAGTAGTTTACAAGATGTGCACTGTTATCATTTCTTTTTCTATAATACACACGTATATTCGAAGGTATTTTTAAATTATTACTTATTTAGTGCAAAGGAAAAGTAATTGCAAAAGGAGGGCTCTGTCAAACAAGCCCTATTTAGATTTGACGAAGATAAACAGAAATGCAAGTTAAGGCTAAAATAGAGCCTTAGTTTGCTAGGCACTTGCTGCTTCATTCAGCAAAGGCAAGGACTCCTATGTTAAGTGAATTAACCTGAAATTAAAACAAAATTTATAATTTTCTGACACGACAAAATACCATGTAAGAAATAAACAGCAATCTTTCTTCTCAGTCAGCTTGCAAAATCATGGTAGGGTCTAGATATAAAGTTGAAGTTCTATCTGACTTGGTGGGGAGATCATTAAGAGTCCTAAAACGCCGCAATGGTTCCCAGACAAAAGTTCTGAACATTAGGTATACCAAAAACAGCAGCTCAATTTGTAAAGGGACCAAACCAAATTAAATCTATTCTCCTGGTGCTGACACGCCTTGCTTCAGTCGTTCCCTCTTCATCTTCTTCTTTGAGATAGGCTTCTTTTTCTTTGGAGGGAGGGTCTTTTGGGCATACATGTACAGCACATAATTTCCAACAAGGAATAACAAGAGCAGCCCTCCAATAACAAGTAAGACAATCAATCCTGGGTTGAATCCTCTGGCTTCAACATCCTGGGCCACATTTTTCTGTTGATCCAGCAGATGAAAAACATTAATTGGCGTAAAGCTGCCACAAGTTGGATGAAACATAACAAAAGATGATTGAATGCAATAACCAATCACGAGACCACATAGTTCAAATTAAACTATAGTACAAATAAATCATATTATTGCTTATAGTATGCATCATTCGAGCAAAAGCATGTCTACACGCTTCCTGGCAAAGAATATCGCATAATCTGTGGAAGAGTATTATACAATAAAAAAGTGCATGCATATAATATCTGCGATTGTATACATTGTCGATAATCTTTTGGGAAGAACAACATATATGCAGGTATAACTACAGTGAACTCTTAAAAATAGATTCAAACAAAAAAGCTTTGGATAAGAATATCAAATTCTACTTATATGGATACACCATTAAACAGTCATCCAATCCCTTTATGACAACCAAAGAAAATAGCCTTAATATTCATCATCCTAAACATATATATCCATGAATTTCTGTCAGCTAAAGATCCAAATTCAAGTGAAAAAGAAACAAAAGAAAAAAAGGCTGCTCGGTTCAGGCTTATCCTATCCTGAAAAATGGCAAAATCAACCCATGTGAAGGGCATGACACTCAGCCATGCAAGTCTAAAAGTATGATAGCATATACGTTCAAGTGCCTCCAAATGGATTATAGATGCATAAATTTTTGAATGTATTGTTTTATGTTATACAGAAACTTTCATAGCTCGAGTAATAGATAGTTTGGTTTCAAATAACTGCCTACAAGCAACGCAGGTATAACTGTTGTAGACACTTCTATGGGAGTGGCACCTAGTTTCACTTAGAGACCTACCTTCTTGCTAAAATTAGCAAACCACACATCTAGAAAATAAACTGTCTCCATGAGCACTTTTTAAGCATGCATCCAAAGTTTTAAAAAAAAAAATCTAATGCAAAGAGAAAAAACAATGAAAAAAGTTTACAAGGAAAAATACTAGCCAAAAAGGCATGACTGAAAATTTTCACTTGAAATCATCCAAGCATAAAGCATAGCTGTTTTGATGACACAAATTTAAACGATGAAAGACCAACTATAATCAACTGAATCTTTCAAAGGGGTACTGGTTGGTCAATAAATTGTTTGGTTAGTAAACTACAAGGTTTTAGACTTGAATGAGGACGAATATTGCATGCTTGAGGAATTGCTTCCTACAACGAAATCTAAACTCAAGCAACTACCATAATAACCACAACTTCCACAAAAATCAATCAAATGACTGAAATTAGAATTATAAATAAGTCAAAGTATTTTTGGCATCCAAACAGTTTTTTCTTTAAAACCACCATCAATTACGGCATAATAAAACAGTGAAGCTGCATGAAGTGTTCACAAAAGAACAAAAGGTTGGGGGTATAAACAGTTCAACCCAAATATCTATTCCTAATAGCACGATAAGATAACTTTTTAAAACTTTATCATGTTAATATAGTCGTTGTGTTCAGGTCCATGTCACAGTTATATAATACCCAATCCTAAAGCCATTCATTTCATAAACGACTTGAACCATTTTTATTTAATGAAAGCTAAAGTTTTTCTCACCTTGTGAAAACTTCAACTTACAGATAATTTTTTATTTAAAGCTGAATTTATTCACGGAGGGAACTACTTTAGGTAACTTGAAAATCAACGAAATATAATATCTTTTTAAACTATGTGAACAACTTACAGTTTTTTTAAAGCTGCAGACTGCATGCTGAAGTAATGGCAGTCCTGCAGTTTCGACTGTTGCGCAACTTTCAATAGACAAAGTTGCACACTGCAATCACTTTGCCTACACTCTACAGGTTCATGGAAAATTTTCCTTTCCATTCACCATTTATCAGCAGCAAACACAATTGATATTCTTCACATCTCTTGGCACTCCTCTCTTTTAATACATTCTCTCAGCCCTCTGTTCTCTCCATTCTCTCATTTTTACTCAAACCATTTTACAGAAGAAGACGTTACTGAAAAAACTATTAGTTTGAGAATGTATGAAAACTTATTTTAATTCTCTCAAGTAGAATTTTTATTATTTTTCAGTTTCTGTTATTTTTTTTTTAACTAGGTAATTACTTGCAAGTTTTTTTAATTGGTCCAAAGAAATACTTTGTGAATGTTTTATTATGATATTTTTACATCGTAAAATAGTATTATCACGTAGTTATGTGGAATTTTAATCTAGCTTTAAGTTATTAACATAACGTACTTGATTCTGCAATCTAGAATCACGTGTTTTTATTTTATGGGTTGCTATTTTCTTTGGCAAGGTACAAAGAATTTGGTGCCCTATCTCCTTTGAAGATATGTTGTGGATGAAGATCGAGTTTTGGGTTGAACCATTTAAAAAACCAAAGAATGAATACAAAAATCTTAAGAATTAAAACCATTACATTGTACCGCTGATATACTCTTAAAAGCTGGTTTGAAATTCTACTTAAGAATAAACACAATTCATCCAGGCATAGCAACTGTGGGTATTGGATCTGTTTGGTACCATGGCATCAGGCTTTCTAAATTGGAATTCCAATAATTTCCCTTGAAAATCATGTAGAATATTTTATAACACCAATTCAATGGCCTCATATTTGTGCAGCCAACACAACATTAATCTTGTTTATCTTAATACCAGTGGTCCAATAATATTTGTGACACGAACCTTAAAGATCTAGCATTAAACACAAGTTTACTGCATGACGAGTTTACAGACCGTTATTCATTAAAGACTTGATTCTCTTTCACTGCACAACAATATATATGAATGCGCATACACGTAGAAATCAAAATTTTCATTCACAAATGTGGAGCTGAAATTTTATTGGGAAATAGAATATGAACACAGTAATAAAGTCTGCTATTTAACTTAACTTTCGAAAAGAGAAACAAATTTACATGAAAGGAAAAAAAAAATTTAAATGTTACTTCTTTTACTTGCGTGCTCTCAGCATCTCAAGAATTACAAAACTCCCCACAAGATTTGACTTAATTCTCGTTTCATACAATGAAATTCCACCCAATTTGCCAATAAACATTTGTTATTTCCCTGAAAATCTAACGCACGTTAAAAACAAAACAAAAAAAACGTCAACATATCACCGCGAGCATTTTTATAAAACCCGAAAAATTCAAAATACCAAACCAGCATATAATTTATATACCCTGTTTTGAACAAAAAAAACCCACAGATCACAGACTGAAATAACCAAAATAAATTCGAAACAAGCAGATCTGCCAAAATCAAGGTAAAAGTGAACTGAGATCTAAGAGAAAAGAATGTACCAATCGATCAAATGACGGAGGCAATTGATCTTCGAAATCTCCTTCGAAATCCATCGCTCTTTCTTTTTTTTGGCTAAAAACTCAAAATAAAAAAAGAGAGAGAGAAAGAAAAAATGGAGAAATCGATAAGCTCGATTGAGTAATTAGTGCGAGTGTGCGTGAGATAAGGGTCTTAAATTGGCAGACTGTTTGTTATAGCTCTGTAACAATAAAGGCCGAATTTCTACATTTAGTCCTTCAATGTTTTCATATTCATGAATTAACCCCATAATCTTTGTTTAAATCCAAACAAGCCTATGAAACTTGAAAATCTTTTGTCAACGCTCCAAGCTCAAGCCCAAATAATTTCTTAGGGCATTCTTTATAATAGCAGATAGCCAAGTGAAAATATTAGTCTCGCCATTGAAAAAAAAAGATAATCTCATATTATTAATTGATCAATTTACTTATATCTTAGAATACCCTAATAATTAATCCAGTCAATGTTAATTGAAAATAATATTAAAAATCATGTTAAATATTAAGATTTTAAAGTTGAATAACTTCAGAATAATACAATAATCAATACGTTAAGTTCACAAAATTTGACTTGATATTCCCAAGAAAGTACAATTTTTTAAGTTCTAAAGCTTAGGTTTTACAATTCCATTTATTTCTCCATAATAAAAAGTAATTCCTTTTTACAAGCTTTTGCAATGTGGACATGTGGTTATTATATATAATAAAGTTAAAGGTTAGAAATTTTGAAACACACCTACATAAGTATAAATTTTTTGTACATAATAAATAATTTAGTTCATTTTCTAAAATCTTATACTACAAAATTGCCAATATTAAATCAATTATAATAGTGTTTTGCGAAGTTGCACTCGTGGTCAAGCTAAGTCCAAATGAAACTTGGGCTTCTCTTGTGATTGGGCTTATATTAGGCCCATGTTCAAAATTAACCCAAGTAAATGGAAGCCGAATGGTAAAGGCAAGCTTGCACGGTCCAATAGTCCAATGCCTTCTACTTCTTATCCTCCCGATTAAATATTCTCTCTGTTCTAGGTTCGTTGATGCTATTAATTAATTAATTTAATTATTTTTTAATATAAAAATATAATTTATTTATTTTTATGAATTTAATTGAGCTGACATTACAAAATAATATATTTAATTTTTTTAGTAATATTAAAATTGTCAAAAAGCTAATATGGTAATTTTAACAGATTGACTTTGTAACGTAGCAAATAGAACAGTAAGTTTGGAACAATTGGACTCATTAATACTCCATGATTTGTTCATTTTGTATTTCTGGTTTGGGGGAGCTATCAATTGCACGAAGCCAAGCATTAGGAATATCACATTGACAAAAAAAAAAAATTCATTTGTTTTTTTCTGGATAATGTTTAAATGGAAGGGAAAGTGAAGAAAAGGATGTGATAAAGGATGGCCAACTTAACTTTTAAATACTTTTGGAGTAAAGGATGAGACAATACCGTTGAATAACTCACTTACTTGGTTTTCGACCCCTCAGTCGTTACAAGTACAATTGAATATGTTTATTTATCTATCTCTTGACTCGAAATAGGAATAGATTTGAAAAGGGATTTTAAAATGTCTAGAGTTGGATTAAGGAGATCTCTTAACGCCTCTATTTTTCCTTTTATTGAAGTTATTTTACATCAAATATAATAAAATTGGGATAAATATTAACATAAGTAAATGCATAATAGAACGAACTATAAGTACGGAGAACAAATAATTATAGGAACTCATATATTTATCAAAAAATACTACACAATCATATATTTATATAAATATATATACACACATACATACATATTCTTTGGCTAATAAAATAAAATTATGTTGCATTTGGATGGAATAATTTGAATTTGAGATAAAAATTTGAAAGAAAGATTTCAAATGACTGTATATAAAATAAATTTAAAATTTATCATAATAATTTAAAAAATAAGTCAAAATAGAAGTTCAAACATTTAAATATATAGTCTCATGAAATTATCTAAATAAGTTCAATAAATTTATTATTATGAATTAAAAAAATTTAAATTCAAATTCCTCAATTCAAATAGATTTTTATGAAGTTTTTTTTTTTAAAATATATATATATATATATATATATATATATATATAATATGTGAGAATCAATAATTATCAGGATGCATAACCCTAAAAAGTGGCAGTAAATAAGGGGAGACATAATTAAAGGAGGTTAGATGAGCTTGAAAACTATAACATTGTCGTTAAATGTTCACCAACCAATTAGAATATTTCTTCATAATTAAAAAAATTAAAATCATCACAAAATAGTACTTGATCAAATTTGAATAATTGCAAGCTACAAAAACCTTCCTATATATAATAATATAGATGTGACGTGCTTAAAAATCGTTCTCAATTTTAATTAGCGTAAATTGAACAAGCCAATATCATAGTACTATAATCTAAAACACATTGTCAAGAGAATAAATCATTTTCTAACCATAATAAATATAAAATAGAGAATTCATAATCAAGTGGTTTGACTTATGAGTGGTGCCAATGACCCTACCCTCTTAACGTTCCAAATA
Organism: Paulownia fortunei; assembly: GCA_019321725.1. Classification (NCBI taxonomy): domain Eukaryota; kingdom Viridiplantae; phylum Streptophyta; class Magnoliopsida; order Lamiales; family Paulowniaceae; genus Paulownia; species Paulownia fortunei. Next base: position 403,714 of record JAGSPU010001569.1, on the reverse strand, counting down.
AAACAGTGGGCATGTGAAGCTGTAGCAGTTCCCATGCTTATTCACGTCATTTTCTCCTGTTTAAATCTACCAGACAAGATTTTTTTTTATTTTTCTTTTATAATCTAGATATCACAATTTCGTCGAATTAATTTTGAACCTCCAAAACATCTGTTTATAACATCGTGAATCGCGAAATATGCTTCAATTGGCTTCTAATTTCTCAACAAAAACTATACACTTTTATGTATAAGGAGTCCAATCCACAATAATTATATCATACTAAATTTCGGCCGCAAAGTATTACTGGCAGTACAGTGATTGTTTCATATCGAAATTCAACCGTAAGTTCTCATCAGGATTCGAACCCTCTATCCTATGACTCAAATCAAATTTAAATTAATAATTCTGTCAGTTAAATTATGGCGCGGGGCTACCAGACAAGATTCTTGATGGATTGTTGTGTACAAGTGCTTCATTTATGCTAAGTTTTATTTTATTTTTGCTACTCATAAACAAGTACAAAATAGGGGATAATATCTGGTTAAGACAAGATTATATGTAATTCTTACCTAAAAAAATCGTCTTGTGGGACAAAAGTAGGATAAACTACCGTAACAGAACAGAGGATTAAGTGTTCATATGCTTGAATTTCAAGAATTGTAGAGTAAATCTATTATGCTATTTGCTAATTTGCTTTTCATCATTACTATTCAGGTTAATGCGTTAGTTCAAATCGACAAAAATCTTGATTCATTTTCCTAGATTGGTGACTTTTATGTCCAAAATGGAAATCATTAAAAATATATGAAATCATTAAAAAGAAATGAAGATTATGGTATTTAAAAACTCTCACATAATCACACACATATATATATATATACATCTATACGTGGGTGTTTGTAAAATATGTTGTGAAATAAAGAATTATTATACATCATTAAGTGAACATAACTTAAACCACTATTTTTTTTGTAAAAGCGATAATTTGAGACAGTTTTGATCATTTATTTTAATTTAATATTTTATTTCGTATCTTACATAATAAATAAATATTAAGTGTATAAATATTTTTTTTAATATGTATTTTGATATGTATTTATAAATAAAATTTATAGATACAGGATGAAATATTAAATTAAAATAAAATAATCAAAGTAATTTTGAGGTTGTATAGTTTGGATATGGAATGATTGGACAGAATTTTGTAGAGTACAAGAACAGCCCAAGGGTTAAAAGGCTAGAACTTTGTCCATGGTTTGAGCATTTAATTGAACTAGACATGAATTCATTTAAGAAGCAAGTGGCCTTGTTTGGCCGTAAGTCGCCTTCCATATTATTATACAGTTAATTAAATTGGAAAGGATGTGATGCTGGACCAGTTGACATGGTTCTGCTAGGAAAATATCAATACTTTATATTTATATGCATGTATCAATGAAAATAATTTAAAACTTATGAGAATTTTTGAAGTTTCGGAGGATAAATGCAAGGGACTTGGATATTTTTCCTAATATTTTGATATGGATCATCCAAATTTTTGAAGATCAATATGAAAAAGAATTCAACATACAAACGAGGGATTGTTTATTTTGTTTCTGGAAAAATATTTTTTACTATAATATATTTTCATATAAGTTTTTATTTGGTTAATGGTATCGTATTAAATTTTTATTTTTTATATATTATTATTATACTAAGATAAAGATTGAAAAATATATTTATATTAATGCAATGATTGGAAGATATATAAATATATTTTTTATTGATATTAATGATTAAAATATGTATAAATATATATAATGATTGAAATGTATATATGCATAGTAATGAATCAATAACTAGAGTTTTTTTTTTTAGTTTTAAATGTTTGACTTTATTTTTGAAAAAAAAAAATCTATTTTGTGGGAGTGAAAACACTCCCCCAAAATAACACCAAACATGTGAATATTTACAGCTTTTGAATTCTTTTTGTTGTACTTCTAGTCTTGAAATACATCACTTATTGAAAAATTTATAATAAAAAGTGTATCCATGAGTCTACAGACACAAAGAAATAGTGGAGAAGCTCACAAAAAAAATAGGGCACCTTTCCAGTAATCAAGAAGTCTCCCCATACAAATCCACAGTAGGAACTGATGAAAGCCATAATGTCTACCAATACATATATATATATATATATATATATATGCCTTTCTTCTGGCAATTATATCGCCTACGCACTTTACCAAACTTCTACTCAAACTCTTTGTGCTTGCTTTTGAATCATAGGTTACTTGGGAAAGCAACCACCACACTTTCCACACACAAAAATCTATCCAATTCAATGCAAGAATATAACTACACCATTTTCCATTTGTCCCCCCTTTCTCTGAACTAATATTTAAGGTGGGGAAAGATGGATATACTTTTCAAAAAACTTTAATTCTACTAAATAATCCTTATAAAGATTAATTAATATTATTTATATTGTTGATGATTCGTTTTGATACTTTATCACGTGTTAAATTAATATGTTGTATAATTAACAAGAATTTTAAATTTAAAAGTTTAGTTTTCTCATTTGTTATATAATTTAAAAAATGACTCTCAATTGAATTTTTGAAATTAATTGATTATTTTCATATATATTAGGCTGGGAGTTTTTTGACATTTTAATAAATTTTTTTTGAAATCTTTAATTTAACAGTATTGGAGATGCGAATGCCAAAACTCCAAACTTCATGGGAGGTACGTACATGCAAATAATCCTGACAAATGACATAAAAATGCAACAGTTTGCCCTAACCTTTGTGCACAATGCATAAGCCTATAAGTTACTATGTTACATACAGTCTAATATAATAAATCAATGAATCTAAAGAAGTTGATTAATAAACATGCGATGACCTGAACAATCTCAATGCTAATGCACAGTTGGAATTTTACGGTTCAGACCAAATCTAGACCACCACTGCCATCAATGAAATCGTTTTCCGATGAGGAGGTTGATATTGTGATCATGCCATTCAAATCAGAAACGCTATCTTGCAGGGTCAATAAGAGGTCTGATGTGCTGAAACTCAATGTTGGCTTTGTTCTTGGGACAATTGGAACTTCAGCTTCCCCCACCAGCATTTGAACCACACCCCTCATTGTTGGTCTAGCCATCGGGTCAGGGTGCGAACAGGCAAGCCCAATCAATAGCACCCTCCTCATATCTGCCTCATCAAACTCATTCTCAAGCCTTGGGTCAGCCGCCACCATCAACCTCCCTTCCCTATACAAACTCCACACCCATTCCACCAAATTACTACTCGCCCCAACTTTCCCCACACCTGTAACCTCCTTCTCGATCGGCCTCCGCCCGCTCGCCACCTCTAGCACCACTGCGCCGTAGCTGAAAACGTCGGTTTTATCGGTGGCCCGACCAGTTAACAAGTACTCAGGAGCCAAGTATCCCATTGTGCCCGCGGCCACCGTTGCATCGGGGGATTTGTCATGCTCAATTTGCCTAGCCAATCCAAAATCTCCTAATCTGCATTGAACCCTTCATCCAACATGATGTTGCTAGTCTTGATATCCCTATGAATCACCTGATTTTCACACTCTTGATGCAAATATGCCAAGGCCGAAGCCACACCGAGCAAAATCTTCCGCCTATGAGGCCAGGGCAATGTCATCCTCGACTCGAACAATGCCTTGTCTAGACTCCCATTAGACATCAAATCATAAACCAGTAAACTCTCACCCTTCTCATGGCACCAACCTTGGAGCCTAACAAGATTTCTGTGCCTAAGGGTACCAATTATTGACAATTCGGACAAAAACTCTGTCTTCCCCTGTCCGCTGTGGCTACACCTCTTCACGGCCACAACCTCACCATTGCTGGGCAGTATACCCTTATACACTGTGCCGAACGCCCCGTGCCCGATAATTCGATTAGAATCAAATCCTTTTGTAGCAATGTTGAGCTCCTTGTAGCTGAATTCCTTCGGCATTTTGATCACATCCGAAGCCAAAGTCTCAGATTTTTTCTCGCGCTTAAATTTCTTGTTATAAGTCCATATCAATGCCAGAGCACAAAATGCCAACAAAAACGCACCAGCAGTTACCACTCCAACAATCGCCCCCGGACCATTTTTGCACAGCTGGTTGTGACACTTTCCACTACTTTTCGCTTCATGAGACGTCGCACTACTATTGTCAGCCTCAGGTGCAACAGAAGGTGGTGGCGGGTTGACTGTATCCGCCGTGGGGTTCATTAAATTAGCCGTTGGCGGCGGCGGCGGCGGAGGCCCAGACGGCAATACCGAGTTAGAACTCGGATTTTCGTCGAAGGATGAGCTAAATCTCCACCACTCAATGCTGTGAATTTCTGTACTCCCCTGAGTTGACCCGGAGAACCCAACAAACATGAAATCATTCACTATATACTCATTAAGATCAAAAGTGGCGGATATAATGGGCTCTTTGGGCTTCAAATTGGAATACGATACGTACACTTTGATGACCCGAGTTGACCCGGAATAATCAACCCACGAGTTCACAAGGTCACCGCTTTTTAAATCAACACCAATAGTGGCCAAATCACTAACTCGGGTCGAAACCATTGAGTTCTGATCCAAACCCACGTGATTCCATTAATGTCCTTAAATTCAACGTCCATAAGAGTGTCAAACTCCACCGCCAGGACGCCGCTTTGGGCACCCTCCGCATCCATGATTCCCAGAAACCCGCCGGCGTCGCCGACGTTCTCGTCGTCCGGTGAGATGACGAAAGCTAAGCCGCCACCGATGGAGGAGGGGTTCATGTTCGTGACGGAGAACGAGAAGAATGTGGAGAAGCTCGCCAGGGATTGCGTCCCAGGCCGCCGGAAATTGACTGGTTTTGAGTATAAAACTTTCCCAGCACCTGAGTACGGGCCGAGATCGCGAGTGAGTCTAACGCTCCCGTTGCTCAAGTGGGCATCGCCGAGGAGCTTCATGCTGGATAGAGTCAGCGTTCCAAAGTCAAACTCAGTCGCCGCCGTTAAGACATTGCCGGAGAAAAAGCCAAACACAACAAATTCGCTATAAGAATGAAACAAAAATAAAACCGCCGGAAAGTGACGTCATTGTCTAGATTTCAGAACAACCCATCAGAGAATAAGGGAGGGTATATTTGTTTCCTTTTTTTTATTTTTCCCTAAATCAAAGACAGAGAAAACAAGATGGGACGAAGAAAATGGAGAGAAATCAGGAAAGAAAATTTTAGAGACTTATGAAGAAAACAAGGTAAGGAAAAAACAAAGTGTGAACGAAGGTGGTGAGAGAGAAGAGAATCCAAAGAGGGATGGAAGAAGACAGGTGGACGCCACGTGTTGATTCCAACGGTAATATTTTTTGTGGGTCGGTTGTCATAAAAGAGTGAACAAGGAAATTGATTTTCGGACAGGGCAGGAAGTGGTTTTGCAGTTCCAACGTTTGCAGTTTTATTCTTGCTGTTGTTGTTGTCCAGTGATTTTACTTTTTGACGGAATGAGTTTTCACGGGAGCATGCAGCCGCTGCACTAATTTTTCCTTTCTTAAAAAAAATAATAATAATAAAAAAAAAGTATGATAATATACAAATGGGTAAAAAAATGAAAAAATATTGAGTATTTATTCCTAAATAGAATATAATTTAATTAGCTTTGTTGAATCACAGTCTGTGCGTTTCTGTTGTTAGTCATTTTGATTATTTTTCTAAATGTATTAATAAATAATTTAATTATTATAGTTATAATGTTAAATAATATAACTAAAATTTTAATAATATTATAATTATCAAAGCAAAAACTAGTACAATAAGTGATGTACCATAAGGGTGTAATAATTGATAAAATAACTACCTTAAATAATGCATTTATCTATCACAATTAATTATTTATCTTTCAAACTCTATATAATACAATAAGGTTAGCACACCCTCAAAATTTGTGACTTTACTCTCTCTGCGTTCTCCCTCTCTAACTCTTGATTACCTCTTCATTACCATCTTTAGTTCAAAATATGATTTCACCATTGAAAAACTTTTGCCAATTTTTTTAATTATTTATACGTATCAAGTTGCATTCTTCTTATATTCCATATTATTAAAAAAAATGATGACTTCATCTCTAATTCAAAAAAAATTCACATCATATACTAAATAATTCCACTGTTTATTACAATAAAGAAAATAATAACTTAGGCAGAAAAGTAAAAATAAAAATAAAAATTGAATTGAACAGAAAATGTGTATCATGTAATGCATGCGTACTACTGTTGTTCAAGGAAAAAAATCCACAAGGGGACCCCTGCACCCATAGAAAATGTAAAGAGGGCTTGCCGTAGACATTTGGAACCAAAGGGAGTGGATGAATAGTGATCTCTTTTCCATCATCCTTTTCTCGGTAGACGATGTAGATAAAGTTGTTAATAATTGAGGCTGCAAAAATAACAGGAAAATCGTGTTAATCCACCATACGCTGATGCCATGTGGGCGAACACTCAATAATAGCTGTTATAAATTTATTTATAATTTTTGTTTTGTTTTTTTTCCCCCTTCTATTTTTTTATAATAATTAATATATTTGATATAATTTCTCAAAATTACTTAGTCAACCAAAAACTTAAATTATTCCAAAAAGTCTGGGGCTTTTATTTATTTATTTATTTATTATGGCTATTTCCCCATTATCCATTGAAATCAATAGCCAAACAAGTTGGTCAATTAATCATTAATGCATTAGTACAATTTCATTTTTATCAATGAAGAAGCGATAGATAACTAATAGTTTGTTGAGCAATAAATTTAATTTAATAACTTGTAATTAGTAAAACGACGTTTTCTTTAGGAAAAATAAATGTTTTAGAAATTAAGATAAAGATACAGTCCTTTTACAGGCACAGCAAACTGCAAAATAAGATATTTGCAGATAAAGAATTAATGTAAACAGAAATTTTTTAGACTCTTGTCATTTGACTTCATAACAAAGAAAGTAAATGAAAAGTTTATAATTTGACTGTAATTTGATCGCTTGATACTTTCTTTTATTTTTCTTTGTCACTTCTGTCCTCTAATTAGAACAAAATTATCTGAATTATATATAATATTAATAATTAATTAATTTTAAATAATTAAATACCCAATTGACAGTCTTTTTTTTTTTTTTCATCACTACTACAATTATGAAGTACCGTTGAAAAATCAAAAAAAAGGGGACCTAAAGAGAAGAAAAACTAATAGTTGTTTGATAGCCTAACACTTAAACACATTCATTGGAACTGGACCCAATACATATAGGCCATGAGCAGACCCAATTTCAGTTACTTGCAAACATTAAAAAAAAAAAAAAAAAACCCAACCCTTTTTCGGTTTATCGAAACTTCAATTGAGTTGTCAATCAGTGTTTAAATATCGACAATCCTTTCTGACCTCTCCTTCATCCCCAGTGAGCGGATTATTTTCAGACAAAATCAGCAGAGCTCTTGAGAATTGGTCATGGAAGTATCCATTATCAGCAGCCATCTTCTCACAAATGGATATGTACTTGGATCAGAAACCAATTGTTGATCAACCAGCAACAGTCCTTGTGGCTCAAATGTTCTTGTAGTACATATTATCCAGCACCATCGGCGTTTCACGGTCATTCCTCGCATATTCCACCGCCTTCGGGTCGGGATACGGCGAAGGGCACCTTTTCTTGAGGTACTCGGCATAATCAGGGTCCAAAGATGGATCGACCGTCGGGTAGAGTCTCTGCACAATGTTAGTGCAATGAACTGTCCAACCGAGTGTGCACCTAAAATAGTTGATTTCAATTAAACGGTACGCTAATACTCGACACACAATGCAATAATAAATGATGTAATAAAATTTACAATAGAAAATCTTGAAATATCCTAATAGAGCAACGGTTCCTTCGGTATCAATACCAATGGATTGGAATGTTGAAAGACTAAGAGATGGTGTCATTGTGATTAGGGATGGAGTTTTCGACTTCTGCTGCATAACTTTCCTTGCTATCCTTCCTACCAGTCTTCATTTCTATGTATGGACCTCCAACTGTAACACACATATAGATATAGGTGAGGACATTATTCTAGTATGAATTTGAAATATTTTTAAGGACAAAAATTGGAAAAGAAAATAACATTACCATGACTGCCCCGTCTCTTGCAGAAAGAGAGACAATATCAGCACAAGAAACAGTCATGGGGCATTCATTCTCAAGGGCATCTTTGATTGTGTTTATGTACTTAAAATTTCTCATCCCAAAACTCCTCGACGAAGTCTTCTCCGATTCTATGCCATTTATAGTGTCCAGCAACAGTGATGCATCGCATGACTACATTTATTCGACCAAAAATAGAAAAATAAAGAAATTGAGAATGAGTTTGAATTAGTATTAATTAATATTACATGTAAATATATATATATATATATATATATATGATTGAAAATAATGGATCCACCTTAACAATGCAGTCATGGAAGAGATTTCTGATCCATGAAACAGCAGTTTCCATGCTTCTTGTATAATTTGGTGACTTGTTCCTTGATTATCTCTTCTGCTCTGGGGCAACTCTCTGAGTAGTAGTTTAGCTGCAGATCACTTTTACCTTCAACAAAAGTGCAAAAATATATATTAGGTTTTACATTTTGTTATGCTGCGACATCACTAATTTCACCTAGTAAAAAAGATGGAAATTGCCACAAACTATTTAGTCTAGATGGCACGATACATGAATAATGATCTATCTAGCCATGAAAATGTAAATTATTTTAATTAATTCTTTATGATTTTTTCACGTGAGTCTCTCGTCTCATGCATATTGTGTCACATGTATATTTTACACACTTTTTCAAATTAATATACAAAATTATAGTCCAAAATTATTATTTTAATTTGAAATTTCATTCCGTCTTCCACATCACTAATATATATATCAAGTGTATAAACTATTTACACTTGATATCTCACACACACACACACACACACACATATATATATATAATGCAATATGAAATAAAATACTAAATTAAAATAAATTGTCCAAACTGCCAAAACTAAAGTCATATGCTCGGTGCATGTAAATGTATTGTCATTGTCCATATTTTTCAATAATTAAAAAAAAATAATAATAATCAATACACTCGGTCTAACATAAAATAAATAAAATTTAACACATCAACAACCAAAAAATAAAAAATAAAAAATAAAATTTGACTGAGTTAGACTAGTGAGAATAGTAAGAGATCAAGATTGTACAAGCAAGTAGTTGGCATACATAAAATAAGAATGCAGTACCAGAATAAAATTGCAAGAGCAAGGGTAATAACAGAAAGATGAAAGTTGAGCCAAAAGTATAGTTGAGAGTGGCCATCTTTGTTTGGTTTTCTGCCCTTGTACACCGCAGAATGAACTGATTATCCTGTTTATATAGCAGTAGCAGCTTGTGGTGGCCGCACCATGGAAATTTAGAGGCTCTTCCACTTGGCCATAAATTTCTGACCTTTCGGCTATTTTCGCACCACGCTTGGAATTGGATGCCCCACCAATTGAACCCACTATAATTCTTTGATTTTTTATTTTTTATTTTTGCAAAATAAAAGAATATTATTTCAGCAATTACTAAGTAAACATCCACAATAATTCTATTTATTTGCAATTTTTTTTTAAAAAAAATTAGGTAGACTCAAATTCTCCTAAACTAAGTCAAATAGGACTGTCTTAGTTTAGGCCGAATGAGATTCTTCTGATCTAACCCCATTAGAACTCACCTAATCTGAGTAGAACAGGACTCTTGTAGCTTATCGCGAATTAGAATTAACACGATTAGTAATAAATAAAATACAATGAGGAATAATGTGGAAACTTTTTTTCTTTTTTAAAAAATACTTTATTATTTTTTAAAGCCATAAAAAAATTATTTAGTATTTTACGGCACGGTTGCATTATTTCTTAAATTCGGATTTATTGCAGAGTATGTATTGATAATCAATGATATATATATATTTTTGGAATAAAGGTGTCAACTTCAAAGATTAATTAACATTTAAATAGAAATTACGTCCTCAACTCTATAAATTTTACACATAAAATTATTAAATTTTAATTTTTTAAAAAATTAAAAATATTTTTTTATCTATTAATTTTTTTTGAAAAGATAAATCTAGTTGCGTGGCTATTCTCAACAAGCATTATATTAGCAGCCTCCAGCCGTCCATCACGACCGCCGCCCAAGTAGGCACTATATGATGGCAACTTACCATATAGCAACACTGCAATTATTTTTTCTTGTAGCGAAGGACAAAATATAAAAAAAAAAATAGCCCATAATAAGGTGAGAAAACGGATTGCATAATTCAGAAACAATGGCAATTTTGTTGAACGAAATGTTTCGATTTTAGAGGGGATTTAACTATAAGAAAAAATAATTTTAATAACAAAATATTCAATGATAATACTAAAATTACCGTGTATATTTAAGTTATCATTATTGATAATCAATGAAAATTTAGTAATAATGAAAATTATAATTATAATTTATGATAATATTTTTATAATTAATGTACATATATTATTAATTATAATAATAACAATTTAAATACAATTCATGTATCTTCTCTTCTCCAGTTGTGCCTCAAGAAAGAAGAGCTGAAGATTGTTAAGAGAAGTATATCAAGAAGAATAGTTAAGATACCCCACCTTCTTAACTTTTTATGACTTAGCAAACTTCTTTATTCTTATTATTCAAACACAAATTTAATAATAACATTTTATAAGCTTTTAAAATTTGTTTTGCTTAATAAATTGAGAGCTTATTAAATTAAGAAATAAGTATCTTATGAAATAAAAGATAGACCTTGAATATGGGAAAATTATTTCTGGATTAATGATTATTGATCTATTAGTGTGCAAAAAATAATGTACACCACAAATATAAAAAACATAATGCTATAGAAGTAATGATTACTATTTGTTGATCCTCCACAAAGAACAACTTTTATGGCAAACCCGTGCGCACAAAGTTAATGATAAGAGCAATATTTTTCTGGAGTGGATTGACTGATAGAAAACAGATTCCGTGGTTGGTTGGTTCAATGTGCAGCAAAGTGGATGTTTTTGAAGTGAAGCTTAAGTTATATCCTCTCATACTTTTCTATTATTTTTAGCTTTTATTTATTAGTAGAACAATGTCAACTATTTTGAATCCCAAGAAGAATGCTACACCCCACTTAAAAAAAAAAACATTATAGTTGGTGTTACTAAGATATTGCTAACGTTGTTGGCCACTTAAAAGTTTTAAGATTTATTGGCACTCGATAACAACGAATGAAATGGATATTGCACTCAATTTATTAAAGAATTTTTTCTGTTAGAAAAATAAATGCTATTTTAGAATTATATTTCAGGTATATTACGTGTTTCTTTTAATTGTTTGTATTGGTTTGAGCTATTATTTTGTTTAATCAATGTATGTATTTCTTAATCATTGATCAAGGGAAATTTTTTTAGTTTATTTTCAATGTTTTTAAATGCCTTGAATTACAAATATTGCACCTCTTTAACCAAATATTTCTTCTACTACTTAGCATCAAAAGAAGTGATGAAAGATGGACGAGACTAAGCCAATTCAAATGATTTGTAACCTAGCACAAAAAACATGGACAAAAATTTGGATTGACATAAAGCATCATTAACTCATCTTGATACTAAGTTTAAAAGACCTTTGAATGGACTTTTCTTCCTGTGTTTTTTTTTTTTTTAATTTTTTGGGGTGGGGGGGAGGGTGGATTGGGGTTGTCATTGTGACAATGGGCCAGGGCTGGGCAATTTGGGAATCTTGAGCAATGATATATATTCGGCCCATAAACTATTCCACACTGAGCTTTCTATCTCATGTTTTTTACTGGCAGAGCCCCAGTCCACGGCCCACTCCTATGATTTGGAGAACAGCTATTGTTTTAGTAAGCCAAAAAATGGAGAAATTCGTTTTGGTCCCTTAAACTTTTTGGTCTTTTGCTTCTGGGCCCTGGACCCATAAAAATTGGGTTATATCAACTATCACTGAAGTGAAGAAATTTCTGAATCAGTTTTCAAGTCTTGCATTAATTATAATTATAAAATTCTCTTTCTTAATAACATAGAGAACAATATGTTGATATAATAGAAATATTATATGAATGGAGTCCTATCTCATCAATCATAATAATTTGTAAGTCCTATTTTTTTGTCACATCAATATTATATGAATAGAAAGAAAAAATATTTTTAATTTAATTATAATGACCATTATTAAAACACACTGCAATTTATTTCGGAGATTCTATTATAGAGTTTTATACTTATGATAGGCCATGAACTAGATTTGAATCATTCTAAAAGATTCTACAAGAATGATGCTATTTTTCATTAGGTACGGGTTTGGGTAGAGACTAAAAATCTTGAATAATTAATTTATAGAACAATGCATAAGGTATTAGGGTCCTTTTTTCCCTCTCTTCAAAAATTTTACGAGATATAGTCCTTGAGTGAGAAAAATTCATTGACAAAAATTCTTATTTGGATTTCTCCATATTAAACCTTATTAGCATTTTATCTATATACCTGGATTGGATAATAAGATCATCCTTTTTTATTATCCGCATTCCTGAATTTCCTGAATGTTATCAGCTTTAAATCAAAAGAGATGATCATTTTGTCATGGAAAAAAAAAAAATAGTATATGGCATCCATGTTGTTTAGACTATCCATCAGGTATGCATGATATAAAAAGAAAAAAAAAATTGAACAAATACGATTCGGAATGAAACTTTGGCATCGTAAAAGCATGAGAAAAAGAGACTTTTATTCTATTTCCTTTTGATTTCTTCTATAGAAAATGAAAAATTGTTAGTATTATTTTTCCAGAAAGCCTTTTTTGTTTTCTACGCCTTAATTAAAAAGTTTTCTAGTTTTATTTCCCAGGTATTATCGACATCAGCTGACTGACAATGAGTAAAGTTTCATACAAAAAGTTGAAACATTAATTTCAGTTCCAAGTTCTGTGGGAAAAGACATCGACATTGTGTAGTATGCACCACCTACTCTATTTCAAGAAAATCAATTGTAAATAACGAAACTCATGTTTTTTTACAGCCCAAGTTGTCGGTGGAATTTAGGTATATCGAATCTATTTACTCTCATTTCTGAAAAATGAGTGGTTCCCCTCTTTCTTCATGAACAAGCCTGAACCTTATCAAGAATCTTGCTGAATGGCTGATGCAACTGTTCGAGCCCAATACTTCAAATGTTTCTTCATATCCTCAGTAGTGGAAACTCTTGGTATCCTTAAATTCAGTAATGGAGAATCTGGAATTTTTGAAAGCCATGCTTCGGACAAATATGGCCTCATAATCCCCTTTTTCTCATCTTCAGAATCATCATTATTGCTGGTAATTTCAAAACTAACCCGTGTGCCATTTTCTTCAATTTTATAAGCATCAAGCCTCTGCAAGCCGGGGATTAAGCCCATCATGCGCTTGTTCAAGTTTCCTTTCCTGAAAATGAAGCCCAAATCCATGAAACCCTTTACTTCTTCAAGTTCAAGCTCCACTAAGCTCTTGCAGCTCATGGTTTTCTGCAATCTTCCTGCCGAATAACCGAGTATCCAAGATTTCTTGATTGTTTTTGAGCTGAAATTGGTGAAAATGAGTGAGACCTGGTTTTGCTGGAAACAAGATTTAACCTTGTTGGTCTCTCCTCATGAGTAATTTCCTTATCAAGATCACTTTCTTGGCTGCTGGTCTCGTCCTTATATAAGATCATGATCACAAGCAGCAACATAATTCAACAGAAAAGAAAATACATAGCAGTTTTTGTGCGTTCATCAGTTACAGTGTGTGTGTCGGTGGTGGTGGGGGTGGTTTGGAGTGAAGAGATACTAGTTATAGCTACACAAACTCAACTTACCTGTGAACCAGTGATTACAGAAGCTACTGGTGAAATTTCTTGCTCTGAGATCAGTGACAATTGGGAGCTGTTTTTTGATGAATAGTCGGGTGATTCTGCAGGGGGCATGGGTTTTTTAAGATTTTCAGCGAGATGTAATAAAGAGGGTTCTGAGAAAAGAATAATTTGGTGAAACCAGAGGCGATCCATGGCCCCTATCAGGCATATCACGCAGTTCTCTGCTGCCATGAACAGATTTTTATTTTTATTTTTTATTTTTGTTTTTTTCTGTTTGTAGGGTGGGTTGGGGAAAGGGGAGGAGCTGTAGGTGTGGTTGCTTATAGAATAAAGATTCAATAATGATCCTGAATCATGATGATGGGGCTGTGGTAGTAGTGAAGGAAGCATCAATAAATAAGAGGAAATGAATGCTGGAAATAAATGGGGGGGTGGTCCTGGAAAATGGCAGATGTGGTCATTGAGTTATGGAACCTTCGACATCATACAAATGTCTATTTACCAGTTTGTCCATGCCCCTACCTCAAAAACTGACAAAGACAAAATTCATTAGCATTCACAGATTATTGTAAATTTGTCCTTGTGTCCAACTCTGTAATACACAGTCCCTTGGACACATAAATATAGGATCCCTGATTCATGGTTCTGCACCAGGTTTGCTTTACACTCAGAGTATCATTTGTGAGCATTTTCCCTACAGAGTTGGAGTTCAACACGAAATGTCTCTCTTTGGTTATCAGGGGAGGGTTTTAGTACTTGCATTTAATCTTGAATTTGATGATTTGCTTCTCAATATTTGGAATTTTCCAGCTGGTTCAATTGATGGGAGGCAGTCACCTGCTGATGCAAATTTGTGACAATTCAGCCCAGAAAACATCATTTTTTCTAGTTTTATCATCACATTGGACACCTTAATTCCTACATGTTTTTGTACTTCAAAAAATTTCTGACAAATGGACATATACTTTCAGTGGTGATTAACAATATCTCCATTCTCCAATAGTGCTAGTTCTTGAAATAGACTAATTAAGCTGAATTTACATCCAAACAGGTCCAATACTCTTCATCCATCAACTAACCCACAATAATACATAAATAACATTTCACGGCCCCGTTGCATCTACATATTTCCTTGAAATGTCAATCTTCTGAGCAGCTCAATATGCAAAGAGAACTTGCAGGTGGCCTCAGATTTCAAGACAAGGATATAAACACCTGGATTTCTTACAGCAGCAAGTATTCGCTAACACGCAGGCTCTGAAGTTCTGCGATCTTCAGCTCTTTTCTGCTTGTTCCTCTGTGATTTCACTTATGTACGATATGTAACTTGCTTCAGCATGCATTGAAGTTGGAGGGTTGTGAGAAGAAAATTTTCTAAGACTATTGTTGAGGCCCCTGTCAGTTGACATAATAGTAGGTGGAGATTGCACGAGAACACGTTCTTGTTTCTTCCTCCTATCCCTCACCTGAGCATGCCATTGCTTTAAAACTTGTGCTATTTGTTCCTTTAGTATTTCACCTTTGAATTGTGAACCCATCTGTGACCAAACCATGCAACAAATAAGCCGTAATTTCTTGCTCCAGAGGTAATTTGTGTTAATTCAAATGTTCATGATACTACCTGTGTCACAAGTGCATAAAGGGAAGAGTAATGTAACTGCAAAGAACTTGGACTGCCACTCTGTGAAATGCTTGGAAAAGTTAGCTTTAAGTATGGCAATCTAAATCTTTAGAAATGGAATGAAGCAAAATGTTTAAAAGACTTACGCCAAAACTATTCTGGTTATTATAATCCCGGTGTGCTCATGGTAACAAGAATCAAAACCAAATTGTATCTACAGAGAGAGAAGCAGAGTTTCCAAAGAACTTTTCTTGATAGAATTGGTGTCAGAATACAAAACCACTTGGAAGTTGGAAGGAAAGGCTTAAGTAATACTTACAGTGACCCAAACGAAAAAGGCCAGCTCAAAAGCATTCTACAACCACCATTGATAAACAACATAATTAGAACTCGATTCACATTAGAAGACACTGTATGCTTAGTTTAATTTAGCAGTGTGGAGATCATACCACAAAAAGTGTCAAATGCAAGAGATTTAATACAAATCTTGGCCGCCTAAACCAGAAGAGATTGTCGTTGGGTTCCACCAGCGGGGCTCCTATAATGACATTGTTCTGGTTTTTGAGTTGAAGGGCCATCTTTGCAACAATTACTTCCAGTTTAGTTCCAAGTACTAAGACTATCTGCTCATGCAAATAATGGAAAATATCAATCTCTGGCTAGTTTCCAAGAAGAGAAGGTAAAAGTACCAGCATTATTGCAATGACTACTCACCAACAATGGAACGCACGATATCCAAAGATATGAATGCCAACCTGATTAATTGAGAAGTTTAAGATCATGCTATAGAGACTGAAGGGCATAGGTTGCTGAATAGAGATAACCGGTTTCGGGACTTACCATGAACATCCACAAGCATGAAGATGACAACCATAAACCACATAAGAGGGCTGCAGACCGTAAGATGGAAGATTAGAGATGACAGAACTCATCATACTGGAGTTACTAGCAAATTAGGCCATTGCCTTCAGTTTTTCTATTGCTATAGCATGCAATTTTTGGTGAACATGGCACATTCATCTTTGTTCTATCTACTTGAGTGCTTTCCATCATCGCCAATTCAAGAACCCGATCTTCTTAAGTATAGAGATAGCCATATAAATGTGAATATAAGATAATGGATGCATGGTTTTAAGTAATATGTTAAATATCCAATCATTTTTATGTGATCACCACCACAAGAGCAAAAAGAGAAAAGCTGGAACCTGATGCTGACCACAACTTTAAAATCTTCATCCAAGGAACGCTCTATATACTTCTGGAAATTGAAGTTATTGAGCCGGGGAGACAAATGAGCCTGAAAATTCACAAAAATAAGAGTTTGTGCTACATAACTGTACTTTTCTTTCTTTCTTTTTTTTTTTTTTCAGTTTCTAATTACAGTTTTATGAAAAATAAAAACTAGGAAGCAAAATCATTACATCATTACCATGATAAAGCCATGTCTCAAGGTGAGGTAATCAACTTTTGCCACTGAATTGAAGAATTGCCTGAAAAAACATTTCTGCTCCAGCTCATAGTTAGCAGTTAGCAGTGCACAATATGACACTATTTGAATGTTACACAGGAGCATGTTTCAGGACACTAGGCTCTTCAGAAAAAGTTTTTCAATAATGATCTGATGCAAGAATTTTGAGTCACTATCATCAGAAATACTTACTATCCACAGCTGAATTGTTGTTTCTGTGCAAGTCGCATGGCGTCTCCCAAATGTAGTCTGTCTTGTGAATCTAAATCTATTTGGATCTGAATCAGATAAAAATTAAATTTATGTAGTTAGGAAGGAAAGAAATTTCAATGTCTAAAGTCAAATGAATGATTTTCAATTTATATTTTGGAATATATATGTCTTGGGACAAAGACCTTTCCCCTGGAGTCTGGAGGTGATCTGAAAACTGAAATTTGGGATTACAACTTCTTGGGATGGATCAATATTTGCACCCGACTCGTGTTTGACTCAGTTAATATTCATTTGAGAGTAACAATCAAGCCAAGCTTACATAAAATTAAGCTCAATTTCAAACCAAATCAAGTTCGGACAATATCTTCTGCTTGATTTGATTTGTTTACACCCGTATCACAAATTAATAATGCAAAAGTTTAAACCGCGTTGTTCATTTCTATGCAACAACTAAAAAGTCCTGGCAACTCAATGAGTTTGCACACTTGTCTACAACAACAGTTTAGTCCCGGCAACTTAGTTTACTTACAAACTTTTCAAGGTCAAAGATTTTGCCTCAACCGAAATGCAGGCTTGTCACTGATGAAAATTGTACATTGTCCACAAAGTCAATCTCATAACCACTTGATTTACTTCATTAGACCTCTAAAGTGCCCTAAAGTCAATTCATTAAGATGAACTAAAATAGTAAGTTTGCAAAGAAAAGCTATTCAAGATTAAGAGGCCTTGTGCAAAACTGTTAGATGGTTGAACAATTCAGAACGACACAAAATTAACATATACCATTGGCAATCTTGTAGTCTGTTGTTTGAGTTTCTTTCTCCCAAGCTTTCCAACGCCTCATCTGCAGGATCGATGATTAAATAAAGGAGAAATGGCATAGACAACAATCTATTATTTGGTATATTAATCGTGAATTTCTCAGAGAGTTTTACAATAATCAGAAGCCAAGATGTTCATAACTTTATACTTACCTTAGCCCTTCCTAAAGCCATGGTGAGGACACTATACACAATCTGCATAACTGCTAGCACAAAAATGAAAATATGCAACTGCTGAACCCCTTTCTCTGTCATTAACGGAACCTTTCCCTGTACACTCTCAAATGAACTTATCAGCACTATTCATTCTCCTTCCTAACTAGGCTAAAAAACACATACACACAGTGCATGTAAATAAGAGTTAATCAAAAGAAATCTTGATTTGACTTATTCTAATTCCTGGTTATACCAAAAAACACACACATGCACACACTAGCATGCAAACGGAATCAAAAAACAATCTTGTAAACATACTTTAGAGCTGCAAGAGTCAGTAGCATTAGCATTCTTGGCTGTCTCATAAACTTCACCACCACCATCATCATCATCATCAGCCAATCTCCTAGTAAATGATTTCTGTAAGTTTATACTGTTATTCAATATTGAATCATCAGCCACTGTCAAATCTTCAAATGCTCCATTATTCCAGTGCCCGTAGACCGCTAAAGATTCAGTCCCTGCTGTAATGACCTCTCTGCGACACGGGAGCATCGTATTTGCCGCCTTAGAGGGTATACAAATTTTTGAAATTGAATCTTGAGTTACTGCTAGTAGAAGAGACAAGAATCCCAGAAGCATAAGCTCTGCCACCAACGAAAACAAAACAAGAACCCACGGCCAAAAAAAAAAAAAAAGGAAAAAAATCAACAAACAAGTAACACATTAATGTTCAACCATTACACAGAGAGAACTTGTTAAACTACCTGATTTAAGCCTCCCCACTGCATCATATAAGGCAGTTTTTCGATGTCTCTTGAGCCACTGCAGTGATTTATATGTAGCTTTATTTCACTATCATGCATAATTTATATGGCAAATGCATGCATAAATATGTGAGTAGAAGATTGAGCTCACGTTCGTCAGAAGGTGGATTAAATGCTCAAGTACAACGGAAACGGAGACGATGACGAAGCAGACGGTGGCAAGAGCCCAAGTTGGGGTGTATTCTAGAGAGCTGGAGGCTGAGTCTCCGGCCGCCATGACTTAAAAAAAATAAAGAAAAATATTTTCTTGTTTCTTGATTATTATTGTCAATACTTTAGGTACAAGAGTATATATGTTTGTGTATGAGTTATGAGTTTTCTGTTTCTTCCCTGTTGAAGATAATATCAATACATGACTTTTGTGACAGAAAATGAGACTATATACATTAGAAGATTAATTTGGATGGCTTCAGCTTCCAGAATTAACACAGTTCTAAAGTTCCTGAATTCACACTGGCCTTCTCCAATGTAAAATGAGAACAATGTAAATTTTGTCACACAGTTTAAAGTTCCTGAATTCACACTGGTTTCCGTTCTTTAAATTGAAATAATTTTAGGCCTAATTATGAGCATGAAAATGATAGCAGAAAACATGTATATTGATGGTATTAGTTATCTTGTTTCGGTTCGTAGATTTCTTTGTCTTGTGAGTTTGATTACTTGTGGGAACAAATACTTAATGGGCACAAGTGAAGTCAATTGGTCGTTTTTCTCATTCATTGTTTGTTAGGAAGTTTCAAAATTAATGTTATGACAGAGACTTAGGATGAGTTTGGCCAAGCACTTCTCCAAAATTACTTTTGGACCTCTAAGGATATTTTGCAATCCCAATTAAAAGTACTTTTTGGTTGTTCAAATATATATTGATCTATGTTTTACTTTGGAGCTTTTAGACAATCGTAATTTGATGAAATTAAATATTTCAAAATCAATTATTTGCAAAAATCTACACCTAGTGAATGGAAAAATGGTATTCAGTAAATATATCTATAAAATAAAAGAAAAAAAAAACCAAGAAGATGGGCATTTGGTCTAGTGGTATGATTCTCGCTTAGGGTGCGAGAGGTCCCGAGTTCAATTCTCGGAATGCCCCAACTTTGATTTTTCATTGTTTCGACCACCTTTTTCTTTTTGGGGCCTCCAACTTTTAGTGCACATTTGTGGATCTGTATAATTGGGCTAACGAAGCCACTTTGGGCTCCGAAAGTGGGCTCTCAAAGTCCACGCACATGATAGATGTGGCTTTTCTTTTTCTGTTTTCTTTCACTAAATATTTTTTTTATTTTATTATTCAGTTAAGAAAAATGGGTCTCTTCAAAATTTCACAAAGATGGAACAATATTATACACAGAATGGTGATCAAACGAAGTAAAGTGATGATTTAATTATTCACTTAAATTATAGAGTTTACAGTTTTTCGAAATGGATGGGTTTATATATTTATCATACTTCCTAATTATGCAAGGACTAGAAAAGATTTAATTCTATTTGTCACCATAAAAAGAAACAATAAAATTAGGGTTTTCAGTTACACTTTGTTAGCCGAATTTCTTAAAATAGCTCAAATTTAAATACTATTGAATTTGATGATGCTAGATTGGTTCAAATTCATTCCATAATTTATTTCCCGCATCTATAACTCAATCACATATTTTTGCAAGAACTATTTCATTTAATAAAGAAAAAAGACCAATTGTTAACAAGATGAAATTGATATGAAAAAACCAGCAAATTCGTATACTGCAGATCATTTAAGATTTTGTGAACACACACACACACACACACACACACACACACACACACACACACACATATATATATATATATATGCAAATATAAATATATATTCAAAAAAATACTAATTTTTCCGTGTTTTTCGTACATATTTTGAATTAGTGACCCACTTGTGCAACTTGACGCGTAAGTGTTGAATTTTGTTACCTTAGCCTATGGATTTTTCGCTTCATTTCTTCCCGCAGCACAAGTTCACAGTACAACCGTATATAGAGTATAGACCATTTTATACATAGATATTATAAAAATGAAGACATGTTTATATGTTTGATGTAGTCAACCTGCAGGTGCCAACTCTTTGTTTTTTGGGTTTTAAAGACATATCTTCTTTATCTATATCGTCCTAATAAAATATCTTATGATAGTCCAATACAAATTGGGTAGACTATATACCTCTAATGGGGTTGGTTTGACAAATTTTGCTTAATTAGATGTAAGAAAATTCTGTCACGCATTAAATGTTTATTTGAACATTTTTGAATTATGCTAAATTCAAATGTGAAATTAAGACATCACGAATTTGTTTTTTTTTATCTATTTATATATGACGTTTGGGGAGGGGGGTTGTGTTCTGGTCAGTCAAGCATATAGGAGTTGTAGCATGTAAGAACTGACCGGGTTTGGTTCATTTTTTTTGTTCTCTTTGATTTCTTTTTCGGTTGTCACTTTTGTCCACGTCCTATTAATTTTATACTTCAATATACATGTATATATATATATATATAATGTTGGTCCTACGTTATATGAAAGAATTTAGAGGTGGGTGAAAAGACTTTTTAAAAAATTTAAACCTTTTTTTAAAATAATACACATGCTAAACTTGTAGTTAGTTTATCAAAGTTCAATCGTCTGATTTAAGTTAATAAAAGACTAGAGACTTTATGAAATCAGCTTAGTGAAATAAATATATACGTATATAATGTTTACCTTAATCTATCATAATATTTAGCAATATTGTATATTATTTTTGATAATGCATCTCTTTGCTATGCACTTTGAAGCATTTAATACCTTAGAAGTCCAAGCATTGCACTTTGAATAATCATACTATATGTTTCACTGATGACAATTTTAGCTGGATAAAAATAATTATTGCAGAATATTTTGCGTACCTTTCTCTCTTTATAAAAGGAAGTACATCACAATACAATCAGTGTAATTGTTGTAAGATGAACGGTCAACTGTATCATTAATAACATAAAATTATTGAAGTACAACTATTATAATATCATTAATTTTAAATAAACAATTAATTACATTATTTATAACATTAAGACATTAGAAACTAATTAAAAATACAATCGAGGGCTCTTTTTCTTGAATTATACTCGATATTTGTTGGACCCAACTAAATTTTGAGCCATCCCAATCAAGTCAAGACCCAACCTGACCCGACCCGTTTACCTACTCCACAAGATCACGTTCCACCTAAATTAATTTTGTATGTAAATGACTTGTACCCAGATTATTACACAATTATACAGCCTAAACCTGAAGTATCTAGAATAGGCCCCCACTTTTGCACTTTCATTGAACGGAAGTATTACACTGGCACCTAATTACAGTAAAATTAAGTTGAAATATTAATTGTATATAGGTTGAATTTCAAGATCATTATCATATATTTGAAAAAATTTCCTGTCTAACTTCACATGTTAATGTGAAAATATTTCCAGATATTCAGACAGAGATGGAATAATCAATTACTATTCTTAACAGCCGAATTTGAATGATTCTAATATCCAGAAGAATGTCTGTAAGAATAAACAAATGGAGTTGAGAAACATGCTTTTCAATGAGAATTTGTTAATCAAAATTGGGGTGGCAACAAACAAGAAATGGTATATGATGTTACATCAATTATGTCTTTTGCCTTGAGCTGCATCTGTTTTAGCTGAACTAGCGGAGAGGCAGATAAGATTTAATTAGAATTAGTTTTTTAATTTAAACTTTTGACAAAATAATATAGCTTGAACCCTTGAGACAGTATGTGTGTGTGTGTGTCTATATATATATATGTGTGTGTGTGTGTGTGTGTGTGTGTCTATATATATATATATAGAGCCAGGGGGGTGGGGGAGGTCAATCATAATGGTATATTTTGATTTCTTAAGTATAAATACAGAAGAATAACATAACCTGGATGGCATTCATTTAGACATTGCACCTACAATTAACAAAATACAATGAAAAGGGACCAAAATACAAATAAATCACAAAAGGTTCCTCTCTTGAAAAAAATGTGAAACACATAGTAAAGATTTGGAAAAAAAAAAAAGGCAAAAAAGTAAGGGCAAATTATAGTATATATACTGTCATCCACTAATGGAATGTTGGTATCTGATCTAGATGACTGAAAACCTGTACAATATACCAGTTCATGGTCATGCACAGTATTTTGTGAGATCATGTTGAAGCAAGTGAATTTGCTTTTACATTTTCTTGATAGCAACAAGATTTATATATACATGATCTCCAGTAGAATTTATAGTACTAATTCAGTATATGGTGCATCAGGAGCATAAATTTCGACCAAATACTTCATTTTATAAAAAAATATAACATTTGAAAAATAAATATACATCGAATATATATATATATATTAGGTGCAACACCTATAAAATCAGAATTTCTGTACCCAGATGATGAAAGAAATAAGAAAACAAACTAAATGACCATAAAATCAGCAACTAATACAACCAAATCATCTAAGACAGGAAACCACTAATTCTCCTAAAATAAAAAACCCAAACCCAAGAGAGCCTGGATTCCTATATTCTCCAACAAAAGTGATTGTTTCTTTTCTTTTCTTTTTTTTTTTCAGTCCTCTTGCTCTTCCAACAAGTCAGAAGTCAAGTTTCTCTTGATTTTCCTCGAAGACTTTTTTCCTCTCTCTCTCTCTCTCTCTCTCTCTCTCTCTCATTTACTTTGGTCTACAAATTCTTGCATATGAAGTCCCCTACGCCACCACAAATATGAAGACAGTTTCTTGAAGTTTCATACATATTATCAAGGTCCAAAAGAGAGACTTACATGCTCACTGTACATCAGTAACCTTTCAATAGTGATTGGCTTTTAGAGTTTTTTTGTAATTTGCTATAGCTTTTCCAAGGTTATTTTCTTTTCAATAAGAAGGGATGGCAGCATCGGGCGGTCGATCTCTGGAAGAAACACCGACTTGGGCTGTTGCAGTTGTGTGCTTTGTGCTGGTAGCAATTTCAGTTATTATCGAACACATAATTCATCTTCTAGGAAAGGTATTAGTACTAATTGTGCATGGACACGATAGTAAGGATCATAAAGCATTTACCAACCTGATTTTCATACATCATATGATAAAACATTTGTCCATACTTCTCTTTGTTTCCAGTGGTTGGCAAAGAAGAACAAAAAAGCTCTATATGAAGCACTTGAAAAGGTTAAATCAGGTTGGTCAATGGTCATCTTGTTAGCATACATCTTCTTGTTTATTGATTCAGCTCAGATAGTTTATATGTTTCCTCTTTCGTCTCTCCTTCTCAGAGCTCATGCTGCTAGGATTCATATCATTGCTGTTAACAGTAGGACAAGGGCCCATATCAAAAATTTGTGTATCAAAGAACATTGGGAATTCTTGGCATCCATGCGACAGGAAGCAAGAAGAAAGCAAATACAAAGAAGATGAAGAGGATGATTTCGATGCCAATGGCCAAAGAAGAAGGCTGATGCTTGCATTTTTGGATTCCGGTGGGACTCAGAGACGTGTTCTGGCTGCCGGAGGAAATGACAAATGCGCAGACAAGGCATGATCAGTTGTTACTTTGCTTCTGTCATAAAAAAGACTTATTTGAAGAACTGTACCACGATATTGTTTCAGAATGCAAACACAATTAATTTTTTTTCTTCTTCATGTGGGACATATTAAAAGCATAGTTATGCTTGTCTTCGGAATAATTGTTGTGATTTGGAGACTGATATATGTATTAAGTAAAAGTGACAACACAAACTTATATATTTTAGTAGCAGAAAAAAATATTGAGTGATGATACAGGACTAACAATGGTAACATCTTTTTCTTTTTCCCTCTGGTCATTGCTAAGAGATTTGATTAATATTTGGCGGCACATTTTGCAGGGAAAAGTTCCCTTTGTTTCCTCTGATGGAATCCACCAACTGCACATATTCATCTTTGTGTTAGCTGTTTTTCATGTGGTTTGCTGTATGATCACTCTGGCTTTAGGCAGGGCCAAGGTATATATTTCCCTTCCAATGTTTGTTTCTCACAGTTAGTAATTAATACCTGCTTAATATTCACTTTCCTGTTGAGTTATTTGTGTTTTGCTTGACCTTAGATGAGGAGGTGGAAAGCATGGGAAATGGAAACAAGAACACCTGAGTATCAATATTCCCATGGTATGTTCTACTTCACCATTCCAGCAATTACTATACAGTATAAGAAAATTCTCTTCAACTTTCTGCTTTTGGTGCTTATTTATGAGCGAAACTGCAGACACTGAACATACTTTGTGTTGTAGATCCCGAGAGATTCAGATTTGCAAGGGACACCTCATTTGGGAGAAGGCATATGAGCGCTTGGAGTCGATCTCCCATCCTTCTTTGGGTGGTATTATAGACATCTTTTGCTAGTTTTTACCCACCAGTAAAGAATGTTCGTTGGTTTGTTAGTATAGATAGATCCTTTCTTGGTGTTAATTAATAATTATGAAAATTTATCCTTTTTCTTCCAAAATACCAGGTATGTTTCTTTCGACAATTTGTAAGATCAGTTCCAAAGGTGGACTATTTGACTCTGCGTCACGGATTTGTTATCGTAAGTCCATTAGCTTGATGCTGTTTTTGGCTTTTGTTATTTTTGACAATACAATGAAGTATTTCATTTTTGTATCAAATTGACAGGCCCATTTGGCACCACAGAGTCAAACTAATTTTGATTTCCAGAAGTACATCAAAAGAACACTTGAAGAAGATTTCAAAGTTGTTGTAGGCATCAGGTGTGATATTTCTTATGTTGGTATCTTTGTAATATTGTTCAGAATAAAACTCGAGAGATATTGTGCTTAGGATTCTGGAAAGATTAGTCTTGAGTGCAAAGCTCTAGAGTTGATGGATACAAACATCCTGAACATGTTTGTAGTCAAGCTAACAGCTTGCTTTTATTTTCACAGTCCCCCAATCTGGTTTTTTGCAGTTCTGTTCTTGTTGTTCAACACCCATGGTAAGCAAATTAACTCTGGTCTCATTGTACAGTTATGTTTTCAGATAGTTCATTAATTTTAATTATAATGCTGCAAATGACTATTATATGAAAACAATTAGTATGTGAACGTGTGATTCTTGAATAAGCTGAAATTTCTGCCAAATATGTACTTTTATGATTTTTGCTATGGTGGAAACAGGCTGGCTCTCCTATCTGTGGCTACCCTTTGTCCCACTCATAGTAAGCTCCATGTCAACCTTTTTAATCTTCCCGTTTTTCACGATAGCCCTCAATATCCTTCCTGTGTAATGCCCTGCGCAGATTATCTTGTTAGTGGGAACAAAACTTCAAGTTATCATCACCAAGATGGGATTAAGGATTCAAGAAAGAGGAGAGGTGGTGAAGGGCGACCCTGTTGTTCAACCAGGTGATGACCTATTCTGGTTCAACCGCCCACGCCTCCTACTTTACCTCATCCATTTTGTTTTCTTTCAGGTATTTCTTGTTGAATGCTCATGAGATGTCATTATATTAATGAATTATGATTTCTGTCAACTCTGAAGACACTGAGTTAACCTGATATTTTCATCTTCGCTTCACTCCTGTAGAATGCATTTCAGCTGGCCTTCTTTGCTTGGACTTGGGTAAGCATCTTCAATGGTAGTTAATCATATCACGATTTTCAGCTTTGCTTTTGTGGTATCTGATGAAGATATTCCATCAACATCTTGCAGTATGAATTTGGTATAAGATCATGCTTCCACAAAAAAACAGAAGACGCAGTAATCAGAATATCAATGGGGTGAGCATAAGTATTAACTGAAAATCTGAACATCTTATAACCAACAAGTGAGATACATATTATTAATAATAAATGGCCTGAATAATGTGGATCATAGAAAACATACTGACATTACCAATAATTTGATTGGTGATAGGGTTCTAGTACAAATACTCTGCAGCTATGTTACTCTTCCACTGTATGCCTTAGTGACACAGGTGATGAGATTCATCAGTTTCCAAGAACTTGTATATTGGCATATGCTCTTATATTTATTTTGGAACAGCCCTTTGGTCACACGGACTAGTTCTAACATGTTTCTACATCAAACAGATGGGATCAAACATGAAGCCAACCATATTTAACGAAAGAGTAGCTAAAGCACTGCGTACTTGGCACCAAACTGCAAGGAAGCAGATAAAGAAAAACCATCAATTAGGCTCAGTGACACCAATGTCAAGCAGGCCAAGCACTCCACTTCATGGCTCATCCCCTGTTCATTTGCTGCATTATTGCAAAAGTGAGCTTGACAGTGTAAATGGTTCTCCAAGTGTTTCCAATTACAAAACTGAACCATGGCAAGCAGAACAAGATGATCTTTCATGGTCTCACCATAGAAGAACTCGTGAACAGATCAAAGAAGACGTGGAGACTCAAGAACATCCAAACCATCTAAGCTCTCAACCCCAACACTTTCATCATGAGATAAATGCAGCAGATTTCTCATTTGAAAAAGACCTAGGAGTTTGAATACTTGCAAGGAAAGCAGCAGACCTAGGAGTTTGAATACTTGCAAGGAAAGCAGCAGATTAGCATTTAGGCATCACAAATGTTTCAGTGGCTAAGAGGCTGTATCAACAGCGTTCCGATGTAGGGAAAGTTCTTGTTTCCAATTAACATAATACAATAGAGCAAACTTTCAATGAGTACTGAAACCATAGATAAATTCAAATACTGGCTCACAATGAAAATAAATTAAATCTTGTGCTCATTGCGGAAACTTCAGTGCCTCTGATCCAGTTGATCGAAGGACGGCATATCAACGATATGTTGGGATAGTTGATGCCTTAAAAATATAAATAACAAGTCCATAGGTGAACTACGAAAATATATATGAGGCAATCATCAATTCTATATGGTTGTTTGCACTTTCTTTAGACAATTCAACAAATATTGGGTATGACCATATTAATGCAATATGCCAAAACCAACCAGAAATAGCACAAAGACATAAACTTGCTAAAACTTTCAACACAATACACATAGTGAACGCATCAAAACCCAAATTCATCCAATCATATATCTCATCACCATGTCAATGGAAACATCTTTAAGCACTAAAAAGATTAAAACATGGAAAGAAATTCAAACATTAAACAGAAAAACAACAGTGAAATTCTAATTAAAATGGTCTTTTCATAAAGGATCCTTCAATCATATCCATTCCAAAACAAGATGTACCTAAACAAACAAAGCCCGGTTGCACAGAAGTCGGAATTCTAATCAACCAAGTAAAAGCAAATATACCAAATTTTATTCACCAAAACCAAATCTTCTTCTAGCCATTAAACCCAACCAACAAAACTCCACTTCCAACACTTGCTTACTTCCTCTTTGGACTCTTCGCAGCCTTACCACGCGCATGAACCTCCTTCTTATGCACACGCCGCGGTCGTAGTTCTCCCAATTTATGCCCCACCATATTCTCCAAAATACGAAAAGGCACGTGCTTCTTCCCGTCGTGAACAGCAATCCGATGCCCCACCATTTCTGGCACAATAGTCGAAGCCCTGGACCATGTCTTAATCAGTTCTTTCTGCTTATTATGATTCAGCTGCTGAATTCTCTTCATCAAGTGATTGGCGACGAAAGGGATCCGCCAGCTGGTGCCTCCGCCGCGGAGGCGGAGGACAAGGTGGAGTGTGGACTCCTTCTGAATGTTGTAATCGGCTAGGGTTCTGCCATCCTCCAACTGTTTTCCGGCGAAGATCAGCCGCTGCTGATCTGGCGGGATTCCTTCCTTGTCCTGGATCTTCGCCTTAACATTATCGATGGTGTCGGAGCTTTCGACTTCGAGAGTGATTGTTTTGCCGGTTAGGGTTTTCACAAAGATTTGCATTTTCCTTCGATTATTTTTCTGCAAGAAAAGAGTGGGCGGATGAGGAGTTTTAATATTGTAGTTAATTTCATTTTCCTCCCCTAAGGTTTGCTAAATATCGAGACTTCCCACTATATAATTGGTTTTTTCTTTTACTAGCAAGGTGAACACGCCATGCCTGTGGCTGCGGAGAATTAATTTTTGTTTTATTTTTCTAAATAGTTGTGCTAATATAAAGTAATTTTAAATTTATGGAATTCAACACCTCAAAATCCTTATAAAAGAAGAGTTGTTAGTATTTAAAATTCAATGGGGTAAATGAATTTAGTATTACTACACAATTTAACATTTTTAAGTATTAAGATTCTTGTATTTCTTTATGATATTCTTTAAAAGTATTTTTATTTTACTGAATAATGCGTAAGTTGGAGAACTTGTCTATATAAAATTTAATGAAAAAAACATACTCATATATCTTTATATTTCTTTTAGTTTTTCAACACTGGATGAGAATTTTTGTTCTTATAACCATATCTACTCTTCTTACGTAACACATACATATATACATATATAAATACATATTTGTTTGACATTTATATGTATTTGAGGATAACTATTTTTAGGTTGTGCTTTGTCAATTTCTTTGTGGTAAGTAGTAGTAGTTCTCTTTGTCAAAAGTTAAAAGCATGTTTTGGGTATGCTTATTGTATCTTTGTGATTGTCTAAATAAAATTAGAAAAAGTTAAACATCTTGAACTATATTTTCATAACAATAATAATAATAATAACAATGATATAGATATAGATAGATTAAATAATTGAAAGATTTATTGAATAAAGCAATGAAACAGGTCTTTTAAAATCTGCCTTAATTTAACACAGTGAAATACAAACTTGAAAAGATGTATGCAAAAAAAAAAAAAAAAGACACTGAAAATAGAGAAAACAAGAAAATAAAGAGAAGATACTTGATCAAATCAGACTCGGGCTGTTGAATAAATATCATGAATAGGAAGTATTGTAAATTAAATGGATATTTCTATCGAACAATACAATTAAATTCAGGTATCTTAGCTTCAAACAGGTGCTTAAATTAATAGGTCACTTATCATCTACTCATAAACCTACAATTTTCTCCTGTACCTCCTCTTTTATATTGGTTGTCTCACTCAGTAAGCTGCCAAATATATAGCGGTATACTCTGGCGGGAAATCCACTAGTCACGTTCTATTGGCAGAAAACTTGCTATATAAGCACTCCACCAATTTCCACAATTTTGCTCTCAGGTGTGAACCAGAGGTTAAACTTGCCATGTTCTAATGTCTGCTTATCTCTCTCTCAAAGCACCATAGACACCAGGCTTTGTGAATCATGCACTAATGAGATCCAGGAGAACTTGCATCGAACAAACACCTAAAGCTAAAGATGCCAAGAGACGACAAATTCTTAAGAGCATATGCATCTATATATATATATATATATATATATTCATCTCTCACAACTTTTTAGTTTACCAAATCCAGAAATCATGCAGTTAAAGATCCAGAAAAACTTCATGAAACAAATTCCTAGATAAGAAGATGCATGAGGCTCTAGAGCATAGAAATCTAAAGCAGCAGATAGATGCAGTGAAGCATAACTAGATGGCCATGGATACACAATTCAATATGCGGCATTTTGATTCTAGAGGAAGGCCCATCAACTTAACTAGAAGTTAGTATTTCAGAGGGAGAATAAGATGTCATCACATGTCCCTTGAGGTGGATGCATGTAACTCTGCATCTGCATCTGCATCTGTTGTGAGATTCTGGCTGCAAGGACAAACCAACTGGTAATAGAAAAAGACAATATACATAAAACATACAGGAAAGATCCGAGACCACCATCCAGTGCAACCTTTACTGCTGAAAAATTGAGCTAGATCATCCTTAAATGATGACATTCCAATCCTGTTATGTCCAATACAGCAGCAAGAATGGCCCATGGTTATAAAGGGAAAAACCTTCTCAGGTGTAGAATTGCTCGTGTTCGTGTCCCAAAAGAAAGATTTGCTGTTGTGATTATTGGCAACTTGTTTCACAACCACATGAAGTTAAAAGGTAAAGCAACATTCCTGTTTGCTTCAAAATTAAAGGTCTTAGTTTTCAAGAGTGCAAAGATTTCATCCAGACAGCAGTATGCTATAATGAATGGCAAAATACTACAGGCCACAGTTTCTAAACAGAAGAATAGTAATTTCTGCCAGTAAAAAGAGATTTAAAATGTTAGACCCCAAAATGTATATCATCTTGCAGCACACTACTCTGTCCCAAGTTAGTTATCCAACAGCAAATTACAACAGAGACATCCTATAGTTCCCTACCTAACACGGGACAATAGACAGCATGAATTGCATAAATCACAAGAAGCATCAGGCTCATAACTCAATGCTGAAACCTTATTTTTCTATCTCATTAATTTTAGCTGACATCCTCAGAACGCCCCCAAGGCAAGCAGAGGGCAAGGGTCTCATATCCACACAGTGTTCCTTTTCGAGACATCAAGCATGCAGCCATGGGCCAGAAACCCAAGCATGTAGAAGTGCATTGAACATGATCGTGGAACACTACCTTGGAGTCAGACGATGGATACTTAGTCCACCCCACGCCACAGCACCAAAAGGTGCAGCACAAGGTGAAACAGGATGTGTGACCCAAGCAAATGCCATTGTGATAGGCATGCCAATAATTGCCGTCAATTATCTGGCAGAAGATTACAACATATACATCCTACAGTTCCCTAAATAACAGGGCCGGAAGTTCACTTCTCTGCCCTAATATTAGCTTGTGCTCAGTCGCAAGGGGCTCTAGCCAACATAAACCATCAGGCAACATGAGCTGAATTGCATATGCATTTTATTAAATCCAATAAACAAGAGTTGCATAAATTGCAACAAGCATCAGTCTCATAGTTCAATGCTGAAACCTCATCTGACTCTTGAATTTTAGGAGTCATCCTTGCTACTAAATTGTTCCCCACCTCTAATAGCTCAACTGTGACATTGGAGAACATACTAAAAGTTGCAGTAAACAAGTATATTCAAAACAAAATTTGACCCAGCTCTTAGAAGGAAGAAGGAAACATAATTAAGAACCCAACTGCGGTTCTTAAAACTAGAGCAAAAAGTGTAATTGAAGTCCTTGTCAGTTATCCCAGCTCATACCTGAACATCATTCTGAAAGTCTGTGGGCTTCACAAGTCCTGATTGTACTTCAATACTCTGGAAGAAGCAAACAAACAATAGCAAATTCACCAGTTGATTTTGCTGACCTTCTAAGTTGGCTAATTTACCAGCATTGAAATAATAAACTAGAAACAATATGTACGACCATTAAAATAGTAAACCATAAACAACAACTCCACAACATTCCTACAGTTCACCAGAAGAATAATAGAGAATCACACCATTCCTATGATTCACTCAGAAGAACAATATAGAACCAGAGCACAGTCAAGATTATCCACTACACCAAGACAATTTACTTATCCAACTAATCACCATAAAAGAAACTATATATTGAAGACAAATTCAAATTCCATTATTGCTTCAATATCCATGATAGCTCCAAATAACAGTTCAAAGTTTGAAATACTAGACATACATAGCCTACTACAACTTTCATAAAGCAGGTTAAACCATCATACAAACATCTTAATCCAGAAATTCAACACCACCACGAAGGCGGAGAACAAGATGAAGAGTCGACTCCTTCTGGATGTTATAATCAGCAAGAGTTCGCCCATCCTCGAGCTGCTTACCAGCAAAGATCAGTCTCTGCTGGTCCGGAGGGATGCCTTCCTTATCCTGAATCTTTGCCTTGACATTATCAATAGTGTCAGAACTCTCCACCTCTAGCGTGATAGTCTTTCCTGTCAGTGTCTTCACGAAAATCTGCATACCACCACGCAACCTCAGGACCAAATGCAAAGTCGACTCCTTCTGAATATTGTAATCGGCCAGAGTCCTCCCATCTTCCAATTGTTTGCCGGCAAAAATCAGCCTCTGCTGATCTGGTGGAATTCCTTCTTTATCCTGAATTTTCGCTTTTACATTGTCAATTGTATCAGAGCTCTCAACTTCCAGAGTGATCGTTTTCCCGGTTAGGGTTTTGACAAAAATCTGCATCCCACCTCGGAGTCTCAGAACGAGATGAAGAGTTGATTCCTTTTGAATGTTGTAATCGGCTAAGGTTCTACCATCCTCGAGTTGTTTTCCAGCGAAAATCAGCCTTTGCTGATCAGGCGGAATACCTTCCTTGTCTTGAATTTTGGCCTTGACGTTGTCTATGGTGTCAGAGCTCTCAACCTCAAGAGTGATTGTTTTGCCGGTTAGGGTTTTTACGAAGATCTGCATCCCGCCTCTAAGACGGAGCACAAGGTGAAGTGTGGATTCCTTCTGGATATTGTAATCTGCTAGGGTTCTGCCGTCTTCGAGCTGCTTGCCGGCGAATATGAGGCGCTGCTGATCCGGCGGAATTCCTTCCTTGTCTTGGATCTTGGCCTTGACGTTATCTATAGTGTCGGAGCTCTCAACCTCGAGAGTGATTGTTTTGCCGGTTAGGGTTTTTACGAATATCTGCATCCCGCCGCGGAGACGGAGAACAAGGTGGAGCGTGGATTCCTTCTGGATGTTGTAATCGGCGAGGGTTCTGCCGTCTTCTAGTTGCTTCCCGGCGAAGATGAGGCGCTGCTGATCCGGCGGAATTCCTTCCTTGTCTTGGATCTTGGCCTTGACGTTATCTATGGTGTCAGAGCTCTCAACCTCGAGAGTGATTGTTTTTCCGGTCAAGGTTTTGACGAAAATCTGCATCCCGCCGCGGAGACGTAGGACGAGGTGGAGTGTGGACTCCTTCTGGATGTTGTAATCGGCAAGGGTCCTGCCGTCTTCGAGCTGCTTTCCGGCGAAGATGAGGCGCTGTTGATCCGGCGGAATTCCTTCCTTGTCTTGGATCTTGGCCTTGACGTTATCAATCGTGTCAGAGCTCTCAACCTCGAGAGTGATTGTTTTGCCGGTAAGGGTTTTCACAAAGATTTGCATCTTCGATAGTAGGACAAAGGGTAAAAGGGCTTGATGATCTAGAGATAGAAGTTGAGAAGAGGGAATTTGGAATTGAAAAGAAGATCGCTTTGAGAATCGATGCGAGTTTCTAGAGCAGACGGGAGCTGTATTTATAGGAGAGATTTGCCAACTTAGTTCAGAAGGAAAATAAGAGTCAAAGAAAGGCGGGTGGTATTCTGGAACCTTCTAGGGACGACGGGCTTCTTCGCGCTTCCCTCGCCTATTCTAGAGCAAGTATTTCATTTTCTTCAGCTACCTTATTGATTTGGATTTGGATAAGGAAAAGATTTTATTCTTTGTGCTTTATTTTTTTTATTTTTTAATTATTTTATTTTATTTATTTTCCTCTGTAATTTAAAATTCAACCATGACCTTATTAACTTCGAGTACTTTCATAAATGTATTTATAAATGTTACTTTCAAGTTAATTTTTTTATCACTTTTTTTAAATCAATTTTAATTACTTTGCATTATTTATCAAAACACCAAGAATAAATAAACAAAATATTGCCCTATTGCTTGAGTTTTGGTTTAAAAACAAGAGAAAATA
Source organism: Paulownia fortunei (assembly GCA_019321725.1). NCBI lineage: Eukaryota > Viridiplantae > Streptophyta > Magnoliopsida > Lamiales > Paulowniaceae > Paulownia > Paulownia fortunei. The sequence continues at coordinate 369,172 of JAGSPU010001569.1, read as the reverse complement.
ATTTTGAAAAGAAAAGCTCTCTAATAGTGTTAATATTTATTTTTGGATAAAATGATGAATTATATTATTTGTTATATTAAAATATTAAATAATACACATTTTAATATAATTATAGGTAAAATTTCAACAGGTTTGAGCAAGATAAGTGGCTCCAAATCATTTTTAAATAGAGGTTCCAATACCAAATGGTTGTCCACAGTGATTGAGACCTAAAGACAAATGGAAATGCTTTAGCATTGCAAAATAAAGCTTTACGCGGCTCAAACATTACCATCTCAATAGGACATAAGTTTTAAACCCAACATATTACATTGTGTTTGGAGTCGTTTTCATGAATTATTGGACAAATATTTTGAAAAATTATAATTTAAAGAGTTGTATTGAAGAATATGTAAAAAATAAAAATATATTTATTTTTATTTTAAAATTAATTGATTTATGTATTATTAAAAAGGGATATGTTTGGTTTCATTTCTAGAGAGAATACAATTTACAGTAAATATCAATATGATCATTTTCGGGGAGGATACTTTTCATTCCTCAGGTTCTCTATCCACGCTCTATATGACCAATAACTCAACAGACATGATCATGTCAAGATGATGGGGATGAGAAATGGTAGCCCAAAGCAGTAAATAAAACACATTGAGGTAGCATTTGCTTTCTTTCATAAGTCTCTTTAACAATATTCATTTCCTCCATTTTGAGGAATATTTTGAAACACAACATAAACAAGAAGTTCAGGTAAATTATAAGTGAACACAAATAAGTCATTTTTCCTTGGTACTGTCGTCAATGGCAGATGCCTTGCAGATCGGACATAAATTCTTCATCGATAACCATTTTCGAATACACCCCACGTGAAAATCATGGCCACAGACTTTCAATGTCCCAACATCATCCATGTTTTTGTATTCCTCCTGTTAAAGACAAACACAAATACACCATTCACGACTTACAGTTAAAAAGGGAGAATTTCTATCATATAAGGACAAACTAATGACTAATTGAATACAGAGCAAATCTATATAAACATATGTAGATATCAAAAGAAAAAGAAAAAAAAAACATCGACTATGAAATAATATGCAACAGTCTACATGCAGTAGGTCAGGCTAAAAATATGAAAAAAGATATATATTGGGTGAAAGCTCTTTTGTGTATATGTTGCATAACTATCCGGGTCCAGGATTCTCACCAAACAAATAACACAAGTTCCTTCATCTTGAAATATGTCTGATGAACAATATATCGACTCAGTCAGGCATTTTGAAATTAAACCATCAGACAAGCCGGTGCTGACACTTCCAATCCTCTCTCCCAGTGCAAGGAGCTCCTGCTCATGCCAATTGTTTATGTTTTAGTAACTAAGGTAAAAAATAATAAAACAACAGTAAATTAAAAATAATAAAACATGGAAAATGACAGATGGAAAAAATGGAGTCAGAAAGGAGTTGTAAAGCGACCTCATAGCTCATATTGTCTATGTCAAGTCTCATGTCCCTGTGCTGATCAAACAAAGTTCTGGATCCATAAAATGCAGGGTGCTCCACAACCATGAGACCCTGAAACACAGACAAAGATGAATGGCTGCAAAACAAGGAGATAAATATAGTAAAATGCTAGTCAGTGTCACATAACTGCTTAATCAAAGTACCATTCCTTGCCTACTTGCAGTACTGCTCAATTGAAGTACCATTGCTTGAAGAAGAGAAGGAAAAAATAATTGTATATAAAGATTAAAGAGTCTAAAACATCCTATATTTAGATCTTCAAATGTTAGGATAAAATGCGTCATACGCAGAACTGATGCACTTATAGCAGGCACATTCTATACTTGAAGAAACATTTCAGATCTTACCTTTCCAGGACCTTTCACTTAGTAACCCCATAGTAATTCTATCAGAAATTCGCAACATTAATCTTCCAGCTCACTCAGAGATGTAAATGCTATCATCCTTCAATTAAAGAACACACACCCAGACAACCACATCAAGCAACATTATAGAAGATACAGATCTTACTACAACTAAGCTTAGCAGAAAATTTTATAAGTTCTGTCAAGGAATGAGTTCTCCAGCAGAAAAATATCCACTCATTTTTCTTCCATCTCCTCTTATTTCAATTTTCTCTACTTTGCCACTTACTCATTTTCTCTGGGAACAGAAATTTGGATGTGATATCACAGACCAAATGCATTCCAAAAATCCAAAACAAGATCCCTAAATCAGTTAACAAGGGGAAAAAAGACCAAGCCAGAATTGCGTAAATTCAATCAAGAGTAAAGATCACTTTCTCCAATATTTGAATTTTAGGCAAGACTTGGTCTTGCTACAGAGAGAAACTACAGCAGTGCCCTAATATAAAAAAAGGCCTCCATAAAAAGAAAAGGTATTCTCTCAGGTCAGCATATTATTCCTGTTCTTTCAGAGCATAACCTCCCATGTAAATACGAGTGAATTCACTTAAAGACATACCTCTGGTGTCAATCGATCACGAAAACTTGCCTCCTCGGTAAAAGATCTATATCTGTCACTTGATATGCAAGTTCTCCCATTCCTGTCAACATTGCGTAACCTTAAGTTGGAAAAGGCCCGTGGATGTCTTGAGGGATAACTTTCGGCAACCATATGCTGCCCTTCATCTGAGCCAGCTACATGTCCAGGGCGAAAGTTGCTTGAAGAACCCCTGAAAGTTGGGACAGATCTTTGACCATAACCACTTCGGACTCCTCTGACAGACTGGTTCAAGTAACTGTTAACATTTTGAGGAACATGATTCCTATTTGAGGTAACATCATTGCTGTAACCCCCAATCTCAAGGGAACTATTAGCATGGCCGTTTAGTGCATTTAGGGAGTTCGGATCATGACTAAAGAAACTGGAATCTGAAATTTTATAATGAAAATATCTTAGTAAAACATAGTGTTACACAATGAAATAAATCCATGAAAACTAACCCGAGCCAAAAGTCACCCCATGAGCAGCAGGTGATACAAGATTACGATTCCATTCCCGTGATGGTGCATTTGAGCTTTGGCCCCAGAAATCCACCGAATTAGATTGATCAGAGGATCGACTTGAAAAAGAATGATGCAAAGAATTGTTTGACAAATGAGTCCTGGCCAGATTGGTTTCCAGGTTAACTGCAGCTCTACTTCTCACATTTCTCAGTGTACCTTCACCGCCTATTGAGAGGCGATTAACTCCATAACTCGGAGGATACTCCCAGTGCATAGGATAAGATTCAGTATTCTGCTTTTCCTGCCATGGGTCTGCAGGAAAATGAATATCAGATGAACTTCCAACATCATAATATCTGTTTGTAGACCCCCTGTCACACACTGGAGGGATGCCGGGGCTCTTCCTCTTGTATGGTCCTCTGCCACTGCCTATTGTCTGATCATAAAAACCGCCATCTACTCCAGGGACTGTTTGCCCACCAATGTTGGATGAAGATGGGTGATGCGAATAGTTATCTTGAAGCATATGGAGATTTCCACCAGCAGACTGATACAGAAAAGGATCACGAGATGGGCCAGGAGCCATTGGTTGATAATGTGGCAATTCACCATTAACAATGGATGAAGAGCATCCACTTGACCTAGGAGCAGGGGTCCACTGAGATGGAAAGTGTCCACCTTGGATTGTCATGTTATCCACAGGATGAATAATTGAACTGCTTTCAGAAGCACCCCTTGCTACAAAAAATAAAACAGAAGAATGTAAGACAAATTTTAGGTAAATATAGAAAAGCTGACAAAGACCATTACCAATCATGATTCATGTGTTACTTTTACAGAGACCCAATGTCTGGTATCAGTAGCATGACTGGCCGCCCTATGATTCAAACCCAACCTCCAGACATTCAGCCAATAATAATATTTTGGACTAGAAGGCATACCTACTTAAAAGTTTGACAACCAATCATGACCAGAATTTCCTTTTCCTTTTCTCCTCATGGCTTTAAAGAGTACATCATGATAACAAGAAAGGCCATCCAACAAACACGAGGATGGTCCACCACTCCTAAGAAAAACTCACTCAATGCTTTAATCCTAGAAACTAAAATGATATAAACGGATAATTTCCTGCACTTGGGCAACAGTGTCACAAAAATTTATATGTATTTAATTAAATTATAGGCAAAAAGGATAACAATGTCCAGACAAGAGCCACACTTCTCATCAAATTATGATGCCTAAGAAAGCTTCGTTTAACTGGCAATCAGTTCTTACTATTAGCAAAAACTGATACTTAAAATGAGTCTTAGTCCCTTCCAATTAAAAGAAAATCATAAAATGAAAGTATTTGATGGAATATTATACCAATGGGCATGTAAGGTTGCTCTGCATGATTCCATCCCTGATCATTATCAGTCTCAAAAATCTGAGGTGTGTTAAACACGTGTCTGTGCCCCATAGTTGTCTGACCTGTGCAAACTAATTTCTCCAGCAGACAAAACCTGCATGGGATCACATATTATCTCAGGAAGAAGCATAATATCACTGATAAGTTTTGAAGAATTGAAGGAAAACAAGCAGGGACTGCGATCAGTTGAAGAAGGTTTGATATTAAGAGTCACACTACTACATGCATTGATTGTTTTACTCAATTCTGCAACCTTAACACATATACCTGTTTCATTTCTGTTTAAAAATAAATAATTGGAGGAAGAAGTATGAGAAAAGGGCAGAATACACACAACTTTTCGGACACAGACACGTACAGAATGCTAACAATAAGTGGAAAATTTTCACCCTTGCAAACTTGAGGCTACTCACATTAAGATATTCTCTCAATTGTGTGCAGTACAGAGATACCAACCCAGCCCATTCTCACTGTATATGGAGATGAAGTTATACATAAACATACCAGACAACTAGCAGAAATCATATTTTATCACCATTACCCGTTCTGATCACCTTATGCTAGAGTATAGCTCTTCAAAATGGTTGCTGCATATCTATCACAATTACCCATTCTGATCACCTTATGCTAGAGTACGGCCCTTAAAAGTGGTAGCCAAAATTGGTAATCATGGATAAAATACAATCTTCATCAGCTTCAGAAACCATGACTATTAAGAAGGCATGCCCTTGGGGAATGACACTCTAGGATAACAGAAAATGCAAGGCTACAATAAGAATATACTGACAACTGATGAAAATAGATATAGTCGGGGAAATATCTCGCAAACCAAGCATCTAAGTCTAGTGAAAAACAAATGAATCATACAGGGAACTATTGCAGTTTTAACTAAAGTCTTATACTTAAATTATCATCCTCCCTTGCTCTGTAGAAATTTATGGTTCATGGAAATCTTGAAAACATTTAACGTCCAAATGATTAGCCTCATTCATGTTCTTATTATTCTAACTTTCAGGAAAGTAACTTAGTACACAATGCAAATGAAACAAAAATGATGTGCATATTTCCTTATACAAATGCAACTGCATAATAGTCAAATAAATAGTCAATGCTACCAGTCTATATCTTCTACTAAGAAACAAGGACCATCATCTCTATCCGAAAAAGGATGTCAAAGTCAGTTTATAACATACCTGCGCTCTCATGTATATATAATAATGGCAAGAAGAACCTTCAAGTAAACTATATAATTACACAACAGAGAAATCAAATGTAGAATTAGTACGTGTCTGTGTCCCATCATCCCCATGTTAATGAACTTTAATGAAGATTAGGTGATCTGGAAGTAAGATATCCTCTTCTCCTCCCTTATGCATTTTCATTCTTATCTTCTGCAGCACCTTCTGTTCCCAATCTTTCCAAATCAGGGCAATATATCGTCAAAGACCACTCTGCCCACACTATCTTTTTCTCTCTGTAAATTTCGAGGGAATGAGTCTTTGTTAGTGCACTGAGTCATAATCCCACTGCATTAATCTCCCTATACTTCAACACTGAATACACTTGTAAGAGGCATGATAGACTGACCATAATAATGTCTAAATACCACACATGAAAATTAACTAAAACTCCTGAGCCATCAGCCGTTTAGTTCTTATGTCTTGGTTTTGTTGAAACTCAAATGAACAGATCGATAGGGAGACCATATGTCCAATGTCGCCATCAACACAAAAAAGTGTCATGTTCCTCCTAAGGTTTACAGTTGAAAACTCTTCCATTTAAGAACTATTTTTCACTTGAAAAACATGAACAGGAAAAAATTAAGAAAATAAATGGAATAATGACAGTTCAAAACGATTGATCATATATGATTTTAATAATCCAGACAAGACTCCGAAAAACTAAATTTTCAGATCATTCATTATAGCGAAATATATATACGATTCAAAATGGGTGTGTGCCATGAGCATGTAAAACAAAGAAATTGTAATGACTTAAAAAATCTTCATGTTTTGCAAAATTAAGGACAGAACACTAGTCCAATTTGGTTGAATTACTTAAAAATTTGAATTCCCTCGACTTTCAAAAAAATTTGACCAGAAAAAATTCTGAGCTGCAGCTATAAATTCGTGAATACAGAATTTAACCTACTGTAATTCTAAGGCCCCAACAGAAAAAAGTAAAAATTACAAATCTTAAATCACACAATCCTAATGATAATATCACTTTCATTCACCATAGGTAAATTTAAAGCAACCTGTTTATGCAGAAGTATAAGTTTTTTAACTTGTTCGAAGTCTGAATTCATATATTACCTTTGAACTAAAAACAGTAGAGGGGACGCTTCCACCAGCATCATTAGTAAACCCAATGATGTTTTTTATTGATAAGACGCATCCTAAATTATAAATTTCACTGAACAATACGAAACATAATAAGTCGATTACTTGAAAACAGTTCGGCCTCCCCAAGTTACCATACCATAGCTTATATCTTATCAGAGGTAAAACTTCCCATACATAAAACAACAGAAGAATGTGATCATGGAAGAACCAGCTTGCATGTTTCTAAAATTTTTAAATTCCCTCGATTACAAAAGGTCATCAGAATCTTTACACTTCAAGGGACCTCAAGTGAATAAAAGCAAACTACTGGATACATAGCTCAAAAGGGACCTCCATGATGGCATCTATTTCCACCAAAAAGGGCAAATTCCAAAACTATTAACTAGATATCTAGTTATTCACAACGATTGGACAAAGCTTTATCAACAGAACAATGATAAATTACAAGATTGGAGTGCAATTTGGGGCAGTCATACACCCCAGGAAAACCAAAATGATTCTTCTAGCTAATAGAGTCATCATGAATCAGTAATGTCATCTTATCCAAAAAAAAAGCTCGTCCATAAATGAAGAAGATTAATGGTAAGGTAACTGCCTAACAGTTGGAAGGATGTTCTCAGTACATCTCAAGTACAACATTTGTCTTCTTCTATCAGGCCACAGTAAGAAATGAGAGCAATAAGTGGCAATCATGCTGGTACACTATGTCAACAGCTCTCCATCTAAGAATTCAGGTAAAGATGTTGATGTGCTACAAAATAAGTCCCATGCCCTGAATTTGGTAGCAGCCATATGAATCCCTGGTACTTCCTCTTAGGCACCACTGAGATATCCCCTACCCATCTCATCCTTATTGCTATCTTACTCAAGCTGATTTGCAGCTACCACTTGAATAAGATCACAACTGGTAACCTTTAAATCAGCTTAAGCATCACTATCTCAAATAGAGTCAACTAAAAGAATAATCAACCAGTGTGAACTGAATCAAGGAAAGCGAACTGCTGCCAACAAGCAGATATATAGAGGAATTCATTCAAGAGCTAATGTCAATTTGTTTACATATAGTTCTCCAAGAGACGTGTAAAAGTGACCACAAGCCAACCCTGCTCTCTTCCATTGCACAAACCACAGTGGAAATATACTTAATCAGCAAATCCAGAATTCCAACCCAACTTAGTATTTCAATTCTCTGTTACCCATTACCACTAAGGAAAGAAATGGTTTAAGATAATTTCTATAAGCCATAAACAAGCTCTTAGAACATTAGTGTTGGAGTGACATGTCCGGCATCATGCACCATCAAGGAAACACAAACTATGCCAGTAGTCTCGAACGAAAAACGCCCCAAAACACCAAAATATGGCTGGTTTCATTCATCAAGGATTATTCGCAATCTTAGAATTAATTCAGAGTGAAGTGCAAGGAACCGTCACTTTGTTGGAGCAGTATGAAAGATTGTTACACGCAATTCCACAAGGCAAAGAATTATAATTTCCTGCAACATTGTTTTTTATATTTGCTTGTTTCTTGTCCAACTCAAAGGCTGACGCATAACATACTGCAACAGCAGGTCAATCTAATAATTCTTGAAGGGAACACCAGAAACCAAAACCAAATCTGTTCGTCAGTGATCCAGATAGATCAAAAAAGTGCCTGCAATACGATTTGTGATTCAGATTCTTCATATAGAGAGGCTAAGCAGCTATCCACTAAATATGTGCCCTATCTGTGTGTAGGCCACTAGTGCTTATTCTAAAACTTATAAAATGTTGATTGTCACTAAGCTACAAAAAAGATGCATAAAGCCAGGATCTTAAAGCATCGTCAATATCCTAGCTGTGCTAAGACATGATCTTAAGTTCTGTGTATAAAACCTTTTATCACTAAGGATAATAGAACTGTAAGCAATAGACTAAAATTGATAGAATAGAGGAAGCAATTTAGAAAGAAATTTTGTGTGTGTGTGAGAGAGAGAGAGGGGAAGAGCAAGAGAGAGCTAAGCGTTAAGACATCTCACCTGCGAATTACACTCTCAATCCATATGCTTTGCTAACTCAGGTTCATTTTAAGGCAAAGAAAATGAACAAAAATGATATAGTGTCATTGTCTCCAAATGCTACCTCAAGTAACTGGGAAAAGCCCTAAGTTTGAACTATTACACTTGATATACAGATTCCTACAAATCAAAGGCCAAAATCTTCCATAAATATGCCGCCAGAAACCCCTGCCTGCATAATAGAAAACATCTAAACCTATTTGTTCTCGATTTTTTATCAATAATAATGCTAACACAAAAGCAGTTTGAACGAAGAAAAGTTTCGAAAAATCATTCAACAAAGATATAGTTGAATCATTATAAAATCTCAGCAGAGTATGCGAGGGGCAAAGAAACAATCATAAATAAAGTGCTTGATCGTGATAAAGCAAATTCAGATTTGTGAGAACAATCAAAAGGATACGAAAAATAATTATTATAATATGATAATAATTATGTAAATAGTAGTAGTAACAATTGCAGCAGTAGCTGTTGTAGTTGTTGTAGTAGTAACTTAAAATATAAAAGAAAGGAAAAGTTTTTTCATGAAATATCATTCAACAAAAAACATTAACAGTAAGGATATTATTATCGGGGAAAATTTTGAGAAAGCACATAACAGGCCATCAAACTGTTAAGATTCATCAAGTTTGCATGTACCCAGTAATAGGCTTCGAATTTATTTGAACACCCTTTTAGAGGATTCATTGGATGAGGAAATCTTCTTTGGCTAACAACATCAAATGTAAAGTGTAGACCTTCCAGCATCTCAGTTAGTGGCAATTCAATTGGATATTGGTCGTGCAGGAAATTTATCTCGGCAACGAACAGTACAAGTTCGCAAAGAATCAATAACATCTACATTTATTATCTGCAATTAATTCCAATTCAAAGTGTTGCAACAAATTTCATTATAAACAATCTAGGTAGACTTTAGCTGTCATGAAATTGTTCTACTAAAAATATGGATAAAGAAATAAATTCAGCGAGGTTATGTACCACTTCATTTATAAACCGTCATCTCATGTGTTAACAATCTGAGAGTTTTCCAGCAAGAAATTACATGGTGATCAAACTTACGATATTTTCAAGTTTGCAAAGCCCTTTTTGCAACAAATTGCCAAAAAAAAATGCCGTTCTTGATTGTACTTGCTCAAAAACCTGGAAAACATAGGTATTCGAAAATCAGAGGAAAACAAACTAAACCATGACACACCTCTGGGATATCTAATATAGAAGAGCAGGAGGGCTCTGAATGATGATGCACTAAGATAAAATTAAAATCTGATCACCACAAGTAATGGAAATGTCAGGTTAGATCACAGTAAACAATCGTAACATTAGACCTGTTTTCCCAAAATCAACTAAGTTGATTCCATCAGGATCATATCCTAAATCAAGTGTTAACCTACAAATAGTACCAAGAAAAATAACAGTTATACTTATGTATTTACCATTTTTCATAATCCAAACCAATAAGGCCAACTAATCATACTTTGAAGTTCATACTTCTACCATCACTTTTTACTTTTCAAAATCAATTACGCAGGTATTGATACAAGGTAACCTAGTTGAAACCAAAAGATGCCTCAGCCATGGACGGTAGTGTCTTGCACAAACCTGAGTGTGGAGCATGGCAAGCCGAGTCTTTGTAGCTTCCATGCGTTGAAGCATGATGCTTCAACAAATCACAAAGACAGAGAAAATAAAGCTTAACAAGATTTTCAGCTTCTTGAGACTTTTTCTATGCGAACGATTCCACGTTAATAGGATTGTGTGTGGTTTATATTTTGGTTGCCAAAAGTGGCTCGCATGCTGAAAATGTGAGTGTGCAGGTGTTTGCCTCACCCACAAGAATGTATATGAAAAATCCAGCACCTTCAAACTTTTGACAATTATATAATGCAGATTGTTTTTTTGCTTTTTTCATTTCAAATAAGCACTACGCTTGATTCGATGACATATATTGTATACCTCAAAATCATTTACTGCAAGTGGAGTCAAACGAAAAAGGCAACTAACTCCTCATCGATTACCAAACAAGACACTTTACTTACTGAAAAAGCAAGCAATTTAAGCAAGATTTACATTAACTAAAACCACCATCTATGATCCCCAAATTCCATAATCCAATAATACTGCTTAAAAAATTTAATAAAATTTCAAAAAAAAAAAATGTCAGAAAATTAGCATCTACCAGCAGATAGACCAACTAAGAAAATATATTTATAACACGATGGAGAATAAATGAAAAATTCAATCATGGCCACTATATGTGCAATCAAAACAGCTTAAGGAAAAAATAAAAATAAATAAATAGTGGAAACCAAATAGAAAAACAACTAAAACCCAAAGATAAAAGCTAACAAAAAATCACAACAGAAAAATATTAAAAAAAAAATGTTTCTAATTGGCAAAAGAAAAATAGAGTCACCGAATTTAGACCACGATCACATGAAAAATACACTGACGATTGAAAAACAAGTATACTAACACAAAACTAGTTAATCGGAGAGCCCATAAAGCAAATTCAATCAACTAGTAATCAAGCAACGGATACATATAAAATCAAAGAATTTCACCCAAATAAGAAAACAAAAAACAAAAAACAACTGATATCACAATCAGACGGCAAATTCAGCCCAAAAAAAACACGAACCTTTGATAATCGGTGATCGGATAACTCAGACGAATTATCAACGCAGACTGGTTTGGGTATATAGATAGTATAGACCCACACGAAATAGAAACAAAATATAGAGAGAGAATAAAGAGAAGGTAAAATGAGAGAGGAAGCGGTGAAATATACTATAGCGGTTGATTCACGAATGGGTTGCGTATTCCTCTACAACTATTAAATAACAAAAAAAATAATGTGAGAGGGATACGTATGAAAAGATGGTAATAAATTAAATCAAAAATATAAAAGGCAAGTGGAGTTTGGAATTTAGGTAGACGAGGACCACAACAAACGAAGAAAAGGAATTGCAGAAACAAACTTTAAATTATAAAATAATATAATAGGGTAATTTTAGGAGAGGCAGGTGAAAATAAATGAAAATTGGAGTTTATGTGGGGTTTGTGTATGATTTTGTGTTATATATATTTGTTTCTCAATATATTTAGCTTGATATTATATATATATATTGTGAGGAAAAAAAAATAGTTGTTGATGATGTATGAAAATCTAATGATTAATTTAAGAATTACTATACAAAACAGAGAAAATAAGAACGATTGTCGGATGTTTAGCGCACACCTGCAATACAGTGCCTGAGGTCGTCCCTAAAGGTAGATATCTTTATATAAATGAACACTTGACATCACCATAATGATAATGTAATATATGTATATATAGATGATCAGTATGATGATATATTAAGATCTCATAATCTAACGGAATTAAAGTATCCAACCACGGATCAGTCATTTGGCCAAGTAGAAGGTAGGTGTTAAAGTCTAATACCATATAAATAGACATTTGCAGTATGTAACAAATACAATTTCAATTATTCACATTGATATAATAATTTCAAAAGATTAACTTAATATTGTAATATTTACCTTCGGGGACGATGACTATATTTGTAGTGCACGCTAACATCCGACAATCAAATCCTCATTAGTTCTTAAATTTTCATACATTAGCAGTTGTAATTCTTGATAATAAATTTATTTTTTTAATTTTGATTTATACGTGTGTTTTATTTTTTTCAATTTGTTTGATTAGATGTGGCATTCTATTTCTTAACAAATTTAGGTGTAAATTTTTATTTTCATGTGATTTGATTTTGAAATGGAAAAGGTATGGTTTTATGCGTGTGAGATTGTATGATGAGTTGGTTTTGCCAAATAATTATAAACAGGGATGCAAGCAAATCTTACATATACGTAAGGTCCTGCATCCCTACTATACTCTTCTTATATTTGAACTTAATTATAAGCTGTTAAGCCTGGTAAATAATTTAAATCTTATAATAAACCAAAAGTCATATGGCATGAGGATTGAGTCCTTATGTAATATTTACTAAGGATGACAATGAATTTTGATTAAATGTGAATTCATTTTAAATTATTTTATTTTGGATAAATTTTGAGAGCATAAAAAAAATAAAAAATTAGTAGTTTCAAAACGAACCTAATTAAATGTGAACATATTTAAGTATTTAAATTAAGCCTAACGAATTTGTGAATTGAGTTTGAGCTTTTCTAAATTTGTCTGAATATTAATATATAGTCATAATTTTAAACATCTCATATAATTATTTATTGTCGTATAAATAAACCATTACAAAAGATGTACATTAGGTTTTTGCTAAAAGTTTATTGAAACAATGAAGCATATTTATCAGCGCAAATTCTTATTGAATATATTTTTGAGAATAGCTTCATACTTTTATGTTATGTCTTTGTTATTTAAAAATATTTTAGATTTTGATAAGTATTATTGTAAAGGTATAAATTTTTATGGCTTGCTTTTGAATTAAAAATTTGCTTAATACTTTATATTACATATGGATTATAAGTTTGAAACATATATTTTTCGTAAGCACAAACTTTTATTTGTGTATTATTCAAAATTTGTCTATCGAATGCATTTTATTTTGTAGTTTTTTTTGTTAAAACAAAAAGTGTGAACTAGCTTGAAGCTCGTAAAAAGCATGAGTTAAATTATAGCCAAAGAAATTACGAGACAAGTTAAAGCCATGACCATCAAAATCAGTCATATTATAGCTGAACAAGTATTCAGTGGGCTCATAAATCCTCATTAATTGATAGCCCTAGACTATATCTAGTAGTAGGAAAAGTGTTATTCTTATGTTTGTGTCGATTGTGTTGAATTGTTTCAATTTCATTAAAATTAATTATATTTTTTATTATATTATATAAATAATAATATAATTAATTAACTATTGTATACAATATAAAAAATAAATAATCAATTAAAAATATATATAACAAAACTCAAAATTCAAATAAAATAACACATTCATATAACCATATATTAAATTTAAAATTCTTATTTTTTTTAACTGATTTGACTAATTTTTTGTTTCATTATCAATTTGATTGATTTTTAATTGAATTTTTCATTTTTTTTGCCTCTCAATCGACTGAACCTTTTTAAACACCACCACTTGTAATCTGCCTTTTGTGTGTTAAAGCATGATGTTAGTGTTCACCCAAAGCCAAGAACAAAGTCACAAACTGTCCATCTAAAGTCGCATTACTTAATCCTTTTCACCTGTTTTTAAAGCATTAGTTTTGAGGCTTCTTTTTCATGCATATTCAATTTTATTTTAATATTTGTCTCAACTTTTACTTCTACAAGAACAACTATTGGTGCCTCTCGTGCCAATTACACAAGTTTCTTTTCAACATTGTATTATGGAGATAAAAAAATTAATAAAAATAAAATACACATCTAAAAATATATCGAGTCATTGATATTTAACCTCTTACTATTGCGGCTAATACAAATTTTCTATTCACTCTCCTATATAATATGTTAATAATTGCTAAATATATCATCAATTGGTTAAATACATTAAACAAATCGGATCATATAAAAATTTAGATAAGATAATGAAATTAAATTAATTAGTAATATTTTTATCAAATTCAAGATTGTACTGGCGAACTGATTTATCATTCAGTTAAAACTCATTTTATATTTATAAATTATTTAGTACCATGAAAATGCCACACAGCTAAATTTAGACTGGTTCAAATTCAAAAATTTATCATACCAAATTATTCTAAACTCTATTTTAGTTCATATAACCTTTTTTTTTATTATTTTTATAAATTAATCTATATCAGTTTAATTCATATAAATAAAATTTCATTGGTTAAAATATAAAATAAATGATCAAGTGAATACTCCAAACTAAACTACATCAGAAAGCACATTTGATGAAGATCGATTTAAACAAAAAACTTGTACATTCCAAAATTTCAAATATTATGGTGTTGACCATGCTACCCTTTGATTATAGCATAAAATAATAGTGGTGGGGGTTTGGGGATAAAAAATGAACTAGATTCTTGAACCCCAAGCTTTGGAGATTCTTGTCTTCGCCAACCTGAATTGAACAATGGGTTGCTTACACGGATCTTTGATAAAAATAAAATAATTATTGATTATAATCTTCCAATCATTCAAATTATTTAAATTTTCATAGTCTAAAAACTCAAAAAGTAGTCATAAAATGACTAATTTTCTTTCATTTAAACATTTAAAAAGATAAAAAAATATTTTGAGGATTCTTTCTTCATCAACATTAATTGAATAATGAGTTAATCACATGAATCTCACCTGCAAAATAAAATAATTATTGATTATACCCTTTTATGTTTTAAATTTATTAAAAACTATTATCTCTGTAAAAAATCCAGATGGCAATCATAAAATGACTAATTTAAACATTTAAAAAGACAAAAAAGAAATAGTTCAAAATATTAAAAAATAAAATTCCACTTTGCCCCTTAATTTGGGCCATGAAATTAAAACTCTGGAGTCCAATTCTAATTTTGCTACTTAGACCTCAATTTAACTCGATCAACAGGCCCAATTACGCATAATCATGAAACCAAATCCTAGAGACCCTTCTACCAAAACAGAGCAGCCGTCCACCAACGCGCCACCGCTGCACCACAACACCATGAGCAAAATGAGCTGCCCGCAACATCTTCTTCTCCACACCATCACCTTCCCCGGTCATCGCCGCCATCATCTTCCCCATACCTCCCAAGGGCGGGAAAGGATTTTTCAATAAAAGTATAATATTCAATTGTTAAAATTATTATTTTTTATGTATAAATTATTTTTTTATTGATATTTTTAATAATTATTAAAATTTAATATAAATATAAATACAATACGTTAAGTTATTCATAAATATTTTATGTCTATTATATTTACATAAGTATTTGAACAAAAAATTAACTTTTAAACAAAATATTAATCAATTATCATTCAATTCAATATAAAATAAAAATTAATTTATAAAAAATTGAGCATTATTTTCTAACCATTAATAAATTAAATAATTTTTATATCATGAAAAATCTACAATTATGATTTTTTTGCGAATATAATTTCAAATAATAAGAAGTATTTTTTGACTAAAATATCTATATTTTTAAAACGAAATCATAATAAATTTTAAAATTAGTATAAATATCTTTTAAAATTTTGTATTAATAATAAATTATATTACCTACATTTTAAAAAAAATAAAATTTAAAAATAATTTTAAAACATCTCTAAATTTATTAAATTTATAATTTGAAATAGAATTATGAAAATTCGAGGGAACAACTGAAATAATTTAATTATTCGAGAATGTAAAATTTTAAATTTATTAAAAATTATATATTAAAATTATAAATATAAAAAATTGTGAGTAGCTGCACCCACACGCCCCACCATCACCTCCGCCGTCATTTTCCCCACACCACCACGTCCACCATCACCCTAAGACTCTCACAAGCTCAACCACACGCACAAAACGGTGTAGAAGAAGGAAAAAAGAGCAGAAAAGAAAAAAGAAAGGAGAAAATAGAAGAAAAAGAAAAAGAAAAATTAGAAAAAGAAAATGGTTTAATTATTTATTTTTTTTAAGTTTTTATTTGATTATTTAGGTACCTAATAATAATTAGGTTAAGCAAATACATAAATTTTATTAATTGATTATTTAATAGTAATTGACTTAATCGATTAATCATGACAAAACTGTAATTTGCTATTGGCTCATTCAAAAATTTAATTTATTGCAACAAGGCCCTCTGAATTTATATTATTAATAGTGTTTTCATCCATAAAAATTCAAACAATCAGATCAAGGGCAAAATAGGTAATTTGAGTTATTCTTTTGCTTATATCAATGTTTTCTGTCAAAATTCTTAATGGATGGAGAAGTTGGATAAACGGTGGAAATTTAGAAAAAAAAATGTAAATAATTTCAAAAGAATAAATTATATAATTAATAATTATACTTTTTCTTAGGAAGATTCATGTAATTAATCCTTGAAAAATTATTGCTGCCGAATGATATTCGAATTGAAAAAAGAAAAAAAAAAAAAAAGAATTGGTGGAAGCACATACTATGACCGTACGACGGCTTAGTGGCTTTTATAGTCCAACAAAATTACCAAATTAAATTTCCCATGATTAAACTCCTAGCGAGAATAAGCTGTTACAAGTCAGTGAACCGTTATCCCCACGCAATACTTCCGAAAACCCTACGCTCGATTGCGGCCTGCCTCGCACCGCCAACTTCCATCTTTCTCTCCTATCAGGTCGCTTTTTCTATCCACCGCCGCCCGCCCCATCATAGTATTGTCTTCTTCCACTCGGCGGTGTCAATTAGGGGCACGTGTTTTTGTTCTCTGCTGCAATCTTTTTGCATAGTATTTGGTTCTTTTTGAGTAGGTTTGCCGTTGGCGATGATATATTAAGAACAAATTGGAAAACTGGTAATGTGATTGTTTGGTTTTGTGAGATTGAAGTTCTTCTTTTTCTTTCTTGATAGGCCGGCGGATCAATGGATTCGCTAGTGCTGACACCGGAAGCGCTTGAAAAGAAGAAGAAGAAAGAAGAAAAGGTGTGAGCATTAATATTTTCCCTAAAAACTCATTTGTTTTTCGCGATTGTTGTTCTGAGTGCGATCAGTAAGGCCTTCGAGTTGGCATCACTTCACTGGGGCCGCGGAACTGGAAGTAGAAATTTTTTTATTTGAATTGAACTGGTTTTGCAAGAATTCCGGTTCCAGTACCCAGATTTTCGTATTGCTTTTGAACATACGCGAATTCTTTCGGATGTGACTGGTTTGAATTGGGATAACTATTGGTTTTTAAAATTTCATAACTTATGATTAAATGTGGATTTGTAGCCTTGTTTCTGTGAGATCAACTGTTTTCCATATATACATTACATGGTTTTATTTTTGGATTAATTGAGAGTTGGTTTAGAGTCTAAACATTGGTCTTTGTTTTTTTTTTTTTTCTTTGGTTCAATACTGACTCCAGCTATTTAATTGTTGGAGTATTTCATTACTTGAAATGAGAATTAATTTTATCGTCCCTTTGATGAGTTAACAATCTAGGCTAGAGAGAAGGAGTTGAAGAAACTAAAGGCTGCTCAAAAAGCAGAAGCAGCCAAACTTCAGGTTTGCTACTATGATAGCCCTTGTAACATGGATATGTTCTTTGTTTACAGTTAAAATCTGGGACTGTGCTGTTATTTATGTTGTTATTTTATGGCATTAAGATGCTTCTCTTGTCCCATTATTTGTAACTTAAGGCACAAAAAGCTTCCAATGCGCCAGAGTCGGGGAAGAAAAAGAATACCAAAAAAGAAGCTGAGGTGGAAAACCCGGAGGATTACATTGTCCCCGAAACACCTTTGGGTGAGAAGAAAAAACTCTCTTGTCAAATGGCAAAAACTTACAAGCCCAGTGCTGTTGAGAACTCGTATGTCAGAAATGATAAAATCTTTTTTGCTTTTCAAGTATATGAATGATTGTTTTGTTATTCTTTAAGCCTTGTGCTTCAAATTTCTTATCTAGGTGGTATGAATGGTGGGAAAAGTCTAATTTCTTTGAGGCAGATCCAGACAGCTCCAAACCGCCATTTGTCATAGTAAGTTTTTATCTCTGCACATACTTGGATGAGTGATAGCTATTGAAAAAGGAAAACCAACTGAAGTAGCTATAGCCTATCAGAATCGGAAACATATAATCAAAACGTGTATGTTTCTCCAACTCTTTCTTCGTTGTTCTGTCTTTCTATCCATGCTTTTGTACATGCTATTGTGCATGCATGCACTTTGCTTTCTATTCTGAAGAGTGGTTTAGTTACTGTGGGACACCATAATTATTAAATACTTTTAGGTAAACCTTATACCAAAATGTGATATGGAATCATAGTGATTCCTACTTCTGTATTGGATCATGGATTTTCATCCCTTTTGCATTCCCATTCTAGAGTTCTTTACATTTTCATGCCTGTTTGAGAACTCAAAAAATGGAAAAATTCTTAAGAACACATGAGATTTAATAATTCTCAGCTAGTTAATATGTACACAAACCATGCTAAACTGGTTCTATGATAGAGCAGTATTGAGAAGTTGACAAAGTTTACCAGATACTCGTAGAAAAGAATGGAAAGAGAAATTATTTGCAATAGAAGGAAATGAGTGTTATTAGATGTGTCAGATAAAGGATGCACAGCACAATGGAAGTAATGAAAATGTTTTGAAACTGTCCAACAATCGAATTGAAATTACAAAAATACATGGTAATTGGAAAATAGAGGCTAATATGCTCCCACATATCCATGGTACTTGGTAATATTTGCAAAGGTTGTTGCATGCTTCTTGCTACTGTTTGTAGGAAGTTCTTTGTTATGATCCTCATGCTTCCAGTAGAAACACATTAAAAATTTCAAATTTAATTGCTTTGTTCACACAAGACCTCGTCATTAGTTGAACCTAAATCGTCAACCAAAAAAGTGTAGGATACTAAATTCTACTTGAAATGCACATTTGTATGTAAATTCCTGCTTCAGTTCATGCAGACATTGTAATTTCAATTGATGCTGTGGCGTCAATCAAATTATAACAGTAGAACAACTTATGCTGGTGACCTCACTAACATCTTTATAGTTCACCTATTATCAAATGAGAACCAAACCATAAACTTCATGAACATTTCTTTGTGATTAATATAAATTCAAGAGTTTCTCTCTGGAGAAGAACTAGTGCAGTGGTGATGATGATGGTGCCTGTTGTCTCCATATGGCTATATCTGGTGAAACAAGTTCCATACTGTTGAGCAAATAAAAAAACCCAAGATAGTGACAGTGGGTATTGCTTTAGGTAGCATACGAGGAAAAAATTTGTTAAATTGCTATGATAAAAGTAAGACCTTCTGTTAGAATAGGAAAACAATGCTTTCTGGATAGGTGCTGCTAACTAGTATGTACTTGCATACAATGTCCTGTAGAGATGGTTTATACAAGCTGTCTAATGTCTTGTTTTATATCTTCTGGTGGTGGCGATAAAAATGAGTATCTGTACAAAGATAAAAACAATATATTCATTTTTGATTCCAAATCATCCAGTTGGTTGAACAGGGGTAAGAAAAATTAGGATTGTATATGGTGGATTAGACAAGAGGAATGGACAATATTGAGGGTTGAAGTGACTTCTTTATGTTATGATTGAACTTGTATGTGGTTTGTTTGTTCCTAACACTTATCTCCTTGTGTACGCAGGTTCTGCCACCACCTAACGTTACTGGGGCACTACATATTGGCCATGCCCTGACTGCTGCCATCCAGGTCTTCTAACTAAATATGATGTTTCATTTGTGAGACTTTCTCCTTAACCACAGTTTTGTTTGCTTTGTTATTGATGTTAATTTCCACTGCCTCCAGGATACAATTATACGCTGGAGGCGAATGTCTGGATACAATACATTGTGGGTACCTGGTATGGACCATGCTGGAATTGCGACACAGGTTGTATATTGGAATTTATACATCTTTTTATAACTTCTTTGTACCCTACTCTAGCTTCATTTATGTGGTTTTGGGGGTAAATGATTCCTTTGGAGGGAAGTTGATTGTGTCTTGTATGGAGGGTGTGATGCTTGAGGTGCTTTCAGTCATCTTGCTCGGCTATGGGGCTATAGTTGTCCTGTCCCATGGTGAGCATTCTGGGTTCAAATTTTTGCATAGCAACCTAGAAATGACACCTGTCCTGGATGCTGGTGGCTGAGTGTCGTGGAATCTACTTGGTGACTTGTGTCATGCATGTGTTATGACCGTGGGTAACAATTCTGGATCCCATATTACCTTGAAATTTGTGACCTGAGAAAATTCTGGGTACTGAAAAAAAATAAAAATCCTTGGAAAGATATATAAAAAATACTATGATATGGGTTTCGAATTGAAATCATAATATGATAATAAGCTGTGAATTACAGTGGCTCAATATGAACAATTCACTGAAAACCAAACTCACATACAACTTGCCGTATAGTGTAAGGTGCAATTTTATTATAGTATAAGGTGTCTGTATTGTAAAATGCTGGTCTGTTTTGAATTTGGAAGAAGCTCGAGAATAGTCAGCTATATTAATTATACATTCTTAAGAATGCTGTAACTTATCATTTCAGCAAAATACAATTGAGGGTTTTTTCCATTTTACCACATTATCACGATATATCCAATATATTTCTAATAATTGTGGAGATATTTGTCCTAATGTTTGTGATGGGCAAATCTGATATTTGCTGGGCACTGAATTAAAACTGATATTTATGATAACTGGCTCAGGTTGTTGTGGAGAAGAAATTTATGAGAGAAATGAAATTGACAAGGCATGATGTTGGCCGTGAAGGATTTATAGCCGAAGTGAGTTTTTCCATCTTTAACTTGTTCTTTTTATTAGGGTGATTTCACTGTTTTGGTTTCAATACTTTGACTGGTGCTTGGACCTTATTAAAACACAAATAGCTACTAAAAGTGAGGCACCAGATTTTATATCTTGTAAAGACTGCTAGACAAAGTTCATTTATTTGTGCTATTACACTTTGACAATTCAATAATAGGTCTGGAAATGGAAGAATGAGTATGGGGGTACTATACTGAAACAACTTCGGCGCTTGGGTGCATCTCTGGATTGGTCCCGTGAGGTGATAATTTTGGTTATTACTGCATCATCTATTTGATATAAATAGTGCTAGTATTTGTGTCTGGACGATATGCTATTCTGTGCTCATTGTCTCTTAAACCCTATCCTTAATAGTGCTTTACCATGGACGAGAAGAGATCAATGGCCGTGACTGAGGCTTTTGTAAGACTTCACAAGGAGGGTGTTATATATAGGTATGTTAGTATCTTTGCAGTCAATTTTGTAACAAAGTTCTTGTTACTGTTGCTAATTCTTTTGGTTTTGGTCATGGAAGCCCAAGTGTAAGTTTTGTGTGGCCCCTAGATGTCCCCCAGTTCAAGTTTTGGGTGCAAGAAGATTTCTTGCATCCTGGGGTCTATTGAATTATGTCCTCATGATACTTGGCGACTAATTGGCCTGCTACTTAAATCAACTGTTATTTCCTTGAGATCTTTTATACATTTGACACTTGTTATATACATGAATATGTTTTAAGCTTTCTGAATGCTGGAGTTTAACTTTTGCCTATTAATTATCAGTAGTTTTGCTTCGTTCTGGTGTTCCCGCCACCATAACACCCAAATACTGAGTTATTTCTCTATTTTATGTATTTTGATAAGACGTCCAACTCAATTGTTTGTTCGCTTGAAGTGCGGTGTTTAGTTTATTGTATAATTTCATAATTGTTCATCTTATTTTCATTTTAGGGATCTACGTCTTGTGAACTGGGATTGTGTGTTGAGAACAGCAATATCTGATATTGAGGTAAGATATAGCCATTCTGGCTTGTCAACTTTCTTATGTGTGGGCACAAGTGTGTCCTGAGTTTTTGCAAGTCTTTGGTGTTTTTAGGTGGAACATATAGAAATCAAAGAGAGAACGGCAATACGTGTTCCGGGATATGAGAAACCCGTGGAGTTTGGGGTGCTGACTTCATTTGCTTATCCTTTGGAAGGAGGGTTGGGTGAGATTATTGTGGCAACTACTCGAGTGGAAACAATGTTGGGTGATACCGCAATTGCTATACATCCGGATGACCCAAGATACAGTCATCTGCATGGGAAATCTGCTGTTCATCCTTTCAATGGAAGGAAACTTCCTATAGTTTGTGATGCAGTGCTTGTGGATATGAATTTTGGGACTGGTGCTGTTAAGGTGAGCTATTTTCTGTTCTTAGAATGCCAGTCACCTAAATTTCCAGTTTTTCTCCCAAGAAGTCAATGCAATTGGCATATGAATTATTTTGCAGATAACTCCAGCCCATGATCCAAATGATTTTGAGGTAGGAAAGCGTCATAATCTCGAGTTCATCAACATTTTCACTGATGATGGCAAAATAAATAGCAATGGTGGTCCGGAGTTTGCAGGGATGCCTCGCTTTAATGCCCGTGCGGCTGTGACTGAAGCTTTAAAGGAAAAGGTTGTTTGCTTTAGTGCTGAGAGATTTGAAGTTGGGATGGATTGTGGAATAATAAGAGTTTATATTTATTTATGTACTTTTTTTCACAAGTATGCTGATAGTTACTTATCTTGGCATTTAAGGGACTCTACAGGGGTGATAAGAATAATGAGATGCGCCTTGGCATTTGTTCAAGAAGCAATGATGTAGTGGAGCCCCTCATAAAGCCCCAGTGGTATGTTAACTGTAAAAGCATGGCGCAACAAGGTCTTGATGCTGTCATGGACGATGCAAACCCAAAGATGGAGATCATCCCAAAACAATATGTTGCTGAATGGAAGAGGTATTTTGTGAATATGACTGTGTCGCTCTTCAAGCTCCCCACCCTGACTCAACCTCAACATCTATAAAAAGAAAAAATAGCCCTTTCTCCTTTTCATGATAATAAGGTAAAATCCTTTTAAGGTTTTTTGCAACATATGATCAGGCAAGAATGATGTTTAGTTTTTTCGTCTTTTTTTTATGCTTGATTTGTTGACTGATACATTTCAGCTACACTTTGACGGTTATTGAGATATATTTGGTTACTAAAATTTAACACTATCCTGGATATCTGATTTTTCTAAATTTTGGTATTAATGAGTGGGTCCTGGATGTTGCAGATGGCTTGAGAACATTCGTGATTGGTGCATTTCAAGACAACTTTGGTGGGGTCATCGTATTCCTGCATGGTATGCAATGCTGGACAGTGATGAACTGAAGGAACTTGGTGCGTACAGTAACCACTGGGTAGTTGCCAGGAATGAGGAAGAGGCTAAGGAGGAGGCTAGCAGAATCTTTGCTGGAAAGAATTTCCATCTTTTCCAAGATCCAGACGTCCTGGATACCTGGTTTTCTTCTGGTCTTTTTCCATTATCTGTCTTGGGATGGCCAAATGATACCAAAGATCTTAGAGCATTTTATCCAACCTCTGTGCTGGAAACCGGCCATGATATCCTCTTTTTCTGGGTAGCTCGTATGGTGATGTTGGGAATGAAGCTCGGAGGTGATGTCCCATTTAGAAAGGTGAGCAACATTTATGTATGTAGTACTTTAAACTATTCAAGTTTTATTTTTTTGTGGCTTGCTGATGCTTGCCTTGCTATGGTTGGTCGATGGCATTTAAGACAGTGTTTGTCTGTATCTTTGACCACTTAAAAGAATGATGTTGCCATTTGGTATTTTCTTTATTGCAAACTTGGTAACGTGTTACGAGGTTAAGGAAGTCTTTGTTGACTTTTGAAACCGGTCCTCTGGAAAATGGGCTGGGGTTCACTTCTCACCTGCTGCTTTTTGACAAAAAGCAACTAAAAATATCTGTTTCTAATCAATCAAGTTTTGCATTCATTTTACTTGTGTACCTTTAAGACAAAATTGCAAATGATGATGCATTCTTAACTGCATGCAGGTTTACTTGCATCCTATGATTCGTGATGCGCATGGACGCAAAATGTCCAAGTCATTAGGAAATGTTATTGATCCTCTAGAAGTAATTAATGGAATAGAATTGAAAGATCTTCACAAAAGGCTAGAGGAGGGTAACTTGGATCCCAAGGAATTGAAAACTGCGAAAGAGGGGCAGGCGAAGGACTTCCCTGATGGTATTCCTGAATGTGGTACAGATGCTCTGCGTTTTGCCCTTGTTTCATATACAGCTCAGGTTAATACTTATTTTTTCTGTTTCTCTTTTATTTTCTTTGTCTCTTCAGAGTTTGATCTTCAAATTCTTTTCTTTCAGTCAGACAAAATAAATCTGGACATTCAGAGGGTGGTTGGATATCGTCAATGGTGTAACAAGCTGTGGAATGCTATAAGATTCGCCATGAGTAAACTTGGAGACAATTACATTCCTCCGATAGAGATTGTTCCAGCTACCATGCCTTTCAGCTGCAAGTGGATACTTTCTGTTTTGAACAAAGCCATATCAAAAACAGTACTGTCTTTAGATTCGTATGAATTCTCGGATGCTGCAACAGCTGTATACTCATGGTGGCAGTTTCAATTGTGTGATGTGTTTATTGAAGTAATTAAGCCTTATTTTGCTGGTAATGATCCAGCATATGCATCTGAAAGAAGATATGCACAGGATACCTTGTGGCTGTGTTTGGATAATGGGTTACGGTTACTTCATCCTTTTATGCCATTTGTCACCGAAGAATTGTGGCAGCGTCTTCCTTCCACGAAAGATTTTGTGAGGAAAGAGTCGATTGTGATATCTGAATATCCATCACCTGTAGAGGTAATATTTATAATAGACACTTCATGCAGGATGAGGAATCAAAAGTTGAGAGATTATACACAGCAATGCTAATTTACTATGTTGATTGTTTTCCTACTCTGATGTTGTATAACATAGTTTAGGTAATGGCATTCACCTGGCATGCTAGCTGGTAAAGCTACCGCTTTATTTGGCTATTGTGTTCTATTAACTGGTAAAGTTGTTAGCTTCTACCACTACCACTACCACTTACACTACTACCGACCGTGGATGTCACCACCACACCGCCACTATGGGTATTATTTGGTGTTCAATGGAACACAGGTGCCAATGAGTCCTGTTCCTGTATTGTTTTTTTCAATCTGGTGAATGTCAGCAAAATTTATCTGGTGAAATTATGCTATGATTCTGTTTAATTGGCAATACATTAGGCTATTACATCCTGTTGTTAATGCACTATTAGCTTGTAAAGGTAGAAGCTATTACTGCCACTGTGTGCGTATCGAAATAAGTTTGTCTCTTTCAAAAACGTAGGTCATGTTTTCCTGAGATCTTCTGATCTTGTATAGCTTCAGATAAATGTGATGTTTCTACTCTTGAGAATAGAATACACTCTATTGGTGGTAAATATCTGTTCACCACCTCCACCGACACCCCCACCCACCAAAAAAAAAAAAAAAGATCCATTTCAATAAATACAGGTTTAAATGGTGACAAAACGTGTATTTTTTTTGTTGGCCTTCAAGTTTATGCTCATGGACCCTAAGAAATCTTTAGTTTTGACTAAACTTCTCGGCCTGCTTTTATCTGCTTGCTTGATGCTGTTCTACTGTTGGTACTGTTGAAATCGACATCTGTTGTTTATGCCATATTTTCAGGCTCTTCGGTTTCTATAGATGATACATTTGTTTATAGAATGTTTGGCTGGGGTTCCAGCATTTATGGAGACACAGTTATTTGTTAAATAGTGACTTATGATTTACCTGGGTTTGGAAAAATTGGGATGGTGATATTACATATAGTTATTCAAGCTTTTGATTCCCTAACTCCCCTTGTCTGGGCAATCATTTATTATGTAAGTGGTGATACTGAATGTCATGGTTGACTTTTGGCAGTCAAACAAGGTTTTATTTTTGTTGCTGTAATATTTCTTTTCTTTTTTGCAATTTTAGTTGGCAGTTTCTATGACGTAGTATTTGTTGGGAACTTTCTCATTGTTCAAGTTTCTTGCCCCATAAAGTTTAAAAGGGAAGGGGAAATTAAGCAATGGAAAACCGTTTGTTGACAGTAAAAACCCATCCTGGATGTGGAATTATGATTTTGGGGTGGGTAGTTTATATGTTATTGGGTAGTTAACATGTTATCCACAGATTATATGCCTGCCATATGGTGTTTTAATTTGACTGATGATCCTGGTGTTTATACTTCTTTGATTATGCAGTCTCATTTAATTGTTGCTTTTTTAAAATTGGAAGTTGTGGAGTTCTGCTGATGCTGTTAATTTGCTGCAGTTTATAGATCTTGTTCGGTGATATCTAGTGAAGCCAGAAAGCCTTTTGCCCCCATCCCCACCCTCGCTTGGCAAATTATCAACATCGGGAAAAATATAACCTGATGTTCTATTGGTTGAAATAAATTTGGATGAAAATGGAATAATTTTCATTTGTTGCTGAACAATTTTATTTTGAATGTCCTTTCCTGAGTTCTGATATAAGATCCTGTTATATGCTTTCATCTGTTCGCATGATGTTGTTTAAATATATGCAACTCTTTTTGTTGATTAGCAGTATTTTTTGTGGTTATCTGTGTTTTAGTACAATATTGATGTTTGGTTCTTATGTCAGATTATATATGTTTTTTGTAATCAATTGCCATAAAATGCTCTTAATCTTTTTTTTCAGTGTTGGACTAATGATGATGTGGAGTTGGAGATGGATATGATCGAGTCGGTAGTGAAATCACTGAGGTCCCTTCGGTCACAGTTGGCACCAAATGAGAGATATGAAAGGTAAATGTCATCATTAAATATCGTGATATGTGTAGCAACTATGTCAAAGATTATGAATATTTTGTGCTCAGATAAAGGAAAAGATAACATTAATGAAAACGTGATCATATTTGTGTTTTCATTTAACTATGTATCTTTTGATGGCCCTTTTTCTGGAGCAAGACCTGCATTCTTAGTACTTTGCCTCCCTCATAAAATTATTTCTTGCAGTTGTCCCTCTTATCTTTCTGCTGAACTTTGCTCTTTGAAGTTGTTTATTGAGTTCTTCCCGATGAATTAGTCTCTCTGAGCTTGGGGATTGGAAGACTAATTGCTTTATATGGTGTTAGCTGGTTAGTTCTTGATCTCATTAATAACAAAGATATTATCCCAGGCGAGCAGCTTTTGTTCGTTGCCGCACAAATGATGCATGCCATGTCATCAAGAAGCATGAACTGGAGATTGCCACTCTTGCCACATTATCATCTCTGGATGTATGTAATATGGTTATTTTAATGTTACTTGATGTTAGCGTCTTCTTTCTTGTTAGTTTGTTACCTTCTTCCAAGTTATGGAAGAAATAGTAGATCTTTCATTCAGTTTAGATATCTTTCTCTTTCATTTCTCTCCTGTATATGATTTCACTGAGTATTATAAAATGGTGATAATACTCTTAGGTTTTAAGCGAGACTGATGATGCTCCAGTTGGTTGTATAGTAGACGTGGTAAACGAAGCTCTTTCAGTTTTCCTCAAACTTAAAGGGAACATTAATGTGGAAGCTGAACTTGAAAAGCTCAAAAAGAAGATGGAGGAGATACAAAAGTGAGAAACCTCTCAAACTCATGATACCTTTTTATAGTTGGTTGATGTATTTTGAATTATTATGGATGCATTGCTCAGAGAAAGGTAACAATATTAACCATTGGTGTTCATTTTGCTGGATCATAAATTTGAGTCTCTTGCAGGCAATGCGATGGCTTGAGGAAGAAGACGATTGCTGCTGGCTACCAGGAAAAAGTTCCTGTCCATATCCGTGAGGTGGATGAGGCAAAACTGGCGTCACTGATGCAAGAATTATTGTCGTTCAAGGAAGCTAGCGAGCACCTAGAACGTGAAAATTCTGCATCGTGAAATCACAAGTCCTGAAGGATGATATATTATTTTTAAATTTATTAGGCTTTGGGCTCTTAATTGTTGGAGAACCCCAAGTTGAAGCCTTATTCATGTCCAGTTCTTCAGTTAAAACTTGGTGGGTGAGGATCATATTTTTCATCAGAATGAAACAGCAGAATCTTTCAGTGGCTCCCCTTCAATTCTTTTGTTGTGGCCCTTTTTCCATCTTTTGTATTTGCAGGGACGCTACCAAAATATATTGTTTAGACCTTGATTTTCAAAAGTTTCTACTAAGTAGTATGGAATTTCTACGTTTGTGTTATAGGAGTATTAAAATCACAGTTCTGCTTGTATGATAAATAATTCAGATTTTGAACCTTCTCGGCAAATATCCGAAATAGCTGGTTATAGTGACATGGCACTTTGTCCTAATTTTCTAATTCTACAGCAGTTTTCTTTCATTTCTCCACATCACCCTTTTGTTAAAGATTTCTTTGATGTCAATTTGTTAGATTGATTCAATTGATTGATTTTGTTTTTTCTATTTTTAACCAATAACCTCACCCTCTGGCCTATCATGGCACGGTTTAGTTTGAGTTTTACGATTTTTATGTAAAATTTCTGATGAGGGTAATATTGGCAATTGAGGATGAAGTTAGTCTGGCAGCTACAAATTTGGTCTGGCAATATTACCAGCCAATATTTTAGAAGGAAAGTTCATTAAAAACTCAAAATAAATATTTTATTTTCAAAAAATTATTTTTCAATCGAAAAAATTCATTTAAAAAAACTCAACAACTTCACCCTTTTTTGGACAAAATTGTTCTTGAACGTTTTACGTCAAGCAATATTTTTTTCATTGATGTTTAATTTTAAAATTAGACTTCTTTTAATTGTATTCATTTATTTATAAGAAATTTGTGAACTTTGAAAATTTTTAACCTTTCCTTTAGTTTCTTTGACTTTAAAAAATTAAAAGATTATTTCTATGATAATTTATGCATTTAAAATTTTAAGAAAATATTTTTCAATAAAAATTTAATTTATTAAATTTGAAAGTTTCATTGAGTCAAATTAATCTGAACAACCTAAATAAAGAAATTTTATTAAAAAAAATAATTTGTTAAATTTCCTAATATAAGAACAGTAATTTAATCAAAAATTAACTGTCGTGTTTTTAAAAATGAAAAAATTGTTGAAATTAATTTTTTGAATGAACAAAAACTTTAATTCATTCTTTATACGTAAAGTTTCTTTAAAATAATTTTTTAATAATTTTTCCTAATTTAAATTTAAATGGCAGATATATAATATTTTCTTCCCCGTTGGAGCACTCGCCACTTCCAGTTCCAGCCTGTTCAAGAACAGCCCCCTTAACCCTCTCTTATTCACAATCTCCTGTGACTTTATTCCCAAGAAAATAGAAAGAGAATTCAGAAATTGACAGAAAAAGGGGTGGAAAATGAGCGTGATCGATATATTGACTCGTGTGGACGCGATCTGCAAGAAGTATGACAAATACGACATCGCGCAGAAGGACTCCAACGTCTCCGGCGACGACGCCTTCGCCCGCCTCTACGCCTCCGTAGAGTCTGACATCGAATCCGCTCTTCAGGTTTGGGGCTTTTCCCCTCTTCTCATATTGTTATGAAATTTTGTTACTTTTCTTTTTCACTTTTTTTAGATGTGATTGAATTTTTGATTATTTTCTCTCTCTCTGTTTTTTTTTTGCAGAAAACGGAGACAGCTTCGAATGAGAAGAATAGGGCTTCTGCTGTAGCAATTAATGCCGAGATTCGGAGGACCAAGGCCAGATTGCTTGAAGAGGTCCCCAAATTGCAGAGATTAGCTGTTAAGAAGGTTTAATCTATTCACTTTCTTTTTTTTCGTACTTTGTGGATTTTGATTCACTCCCGCTATGGCTGTGTGGCCCAGATATTTGTCTCTCAAAATCACATTTGGACCTACAGCGGTTTTAGAGGGGTTTGACTGCCTAAACTGGAGTAAGTTTGGGCAGATCAGCCTTTTACAAAATCTACAGAATGTAGCTTTGGCCAATCACAACTTCGTAGAATCAGTTCTTTTCAAAATTAATTCTACAAAATTCATTCTGTACTGAATTCAATCTCAATAAAATTAATTGGTTTTATTTAATTTACTGGTATATAATCTGCCAAAGATGAGTTGGAGCTTATGCTCATGTGTTAATGACCTAGTTGGTTAGATGTACAAGTGTTGACGAAGCATTCTTCATAATGGCCATGAATGTTTAAGCAAATTGGTTTTTCTTCTTGAGCATTCAATGACTTAGAGTATTGCATTTTTATTCAGTTGGACTAAGTTGCACGCCTTTATGAATCTTGTTTGAGGTCTCTTCAATTGCATTTCGCCATTGTCCCTATCTCTTCTTCTTTCCAAATTATAAGAAAACTTGAAAGAAAAGTACTGACATGAAAGAAATTCCATGCAGCACCCTCTCTTCTTTTCAGGACAGTTGTCATGTGGAAGTTGTTGTCTGGCCCAATGTTGATATGCGGGACGATCTAAGTAGTGTTAGTTGCGTCAATGAGACATATTATCACTTGAGATTGCTACTCTTGGTGAATTAATTGGAAAGAAGGACTCTTATTGAATTATAATATCCATGGAGGGTGTTCTCCATTAGTGCATTGAGCAGGTTGGGTAATACAAGGAAGGTTCAATATGCGAAATATAATTGAGCCTTAAGTTAGTTGTGCCAGAAGTTTGGGAAAATAGAGACTCTTAAGATTTTTTTTTCTCTGGTCTGCAATTCTTTATAATCAATTGTCGTATGCGAGTGAATGATTTAAAACTTGTAACAATTTAATCCTTAAGTTGCCGATCTAAAATCTTCGTAATTGTTTTACTTTAATTGTTTGTTTTGGTTGTTGATGCTTTTGCTTAAAAGGATTAAAATACATTATAACATCCATGGATGAGGAGTTTGTAACATTGTTCCGTCATTATATAACGAGACTTGCAATCTCTGAAGGATTGATATATTTGGAAGCTCACTGCTGCAAGGTGTGCTTGCTTGGTGATCCATTCACACTTTTAGTTTGACTGTGATATTACCAGTCTTACTTAGCAGGATGGCAACCAATCATAGATGCTGCCTTCTTTAATTCGTGCTATTTGATGGCACAATTGTCTCAGGTCAACAATAAAGCGATACTGCTCTTGAACTCTTAATATATGATAAATTTGGATGAGCAACGTTTCAGAGCTTTTATATTATTATGAACATATTATGATGCAGGATGGTTGACTATGAGGAGTTTGAAACCTAGGGCTGATGATAAGTGGGTGGACCTTTATGAGTTTTGGTAAATGATGATTGATATGACAAGGATGGCTGTTTTTTGTTAGTATTTTGGGCAGTTTGAATGACTAGGTTGACTGAGAATGATGCTCGAGGAACTGTATGAAATTATCAACATTGTATCGGCCTCTATTTGATTTGTGATGAAGCTCTTTTCAGTTTTGCAGTAATTTTGGAATTTCTTGTCTCTGTTGCCATGTTTATAGCTTATGTTATTTCATCATCTTTGTTGCCTTGATGAACAAACCTTAATATGACATTATGGAGAATTCTTAGCTATCGACAATACTATTGATGCAGGTTAAAGGACTTTCAACAGAAGAACTTGCTGCCCGCAATGATCTGGTCCTTGCATTGCCTGATAGGATTCAAGCCATACCTGATGGCTCTGCTGCTGCACCCAAACCATCTGGGGGTTGGGGAACTTCAGCTCCTCGTACAGAAATCAAATTTAATTCAGGTTTTTGCTCCTTGTGGTTCATATCTTAGATGTTATATACCTTCAACTCTCTCTCTCCCTTCCTCCCTCCATCCCTCCCTCTGTCTCTATATGTATCTATATATGTACATATATTTATCTATATATATTTGAGTTTGGATTGCTATCCTACTACATATTTGTAGTAGGTTAGCACGATGGCCACTTTTCATGGACTAACCTCCTCCGTACGTTTAGTACGTTAGCACTTCCCCAATGAAACCCCCCTGGGGGTTGGGGGGTGGGGTTGAAGCTTCAGTCTGTTATTTATTTGTTAACTTATTCGTTGAAGTTAATTTTTAGATGGACGGTTTGATGATGAATACTTTCAGCAAACTGAAGAGTCAAGCCAATTCAAACAAGAGTATGAAATGCGGAAAATGAAACAGGCACGTGCTTTTCTGGAAATGTATATTGCAGATTATTTTGGGGAAGCTTTTTCCCTTTTTAATTGATTGTAACTTGCTTATTATGTTGTATCATCTTGATGCAGGACCAAGGATTAGACGTCATAGCAGAAGGTTTGGATACTTTGAAAAACATGGCCCATGACATGAACGAGGTTATCTCTCTTACTATTTCTGTTCGCTGTATTCATATCTATTTTTCATTTATTTTTGCTAGTTAGTTGCTTTTTACGTGTTATTCGCAGTAATTATGAATAAAAACTCTAAATACCATGCATTTCATGCAGGAATTGGATAGGCAAGTTCCTCTTATGGATGAGATTGACACTAAGGTTAGACTTTCAGATGTAACCTTGTCTTTTTGGATTGAAAGATATGGTCTTCTGTATATTTCATTGTCATACATCTTTGTCTATCTCCTGGTATCTCTTGTTGTCCAAGGTTTTTGTCTCGTTCTAATGTATTTTGCAAGTTAGTAGCACACTTAATTGGAATCAGTATACATTCACTCATCGCTATGCACGGGAAGACTGTAAAATACATTTCAACAAAGAATGACAAGTTTCATGGATCTCTAAAAAGAATGTAATGGTGTTTGATAGACAAAATAAACTTTCTGTTACAAATTCTCGCCAATGAAGCTTTGCTGCAGTAGCAACATTGTGTAGTGCCTCAAGATGCCATATATTCCTACATTTGCCTGTATTGTGCAGTTCCTTGTCTTTGTGAAGGAGATTTCCTAGCTTTTATGCTGACAACATGCTAGTATTGAGCAGTATTTTGACTTTGTGAGGGAGAATTCTAAGCTTTTATGTTGACTACTTACAGGTAGACAAGGCAACAGCTGACCTTAAAAATACCAATGTCAGACTGAAGGACACTGTTAATCAGGTGCTTTGACGTTATCCTCATCATCTGGATATGCTCTTCTCTAGCTGCACTCTACAATGTTTTTCAATTTCACCATACTTGATGGAGCTTTTGATTTCATTGCAGTTGAGATCTAGTCGAAATTTCTGCATTGACATCATTTTGCTGTGTATAATTCTTGGAATTGCAGCCTATTTATACAAGTAAGTTTCTAATTTCCATCTTATTGATGCCAAAGCTCTTAGTGAACCTTGGGGACTACCTCTGTTTTCTTTTGATATCAGTGTGTTCCGAAGATGTTTTGTAGAACATAAAGTGTTTACATAAAAGAGTTTAATTGATACTTGCGTGCTAATGATCGCATGCTCAATTCTGCTGAGAATGTCTTTGTGGTTTCAAACTTGAAGACTAAGGCTCTGTTCAACTCTCAAGGAAAATTGGGGAAAAGAAAACAATAAATGGAAAATAAATTATGAAAAAAATCAGAAATCTTATCAAATCTAGAAAATCCAGAAAATCTCCTTTTTCGTATGAAGTCATAATTTCCCCCAATTTTCAAGCAAATGTTACTGGTTTCCTGGAACTCTTCAGATATAAGCAAACACATGGAAAGCTTAGAAAACATTTATTTTCCATGAAAATGTTTCTTGTAAAGTCAGTTTTTCCTTTCCCCATTTGCTGTGGTTCAAGCGGAACCTTAAGTACGCTAGCCTTGATTTATTTTGCCTGATGAGATCTCTTTCTTAATTGAACATTCATGCTGATAGAAAAATGTTTGCTTGCAGTGTGTTGAGGAAATGAAAGTGATAGAATGGTCTGATGGATTGAATTGCATGAAGTCTTCGGTATTCTCTTGCTCCATTGAGATGTCCGTTTTATGTGCTTGGTTGTATAATTTGTTGGTATTTGTGCGTGTGTGTTTTCTGTGAGAAATATGCTTACTGCATTGAGTTACTACGTATTTGAGTTAAGGGACTTTTGTAATACAAATTCATATTATTTGTTCTTTATCTAATTTAATTTAAGCATTTGTTCTTTGCCAACCAGAGTTCAGAACATATATGACTTGTTATAGATGCTGTATTTGGATAAGCATGAATGACATGATGTTTTGGGTGTATATCTTGTTTGCAAAGAATAGTTGCACCCTTCAGAACATTTATGAAGCTTCAATGGTGACTTTTCCAGTTTATATGGCACCGGAGGACTATATAATGGCTCTTAGAATTTTCTGTCATTCCCCTGCTAGTTTCTTTTTCCTTCTTCCAGTTTTTCCCAAAATTACCATACTAGGATGTCTCAGGTAGTGAAGCTTTGGTTTTACAGACGGCATAAATGATCCAAAAAGTCAGTATCATGAAAAGTTTTGGGGGTGAGAGTAAAAAAGTTGTGTAATATGTTTAGAGCGTCTGTACCTGGCCATGATAATATTTACTTACACTTGGAAGTACAAGAATCAAATTATTTTCAAACCCCAAAAATGCCTTAACAGATCTACAAAAAGTACCAATAGTAGGGAATACAATATTGCAAATTATTCTTGTGGATGTTGTCTATGCTGTCTGCTAAAGTCAAATTCTCATCAAAGCTTATCCTAGAAACTGTGTCCATGCAATGAAGGTCTTGAGAGGCAATGAGAAATGGTAACATTGGGCAATCTCTCAGCAGAGTATCCCTGATCATTTTGAAATCATCCCTTGAATTTGTAGAAAATGGTTTGTCAACTGGGTGGTGATGAACTGGAGTAGTGCATGCACTGTGCTCTCTTTTGTAATTGCTCCTTGCTGCCCTGCTTTTCCTGCAATAAATTAGACAAAGTACCCAGTCATCCCAACTGCAACAAATAATGCTCTTCCATCAGAGAGGTAGAAAAAGTATGGGAACTCTTACACAAGACCTACGGATTAATGACCCTGAGCGTGTGCCCACTCATCCATCTCCTGGGCTGAGTGCCAACCCCTAGTTAGAAACAAAATTTCCATAGTTTATCAATTTTGAGATGGCTAAATTTGTTCAAAATTCTTTGTAACTGACCCTCGAGGCAGTCCATACTCGTGCATGATCCAATGTGTCTTATTCCCAGATGGTGGTCTTCCTCTATGGAACTCTAAACTTTCTTGACTCCAATAAACTTTGATCCGCTTGATGTGAAAATGGGTTTACCTGTTCCTGTAGCCTTCCAGTAACCAGAACCTGCCATATCCACTGGGGTACTTCCTAGATTTTGGAGTGAAGAAATACCATTCCTCCTCCCCAAACAAAGCTCTCTCTGTTTAACACGATTAAAAAGCAAGTTAAATAACAAGGGTATCTTTTGGTACCAGCAAGTCTTTTTAGTTAATATTGAAAAAGCACTTTGTTACTAGATGGCATTGCAATTTGAGTTTTGACCAATAACAAGGCATCTGAAATGTTTAGAATCTATAATTTCTTACAATCTGAGGAGAAACTACAAGATGATTAGTAAAATAAGTTCTGACTTGGTAGCTCCCAAGCATCGAACTTATGCACATGTACTTGAGAGATAATTGATGCTGGAATTGCACTTGAAGTTGCTTGATTAGCTCCTCAAGCAGAAGGGTGAAATCTAAAACCTGGAGGAAGGTGGATGTCTGTTATGGGCTTTATATGCATTTCTTTGTTTTTGTTGGTCTTGCATTCTAGGTCAGCTTACTCATGCTAAACAAAAGCATAATCGATCTCCAAAATTTGAAGTACTGTAGTCATATATATATATATATATATGTGTGTGTGTGTGTGTGTGTGTGTGTGTGTGTGTGTGTGTTTGATTCCATGAAATACGGTCAGAAAGCAACTCTTCGTCTTTTAAAACTTTAGCTAAATTTGGTACCAGAAGATTGTGTGTATAGAAATGAAATCCTAATTAAATATAATAGGGCAAAGATGCCATAAGCAATACTGTGTGTGCCAAACACAACACAAGGGCACAAACGT
Organism: Paulownia fortunei; assembly: GCA_019321725.1. NCBI lineage: Eukaryota > Viridiplantae > Streptophyta > Magnoliopsida > Lamiales > Paulowniaceae > Paulownia > Paulownia fortunei. Next base: position 332,930 of record JAGSPU010001569.1, on the reverse strand, counting down.
CAGAGGTGAGATTTATCCATTATGAACCCACGTTGTCCTGCCTTAGTGCAGACTTTAACGGGAAAATAGCATATGAACATCATTGATATTTGAAATATAGTTTCTTAAAATTCAAGTATGGCCCCCACATTTTTGGTATATAATATTAGTAGAATAGAACTAAAAAATTAAGCATTAAGATAGCAGAGTATTAAAATATCTAAAATAGTACGTATAAAATATGTATATTATTTTGAGTTTTAATGATTGAAATAGCAGGCAGGCCAAAGAGCCTGTTTGCAAAAACTTGTACTTTTGAAAAGTACTATCTTTTAGAAAAATTGAAATTGTGTCGAAAAAGTTAAAGTTGGATTTGATTGTAAAAACTGCTAAAAAGTGGAAATAAGTTGAAAATTAATGTTTGTTAAATAAGTTGCAATAGTAGTTTAAACTTACTTTTTATGTTTAAAATTTTAAATTGCTCATGGATTTTGAAAGTGGTTTATTTTGTGGATGCTTACTAATAAAATGAATTGAGATTTTTTGGATTTTTTTTTTTCATTTGTACAAGATACATATATTCTTATTGTTATTTATGTAATTTCTGTTTGTTAAGTAGTATTCATACTTATTAAATGTTTATAATCTATAATATATATTTTATGTATATTTAATAATATATACATGTACACTTACATATAGGTAAATTAGTAAATAAATAAAATAAAATAGTATATTTCTGAATATATGCTAATATAGGTTAAAATCTGTATATATTTTAATAGTAAATTATAGATGTCAAATAGTATACATACTACTAATGTATACCACAAAATACTATCTTCACAATAAGTGTAAAATAACGTAATCTTATGTGTATAAAGCATTTCGTATATACTATTATAGACAATATTATATATAATCTATATAGCATTTTTTATGTTTTTAATTTTATATATGTACTATTAGCTGTAGGTAATAAGGATAATAAATAAGCAAATTATATATTATTATATTTTTGATATAGTGACTCATGTATATTATATATTTCATGTATATCTTGGTAAAATAATAATAATAATAATATAATAATACTCTGTATATGTTACACTTGATATTTACACATATATAAAAATACTCTAGTTAAAAATATGTATCAAATCTTATATTATTCTAATATAAATTACTCTATGTGTTAATATAAATAATATATGTATATATACACACACATATGTGTGTGTATATGTGTATATTTATATGTATAATATGTTAAAAGCATTAATATATAATACGTATATATATATATATATAAAACAAATGCATGTTTATATTAGACGTATATCTATGGATATGCATGTACATATAAATGTGTGTCTGTACATTTAAACATATAATTTTTGTATTACATGTTTGTGTATTTATGTGTATTAGTAATAAGGATATTAGAGGAGGAGTGTAGTAGCGGCAGTGACTAGTGATAACAATACCCTAATACATGTACAAGTATATATATACTTATATATAAATATCTGATATGCATATATATTAATAATGCCAGTATTACATTTATATTATATATGTATTTAATACTGTATACTCATATAAAAATGTTCATATAAGTTTATTTATATTTATAACATACATATAAATTCTAATACACATACACATATATCACCTTTCTAATATATATTATGTTTTTATGTATTAATCATATAACAGTATATATATCAGTATAAAAATAACAACAAAAATAATAGTATTAGTTTGTTTTCACAATAGAAGGGTAGTCTTGGAATATTCTACAATTACTGGGGACATAATTGTCTATAACAAATTTTATTTATTTACATAAATGTCATTAGAAGCTAAAAGCATCCTCAGTCTTTGCCTTTAGCTTTTGCCCATTTTCAGCTTCTTTTGGGAGAAGCAATAACACAATCAGCGAAGCCAAACAGGGCCAAAACATCTTAAATTCAGTAAAAAAATCCCAAAGCACTTCTTTTTAGTTTTTGAAAACAAGGCCAAAGACATGGAACTTGCATTTGATAAGACATTGAATGACACATCAAATTTTTAAGAAAAAAGAAAAAAAAGGAACATATATTTTAGACTGTATCAAGTGTCAAAATATACGTACCTTAAAATCACAAGGGCAGAATAAATGCTTCAAATAGGATAAGAGATTGTTCTTTTTCCTTTGGCACCATCCTCGTGATGCCTTGCTTTATCTGTACATGCAGCGTGCTAGGGAACATGAAAACTATTGAAGAACATTAGCAACCATATTTCCTGCTTTTTCTCTGATGTTTTTCTTCTTGTTCATATGTTTCTTTTGTTCATTTTTCGTTGTCAGAAACTTTGTTTACAACACTGTTCTCTGTTTGTGCATCGCATAGTCAATTCATTGTCTGGTACTAAATATATTAGCTAGCTCGTTTGTACTACCTGAATGTATATTCAGAACTGAATTTGATGCACTCTTTTGCTTTGATTAGAAGCAGAAGTGCACACAAAGGATTTAGAGGGTGTATGAATAAGCTTATGAGTTCATATATCTCATAAAATATTTTTGAAACTTATAAGACGTTAAATCTTATTTTAAAAAAAGTTGTTAAAATGTTTGGATAAAATAACATCGCGCTTTTAAGATATTAGTAACTGCAATTTTATAATTAAAAATTTCAATATTAAAAGGCTTTTTTTAAAATAAAATTATAAACTTAGCCAAACACCCTCTTAAATAGTGGATGGTTAGTTGCACCTTGCTCATTTAATCAGAGAGAATGAAAGATCCATATACTTTTGGACTGTGGTTATGATTTAACCAAATCACACGACAGAGGGCCTACGTGCCTAATAACATGGATCAAATTTCTGAGTCTCACCATCTGATATGTTACACCCTTGAACTAATTATTGATTTCTAAGTCTGCCGATTTGTGCTACATTTAAAGTTGAGTTATTTTAATGGAAATTGAAGGTTTATGTAGTACATCTGACTTGAAGTTTGGAGGGATAATTGATACTTGTGTGGCTAGTGTAGCAAAAAGGTTTTGGGGGTAAGATGAGATATATGTCTATGCTAGATTTTTAGGTCGAGGAAAGGAGATAATCATCCAAATTTCTGTGCTTGTAAACAGTAGTCGGACGTCATACCATTTTATTAGGTGATTTCCATTTTTTAAGTGTCTTACAGAAGAATTATTAAACCATCTAGGAGAGAGCTTTGCGGGGAATTTTTTAGTTTCTTGCTAGAATATGCATACCTCATAAGCAAGATTGGGATTGATCACCTACCAATAGTGATATTTAATTATATACCGACAGCTCCAGGCCAAGATAGTCATGACCATGTTACTTTGGTATATCAGAAAGTATATATGTTTGACGAGTTTCAGGATTTCCTTGTATTTTAAAGAGAGAGATCTAAAGATGAAATAGAAAACTGAGTGTAATAAGAACAACTTGTGTTGCTGTTTGATTTTTAATAAGTCTGACAGGCCACTGTTTGATCATGTGGAGAGAGAAGAGCTTCTCTCCATGGCCATGTTTTGTGCATCTTTTTGCTTCATATTAGGGATTGCTAATTGGAAATTATCTCCTTAATTTGGACTTGAGATCTTTATTAATTTCTTTTAAGTTGTTGGAATCAAATACTATTGGAGAGAGGATATATTTAATGCACAATTTTTTTGCTCTGCCTTTAACACCACTCTCCCCAGGGGGACAAATCATGATTGGCAAGACTTGCAAGCCATTGAAGGATTGGATGTTTAGCCCCTTGATTTCTCAAAATTTCTTTCCACATACATTTGCTAGGTGGACACTTCATGCATTTTGGTTTATTAGTAGAAAATCTAAAGATTTTTTAGTTGATCTTGGACATCATAATTCATACGTAGAACCCACAAATCAAGGATTGTAATGTCTTGAAATCAATAGGTTCGTAGAACCGTTAGTTCTTGACAGCACTCTAGGTTATATCCACCAGCACTCAAGCCCAAATGATTTATGTCGGAGTCGTGTTTTGGCTATTGGGACTTTGTGCAGCCATGTTGATTTGCTGAGCGAAAAGCTTAAAGCGTATTTTACAGCAGAAGTAACGGAAACTTTTCTTATATATTTTTCTTGATTAAGAATTGCAAAACCTCAATTCTTGGTAATTAAACATTAAATTGTATGGGTATGAGCAAGAATTTTGAGATGTCCATGTGTTGGGGTCGAGCATTGAGCATTGGATGCTCATCCCTTTTTCTAAAAATAGACAGCCCCATGTGTAACCAGTCCCAACCAAATGGAATTGTTTGCCGTGGGCGAACGTGCAACTTGTTTTATTAATATTGTATCTATACATCATCCTACGAGAAAAAAAACAAAAAAAAAAAAACCCCAACAATTTGATGAACTCCACGAATGTGTTTTTTCTTTTGTTACTATCTAACAAATTATTAATTCTAATGTCTCCATCTACTTTAGTAATTTTCAAATACCACTTGTGCTACAATTTGGAGAAAGTTTCTTACAACATTAAGAGAATTCAAAAATAAAATAATTGATTGCTTATCTATGATTGTTTAGATGTAGTTTTGTTTTTGATTTTTCATCTTTAGAGGCTGCATGGATGTGTGTATGAATCCGAAATTGTCGGTCCCCATATATAAAGTATGATTTAGAGAATGGCATTGGACCCAAATTTCTTGGTAATAGGGGTTTACCAATTTCTATAGGCACCTTGAAAATGCAACACTAAAACGCGTTTGTAGGGTTGTGATTTTCCAACTAATAATGCTCATGATCAATAAAAAAATGTAAGATGGAGTATAAAAAATTCTATGGAGGGAGAGTAAAGAAAGACTTTACATAGGGAAGAGGTAAGTGATGGATGGAAGTGATGTCTTATGTGGTCGGACAATAAATCAAATCTTCACCCCATAATTTAATCAATTAATCCAAACCTTGGAATTAGGGCTTCATATCTTGTAGGCCAATTTTAGGTCCCATATGTCCCTACGTATGCATGTGCATGGTTCTTGTTCAAAATTTTAAATTGCACGCAATTAACATTGTATATTGTCAACTAGTGTTTACATTTTTTTTTTTTTTGTTTTTTTTGCTTATTGTAATTTTGGTAAATAAATTTAATAAAAATTCAATAATTTCTAAATATAGGAAAGCCGAAAAACATTAAATGATTAGTGAACGATATATAGTGTTTCCTCCGCCTAGTTCTTGGTTCAGTCCCTGATGACATTACATTGTGAAGTTAATTATTGCAAGTGATTATTCAAAATGAATAACTTGACTAAAATACTTTTTAACTACCCAAATTACATTTTTTTTTTTTTTTTTTTTTTTTGCGATTACAAGATCGAGATATGTAGAATTAATGTGATAGAGATAGGCATGGTGGTGGGGGTATGTGAGAGGGAATAATTCGTTCTGTAGTAAGATCCAAGTGCATGGAGCCAAAAGCAGTTCAAAATTATATTTTATTAGTCTATATACTTTATTATATAAGTAATATTCTTTCACCATTTTTATTATCAAAAATATTATATATGAGAGAGAGATGGACCACTTTGAAGGTCAGCTCGATCGGATAGAGAAGTTCCCTGGATTGGATTTTCATATTTTGTGAACCACAAAATTTAAGAGGAAATTCAAGGGTTAGTGGAGAAAGACTAGAAGAAAAAAAAAGTAATTTGAGATGATTAACTAGGTTGTGAGCAAACAAGAAGAAAAAGTCGGTGGTCCTATTGGTGTATTTGATTGCCTTCCTGGTGTTATTATTCCCGTGGAAAGTGAAAATCCAATTTCGTGAATTAGCTGTCATTGCGATTTCGTATAAGGAAAAAAAATATAGATAGGCAAAAATGTCCTAGATTCATTTTTTTCAAAGTTGAATAGGATCGGTTCAACCGAAAATTAGTGTTCGATCCAGTTTGATTAGTCTTAATTAATCGAATTTTTTATTCAATTAGTCAAAATAATTTTTAATTTTTTAAAATATAATTTTTTTTTATTTTTTTAAATAATTTAAATTTGATATTTTGTTATATGTGCAATTAATTGAATTTGGTGCTTTATTAAATATTTTTTAGTTAATTATTTATCTTTTTATATTAAAACTATGTTATATAATAATTAATTTATTATATTATTATTTTACATAATATAATAAACTAATATAATTAATTTTTATTAGGTCGATAGTAAAACTAATTTAATCAGTATCTTATAATAAAAATGATTTGATTATCAATTCGATTATAAAAAAATATTATTCCAAAAATATTGCTTAAATAATAGTTTTTTTTGTGTGCGCTCTCTCCTATCTATACTATATTGTAATAAGGTGGTCTTTGACCATTGTTCACTTTAGACCAAATTTTGAATTCTCAAACTTTTGAGTTTTTTTAAATTAATAAAAATATTATTGGCTCATACAAATTTCCATATATATTTTTCTAAAATACATTCATTAAACTTATTAAATGCCATTATTGCCTAACTGAACTCATTGATTAGATTATTAAATTCTTAGTATATAAATGTCATTACTATATTTTCTGTCTATATCCTATTACTATGTAAACGTTGGTTTAGCAATTATCTTTCCTATCATTAATTTTGTTTTTTGTTATTTATAAATGTTCGTAATTTCTTATCATATATAATATACATTTATACATCCTAATGCAACGTTAGATGGTAACATTTTCCTTTCATTAACCTCGTTTTTTGTTAAATATAAACGTTAGTATTTTCCTATTGAAAATTCCATTGATATGTAAACTTAAGAAATAATCTCTCCATCTGTTTTTCTAATTAATTTTTATTGATTCTTGATTTGTCCTAGATTTGGCATATATTTCAATCAATCTATTACTATATAACATAACAAGAGGATTTGACTGAAGTATTTTTAATTTTCAATATTTTTAATTAATAGGTTAAAATGTCTTATTGGTGAAACTACTTTTTTTTTTTTTTTAAATCCTTAAATTCAATCAGTAAAAATAATTTTGTAATTATGATGATTAAAACCTTTCTACATATTGCAGCGGAACGCGTGTTTATTTCATGTCATATAAAATGGTGTCGTTTATAAGAATTCCGTATCGGCTCTCCGTGCACACAATCTTTCATTTATCTTATATCGAATGAGCACGTGGGTGGTCTGTGATAAGTAGACGGATCAGCCCTCTTCCCAATCAAACACCTTTTTTAGGACGAAATCATGAGACTCTAGTCAAAATGGACAATACCTCTTAATCGAACACTTATCTACTCCTTGCCACGTCAATATTTATGTTAATTACTTGAAAACAACAACTAAGCTGGAAGTGCCTAATTTATGCTAATATATACAGTACTTAATCATGCTAAATTCCTTCAATATGTTTTCAACATTTAATCTAAATCTTCGGATTTGTATTTGTTAATTGACGTTTTCTTTTTTCAGGGCTTTAGTTTGGAGCTTGCTACCCTTAAGAACTTATGGTAAATCCTTTTATTTTTATCCATATATTTTCAAGTTCTAAAGAAATGTTTTGAATTTTGAGCTTATACACTTATATACGTTAGGGAGAAATTAAAGATTTGGACTAAAGGTAATGAGAGCGTACGAGAAGTATTAACTATAGAATACGACAATGAAAGATGATAATTTTATTTTCTCTTCAAGAAAAAAATGTGGTAAATGACATAACTTTTCATATATGAATTTGATGTATCTTGGCTTCTTTATCTTGAATAGCTTTCATAATACATCAGTGTTTGTGTTGAATAGTAATTTCAATTTATTTAAGTTAGTCAATTTTAATGTAATATTATTCTCACAATTTTTTGTATATAGCACACGCTACTTCATATTCTTTATTTTAAATTGATATATCATATCTTATTTTACATTATAAATAAATAATAAATTAAATTTTAATTATAAATCATATATAATTAAACGTATATTTGTAAAATAAATATATGATACAGTATAAATCTATTTATACTTAATTTGACAATAATTGAGCAATGTTCCCATACAACATTTCATTCTGAATGGATTTTAAAACTAGGAATGCCTATATATTTTGAATTAACTGACAAAATTATGTAAATTTGCACTCGGCAGTACATATGATTAACAATAATAATATAAAAACATTATTAAATTTTGCATGAAACATATTTTGAAATTAAAGATTAAATTAAATGGAGCATACTTTAAGGCTAAAGATTTTAAAAATATTATTAAAAAAAAAAAACCAGACACAACAAAACCTTGGGAAAAAGTAAGTAGTTGCAAAAACATTTGCAATGTTTTTCACATGATGTAACACGCCATCCATCTATCTATCAGTTATGACTCATGAGCGACGTGATTAATACATACATCAACCCCCGGCATCCCAGACTGATGGTATGGTGACCTATTTACCATGTACACACACATTCACATATATTGTCATGCACACGCGTGTCCTATCTGTTTAGTCCTCTGATCAACACAAGCCAATACATTATATACATGCATGCAGAACAGCTAGCTATATATACACATGCAGACTGTACATGTACATGTATACCAACTCCCCATTCCCCATATCTCACACACACGCACAGACACACACACAAACAGTGGGTCCCATTAGTCAGTTTCACTGCGACACAAGGAGAGAGACAGGGGAGGGGGAGGTGGTCACGGGTGGCTGAAAGCCCATCGGGAATTGCAAAAAACACTCTCGCTGACAGGGTCTGTGTCCTTTCGCTGGTAATAATTTTCTCTCTAAAGTTATATCAATATCTATAATTTATGGTAACATATGTAAAAAGAAGTCCAACTTTTAATTATGTTGTAATGATTTTATTCCTGAACGCACGAGCTATAAAGGCAACTCACTTTTCACATGTATTACCACTATGTGTTACTGCTGTCCTTTTTCACTTTTCTTTTGGGATCTCAAGAGTTAACCAAAAGTAGGGATAATGAGAAAAATAGTATATTGAAGAGTATTAGTATTATATGCAAAATCAGACCATACACACAGCCCCACGTTTGTAGAAAAGTTGGAACTTAAAATACCATTCCCATTTGACCTTTCTTGCTTCAGTTAGGCCCACTTTTTGGTCTTGGTATTCTTCATAATTGTTGAGATTTGTTAATTAATCTTAAAATATATATATAATATTTGTTTAGTTATTGTTGATTCAGCAACGTACCATAATATATAAAAACCTTAAGAGATTATTTATGAGGGAAATCGAAGTTTTTTTAGAATATAAAGTAAAGTAGTTTGCGGATAATTAGTGATAATTAGCGAAAGGACTTTCGGAGACTTACTGTGAAGACTGGAGAGTGTGAGTCTTGATAGTTTCAGCAGTTAAACAAGACAAAATCTATACATTAATTTCTGGAGTATTATTACATAAAGCAGGTGAGGGATACACTGTATGAATATCTATCGATCCCTTTTGTTTTATTATCAAACTCATTTTTATATTTTCGATATTTTGGGAAAACATTTTTACTATATTTTTGTGTAAAAATAAAAATATATTTAGATTAATTATCTTTTTATATTGACTATATAGGTCTGAAAATAAAAATATATTCATTTTATAATATTTTCTTTATAAAAAATGTGAAATATTAGTAGATTTGAAAATAAATTTTAATTGATACATAATAAATCGCAAAATATAAATGGGTTTGAAAATAAATTTTTATAATAAAAATAAATTGTAGTTTTGATAAAAATAACTAAAATGAATGTAATTTTGAAATTTTAAATAGTAAAAAATTAAAAATACGCTTTAAAAATAAAAACGAATGGACACTATATGTATCGTGGTGAAAACCAAAACTTCACTCCAATATTATTTATACTTTATCAATTATCACTTAAAATTATGCTAAGGCTAATCAAAGTGTACTAGTATGCAATTGCATTATGGGATTCTGACATGTGATTGGTAGTTTGTACTAGCTAGTACTAAGAGTCTAAGAGAAATTTTTTATTCAAATATTTTACTATATGAAATTCATCTCTTTTAATTCTTTGGTCTTGATAATTGGAATTTAGCTCGAAAAACTACGGAGGACACACAGCTCTACACATTCTGGTTACAAGCAGCAAACAGCCAATGCATACGTACAATAAGTGTATGTAGAGAGAGAGAGAGAGAAAGAGGAGAGACAAAGAGAGGAGGTGGCCCCAGCAGCTAAATCTATGGCTGACCGACTTTGAATTAAGAGATAAAGAGATAGGACGTTGAAGGGGGGAAGCTTAATTGCGAGAGAGAGAGAGAGAGAGAGAGAGAGAGAGAGAGAGAGAGGAAGAGAAGAGAAAGAGTGTGGGTTGTTAGAAAAAAGAGGAAATATTCTCTTTTAGCTTTCAATGGTTTTTTTGGTGTTTTCTCTTGAAATCAAACAAAACCCTCCACCAGATCTCTCTGAGAAGAGTCCGAAGTTTTTAGTTCATAAGAATTATTGTTGTTTTCTTCTGGTGTTTTAGGATTCAAAGGTTTTTAAGTTTATATTTTTGTGCTGTTTGGGCTTTTGGGTTCTTTCTTGTTCTTTTGGCAGAGTCTGAATACCTCAAAGATTTGAATAATACCAAAGGATTTATCTGTTTGTATTTGGAGAAACTCTTGTTTCTTTTGTTTTCTAGCACTGCTTAAGCTTCCAAAAATCCTCTTGTTTTTTTCTTTTTCTTGCTGTGGAAACACCAGAAAACTCAAATCTTCCTCCACCTTAAAACACTTAATCAAATGATGTCTGGTGATGTGTTTTCTGTTCCCAATTCTGAAGCAGCTAAAGTTTTCCCTCAAGAATTAGAACCAAACCCTAACACTAAACCCAACTCGAACCCTTCTGCCAGGAAGAAAAGAAATCTCCCAGGAACACCAGGTAAGCTAATTAATCTCACGAGTTATGTAGCATTTATATATTGAATTCTAATTATGTAATCTCTAATGGGCCTATCTTTTTTGGTAAATATTTATTTTAATTGACAGATCCAGATGCTGAAGTTATTGCTCTTTCGCCAAAGACACTCATGGCTACAAACAGATTCATTTGTGAAATCTGCAATAAAGGTTTTCAGAGGGACCAAAACCTGCAGCTTCACAGAAGAGGGCATAACCTTCCATGGAAGCTCAAGCAAAGAGCTAACAAGGATCAAATCAAGAAAAAGGTCTACATATGCCCAAAAAGACCTGTGTGCACCACGACCCGGCCCGAGCCCTCGGAGATCTAACCGGTATCAAGAAGCATTTCAGCAGGAAGCATGGTGAAAAGAAGTGGAAGTGTGAAAAATGTTCCAAGAAGTATGCAGTTCAATCTGACTGGAAAGCTCATTCTAAGACTTGTGGGACTAGGGAGTACAAATGTGTGCACTGCGCTTTTTTCCAGGTATTTAATTTGACTGAACATGTGTTTCTTGTTTGGGATATTTGTTGCAAGAATTTAATGCCTCATGTGTGTGTGCAAGCTTTAATTAATATTGCCTCTTTTCAATTTATTGCCAGCAAATGATTAGGTAATAAGTGTTTTGAACATGTATTTCATCACATTCTTAGATGGGATTTTTTTTTTTTTTTTTTTGCTTTTTGTTTTTATTTATACAGGAAAGATAGTTTCATCACACACAGAGCTTTCTGTGATGCCTTAGCTGAAGAAAGTGCAAGAATTACAACTGTTGGGGCTAACAACTTGAACTTCAGAAATGATCTGAGTGGGAATCTGATGAACCCTCAGCCTAATTTGCAACATGGATTTACCAATCCTACCGGAATTTCCCATCTTGGCGGCCATTTCCGACCGGAGTTCGGCGGCATGCCTGCCGGAAATTCGCTTCTCGGGGATCATCAGCAGAAGCCTAGATTATCACTTTGGTTGGATCATCAAGCAAGATCTCAGCTTAATCCCATCGATCATAATTCCAATCTTTTCATTGCTTCCAGTTCAAGTGGCTTGCCTGATATGATTCAAATGGCATCCAATAATCTCTTTGGCTCAACTTCATCAATGGGAAGCTATGCAAATCTCTCCTTATCTCCATTGCCACCCCAATGCCTGAAGGAAGAGCCAGTAAGCAACAAAGGGAATACAAACACAATGGCTGATTCTCTTGCTTCTTTTTACCCAGACAATCAAAACAATCACTCATCAAAATCTTCACCATCAGCTCCAATGTCTGCAACTGCACTTCTACAGAAAGCAGCTCAAATGGGTTCAACCAAAAGCAACCCAACATTCTTCGGCAACACTATTGGAGTGATGAATTCTTCTTCTCCGTCTTCTTCCTCCACAAACACTCTATCTTTCAACAACCCCTTAGCTCAAAACCGAAGCGAGTTGCACCAGGTATTCGGCAAACAACAGCCGGAGAATCCTACCACGAAAGCCGCCGATGCAATGATGAATTTCAGCTCCGCAACAAGCATTACGATCAATAACCTTGATCATCCGTCTATCATTCAGTCAACTGGTGCACAAATCAGCCAATCAACTAATTCACTGAACTTGCACTCTGGATTGCATGGAGTGGAGCATAGCTTGACAAGGGATTTTCTCGGCATGGGCGGAGATGGCGGCGCCGGTGGGCCGTTCTTGCCTCAAGAGCTGGCCAAATTTGCTTCCATGAGTTCAGCCATGGGGCTGAGCCACTTCACTAGCCATCACTAGCTAGCATGTGTTTTTTTCTTTCAGTTCTTTTGTACCATATAATAATGTGCAAGGCCTAGCACAAACCTTATCATGAATAGGCCAGCTCATATATATTCCTCCATTTCCACATAAATCCAACTGTTTTATGACACCCATGCCTACCAAGAACAAACAAGAGTATCAGTTCAACCTATTTAATTATTCATGATTTCAAGATATAATGCATCAAATTTATGTATTTATTTATTTTTATGTTGAACTCACGATCAAATCAGATCTTAATTAAAATTTTCTTTGGAGTAAATACATTAGACATGCATGTAACATAGATATGCACAATGCAAAAAATATAGATTTTCTTTTTTCCAAAAAATACTAATTTTCAATTTTTCTCTAATTAACTCGACCAACTAAATTGTAGGTTATAAATAGGTATAAAATAATTAGCAATAAACTATCTTAGTTCATCCAAAAAATGGGATTGTGGATCGAACAGTGAGCAAGTAGGGTTTACGGTGGTGGATATGCTTGGAGGAGGGAATTGTATAGAGTTGAAAAGTAGGTGAGTAGGATTTGCGAGTGTTGCATGAATAGAAGTAGTGTTGTACAATTTCATAAGCACTTTGAATATTATTGAGAATTTTTTATATTTTTGTTTTTTTATTTTCTTGAAATTGATGGGCGCATTGATTATTTGTGATACTCCTTGACTGTCCGCTGGAGGCTCAGAGCTTTAAGGCGACCTCGTCAACTTTGGTGGGTTTGGGTTTTCTGTTTTGTTTATTTTATTAGTTTCTAGAAAATTGTTCCAGCAGTAAACATCATGAGCCGTTGTATTTGTCTTGCTTCTTGTATTCATCTTCTTGTTTTTCTTTGTGTTTTTTTTTTTCTTCTTTTCTTTTGCACTAATTATGCTGGAGATTAATTTGTACTTATGATTCTATTTCTATCATAGTAAGTCAAAATAATTGAATGAGAAATCAATGACAGTAAAGAAAAGTTAAAGTTCATGATGTTGTTCTTGATATGATATCTATGATTAAATTTCAGTAAGATCCAAAATTACCTAATGAAGTAATGTTTTCTTGTGTACATTTTTTAATATTTAATCAAGTGCATATTAGACGACAACTAACAAACTATCAAAGAAAATTAATAAAAATGATAAATACTTTTAAAAAAAAAATTAAATACTTATACTTTGGTGGAATACAAACTTAATATCTTAATTTATGAGTTTTTGCATTCGTAAGTACCATATATTTATCGATAAATAATTTTATCTTATCTCGTCTCCCGTAAACTATACCTCCTTCAAAAGAAAAGGTTAAAAAAAAAAGGGGAAAAGGCCCTATATAGAAATTTGATTCCAACATCAGCAATAACAAGAATTTTGAAAGTAGTGGACCTTGACTTTCAATATTCTACTAATTTTGCAACTTTACATTATTAAAGTAGGAAGTGAAAGAGCTTGGAATTACGGCAGAATGTTAGGTAGCCCAAAAAAATTTATAGGAAGTGTGAAAAAAGATTCTTGGAAGCCGCATGCTTGTCTTGTACATATGTTTTTCCTTAACCACTTTTGTTAAAATGTTGCACACGAAAAATGCACAAAGAAAGAGACTGTTTCAATCTTGAAAAGAGTATATCTATCTATCTATGACTTACAGTTCAAAAGAAAAAGAGTTGATGACTTTTTATCTTCGGAAACAGGAAAACTTTCTGTTGGAGACGTTGACCACCCTCTCACTTTTTCTTGTTCATAGCCATCTATCTGCCTATTCTCAAGCTCAATCTGAAATTTTTACTTTCTTTACTTTGTAATTAGTATAATTGTTTATATGGGAAATAGACAGGCGTAGGTAGTTGAATATATAATGTTAACATTTTAAGGTTCAAATTGATGAAATTTGAGACCGTAATGGATATATGTGTCACTACAAGAAAAAAGATATATTAGTGATAAAATAGTAAATAATAATACGAAAACTATTTTTAATGATCAGTAGTAAGTGATAGTAGTCATTTTTTTGCTGTAAAAATAGCTATCGTAAGCTTAATAATAATAAAAATTAATATTTAAATTATTACAATTGACAATTAATAATATATATAATGTTTAATTATCACTATTAAAGTCAATTTCTACAAGAATTAGGTCTTGGTTCAAGACCCACCAATTGTGTGGATATGTGTCACACTTTTATTAGTTTTTCATCTCATTGTTTATATTGATTATTTACGTTCAGCGAAACCTATGAAAAGGTGACTTGCGCAGATATGTGACTTTTTTCATTAGAAAAATAATAGTTAAACCAATCGAGCTGGTTGATCAATCTCAAAGATTTTATCGGCCGACAAATTGGAGGTGGACGATCATTGTCCCAACCTTACCAACACTTGAGGTGTTGTATTAAATTAGTTATTTATCAATATCTTGATGTAATAATGTCATTATTGGGTATCGTTTTCTCATAACAAGGCAAAAAAAAATAATATTATTAACAATTAGTAAAACATATATAAACAATCTAGTAATAACAAAAAATATCATCTTGACTTGTGACTAACATAAAATTAAGTAAAAAAACTAAGCACTATAAATATGTCACTATTAAGCACGTGACAGTTATTATTGTCAAAAAATAATCATTCTTATCACTTTATTTACGTAATTAATGATAAATTTTATATTTTCACTTAATATCACTTCACAAATATTTTCCTTTTCAAGTAGTGTTTTGAATAACCATAATATATGATTATTAATGCAAATTAAGCTGTTGGTTATGTTTAAAAAATCAATTTTGAAATGTAATTTTTGAAACTTGATTGCTTGAGATATCAACTACAAATACACAAAAAATGATTCCACAAACTTTACCAAAATGCTTTCGATAAGCGACATATGTGAAAAAAAAACTCCAAAAATTTGATCTCTCTTATATTACCAATTTGATTAATATAATCAGACATTTAGTTTAAACAAATTTATTTTAAATTATAATATAATTATCTTTTTAAATTCTAATAATCAGAAAAATAAACAATATAAATAAGTGGTAACCCATTGTCTCATAGAGATCAAGGAGACAGCCCATCTCTGCTCCAAACACACAGGGCCAGTTGCGCGTGAACTGCAGCCTCATAAGCATATCTAGCCAAACTTGATAGCTAGTAGTTCAACTAATTGGACTTGTAATTGGGCTTTTTGGTATTGGGCTATTAGCAAATATATGGTTATTATATGCTAATATCCAAATATATAACCTTTCATGAGCCCACAATACATGACTCAAATGTCAACTCCTTTGTCTTTAAAACCTCTCACTAGGTGCCCAACAGGCCATCCCTAATCGCCACAATTAAATTTCGATTTGAAATAAAATCATAAAATTTCAAAGAAAATCTCAGTTATCTCTCCTTATTTGTGAATAAACTTCTTCCAAGTTTCAACTTAGTGACCCAAATCAATGTTGTTAAAACTGTATCCGACTGGCCGGTTCAATCGGTTCAATTGGGAACCAAAGATCGGTCCGGTCTAATTAGGCCCAAAAACCGTCTTGACTGATTTTAATATTTTTTTTTAATTTTTTGTTTTTGATTTTTATAAAGGTTTAAATTTGATATTTTGTTATATTTATGTGATTATTTGAATTTTATGTTTTGTTATATATGTTTTTATGTAGCTATTTATTTATTTTTATATTTAAATTGTATTATATAATAATTAATTTATTATATTATTATTTTATATAATAAAATAATATAATATAATTAATTTTTATTAAACCCGTCCGACTGTTGATTGAACTGCTAATTTTAATAAAATTGATTTAATTATCGATCCAATTATAAAAATATTGATCCAAATATCGTAAGTTGCAATACATCACCTACATTTTTAGAGGCTGTCAGTTTTCATTAACAAAGAGAATTTACTATTTAAATTTTGAAATGAATTTATCATCCATTTCATCATAAGCAACTTTTATTTTAATTTTAAAAAAAAATTAATTAAATTTAAAAATAAAAATACACCTATCAAATGCTTTATATTTTTCATTTCAAAACTATATAGTCAATATAAAAAACTAACATAAATATATTTTTGTTTTTAAAAAAAAATTAATGAATAAAAATGGAAATTGAAAATGAAACCTGAGAAGGCTCTTAACAACTCAGCTAATTGTAAAAATATTAAATTAAACTCAATGTCTATTTCCATATAAACCAATATAATTGCAAAAATTTAATTTCCATTAAATATTCATGCTTTTTGTTTAAAAGGAAACAAAATGGCCCATCCACGTGGCATCTGTTAACTTTTTAGGCGAACGGGCACAGAAGAAATGAGGTTACACGTGGGAATCAAGTATAGGATAATAACGTGGAATGGCAATGTGAACTTGTTACGCTACGGAATTTCTATTTACTGTAGTTTAATTCTCACTTTGCTAATTAAAATCTCGGCTTGTAAAACACACACACTCACACGCTTTAGCGCCCACATGTATCTATAATTTTATCTCGGTTTTCCATATAGATTTGTTACGAGGGTTGTAAGGCTGCGACATTGAGGTGGAGATGGGGGTGAAGCTCTGTAGTTTTGATTTGGTGGCATGGAGAAGCTTTATTTATACAATATTTATTCTGATTTTCGTGTTTTGCTGCCAGCTCATCCTCCTCCAACCGCTTGTTGCTGCTGCAGGTAACTCCATTCTTCAGTTTCTTCTGTTGTTTTGTGGATTGGATAAACCTTTTCTTTTGATCTGTTTACAGTTGTGTTAAATATGGCTTCTTTGATTTTAATGTTCGGTTGTTCTAGTGAAGGAACTGAAAATCTTTAATTATTTAAGCAGTTTATGTTGAAGTAAGGTCTCTGTTAATGTTCTCCTTTTCACATTGCTGTTATTTTTGGAACACTTTGACTGTTAGGGCTGTATTTGGCAGTAAGGAATGAGACGTGGGGATTGTATTTCATATGAATAAGCGACTGCAATGTGAACATATTATTTTATTTCCATTCTAACTATGAATTCTGGGCATGCCACATTGAATATATTGTGATGGTAATTTATTTTTTTAAGCAACATAGGTGATAGGGCCATGTTAAATTATGCGCTGCTGCTACATCATGAGAGTTACATAAGAAGATATCTTAGTTGTTTATGCTAGTGATTTTGGTGGATGAGAGTTGATTTGTGTCAAGCTCCGTAAATTGTGCCGTCAACTGCAAGAGAAAGTTAGAAAGAAATAAAGAAATGTAGTATACTTCTTTGGGCATTTTTGCCAGTTTGACCTAAAACTTCTGTAAAATTTGTGAGATAGAGGAAAGTGCTGCTATGCTTAGCATTATTTGGTCATTCCTTTTTCTAAAAGGGTCTCAAAAATATAACATGTTCGCCTGTATTAATTGTTATTTTAATTTGCTAGCCTTGATGACAACCTTGTAACCAATGAAAAAAGGTAACCTATTTGTCTGTTGGAATCACCTAATATTCACCTCCTGTGGAAATGGAAGCCTTGTGAGTCATTCTGTGAGACTTGCGCCCTTAGTGTTAATAATTTTTCTTATTAATTTTGAATGATATTATAGTATCTTGTTTTCGTTGATCAAAGTAAATTTGGATTTCAGATATATTTAAAATTCATTAACATAAATGTTGCTTCTTGGCTTTCTTATGGTTGAATTAGAGTAGCTCTTACTCTTATCATGCATTATTTATTCAATGTGCAGACGGCAAACCTGGTGATGCTGCTGCTCTGTTTGAGAGAGTTTTACAGAGTATAAAAGTGAAGAAATATAGTGAGGCACTCGGTGACCTTAATGCTGCTATAGAGGCAGATCCAGCACTTTCAGAAGCATATTGGCATCGAGCATCCATTCTTTGTCAGCTATGCAGGTTTTCTTTGGCAACTATTAAGCTAAAATTTCAAGGATTTTATTTGTGTGTGAAAAGCAACAAACTTAATATTGCTTTTATTCGTCAAACAAACTTAAGGATTCTGTGAAAAGTTAGATTCAACTGAAAATTCTATCATTGATCTGTCTTTAGTGATTTCTGTGCGCATCACTAACTGAAGCATGACATCAGTGTCTCCCTTGCTTCTTCATTTCCATTTTCTTGGGGTTGGTGGGAAATAAGCAGCACTATGACCAGACTCTAAATGTTGATATGACATCTTTTCATTCCAAATAATTAATATTCTTATTTTCTCCAAACTTCTGTCAAAAATTTATATCGTTTAGAGAGTTATTATATTGTTTGGCTTGTTCTTCTATCTGACAATTAGTGTGTTATTGAGGTTCGGTTCATATATGCAACAGAAATTTTGAGCTCACTTGCAGTTACAAATTATATTATTGACTGTTGGATAATTATTGGATGAGTCTCAGTCTTTCTCCCATTTTTTTTTTTATTATCTGATTGAAAAATCATATGATTCAGGAATTTTTTCGCTAATGTAGATACGAGGAATCTGAGAAAAGTTACAAAAAGTTTCTGGAGATGAAACCTGGGAATTCAGCAGCAGAGAAGGAGCTGTCTCAGTCATATCAAGCTCAGAATGCCTTAAATTCAGCTAAGAATCTTTTCGATTCAGGCGATTTTACAAAAGCCCTGGAATATATCGATAAAGTTGTACTCGTTTTCTCTCCAGCATGCTCCAAGGTCTGTTTTTAAGTATGTCCTAATGATTAAATGAACGATTATTATTTACTGATTGTAAGCTCTCCTAGTTAGTGTAATATCTGTCACTTTCTTGCAGGCCAAACTTCTTAAAGTGAGATTATTAATAGCAGCTAAAGATTATTCAAATGCCATATCTGAGACAGGATACATTCTTAAAGAAGATGAGGATAATTTAGAGGCTTTGCTATTGCGTGGTCGTGCCTACTATTATTTAGCTGATCATGACATTGCCACTAGGTCCGTTCACAATCAGTTAAATGATTTTCTCTCTCCCCCATCCACATGCAGTGAATTGGTTTAGGATGGGTAGATAGTGAATTTATGTATCCGGACTTGAAAAATTCTTATTCATGTTTTCATTGGTTTACATTTTTCTTCCTTAGGCATTACCAGAAGGGTCTTCGTCTAGACCCTGAGCATGGTGAATTGAAGAAGGCATATTTTGGATTGAAAAATCTCCTCAAAAAGACTAAAAGTGTAAGGGCTTATGCATTCATTGGGGTAATGTACATTAATATGGTGTTATAATGATCCAATCTCAAATTAATAAACTTTATTTTCATGCAGGCAGAAGATAATGCCAGCAAGGGTAAGCTTCGCCTGGCAGTGGAGGAATATAATGCAGCTCTTGCTTTAGATCCAAACCATGCTGCACACAATATACACGTTCATCTTGGACTGTGTAAGGTCTTTGTGAAGCTTGGTAGGGGAAAGGATGCTGTAACAAGTTGCACAGAAGTACTTGAAATTGATGGAGATTCAGTTGAAGCTCTAATCCAGGTATTGATCTTCTGTCCTTGCTAATATTGTCCTAAGGATAACAAAGGACATTAAAATGCTATAGCATGAATGCTTTCCAAACCTGTATTGTCTGACTAGATGAGTATTTTAGTTCAAAATTCCTTCCCTTTTTAACTTTTGACAATCTTCCAGAGGGGTGAAGCTAAGCTTTTAGTAGAAGATTGGGAGGGATCTGTCACTGATCTAAAATTAGCCGCTGAAATGTCACCTCAGGTTTGTCATTTTACTGAGCTATAATGGTTTCTGTTTCATATTTCTGTGCACTTTTTCTGGCTTAAGAGATAGGCTTATTGTACTTCAACCTTTAGAGGTATCTAAAACATTAGTAGTCTTGCATATCTTTTACTGTGCAGAAATTGATGCTTGTAAAACCAATAATTTTGAAATTCATTGATTTTCTTGGCAAGTTTTCAAATGCAGCTTACAAGTTATTCACATTTTCTATGTGTGTTGACACCTCTACTCTCTTGGCTTAGAACTGAAACAAATAGTATTCTCTGCGCATGTCTATTATTTTCGTGTTAGGGGCAGGGGTTTAAATTCATGAGGATCATAGCTGTACCTATTGGTTCCTTTTTGAAATGTTTCATGTTTCTTCTGATTTTACGAATTAGAGGTTTTCCACTTGAGGATTTCAACAACTTTTGTGTGATGAGTTGACAAGGAACTCTTATGATCTTTCTCTTTGTTATCATTAACCTTTGTGCATATAAAGGACCCATATCGAGTTTGCAGTTAAATTCTCAAGGGCTGTGGCTTTAGAATTTTTGCTCTCTTGAGAGCAGTGTTTTGATTAACAGCTGTCAACACTTTAGAACATTGATTTCCCTTTTTGCGCATGAGTTGCATCTGAAAATAAAAACATCAGAGCTATTTCTTGCCATGTCGTAAATCTGATTTCAGCAAGAATCTACGGCCTTTTGATGTAGATTCTGTTCCTTCTGTAACTTATGAGATTGAATCGGTGTTGGAGTTTGATGGGTAGATATGTACAAGACTGCTGAATTTTCATCTGACTAGTAGTCTTGGACCTAGTCATTGTGATTTACTGTAAATTGTAATATTTTTCTATTCTAGTCAAAGGGGAAGAGATTCAGAGCCATACTGTGAAATTTCAATTATAATGCCTAGGGTGCAGATAGCTTTGTCTAGTTCAAAAGTTAGCTGCTCATACAATGTGATATTCTACTTCAACATAATGTTGCATAAACTTGTGCTCTAATCAGATATAGTTTTTTTTTCTTCTGTTTGGTTATTTGCTTGTATTTCACTTAAAATTTCTTTACCATGTGGATTGCTTATGCAATATCTTTGCATAAGTTAATTGAATTAGCAACCTTTGACAGGATATGAATATTCGTGAAGCTTTAATGAGGGCTGAAAGATCATTGAAATTGAGCCAAAGGAAGGACTGGTACAGGATATTGGGAGTTTCAAAAACTGCATCCATATCAGAGATTAAGAAGGCTTACAAGAAGCTTGCCTTGCAGTGGCATCCAGATAAGAATGTTGACAATAGAGAAGAAGCAGAAACCAAATTTCGGGAAATTGCAGCTGCATATGAGGTAACAGCTGGTTCATAATTTTTCTGATTCACCCAACTTATTGGTCATTCTATAGATCTCCAGGTGCTTGATTGACTTTTTGTGACACACAAGTCTTATTATACCATCATACCAAGTTTTACAAGCCACTGGGAAGAGAATTCAATTATGGTGTCTTCCAGCTAATATCCAAGAATTATGTATGTTGGCCTTCACTAATGAAGGTTCCTTTTGATTTTGGCCAAATTTTCAAATCAAGCTGACGCAAACCATGATCTACAAATTAATTTTGGTTCAGTTGAAAACTTAAAGAGTTCAAATGTTTTTTGTGGGATTTCATTATTTGTACTCCTGCTCTTCCCATGAAAAAATAATCAACTGTGAAAAATTCATTGAAGCATTGAAGTTCTGTGAAGTTCGGAACATATCTCCTGATGCTTTGTGTGGCGGATTATGGGTAAAATCGCTGTACTTTAAACCCATTTCGGCCACTGTTGTCTATAATTAGTCACAGTGATCATTATTTGGTTGAGATTAGCTTCTTTCTGCTATTTCCTTATTCTATGCCTTTTTAGCGACTTTTTTTTGTTATTTTTCTGTATATTCATCTTTGTTATTTTTACCTATTTCAGCCTTCTATTGCAAACATTGTGAGGACAATTTATATGCAATGTTGCTTTTTCTCTATTGTTGTATTATTGCTTGGAGAAATTGATGGGTGTTTTTATCCACAGATTCTGGGCGATGAGGATAAACGTACCAGATATGACAGTGGAGAAGATATTGATGACAATGGTACGGGAATGGGTGGGGGAGGATTTAATCCTTTGGTGGGGGAGGTCAGCAATTCACCTTCCACTTTGAAGGAGGTTTTCCTGGAGGGGGCTTTCCCGGTGGATTTGGAGGATTTCATTTCTAACCTTCTCAAAGTATGGATATGTTTCCGGGATGGTTTTACCTAGGATGACTCATAGAACATTGATTTTCTTTGGAATAGCAATTTTGACTAACGGTTGATAGGTGCAATTCATTTGAATTTTTTAGGCCATTATAAAATGCTTATCATTGCAAAAGGTTGTACTTTAGAAAGCTGCGACATGGAAATCAACAATCAAATTGTATGTATAACATTTGATTCAAGGAAAAATGCCAAGTAATTGCCCGGATATTACTTTGTGCGTGTAAATTTCTTTGTAGATTTGTGGAGCTCCTGCAGAGAAAGCATCATTTATTGTATTAAAAAATTTCATTCCACTGAAAATTTATCTGACCAACTTCTGGCATTTAATACATCCTTAAAGAAGAATTTCTAGGATTAGACTGCCAGCATGCATTTGGCATCATGTTAGGATGCACTGCAATATATTTTTCCTAGCAATTATTTCTTTTTTATGCTAAAATGCTCTGTTACTGTGATCTGCTCTGCCTATTGCTATCATTTTCTCAGGAAGTAATTTTTATATTCTGGCAAAGAAAAATATAAAGCTTGTTTTTTATGCATCTGGTAATTATGAGGGGATGTGCTTACCCTGTTGAAGAAATCATTTAACTGGGGTTAAATTGTAGCGATCTGGTTTATGACTAATTTCTTGTGGTTTGTGTACTAAAAAAGGAAGTATTAGAAAAGAAAGTTACCGGCCTGTATTACTTAACGAAATCTTGTGGCTCACAATGTCACACAATAAAGGAAAGAAT
This sequence comes from Paulownia fortunei, assembly GCA_019321725.1. Classification (NCBI taxonomy): domain Eukaryota; kingdom Viridiplantae; phylum Streptophyta; class Magnoliopsida; order Lamiales; family Paulowniaceae; genus Paulownia; species Paulownia fortunei. Next base: position 309,543 of record JAGSPU010001569.1, on the reverse strand, counting down.
GCTCTGATTTTAGAGATCACAATAGCATAAGTACAAAAAAAATCTTAATGGAGCCATCAATAGCTTTCATGCTGATCAAGGAAATGCCGCCAAGAGTAGCATGACACAGGCCGTTGCATGGACCACCTTTTTGGACAGGCGAATTGCACTAGAGGCCGTGGTACCAACATCAGATCCCGATGGAGATCGAGCAGCCTTCTTGGGCTTGGAAGGTGCAGGAGCTGGTGCTGGAGTTGTGAAAAAGCTGAGTGGAAGCAGCACCTGGTCGACCTGATACACCGCTAGCTGGTTATCTGTGTATATTGTGTTGGCCACTGTTGCATTCGTCACTCCAGTTGTTATGTTCACCTGATTCCCTGTTGCAGTCACATTCAGCGGGAATGAGCCTTGGCTGCCACCGGCCTGCGTGCGCATTGGATTGCTCACTGTCTGGAACTGTGATGGGGAGAAGAAGGAAGGGAGGACGTGGAATTGCATGAGTTCAACTTTCTGCTGATCGGTGAAGGAGTTTAGCATGCCTGGTTGGAGGTTGGAGAATGAGCTATCAGTTGGGGCGAAAATCGTGAGGCCTTGGTTTGAATTGTTAAGCTGTGTGTTGATTTGGTCTGCCACTTTGGTGTTCTGTAACAGGCGGATGAATGTGGTGAATTGACCGGCCTTCTCGAGGATGGCTGTCACGTTGGTTGGCCCCGGTGGTGCCGGGGCTGCTGCCGGGGACTGGGCGAAGTTAGGGTGCAGTTAATGAAGAGGAGGAGAAGAGGGATTATGGGATATAGCTGTTTCATGTCTTTGAAAACTTCTAGTTTTCCGAAGATGGTCTGATTTTGAAGAGTTTTCAAGAAGACACAGAATGAAGAGCACCCTCTCTTGAAACAATGGGAAATAAGAGAGACTTGGTTTATATTGAGTGGAGGGGATTTTGTTTCCACTAAGGAATTGAGATGGTAGTGAGGTGTGTGGTGAGTTAGGTGAAAGAAATGATACTTCAAGGTGGCAAGATAAAGTTTTGACAATGTTAAGGCAACTACTTGATTGCTTGGCAGGGAAGGTAAAACAACTTTGCTGGTGATAGGTTTTCATGGGGTATCATTGAATTTCTCTTTCTGCTTGATGCTGGGGACAAGTTTTTGAACATTTTTTTTCCTTAAAGTATTAAGGTACAAGGGCCATACAAATATCATGACAATTACTCCTTTTGCTTACTGAGCAAAGTTCAGCAAATTAACCAAACTGGGGCAGTTAGCATCAACCATCAAAGGTTAAAGGTCCTTGTGCTCTTTTATTTTCAGTCACAGTTAGGCACAGATACTACAAAATCCACTCTATCGTATTTCGTTATATTGATCTCTCTATGTCACATTCTTGATGTATGCTGTTGCAGTATTAATCTTGAAGAATAATTCATCTTAGCATCGTCTTTATGTTATACTTTACAGTCTTGCTTTGATTCCAGTTTGATTATGTGTGCTTGAAATGTTAATGACTAGAGAATACTATTTGATCAATGATTTCTGAAATCCCATTTTTAGCCCATGAAACTACATTGAAGAATGGGCTCATGTGGTGGCCTTGGATACCTTACATGATGAATTTTTGAAAATTGGCCATGATTGATGTTAAGGATAATTCAGCTGGACCCTGACAAAGATAGAGAACTGATGCAAATTGAACAGTCTCTGATTTGATTTATGACCAGATGTTTTCCTGCACAAGCACTGTAGTCATTCAGTTTGCTACTTTGGTCTTTAATCTCCTCATTACACTGCAATCCTTGATTCAGGAAACATAACTTGGAGGAAAAGGTCTCAAAATGAAATTGAAGGCAACAATTAAGGAGTTTATGTAGAAAGACAGCTATCTTTATTGCTCGGCTTTTATTTTGTGAAAATTTATTTTTGTTTTTTATTCTCGACACTTCTATAGGTCAAATATGGAGTATTCGAATCTAGTGAATAGTATCTTGTGATTAATAATTTAGTAATTTTTTATATGTATTAAAGAAATATAGCAGTTGTATATGTTTTTCACGTTAAAAATAATTTTAAATATAGAGAATACATAAATCAAGATATAAATCTACAAAATTTGAAAGCATAGATCTATAATTTCAATTCAAAAGCTATTTATGGAACTCCAATGGAAAAATTCAAAATAAAAAAGAAAGAAATAAGGCCAAGTAACTTAGATTAAATGGAGGTTGGATTGCCTTTTGCATGACTTTAGAGAAGAATGAGAATTATGTAATTCCTCTTCTATGATAATACCACAGGCCCTACTAGTGTTAGGTTAATGGGCCCAGTTATTGGATATGGGCACCTCATTAAGAAAGTTGGGCTTATTTGAGAATGGAGATTGTTAAAACTAAAAAGTTAAAATGTAAGCGGCTACATTTTCCCCAAATATTGGACTAGGCTAGTCTAATTGGGCCTGAGGAGTTATAATATACTCGGCCCAAATCTGTGTTTGGCTGATGTTATTATGTTTACGCTGGTTTTCTAGTTATGTATAATAAAAAATTTATTACATCGCTTCAAACAGAAAAGTAAAATGATACTGAGAAATGTTATTTTGCTGGCCTCATTTATTTGAATTTAACAATATTTTTATTCAAAATTCTTATTGAAGATTTGATCTATGAAAGACATTCAAGTTAAATAGATTTGTTTAATAAGTTCACTAAAGTTAGCATTTAGAATTGTTTTTATTACAATGCAAAATTACCAAAAGTCAATTTTTATGGAGTAATTTGAACTTATGACAATTGATTGTAGATAGGATACCATTTTATCCATCACATAAGTCCCTTAATTCATAGAATAATCTCTTACAAATTTTCAATTTAATTATATACATTTAAGAAATAATAAAAACTCATTAAGGAGAATTATTATTTTTCAAAAAATTGATTACAAGCTTGAATAAAATAAGGCAAGGACAAGTTAATGCTATTTTCAATATTTGAGCCCCGGTTCCAGTGTAATTATTTTTATCATACTTAGCTTAAAATAATTTTATTGCAGCTCAACCCCTCCCCAAAACTCATCAAATAAAATAAAACAAAATTAAAGAATCATAATTACTAATTTGACTAGGCCAAGTCATGTCTCATGTAATTTCATCACACACTGGACGGCATGATCCAATGGATGCTTCATCATCATCATCATGATCAGCATCTCTTGTCTTTAGATTTTTCATTCACAAAACCTCCCAAAAGCCAAAAGCCAAAAGCCAAAAGTCCAAACTTAAATTATAAGCACTTTTTCCACCCTAATAATCAAAATCCAATCCCACCACAAAACACTTTGAAAGAGTGAATCTCAAACTCCCACTAATTCTATTTAGTCTAACCCAACCCACACAAAGAAAAAAACCCACACACAACACCCACAAAAGTCAATACACAATTAAAATCTCCATCGTAAGAGCGTTCCACTCAGTAAACTCAACGCAAACGGTCCCTATTAGAAGACTGTCTCACAGACCAGAGAAATTAACGGGAAAAAAGGGTAAAAAACCCTTGACACATACGCGCACAAACTGTGTCTCGAGGCCCAGCATTCAAGCACAACCTAGAACCCAGATTTTTTCTTTTTAAGAAAAAGAGAACCCTTTTCGAATACATGATCTTGTTAAATTTTTGACTTATATAGTTATTATCGAATATTTGAGATTTATTGCTGGGAAGAGATGATGAACAGTGGGGCGAGTAATAATATGATGTCCTCTGCATCGGCGTCTGGGAACAACGCGCAAGCGCCGGGTTTGAAGACGTATTTCAAGACCCCAGAAGGTAAATATAAGCTTCAGTACGAGAAGACTCATCCTGCGGGCCTTCTTCACTATGCCCATGGCAAAACTGTCACTCAGGTTGGTCAATTTCTCCTCATCTTCTAGGGCTTATTTTTTTCTTCATTTCCCCCCTTATTTTTCTTCTTTTTACAGTTTCTGGCATATGGGTTTATTGGGAAGGTTGCACCTTTTGGGTAGCAATGAATTGTTCAAGATTAAGTTTCTAAGAATGTTCTGTTTGTTACTTGTGATTTTCTGCTGCCTATAGTGTGAAGAGATTGGATTTTGGGAATGGCCTATTGGTTGGTTCTGATATTTTGCTAGGGATTGTGTAAAAAGGTTGAATTTTTGGAATGACTTATTTGTCAATTGCGGATTTTGAGTTTTTAGTTGGATTGTTGCATGTAAAAGTGTCTATTTGATAACTGTGGTGGTGTTTGGAATAGATTAGGGCATTCATGATAGACATTTTCTTAGTCGGTAATAATTTTGACTTTGGCTTGTTTACAATTTAAATTGAAAATAAGGTATAAAAGATTGTGCTCTTTTATAATTTTGATATGTTGGTTCCTCACATGAAGAGGATAAAACTCTTATTTAACATTTTTTAAACCTCTTGCAATTTACTGATTTAAGTCTTCTTGTAAAGACTGTCTGAAATCAATAATAAGTTAAAGCATCTGGATTTTTAAGTTTGTTGTTTTGAGTGTCTTTTAGTCAAGCCCTGAAACTGTGTTATTCTCCTTGAAAGAACAGATCAAGAAATCAAAGTTTTGACAGACTTTAGAGTGATTTCACTAATTTTGTGATCAGGTGACGCTAGCTCATCTCAAGGATAAGCCAATGCAGGCACCATCACAATCATCATCGAGTTTGGGTGTAAGCAGTGGCGTGAGGTCAGCAGCAGCGAGGTTGTTGGGTGGGGGAAATGGGAGTAGGGCACTTAGTTTTGTTGGAGGGAATGGTGGAAGTAAGCCGGTGAGTGGCAACAGTACTAGAATAGGATCATTAGGGGCTTCAAGTTCAAATAATGTGGTTGGTAATCCGAACTTCGATGGAAAAGGGACTTACTTGGTGTTCAACGTTGGTGATGCGATTTTCGTGAGTGACTTAAATTCTCAGGATAAGGTACTTTGGTGGTTATCTGCACTTTACTTCTTATTTTGAGTTCATAATTAAATTGATTTCGAGAGGTTTTTTGTGCTGCATAGGATCCTATAAAGTCTATACATTTTAGTAATTCAAATCCTGTTTGCCACGCATATGATCCTGACGCTAAAGATGGGCATGATTTGCTTATTGGTTTAAACTCTGGAGATGGTATGCCTTGTCTCTCAGAATTTTATTTGGACCAGTATCTGTAATTTACAGTTTTTATTCAATAGATTTTGGTTTCTGTCTTTGGTAGTTTATTCGGTGTCTCTTAGACAACAATTACAAGATGTTGGGAAGAAGCTTGTGGGGCTCAGCACTATAATAAAGATGGTTCTGTTAATAACAGGCAAGAAATTGCTCTTTTGTTTTCATTTCTTTTCTCATGCTATTTATATATCTGTCTTATCTTAAATCTCTTATTTTGATAATTAGAAGAAGGATAATTGTCTCCTGGAGTTTATTGTCTTACTCTATGAGCATGTCTCTTCCAATTCTTTTTTTTTAATTTTAGAATGACAATACCTTGGTAATTTCATGATCCTTGATGGTGATAAATGGATCATATTCTGCAAATGATTGAATGTTTTGTAGCTATAAAACCATGTCACCATCAGAAAAGAATTTATGCATCTTATCAAACCTTCCATCGTGAGTGAAGATTGCTTTTTCAATGCTTGAAAAAGATGTGGAAAATAGCAAGCAGAGAAGGAAAAATTAGAAAAAGGCATTGCAACTGATTACTTTTTTTCACAAACGTATATATATATAGCTGTTGTGTTTGGTTTTACCTGACGATTCCCAGCCTTTTGTATGTGATGCATTGTAGGTACTAGTTGAATTTATGAATAATAGTCAGGAATATGGCTTTCAGTGGATGTCATATAACATCACAAAGCTTTCATGACTGCAGTTTTTCTGCAGATTAACTCATTTTTAATTATCTAATAACTCTAAGATAACATGAGAATTGCAGGTGAAGATATTACAGTTTGCTCTCTTTTTTCTTTTTTTTTTTCCCTATTTACTAGATTGACATTTAATGTGCTGGTCAACCATTGCAATTTATGAGTTGATGACAGTTATAATGTGGTAATTGACAATTAGATCTATTGAGAGAAGTTAGAGCAGATGTTGAGTGTGGTCATAAAGAGATGTTGCTGCGATGTGTGTTTATAGAATGGAGTGATTTTGTCGAAGTTGAGGTGTTAATGTACAGATTGAGGTCCCATGCACCAATAGTTCTTGAATTGAGACTACAGCAAACAACTCATCCAATTGAGTTTAACTAAAGATTATAAATATGTATGTATGTGCATTGTACAAGAGTTTCAATAGATTGCATGTGCAAAATTTTATAAAAGTGAATTAATGCTGATGTATTATGCATTATTAAACTTGAGGAAGAACTAGATAACTCTTGATGTGGTTCATGAAGAGAGGCTAGTCATTTCCTCTTCCTCACATCAGGCGAGACATCATTGAATAATTTATTCGGTGTTGGTTAGAAGAAGTGGGTTTTTTTCTCCAGTATAGCACTTTTGCTCTAATTCACTCTATGGATTGAAGATTTTCATTTCTGATTATGATGCTTCTTATGAATAGCATTGACTACTTTTCTCCTCTTGGGATCTGCAATTGATAATTGTTGAGTATGTACACTGAGAGGGCCAATGGAAAGCTGTTTTCTTGTGATTACTCTTTTGATCATTCCTTTCAAAAAGAAGTTATCTTTACTTGAAATAATATACATTTCTATTTATCCCAAATTCAGTGTCCCGTTTCCCCTGTCAAATAAATCTCGTTATTTTATCTTCCTAGTTCTATCCTTGAATTAGGGATGGCAATGGGGCAGGTTTTGGTGAAACCAGGCCCGCCTTGCCAATAATATATTGGATCCTTGCCCCGCCCCGCCCCAGACCCAAACGCAAACCCAAACCCCAACGGGTTCAACTCGTCTGGACCATGGACCCGCGTATATGAGGGCTTAAATATTTCCTCACCCCACAGACTTGAAGCCAATAGAAAAAAAATGGGAGAAGAAAAAGAGACATGAAGATGATTCTTTGAAAACAAAAGAAAGAAAAAAAAGAAAGAAGAGAAAAGCAAAAAAATAAAAGAAAGATGGCAAAACAACTGTGAATTAACAACAAACAACAGGAGAAAAATTCAAGGTGTGCGGCCCCATGGGGAAAGAGACAAACTGGAGATGAAGAGGACTGCTGCCGCCAGTAATGCCTGAGGTCGCCGCATAATGGGTGTGGAGTTTCAAAGATCCACACATAATCGGCTGAGGGAAAATATCAAAGAGGCAAACGGCTAAGGGAAAAGGAAATACCCGTCAAGAAACCCTGGAATTTCTATTTATACTACTTATTCTGGGGCGGGTCCAGGGCAGGTCTAGAAGACCCGTTTCTCGCCCTGGACCCAGTCGGGTTTGAAAAATTTAAAACCCGTTACTTATCTCTTTACCCATTTAACCATCCCAGACCCGCCCAAAGCGGGTTGGGTTCGTGACGGGTCGGGGTAGAACCTGGATCCATTGCCATCATTGCTGTGAGTTGGCTTAGAGATGAACATTTGTTTTGATTGAAAGTTGTTCTCATTACCAATTCTGAAATTGGAGGTAGATTTACTACTACTAGATAAATGTAAAGATTCTGTACTCTGATGTTTTTCCTTTTACTGCTTAGAACTTGTGGGCAACACAGGATGGCATGGAACACCTTCAACCATTGCATTTTTTGGGGGGAAATTTTTTGAGTGCCTGTAAGTATGTATCTGCGTACTAAATTCAAGGAGTTGGTATTGTAAGTGGCCAGCACCTGATGCGGGCTGGGCCCGGCCAAATTAGAAAAAGTTAAGGCATAAACATTAGTACAAGTCTTTTCTCTCTTATGCTCATTGATACTGAGATCCGATTTCCTTGGATCATATACGTGGGCTTCAAGGTGGCTTTTTCCAGTGCCAAGGCTTTAGAAATATTGACATATTACTTCCTCACACTGCAGCTCTGCTGTTTCTAAGTGGATGGCCAGGGAATGATTTTCTTGCTTTCACTAGGTTTACTCAGGTGCTCAGCACTTCGCATTAGCAGTCCAAAACTCTCCCATACTCCGGTCATAGTTTGACTATTTGTTGCGACCATGATGAAGTATCTAGCATGATAAGCTGTTGATCTCAATAGCTGACATTCTTATACATCAGATTTGAGACCTCAGCCGTAATACTTTGGATCATGCACCGTCATCCATTATTTTATTGCGGATCTTCATCTAGAATGCTGAAATGTTAAACCATGTTTAAGATCAACATTAGCAAAATACACATAGTGATATATCTAAAGATCTGTGATTTTTCCCTGATCAGTTGCTCTATTTCCTTTAAACAGTCGCTGTACTTGTATTGCTTGGATTCCCAATGGTGATGGCTCATTTGTAGTTGCTCATGCAGATGGAAATATGTATATATACGAAAAGGCAAGTGTTGAACTTTATTTGGAATGAATCTGTCATCCTCTTAATTACTTAGTTTTGGAAACTGATACACCCTCTTCTTATTTTTCAGAATAAAGATGGTTCTGGTGATCCTTCATTCCCAGTGATCAAGGATCAAACTCAATTTTCTGTATCGCATGCACGCTACAGTAAGGTATTGGTAATTCTTTATCTGTTTCCCCTCCATTATGGAATTGGTCTTACATTTCCCACCAACTGTTTTCATTGATAAACAATTTCTTAGTATGGTGGCTATTTATTGGGTGGGAAGGGAACAAGCTAATGCTATTTCTTGTGCCCGGATCACATTATTGTTTGGTAAACTTTTATCAGCCTTTGTCTGAATCATACTGGAGAGATTAGAATTATCGTTTATAAAGTAAGATAGATCAAAGCCACGACCTCTTTAGACCGATAGGTAGTTGGTCTTCCTACTTTTCTCCTCCTTCATGTTTTGTTACTTTGCTTTCAGTTTCGCATCTGTGTTGCCTGACGCCTTTTATGGGCAGTAACCCAATATGGTTAAGGTGTTCACAATCACCATGATTGAAATATGTAATGGAGCCATCTTCATTTCAATTAAAAGTATGGCAAACTGGTTGTTAAATGTTAATTTTGAGATTTTGATTTATTTTTATTCAACATCGTCCTTATACTTTATTGAAATGGCTATGTAATCAATCAAATTTAACCTTTTTTTTTGCTGAAGTTGGATAATATTTGATTTAGGTTATAAGATTGTTATTGTAATCATTGTCAGGCTGTATCAGTATCACTATATCTTGACTAGGAGTGAAGTAATTTTTGACATTTGCAGAATAGCAATTTTGATGAAGGTAGATTCCTTAGACTGTTGGATACTTTTAAGCAGAGGTGATGTGCTTGTAGCTGATAAAACATAGGTGGAAGAAATGAGAGCAGCTTTGAGTTACAGGATATGAGGAAATAATGTAATTTTAATTTTAATGTTATAAATGTCACGTTGCTACATCAGTGCAGAATATAAATGAATCTTTCATGAACATAAATGGGTTGTAGACCACTCTGCTGGCTGTTAATGATATCATAACGTTTCAACGTTGTAATCAGCAATAACGTGTTACGGCTCTGATTATTGGAAACTGACATTCATATACAAAATTGAGACTCAAAGTTCCAGGCGTTGAATGTTGATGTAAGAGCAATGCTGTCAGGACTAAAGTCTTACATATATTTACCAAATTTGGTTCTATGCATCAATAAATTGAAGGAGTTGGGACTTAATGATATCACAGACTCATTAAAGCTCTCTGTCCCTCTGAGAATTTAGTCATTTGGTGGCTATTGTCTCTATAAATTTCTTAGAGAATTGGTTGGCTTTGTAGTCCAATCTGTTTTGGTATATTGAAAAGTTATTCTTTCATTGGTTGCACATAGACATCATCTTTGCCTGTCACATTTTGGATTTGATATAAGTTGGACCTAGAAATCAGTGGTTAGCCCACATGCAGAAATTCTGCATTGGGTATTCTACATATTTTCTGCATCTAATTTTCTTGCAATATCCATCTCTTTCATCACTGAATTACTGCTACTGTGTTGCATATCATCAGGTGATCCATGACAAGTTCAAGAACTGGAATGGGAATTAATACTAATTTAAGGAGTAATATTGTTATTTGCTAATGTTCAGGTTAACTTTTAGTTTTGGGACTGTCATTTTTCTTGTGGAAAACTCGTGATCACTATGACTGCATATGCATGTGATTTTTAGATGTCTAAAGATTTTTGAGGACATAGACTCTTAAGTTCGGGAACTACGTGTGTGCTTTGTCTATGGTTTTGGCTTATTAATTTGTTTCCCATTCCTTGTTTACTACCAAGGAGAGTTCTATTCTGGAAGCAATTGCTACCCATGGACATCGCATGTTTGTTTTGACACTGTTAATTGTTAAATTCTCTCCTCTTCTGCTCTTGGTAAACATCCATAGTCTAAATTGAAAGTCATATGGTTCTTTGCAGAATCCAGTTGCTAGATGGCATATATGCCAAGGTTCAATAAATGGCATTGCTTTTTCATCAGATGGTGCTTATATAGCAACTGTAGGAAGGGATGGTATTGTCATTGTCTGGTCTCCTTTCTATATCTTAATTTTAATTTGTTAGTTTTCATTTTCGCCCCCGTTTCTCCATCTCCATTTATAGGATGAGGAAAATTGATGAATGCAGGTTACCTGCGAGTCTTTGACTACAAAAACAAACAACTTATATGTGGTGGAAAAAGCTATTATGGCGCTCTTTTATGTTGTGCTTGGAGGTGGGTGTACTTAATTTTCTGTTCGGAAGTGTTGAATTTGTTGTTGCTTTCTTTCTCTACACAGCCTTATATTTTTTTACCCTTCAAAAGACACTGTTTCATATTAAATTATGTAGTCAATATTATAAGAGTATGGAGTAACTGATGGCAAGTGAAACAACAGCATGGATGGAAAATACATTTTGACTGGAGGCGAGGATGACCTTGTTCAAGTTTGGAGTATGGAAGATCGAAAGATTGTAGCATGGGGTGAGGGACACAACTCATGGGTGAGTTTCCAGCTATTATTATATAAATCATTTTGCTTTCAAAATAAATTACTTGATGTAACTAACTAGGATTCTTGACCATAATTTCTGCAGTTGAAGTAGTAGAAGTTACATAAATTTCCTTTTTCAAAACTTCTACCAATTTAGACTTAAGTATTCAATTGTGTCTTCTGTGCCCATAACTTTGGATTTTTGATAAATCTAACATTTGCACACACAATTCTACATGATGCTCATACCAGAACTGAAATAGCATAGACAATTAGTGCTGCTGCTTAGTTTCTCATGTAGCAGTGGATGACTCTCTTACTCATCCCATGCTCAATGATGGCAGGTTAGTGGAGTGGCATTTGATTCATATTGGCTGGCTCCAAATTCAGACGGTGTTGGAGAAAACGTAGTATATCGTTTTGGTTCTGTTGGTCAGGTACTGAACCGTATTATTGGTCCAGTAAATAAATATGGTTGTTCCACGACTGAATCATGAGTTTTTATTCTCCGCCTCGTATAATAATCATAGATTTTTGGGTTTCTTCTTTAAGCTCAAGACCAGACAACTGACAGGCCGTAACCCTGTACAAATTTTCCCCTACTAGTACTGGAATTGTAAAGACTTACCCCAAACACTAATTTGAGGATTTTCCAGGTCAAGATGTTCCTCCTGTTTCTGGATGAGTTAAAGACTATTAATTAATTGATCTTCTAGTGCTGATCATCTTTGTATATGGCTTCACTAAAACTCCATTTTTTATTAAATTCTAGTGGAAAATCAATTTTTCTGCTCATGAGCAACAATGGCTGTGTTTGGTTTCATTTTTATTATTCCAAAATAAAACCAAACATTACTACACATTCTCCAACACATTTCCCTCCGAAATAATGAACTTTTCCCCCAAAATATATCAAAATCCTAATCGTTACACTCCAAACACATTCCCAAAATAAAACCAAACATACATCACATTCCCCTAGACAGTTCCCAAAACACTTCCCACAAAACTCCCAAAATAAAACCAAACATTCCCTAGTTCTGCCTGACTGTAACTTCAAATCTTCCAAGGTGTTTGATTCATTTTCAGGCTTGAAAGTGTAAACTGGTTTTTAAATACTTCAGGGGCCATAAAGGGGCTAATGCTTGAGCTTCACCAGGACTATTTTGACTTGTCTCTGTGCCTCATTGCTCCTCGTCTTAGGATGTTTATAGAGATGGTTTTGACATGGATGAGACTTTCATTGGACTTTAAATATATTCTGATCTGAAGAAAAACTTTTCCTTATTTGCATTTTTGTTTATTGGAATCGACATCATAGAAGACTTAGTAAACTGGAAATATTTTGTTACTACACCTTGCATATATATATATATGCATGTATATTTTTTTTTTCTGTTTTGATGTTTTAACGAGATAAGTCAAGACACTTCCATGTAGCGGACATTACCAGCCAAATAGCCTCCATTTCTTCAGAGTTTGACCATTTTTGGCTAAGTGCGATACAAGTGTTTTTATAACTTGTGGCATATGCTTTTCAGCCTTTGTGTTACGTTGTCTGATAACTTTAACTGTTATGCAGGACACACAATTGCTCTTATGGGATCTAGAAATGGATGAGCTTGTAGTGCCAGTTCGTCGTCCCCGGGTGGCTCTCCCACTTTTAGCACCGGAAGTCAGTCATCTCATTGGGACAGCGCTTGCCCTGTAGGCACCTTGCAACCTGCTCCAAGCATGCGAGATGTTCCAAAGCTCTCTCCACTGGTAGCTCATCGTGTTCACACAGAACCTCTCTCTGGTTTGATATTCACTCAGGAATCTATTCTTACAGTTTGCCGGGAGGGTCACATTAAAATTTGGATGAGACCAGGTTTTGCTGAAAGCCAATCTAGTAACTCTGATTCTTTCATGAGTACAAGCTTGAAGGAAAAACCATCAATATCAGGGAAGGTGGGTGGTTCTAGTTACAAACAATGACACAGGAATCAAGGTTGTGCATAAAGCTTTTGTGGTTCTAGTTGGAAGAAAGATGCTGCTGTTGCCATTTTGCACAGTTTTTTACTGAAATGACAAAGCATATGATAAACTCATGTGCGAACAAGATTAACTGACAAAGACCATTGTATAGGCAGAGGGCTAAAAGTGCCTTTGGAGTCACCATGAGATTGAGATAGAATGCGCGCGCAACCCTTTGTAAGTATGAGAGAGCTGTCAGAGCAAACATTTAGTGACAGATGAAAATAATTGAAGTTGCGCCTTCAAAATTCTTTCTTCCTTCCTTTTTTTTCTTGACGGTCCATTTTGCATGGCCAATTTTCCCACAGGATAGCTAGTTAATGATTATTCTAAATTTGATTGGCCGGACTCACCTAGTCCAAACATAATTATTATTCTTTTATGTCATGGGAGGTTGATCTTTTTAAACTGTGATTGAGACTGTGCATGAGTGCAGTGTGCCATTAATATTGAGTTTATTCTCATTACAGTGTGTTATTGATGCCTAGTTTGTTCTCTATACAGTTAACCTGCTCGTGAATGCGTAATCTCTTCTTAAATCATTTGAATCCAAAGGGACCATTGCAATTGCAATTGGGGTAGCATTTTTGTGGGAGACCAATATCGTCTTAGATTGGCCATTCCTTGAAACGGCAGAAACAGTTTCGTTCATTCAGTAATATTAGTCCTTGCAAACACATTTTAAGCATGGTAATTAAATAGACAAGGCAAGCATAATTCTCAGTGAAAATTGCTATTAGCAAGGCAATAAAAGGGTATTACCTCAGATGGTATTCAACAAGTTAATCATATTTGGAGAGGAAGGACCGAATTAACTACTCAATCTCATATCCATTCAACATTACTGACAAAATGCAACCATACACTTCAACCTCTTCAAACATTAAGAAGAGGGCCAAGAAAAACATCCAATCAGGAATGAATATGTTAAAGACATAATATTTACTGGACAACTCATGACAGCTTCTTTGCCTGGCTGAATTGCAATTTGGTGTTCAATGTGTCAACATGAGGATGTCAAACACAGATGTAGCAACAATTGCTACAAAGTAGAATAAGTACTTTGAAAGGGTGAAGGGCATAGTTCTTACAAATGTAATTTTTCCTGTCTTGTCTTCACTGTGACATGGTTATTCCTTGCCGTCAGCTGTCATGGCACGTGCTTCACTTTGATGTAGTTGTGAATCCATTTGGCCCACATCACCAGTCTCTGAAGCTTGGATTGGCTGTGCAGAATCACGTTGAGAAGTTGACCAAGCGTTCCATGTTCTTCTCCACTTAAGAATCTCAAAAAGAATGGAAGTTCCACACATTGCACCTCCAAAACAGCAAATGTTGCAAGCAGAACTGATAGAACCGCTTGCACATGAAAGCTATAAATCCAGAACATCAGATAGTTTTGCATTAGAAGGAATACCTCAAAAATTACCTCAGCTCAAAATTTTTGGTTATAAGATAGTGGTTTTGAAGGCAGTTATCATAGTTCTACTGATCAAAGTTAGCCTATTACTGTAGCCACTATAGTATCTTAAATTGTGTGTCAATATAATAAAAAAATTCATCCATCAGTTTCCATCTAATTAGTAAGTACTTAACATCACTATTAGTACAATGGTGTCTTACCAGCGAGTAAAAAACATGTGCAAAAAGAACCACCAGTGCAAACTGAATAGTAGCATATACCCAAGCATATCTCCTCCTTACTACACAAAAGAGCAAGAGAATGAGTCAAAAGAAAAGGCAAAACTAATGCTTGAGTTTCACAAGTAAAATGGCATACCCATGGTAGTTGATGTCATAGACGCAAGGAGCCCTAATATGCAGGAAAAGGGCAAAGATATGGCAATTGCACTGGATCCCATTTTGTTGACCTGCATACAAACAACTAAAATCATCAATTAAATTTATAAATACAATTTTTAAAAAAAATTTTTAAAAAGAATGAAGTTTTGCAAGTATGGAGTCATTTCACTTACCAAAAGTTGCTCCAGGAAACAAAAATATGCAAGCATGCTAACGATCACGAGAATGGGAACATCCTGCCAAACCCTATATATAGTTGCATTAGCTACCAACTTAGTTATCTTGGGATTGATAGTTGAGCACAAGTTTCTCTTCATTGTTGTAGCTCAAAAAATTTTACTTGCCTGTATCGAGCTATTTCAGGTGGACGAGTTCCATATCCTCGAGATTGAATGTTTTGGATTCGTAAAAGAGTGACAGACAAATTTTTAACCTCTTGCTTGCAGACATCACAAATCTTGTTGCCTTTTATGCTAAACCATTTAATAGCACAATCCTGGTGGGCTAGAGCAAGTTCACCTTTACAGCTACATTCCATCTTTAGGGTGTCTGAGCCCTCACCAAGTTCAACCAAGCAGATTCTACAAACAGCCTCTTCTTGAGGGATGTCTTCAGTATAATTATTGTTCTCTTCTGAACAAAATGACCAAGATAAGTTGTAGGTTGGCTATCAGAAGTCCGACAGTAGCACCAAACATTGTATCTGTAGTACATACAGAAGTATGGTGACCCTTGTTGGACTTGACATTTGATGTCAAAAATACCTTAATGAAATAGCATTGTTCCAAGAAAATCCCTAACCTTTTGTCTTTTTATTATATGTTTTAAGCATGGGACACATCTTGCAATCTCTCATTAATTTGACAAAAAAAGTTGAAGAGTACATCCTAAAGTGTCAATTAGAGCCGACTCTCCAGAAAATTTCATTTACAGAAATGATCTCCAACATAGAAAACAAATATTTCTAAAGGCCCACCTCAAAAAGCAAATACCTATAAAACTACTCATCACTAAAACTGAGTTTCTAGAAATCTCTTTATACTTCTTTACCTATAAATCTAAATTATTTTCTCATATTTAAAATACTTCAGGAAAAATCAAGATCGAATGGATTTATAGTAATTATCTTCAAATCATATACAATTTTGAATTTCCTTCTAGAATGATGTGTACCCTTAAGAAAAAGGCTTTTTGGAACTACAATACTCAAATTTAGAATATCTCAAATTTTTAACTTCCTCTTTTTGAATATTATTCGAACGGAAGTATAGTAACATGTAGTGATATTGGTATCAAATACTAGATAATTGTAAAATTAGCCAAAATTTCGTCAAATTATCAATTCAAGGAATCCAATTACAGGAACTTTTAATGAGAATAATTGACTTTATTTCTTCAAGCAAAATTAAGCTAAACAAAGCATATTATTACAGAATGATTCAATGAAACATTTCTTTTAATAAAATTGGTAGATTGACTTATTGTATAGGCTAGTTCATTGTTACGCATTTAACTTCAAATATCAATAAAAAAAGTAAGAATGTTTGAAGAAGAAGCTTTTTTTGCAGTTTTATCTTTTTATTAATTGATTGATAAAGTATAACTATCAGTGTGTAAACTACATGTGTCTTTCCTAGTGCTGTTAAATTCATAAACAGTCACCCACTATTTTCAAATCATTGTGCTAATGAATAGACTTTTAAAGGAAATAAGTCTGTAAATCCATACCATTAATACTTTGAAAACAACCTAAAAATTTCAAAGATGTTGTGCAAGAAAACCATCAGCTTGATGCATATGACTAGAAATCCAAGACTTTCTTTGTTTCAGTATGCAGAGTGACTCCAGAGGGATCATATAGTTTGTTCAGTTCATGTTTATCAGAATCTACATACTAGAAATTTGGCCGTGGCCACTAAAAAATTGTGGCTTGCTTCTTAGCAGAAGTCAATTCTGTCGGATCCCATTTTTCTCACTTCTCATTAGGCCTTTTAAAAAAAAAAAAAGGAACTTTTTAAAATGGGGTATCCTAAGTAGATATAGTCAAGGCAGGTAAAATTTGTTTAAGAATTTTTGAATTGAAGTAAACTAATTTAAAGACTGCTGGGAAAAAACACACCCCTACCTGTAAGATTCAAGAAATCGAAAAAACAAACAGATAATTAGCTGAGGATGCATCAAGTGCATGAGACTCCTGCCATTATGGGGTTACGGAGGAGGTTTAATTGTCTACAGCATTATCTTTGCAAGGCAGAGATGCCGGTTTCATTATTCAAACCTGTAACCTCAAAGTCGAAAGGTAGCAACCTTAATCATTTGATGTAAAATTTTTACCTGCATCAATTGTTACACTGGGCATTGATGTTGCAGCAGTCTGGTCCGTCACTCTTGGAGTAGTAGAAATCACACGATATACACCGCCTAAATAGTCCATCTGTTTCATGCTTCCATCTTTATTTAACACGGGTACTGAACGTGAACGATGTATTGATAGCTGGTACCCGCCTTTCTGCACAATGATGAAATCTGTAAGATCTAGTCAGAAAAAGAGGAGGAATTGATTCTAATGAATAAAGTTTCCATCCATCAGATGAAAAGAAGATTCCATCCGTCATTCTAATGACTCCAGTTATCATAATACAAATAATATCAACGATATAGATCATCTAAAATTGTCTTCAGCAAAGTAATAATGATGTGTTTACATGGACAGAGCCCATCATCTTTTACATGAACAAAATTATATATACCAATAAACCCACATATGAATTCATCTTATGCAGGAAGTTCTAATGCCATAAGCCACATACTTCATCCAGTAAAAGCAGAACTACCACTACCGATTGCAATTAAATTGCAACAGTAGCTATATCTAATAACTATTGCAACTGGAATAGTAGAATTAATGAAGGTGCAACATTAAAGTGATCATTCTGGAGAAGTATCAGGGAAGTAAAGCTGGATGCATCACATGATGTATATACAACTAAACAATACAGATGCAACATGACTTCCACAATGATTTCAATATCAGACGACTCAAATTGTTCATATCTTCACTCTCATACTCCAAATAAAAAATAAGTCAATGACTGACAATCTCAAAAGTCGAAAAGAAAATGTACTCACAGCTGCATCAGCTGCAGTGCTGGTAATTCCTCCATGAGCAGACTCAGGATTTGAGTGCAAAATAGGAGTAGCTGGTAAAGATGATGTCCTCTTTATCCTGGGTGTGAAAATCTTTGTAAGAGAGAATGTCCTAGCAATTGATGTCTTCCCCCGCATCTCAGGGGAAGCTCCTAGTGCTAGCATGGCAGCTTTTTCTATCTCTGAATTTGTATTCCGAAATTTGAAGCTCAGTTTTGGAAGCAAATTTTTCATGGCTGATTTTCCTTTGGACGAAGAAGGACCTGGAGATCCATTGACTCTTACTCGATTAGGGCTGGGTAATGGGGAAAAATTTACTCTTTTGGGAGTTGGGAATGGCGAAGGGGGCATGTTTATTGTCACGGAATCCTCCACAGATCCCTCAATTGTTGCCTTGGGTATATTCACAATCAGGTCTTGCCTCCTCTGTTGCTGACTGCTCAACGATTCCTCAACTACTATTTCACTTAATTCTCCAGCCTAGTAACCATAACAGATAAACTTATCAATGCAAGCTTTAAAGATCAAAACAGGCACCACATGTTTCTTAACCCCGGTGGATTTATTTCAGTAATTTAGCATCAATATTAAATTTCGAAGAAAAAGCAAGGTTCAAATCAGATTGCAAATAACAGCCAAAAACGCTATATATGTACAGGTATTTATGTTTATGTTCCTATGTGAATGTTCAACAAAACAAGTAATAACATACCTTGTCTACACCAAAGACATATGCAATGAACTTATCAAATCGAAGGTAACAAGGGAGATATATTTTACATAAACAAATTATCTTCCACAAATTTCCATGTAGCATCAATAATAATTAGTACAAGCAAATGCCTAATGGATATACCATTCCTAACCAAGAAAACTATTTCCTAAGCCCAATCACAAACCCATCCTTGTATTATTTTCCATTATTTCTTCTTTGACGAAGGTACGGTGTGTTCAAGAATCTAAAACTTATATATTCAACTCCATGCTAAGAGCTCTAAGAGTTGAACCATAGTTGCAGTGCAAAGCTACAATTTTTACACTGTTTTGATACTGAAATTCAATAATAATAGCACAAAAGTACTAAAATTCAATGATGATTGGACAAAATATTCAAAATATTTCCCGAAATATATCAGAGTTTATTGACAAAATGATGACAGATCACAGAAGTGAAGGAACAAATACCTTTGGGACTAGAAGAGGTGATAAACCAACAGAGTTGTCGTTCTTGGAAAAACCCTCATCACTTTCTTTGGTTAAAGATTTTCCTTCAGCAGGCTCCATAATTGGATAAGAAGTATGATACCCAGAAACTATAATTTTGAATTTATTCACTAAATCACAATAAAGCTTAAACCACGACCTGAGAAATTAAATAACAGATAGAAATACTGGAAGTAGAACTATTCTGAGAAAGACAGCTTTATTCTGGTAAAACCTTGGGCCAACTACAACAAGTACAATGTAGGTGGTAACTGAAATCTATTTTCTGACGAGTGACCATGTGCTGCTTTCTGTAGCAGTGTGTGTTTTATTTTTTTTAGTTTTTAAAATGTTTTTCCTTTTCTTGGACGGAAAGCTGATATGTGTTTCTTGATTTTCTTAAATTATGATTAAACGAATTTTCTCCTCACTTATTCCACAATGTTGACTGTCCCAAAACTATTACGAAAGTTTAGATAAAAATTACAAAAAAATAAAAAAAAATGAATATTTTCACAATTTTACCTCTAAACATACTGGTAAAAAATTACTTTTGAAAATAAAATATTATTCTGGAAAAGAAAATATGAGCATTTTCAATTTATCAGAGTGGGGAATTATGGACGAAACAAAAGGAAAAAAAATTGTGCTGTCCAATTGTGGTACTTATCACAAGAGGAAAACAATAGAGTTATGAAGGGATGTGAGATGGTCTCTACTAGCTAGCAACTATGCTTTTTAAGTTTTTAATGCAGTAAGAACCCACCCATTACTTATTGTGTGCGTGCGTGCGTGTGTGTGTGTGTGTGTGTTATAATGGAATCAATGATTATCAATTTTTTTCAACCTTCAAATTGAAAATCTCAATTTTAAATCGCAATATGATGTGGATTAGTTTTGTTCTTATTTTAATTTTTTATTGGTCATATTTCTTTGAATATACAAATATGGTTGAAATTCTTGTGATTTAAATGGTGTATGGCGAAAATTAAAAACACAAATATAAGATATATATATATATTTTTTAAAAAAAATACTTTATTCAAATTTTTTGGTATCCGTAATTTATTTATTTTTACAATTTATAAGTTCTTAACGTTTTGTTTTTGGAAATCTTAAGCTTAGTTTTTTATTGTATTTTCTTACACACACTCATAAATCTTATATATATATATATATATATATGTCTTGATTAAATATTTTTTGTCAAAAAACCTTTAAATATTGGGAAATTGGATTTGGTCATCTAACCTACACTGTATGGAAGCATTTAAAGATGGAGGTCAGCAATATTTGTGAATCAGTTCACCAGTTGAACATCAACTCAATTATATATATGCCTTCACAACAGTTTGGCAAACCTAATCTGCTGTTTGTCCTACCTTTACAAAACCACGCACCCTAGGGAATTCTTTTGGATGCTAAAAAATAATAAAAAGAAAAGGGGTAACTTTTTGGGCTGAAAAATAATTTCGACTAAATTTTGGATCACATTTAAAATTAAAGCGTTGTTTCTGCATATTTTTCTTGAGGTAGAATATATAGTTTTGTATCTCTATCTTTCCAGCGGGGTTGACAGGAACAACTTATATATTTAAAGCAACATTACAATGTCAACAGATGGGATTCCAAATGCGTTGTACGCAATAGTAAGTAGTGGTTTTGTAATTGAATTTGTCATCAAATTAATTTTGTAATAATATAATAAATTAATTATTATATAATATTTTTAAATATAAAAAAAATTACCTAAAAAGATATTTAACAAAACATAAAATTCAAATAATTACATAAATATAACAAAATATTAAATTTATTTTTAAAAAAAAATAAAAAGCATAAAAGTATAAAATAAAAAAAAATTATTTGAAACCTAATTTGGTCAAATTACATTAGTAAGTATAATTATATTTGTTTAATGATTGATCACTTTTCACTCAAATAATTAGATGGGATTCAATCATCAAATTTAGAGTTACCACTAAAACATGCCAAACAAAGATGTATAATATAAAAGTAGCGTATGTTTGAATGAATGTCTGTTTATAAAAAAAAATTATTTTTAAAAAATTCACAGAATATCATAATTATTCACGAGACACATACAAATTTACAAAACAAAAATAATTATAATTAGCTAAAACTTAGAATCTCGGAAAATTCTAAAAATTACACAATCTATAATAAGCAAAATCGCCTTTTGAGACTTAGAAAGGCCAAGTCTCATCCTCACTTGAAGGAGTGGAATTCCTATCAAAGTAAAAGCTTTCCATATTCTTATTTTAGATTAGTACCAATAAGTATATGGACAATCATCATACATATGTCACTGTCATGAAGTCAACCCTCAAAATATGATTTATTTTTTATAAAAAAATGTGCAAAGTAGAAGTTTATGCCTTAAAGATGAACATTCAATTTGGATTCTCTTTTCCAGATCTCATCTTATCCAAACCATAATTTTTAAAATATATGAGAAACCCTAATAAATATAATCCCATCAAGTGCAAGAATAGATGTATATGAAAATCATCTTCTTTTCTGTATTTTTCTTGTTCATAATCCTCATTTTCGAGCATTTTATTCTATGGCATTTCATGTAACTTTGACCGAAAATTGAACCACTTTAGACTAGGAAGTAAAACGACAAAAATAATAGAATTAGTGCTAAATTATGCACTGACTCTACACATAAGCACTTGTAGTTTATGCAATGTCCACTTTAAGTTTCTCCAATCATGCAACTACCAAACATTGCTATGATCAATTGGTTTTGGGTCTTATCAATTATTAGTCTCTTTCATGGATAATGTTGAAAGAAGACCAATTGTTCATATTCATATGTAATGCCAACTTAACTTTGAATTTATAGACTAGTGGATGATGGACAAGGATGGCATATCATTGCTAATTGTGTGTGTGTGTGTGTGTGTGTATTTATAGTAGATTGTCACTAGATTAACAATCTTCTTCATGTATTAAAGATTAAATTAGAATACTCAAGTAATTTTATATTTATTTCCTTCATTAATTATTTTCCAACTTCAATGGCTCCAACATTTAGAGACTTTTAAATATTTAATTCGATCGTGAAAAACTAAGAAAAAAATTATTTTATTTTTCTAAATTACTAAATTGGTTGTTTGGTTTCAACTTTCGTAGAAGTACAAGAAGACGAGGTACGTACAATATTATCAACTAGATTACTACAAGTAAACTTTATGGCATTTAATTTTCATATAATTAATTGCTCAGGATCGATTCAACCCAACTTATGGAATTCTTAGGAAAGTTGATGATCAAAACTAATTGTTGCCGGATTTTTCTTTGTCATCAATTTTCTGTGACAGAGTCCAAGATACAATCCTAACTAATTACTCTTCGTATACTAATAATTGTAATATATAGCTGGAAAAGGGGTTATTAGTTTAGTTTGTTGTCCTGATGAGTACAACAATCACAGTCACTATAATTATAATTTATTTCAAGGGAATAGTTTTCATGTTTAAAATGTCATAAAAAGAATTGATGAAAGCTCTAGTTTTGGGAAAAGATCCTTTCGCCTCGAAAGAAATTAATTAATGCTGTTTGGTGGTTGTACAATGTAATTTTCAGTAATAGTAAAACCTTAAACATGAAATTATTATCAATGACGTGATTTCATTTGAGACCAAAGAATGTCAAAGGCACCATTTCATGGTTTCATTTGGAACCAAAGAATGTTAGAGGCACCAATTTGAGATTATTTATTTTATTTACGTGTTTCTTCTTATATTTTATCATTTATATGTGCATATAATTAATATTATTTATATATTTAAAAAATATTTTAAACACCTAACGTGTATGTCTTATATACAGCAAATACGAAACACAGTTGAAATAGAAGATGTAAAGTGGAGAGGCACAATAAATTAAAAATTGATAAAACCTTAGTTTTATGTAGTTTTATGCAAGTTGGAGAACTTGGAGTTGTGTGGTACAGTACTCGGTCATTGCAATATGTTAAATCGCTCTTCTATGAATTAAGATCTTAACTTCATGAAATTAGTAATCTTCTTCATGTAGAACAACTGATTAAATTGAAGTACATAAAATTAATAATAATTCTGAGATACTAAAATCTAGGGAAGTTGATATTCAATTTAATTCATCAAAGTTGTTTTAAAGAAAAAATGAGCCCATTTGTTGAGCAAATTAAAGAATATATCTTAGTAGTACTCTCTTGCAAGCTCAAAAGGGCGAGGGGAAGGATGCTTCAGTTGGGGAGCAGCCTTAGGCATGCGGCGATCAAATGGTGGAAGAAAGAAGGGCTATGTTATCTATAAGATATAATGTCGGTAAATTTCATATATGATCTAATAAAAAATGCATAATTACCAAAACTTGCATCAAGATAAATAATTATGAAAAGAAAGTAATATTAGTGTTGGAAGAGAGACAACAATCGAAAATATATAGGTGGAAAGATACTGAATAACTAGTATTGACAATCATCAAGTGCGCAAATTAAATGCAAGAATTAAAAAAAAAAAAAAAAAAAATTGCATTAAGCACCTGAAGTAGGATAAAGCCCTAAAAAATAAAAAGAAGAAGAAGAAAATTACAGTAGATGAATAAACTGATAAACATTTCAATATGTAATCAAAGTCAAGTGGACTCAACCCTGACAATATGAGCAAAAGGAATTTGTGCAATCCCATTGTGGAGAATGCATTTGGGCATTTGGCCCTCAAGGCCCATTAAGAGCCCATGTGAATTGGCTTTAAACAAAAGCAGCTAAGAAAAATCTACCAAATCCTAGACTTTATCAAATGAGATTTCTAGATAAGTGAATCCACTCCTATGAATGCCAAGTAATATACATACAATATAAAGTTCAGCCAACCGAAAAGCAACAATATTCATTCAATAGTCTGCCATACAAGTTTCCTCATGAGCATCTAACTAAATTCCTACTGTAGTCTGTATACTACAGACAACATAGAAGGAAACTAATTCAAGAACAGCTCGATAGTTTTTAAAACTAAAAGGGCTACCTGGTACACCAGCTTCTTTGTGCGCCACAGACAACTATACATTGAACAAGAAACCCCTACCAGACAAGCTCAAAAGAAAAGCCTAGTCAAATTACACAATTACTTCATCTCCAAAAGATAGTCAATACGGGTGAAAAAAAAAAATGCAAGTCCACCGAACATCAGACAGATAAGCAAACAGTCCTTGCTTCATCAAATTTAAGAAAGCACATAATGAACCATAGATTGTTTTAAAATTGAGTGCCAAGTACCGTAGTGCTTACCTGCTGATACAGAAACTTGCTTTCCCAGGAAAAAATCCAATAGAAAATATTCAATGTATTCCAGAGACAACTACTAATAGTTACCCCACAAGTGATTGCTTGCCGCACATGCAGACAGTGGCGGAGCTAGGGGGGGCCACTCAACTCCAATTTTTTTAAATTAGTATTGATTTTATACATAAAATTATTAAATTTTGAAAATTTGCCCCCCCCTAAAATAATAAAAGCATCTTTTTATTTGCTACTTTAAAAAAAAAAATTCTAGCCCTCCGATATCCATTTTCAGGCTCCCCTCTGAGTAACCAAGAGCTGGCCAAGTAGCCAAAGATGACAGGTCAGTAGTTGAGTTAACTGCATAGGAACTAAATGGAATATAGTAAAATCCAATGGTGATCCAAACCAAGTCTATAGCCTGTATGATGAGTCTTATAGAAGTAGGCTGGATGAAACGCAAATATGCACTTCTCAAACTCATTCCTGAAAGGAATCATAAGCTACAACATATGCAGTTCAATATAATAAGGTAATAGTATACTACAAATACATTCGCCTACCAATGAGGCTTTCTTTCTGATTGTTAATTGAAGTCTGCAAATTGCAACGCATGGCATTAAAAAAAAAAATTCAGAAATAAAGTAAATTTTTTTTCATATATATATATATATATAAAAAGAAGAAGAAGAAGCAAAAAGCAAAAAACTTTACAGCACCACTGGCAGCAGCAGTTGATTTTCTTCATTCATCAGTCCCATTGCTGACCTTGATCTCCAAAAGACGCTCAACTGGCTGTCTGCATATTGGACACCTGTTTGTTTGGAACCTCAAAACTTTTGCACACTCGCTGCACATGCACTGCATGAAAGAAGTGACTCAATAATGTAATTTCTTTGACAAGCTGCTAATATGAACCTTATCAATAAATTGATTCAAACGGAAAAAATTGAGTGTTTGTTTAATCAAGGCCAAATATCTTATTTTAAGGAAATTCGATATGTTTAGTTAAAACATCCATAACAATTTGTCCCCAGAGAATGAGGGAGAGGGAGGGTACCATATGTCGACAGGGAAGGACAGTAGTGTCTCGGGGTTCTGAAAGGCACACAACACATTCCTTTCCAGGATCATTCCCATCAAATTCATCCTCAACCGAATTTCCAATCCCATAAATCTCTTGTAATTCATACCTCATGCCATTCACCCATAATATTTGTTTCACCACCTTAACCTGATATTCCCCTTTATCCTTCTCAAACACAGCCTGAGTTATCTGGGAGTTTGTGGATCCACTGTCAGCATTTCCACTTTGGTTATCTGGGGAGGCCTCTGCCTTAACTGCCAGAGGGTACATGCCCAAGTCACCATCTTTTGACAATTCTCCCTCCTGAAAAGTTGAAAGTTCTATCCCAGTTCCAGAGGGTTGTTTAAACTTCTGGGCTAAACCTTGTTGAAAATGCACTGTGAGGGGCAGATACAAGCTTTCTTTCATTGGAGTCAAGTAACAATCTTCACCCTCTTTAGCAAAGAAAATTATGGTTATGCTGCATATAACATTGAAGTTAAAACTCAAATTACTCATCATCCTATAGCAAAAGAAGCATCTAACATAATACTTAGAAGAGAAGAAGATAATGACAAACCCTCCCTCCCTCCCTCCTATTTCCTGTACCTTTTAATATTAAAAAGGATTCACCACTTGGTCCTATAAAGCCGGATAAAAATCGTTAAACTTGACGAAAACAAACTCTCTCTCTCTCTCTCTTGATTAAAAGGATGCACCACCTGGTCCCACAAAACCAGCTACAACAATGTTGAACTTGGTAAAACCAATTAAATATGTTACAATTCCGAACAAATAGAGGTCAGAAATGGTTACTGCAAACTGATTTCCAATTACATAAATTAACAAGCACATGAAACACGGAATAATTAGGTTCAAGCTATAGCCAATGCCAGAAAAGACTAATAAGAAAATCAAGATCACAGAGAATGGGATCCATTAAAGGTGGTTAGTCCAAGTCATGATTATTGAGCCTCGACCAAAAAACTTCTCAACAATCCACTCCCACTCTTTGAAAAGGACAAAAGGCATATGAAAGCGGGGAAAAAAAGTATTTATTAGATTGAGTTTTTAAAGATATAGAGCCCCAATCAAACTGTCAAAGAGCCCACCTTGGGTCGATCTTCTAGACGTTCAGGCTCAGATTGCTTCCCAATTAGTAAAATGAAGATCCAAAGAAGAATACGATCCATTTGTCATGTTTAGCCCATGTTACAAACACTGAGCATCGTTCAAATGAAAATCTCAAATACAATGCGCTTTTAACATTCAAGTCACAACGAGGCTATTCATAGCTACTCGAATCTTGAAAATATTAGCTCCCAGCCCTCTTGAGTTAACCTTCCAAATATTGAAAAGCAACTCGCTACCAGCTAGGTTAGCGAGCTCCAAGCCATATTTATTTATCAAGTTAAGCTTTAATGAGATTTTTATCAAACCATATACCAAACAAGCTTGACCAACTAAGCTTAATTTAACAAAATCAGTCACATTTTACCAAGTGCGCCAATCTCAAACCAAAAACGTTCACCATCTTGAGAATGTTTTCAGGCTCAGCTTGTTAGAAATCTGCAAGGTAATCTTAAACGAGCTTTAGATGGGGCCGAACAAAGCTAAACAAGCTGCTCAGACCAATTTGCGAGCCTACTGAAGCATGGTAGGTTATGGAGTACTGTCTCACAGAACCAAAAGATCCACTAGATTCATCAACGGACACAATTATGTACAATCACATGTCAGAACGTGTACTCCACAAAACTAACATAAGAAACCAACAAACATACAGAAAAGGAAGCAAATTCAGTAAAACACTTCCAATATGATCAAGAAAACAAAAAGGCAACAACAGATCATCAAGAAAACACACAGAGAATTCAGAAGAAAAAACTGCATTAAGAAAACAAACACACAATACCTTCCCGCCACTGTGGCATCAAACGTAAACGCAACAAGGTACTTTCCAGGATTCCCCTCATCAGGTTCGATTCTTAACGTCTCCTTCTTCACATTAACATCATTCCGAATCGTGACCGCCTTCTGATGCTCCACGTACACCGGAGGCTGCATCACGGCCACAGGGGTACCCCGTTAACCCAATTAGCATGCGCCGCCGCGTGGTGATGATCATAAGCCGCCGGCACAGGATTGGTATCGCCGCCGGATGTGGATAGTAACCCGGGTATTGGTAATTCCGGGAGCGGACGCGTTCGGGTTCGGGTATTGTTGAGGGTAACGCGTCGCAGCCGCAAAAACATAACGGTTGGCTGTGATCTCTGGTTGCGGAGCCTGAGGCGGCGGGGGCGGGGGGTGCTCCGGCCGCTGGAGTTTCTTCTCCGCCCGTGTACTCCGCTGCTCCCAACATTACCCATGTTATTTATAATTCCGTATCTATATATATAATTACAAAGAAATACGAGAGAAAACCAACAAAGGGAGAAAATCAGGGAAGGGGACTAAGAACTTGGGTTCAGGTGAAAGAAAATGTGGGTTTTGTTAATCGAGGGATGAAAGGGAACACGTAATAGAAAGTGATGTATGTATGTGTGTCTATCAGTCTATGTGTCTCTCTCTCTCTATATATATATATATGTAAAAATATATATTATACATACGTATAAGGGTGGTGGGGGAAAAAGGGTCGTGGAACAGGAATGTAATCATGTAAGGGGGGCCGGGGGGTTGTACTGTTGGGGAGTGGGTAATGTGGTTGCGTTGCGTGAAGCTCCACCTGCAATACGTCAACGAGTCACGGAAAATTATACTAATGCCCCGCATTTCTTCTTTTTTATATTAAATGTTACTTATTTTCTTGGTAGAAATTTGCAGATTTTTTTTTTGTGGGTTGTTTTTTTTGGGGGGGGGAGGGATTGGTAATGGAAAGTGATCTGATCTCATTGTAAAGTATTTTGATATGATATTTGATGAAATCTTTTGCCATTTTTCAGTTACTACCACTATAAAAAACAGCCAATTATCATGATTATGATACTCCTAAGCTTCAAGGAAAGTCAAAATCTCATTATCGCAATGAACTATGAAGGGTCGTGATTTTTTAGGATTTTTGACATTTGAAGTTAGAAAAAAAAAATGGAAACAAATTCTATAGGACAAAATAGTGTTGATTACACAATATCCTTTTAGTTGAATTGAACATCAACTAAAAACAAGTAAATTTAAATATATATTAATAAAAATCTCAAATTATATTTGTACAATCATTTCATTTGCATTTTTCTTCAAAACAAAAAATAAAAAAAAACATTTTTGTTTAAATATTGTCCAAAATGAAATAAAAGGCATTTTCCGTTTTCATCACCATAAGAAGGGCAAATTGCATTTCACTCCTTGAAAAATAATTTTCAGTAGTAAAATCCTTGCAAAACCAGAAAAAAGCACTTCATCCTCTATAATTATTTTCACGGAAACACTTTCCTCCCTTATCACCTCCTAAAGTTACTTTCATCGAGTATTTACATCTAAATTTACTTTTTTGGTAACAGTTTAGCCATCAAATTTTAAGCCCTTTCTTATAAATTTCTCATATCATTACAATTGTGAAGATATTTTGCTCCATTTATTCCACAAGTTTCAATAATTCATTTTAAAATCGATAATGATTAAAATTAAATATGACTACGTGAGAATAAGTTTTAAAAAAAATCTTAAAATAATTTAATTTAAGCTTTCAATAACTTTTCATTCAACAATGATAATTCTCTATATGGAATATGCAATAAAAGGATAAAACCTTTGGAAGATAAGTTATTACACAGAAATAATTATTTTAAGAGGTTAACTGTTTTGATAAAGTCAAATTAAGGGGTAAAGTGTTATAAAATCTTGTCAAAAAAGCTATGATCCTAACGAAAAGTTGATTAAAGAATAAAGTGCTTTAACAAAAATAATTTAAAGGGGTAAAATACTTTTTCTTGTTGGGGGTAAAGTTACAATATGCAATTTTTTTAAGGGCAAAGTACAATTTTGTAGTTGGTAATTACTTTAACGTTGGAGAATAAAACTTTACGTTTTCATGAAATTAAGAATGGCCCTCCACTGAGACAAGTGACAAAGGTCTCTCTTCTCTTCTCCTTTTACCTTTGTTCCCTTTCTCCCGTCCAACCAATCATGGAGGCGAAGCGCAGCCCACTATCAATGGATGTCCTTTCGTGTCTAAAATCCAGTTTTAATCTTTATTCTCCTCAATTATGCTTATTAATTAATATTCTCCAATGAACCAAAACCACAACATATAAACAGCTTGTAAAGATTCCTTCTACTTTTATTTAAAAAAAAAAAAACATATGTATTATTTATTTCTTAATTTATTTTGGAATTTCCAAATATAAAATCTCGATTTCTAAATTAACTTTTTCCTCAAAAATATTATCTCAATCAAAGATGTAATTCATTTACAGTTAATTATTATTTTTAAAGATAGTAGTTCAGAGATATAAAACTTATACTTATTTAATGATCATTTAAAATTTATCATAATGAAACTATAAAAATGAATGAAATAAGAAAATATAATTTACAAGAACAGTAATCTTCATGTTCCCAAATACTGAAAAGGTAAAATGTTGTCCATTCACAAACATATACTTATACAATAAAATGAGCGCCTTTTGGGGTTTACGTGCCAATCAAATTACCTAACCCAAGTCATATGCGCAGTGCAATTTAGAAAATTTGCGACCAATTATATTTCTCCTATTAACTCTTTTTTTTTTTTTGTAATTTTTTCTTGAAGGATTTGTTTATATCAATAACCTCATAAAATTTTAAACTTGAAAGAATATTGTTTTTTTTTGTTTTTAATTTATGTTGTTTGGTGGATGCTTTGAGATTGAATTGGAATACAAGATCTTACAATTATCAAGTCTTAACATTTTGAATCTTGATTTTGAGTGGAGAGAATATTAAAAATAAAATTTTGTTTGATTTCAGAAGAAAATATGTAGGAAAAACTAGTATAAAGTGTCAGAGAGACACAAATATTTATTTAACTCATGTTCCATGACATTCTATTTCACTTAAAAGATTTAAAATTCATGTTATATTATGAGATATGATACTTTAATTTTTTTATTAGTTTTGCATTTTCCTTTTTTTTTTCATTAAAATTCTAGATCTGAAAGAACATAATTAGTCAAGTAAAAAAGAATTTAGATTGAAAGAGTTGAGAATTAAGAATTTTAAATTTATAATAATAAATTCATTTGATATGTTTGGATAATTTTAAATTACAATATATTACAATTCCTTCATACATATTTTGAACAATTTCTTTACTACTATAGTGGATTTTTACTCCACTTAATATTGAAATTAATTAAAATGCTTAACTCTAAATTTATTACTCAAATTCAAATCATTTTATTTAAATGCAACGTTAACCCATTTAAAACGTGGCCCTCATTGTCCTTCACCAGTTAGGGCTGGTGGCAATGGTGAGTCATCTCGGCCACAAGTAACGATTTTGGACTTCTTCCTGCACCTGACAAGCAAATGCAACTTGCAAGTTTCAGGGCCAAACAAATCGTGTATGTGCGAGTGCGATTGTGCTTATTGTTTGTATATTTGTCGACTTGTAGGCATGGTTAGAGTGATCATAATGCAATTTTTTTATTAATTTTAAATTAATTGTTATGATAAATTTTGTTGAAAAAAAAATCAAAAATGCTATTTTAAAATTAAAATTAAAATTGCGCTTTCTTGCTGTTTAGAAGATTTGATGCGATCTTATAATTGTTAAATTGATTTATTCTAAAATTTTAAGAAATAATTTTTTTTACTACATGTTGCATTGCTCTATAACAAAAATAGTTTTCAATTTTTATATCATATAAAATAATTAAATGGGATACTGCTATATCATTTGTTTTTAGCATAGTGTTTGATTGTAAAAAAACATTTATATAATACTTTGTTTGTTATATATATTGTATGGTGCCAGAATCTATATTTAATATATTAATATTTTTTGTTGATTGATTTTCTTCATATTCTAATTTTAGAAGGAGAAACTAGCTTCTATATATACTATGGAAACCACAAGGAATATGAGGAAAACTAAACAAGAAAAGGCTAAAAAAAAAATTAACAAAAAAGAAAAGAAAATATTGAAAAAAATATACATACAAAACGCTTCTAAAAGGAAAAAAAAGATATTACACTTTTTGAAATTGAATTAAACATACATGTTCTTTTTCTTCAAATCTTGAGATAGTGAAAAATTAAACATATATGTTTGATCCAAGGATTATTATATTCCAATTAATATATAGAACTTGTTAGATCAGAAAAATAAGAACTAAGTTCACAGGAGGAATGTGGATTGACCTGATTGTTCTATTTATATATCAAGGGTATGGGTGTCATTTGATGCATTCGTTTATCAACTTTGATGTGTAGGACTTTTTCTTTTCTTTGTTTTTTTTTTTTTTTTTTAAAGAAATACAATCAAATGATTAGTACATCAACCATATTAATAGTCCATGACAATCGATTATCATGTAGGTACAACAACTAATTATGTAGCAATGCTCATTAATGAAATTAATACTTTCTAATTAAGTAATATTCACACTTCTTGTGTTATTTGTACACAAAATCTTGAGTTTTGTGTCAACTAAATTGAGCTATGCCTCATTGGATGCATCGTGATAATAAATTTTAAATGTAGAATAGATAAAGGGGCCAGTATAAAGTTTTTAAATGATGTTGGTAATTTATTAATTTCATTAAATGGTGAATTTTGGTTTATGAATTAGAACTTATATAACCTAACATCTTGTGAGTCGAACATGTTTGATGAGAGCCCTAGACCTTGTGACTTGATTTTCCATTGAGAAATTCAGTCCCCCACATCTCATAAGAAACTAAGTTTTAGCCACTCAGAGGACCAAGATATCTAAACCTGGCCACAGTGAAAAGATAGTGGTCAATAATAATGTGTTCGTTGCCTTTTCTAGAAACAGCTGAAGCTGGGTTGGTCACTGCAATTGGAAATTGAAATATCCTGATTAAATATGATAATGGAGTGAATTTAGAATGTATTTGATCAAACTCAAGATTTGAATAAGAATTTTTAAAATTTGAACTCGACGGACTAGATCTGTTAACCTATTTTATAATTTTAAAAATATAAATAAATTTATTTTTAAAAAATAATACAACTAAAATCTTCTAAAATAGTTTTAAAAAAATAATATCAATTATATATATATAATAAATTTTAAAAATAAAAATATTAAATGAGCGGGTGGCTTAAAAAATAAAATTCAAGATCCATTTGTCCGTTTGAAATAGTAAAATCCCATTCTATTATCATTCATGTTGATCCAGTAATCTTAATACACGCAAATGAATGATTGATTCAAGTAATTAGCAACATAACCAATATTGAAAATTCAAACACTCATCTAAGGGTAAGTGGTAGATGACTTCGACAATCAACAACAAAGAGCTGACTTTTTTTGGAAATAAAACTTTAAAATTCTTATTTATTTACTATTTTGATGTTATCGAATATAAGTTTTACAATTGTTATGAGATCTTTGTTATTGCGACGTAGGTGTTTTTTAGTATTTTACGGGAGCTGTTATTTATATGATTTATTATGATCTCTCTTATTACAACTTAATTTATTAAAGTACGTACGTATTTGGGCAATTATTTAATTCGTGGTAGCCAATTTTACAATTTTATATAGGACTACATTTGATTTGACATGTTGACATTGTAAACTTTTTTTATATATGTAATGTTTTTTAAGAGGTAATATGACAGATGAATTTATTCTTAATCTCCTCCTCATACACCTGCAGATTGACTAAGGAGGCAGATGAGATTCGGTAGAGTTTTTATCTTTAATACACTTACATGATGCAAATTGCAATTTTTCCACATTTATTTATCTCAAGAGTTTTGGTATCTTATAATTCCTTTTTCCTTACCTTTGAATATAATACCTTAGCCTGGTCGAGATTATGTAAGAAATCCTACTATACTCCCAGGTTCTTGGAGTACCACTTCGCTAGTGTATTTTTTTTTTTTTAAGAAAAATATTGGATAGTTTCTCAATTTTTTTGAAATTTATTACAAAATTATAAATATAAGATATTTATCAACAAAAATATTTGACTCGTATCATTACTTGATTAATTATTAATACTTATATTCATACATTGGGAATGGTAAAGTTTCTTGGAGAAAAGGATCATTGAATTAACATAGAGGAATTTTATGTGGAGTAATACTTATTTTTGGAAGTTATTCAAAAGTTATAATACACAAGTTAGAACCAATTAAACTGTTGTGTGGGTCAAATCAAGCTCCCAATTAAGAGTATCTTCATTTATTTTGTGGCTACTATGACAATGTTTGCCCTTTACAAACAACTCGTGGATAAAGAAATAAGGGGTGACAATTCGGTTGGTTTAGGTAGCAAGTTGATTTTCGTTTCTGAGTGTTTGATTTTCGTTTCTTAGTGTTTGATTTTCGTTTCTATATTAAAAATATATAAAATATTTTTTTAATATACATTTAATATGAATTATATATATATTTGTAAAGTGAAATACAAAATTGAAATTTCATATTAAAATAAAAAGATCCAAAATGCAATACAGCCCCAACTTGTTCCAACTTTACTTTTATGGGGACAAACACTTGGCCCATTGGAAAAAAAAAAAAACATTAGGGCTATCATGTCAACCAAACAATTGGATGCTGTATGTTTACTCAATTATTGAGTAGTTTTTAGCACGTACAATCCAGTTTTTTTTTTTTTTTTTAACTGATACTGAGTAATTTACAATCTTAAATCGATCAAATATTATAAAAGAGTAAAAAAGGAATGTCATGATATTGCAATGCACATGATTATTGTATAAATACACACACACACACACACGTAATAACAAAGGCGCCGCCGGTAACTGTTTCCTAATCAATTTTGTCAACCCCAAATTCTCCAATTAGCTGAAGAATGAGCTCAATCAATGAAACTATTTGAAGCCTAAAGTCAAACAGGACCCTCTTCTCCCTTTTTTTTTTTCTTTTCTTCTTGTTTTTCCATTATTATTATTTTTTTATTTTTTTTATTTTTTGGTGTTGGTGGGTGGGGGGTGGTGGTGTTAGAGTTGTTCTGAGGTGCGACTTGTAAGGGTGGTGGGTTGGCGGCTGCTCTCCAATATTGAAATGAAATCCCATTACATGAATGAATGCTTCAAAATTTCCAATAAAAAAATAAAGGACCGGCCACAGGCTTGGCCTCCCCGGGTTGGGCCTGGGAAACATCATCTGATTATATATATATATACTCTTTCATATCTCTGTAATATTACTGCTGCTGACTGATTGATATCTTATACCAAATTACATATCTCATTAACCCTTTTACAATATTTTTGGAGCTATCTAAACAAAGTCAAATCCCTAGATACTCTACTTTATCCTTGCCACTTAATCCAAAAGTAAGCAATCGAAATTTAATCAAAATTAATAAATCCATTTGAGTAATTAAAGAGTTTCTGATCAAAATTAGTATTTCGAAAAACTCATGTTTTCATAAACTATATTTGAATGCTTTCCCGGACCAACTTAGTTCTAAAATCGAGCAAAGGTTAGGTAAGCCAACACATCTAGGTGTATTAATCAACCTCCAAGACAATAAGTTTGATTTAATTGCCCAAACTTCTTGTCAGATTTTTATTATTTATTTTTTCTTTGAACTTGATTTTACGTTTGGAATATGGGTATGTAAGAACTTCAATTGTGGAATCTTTTTTCTTTTTAATTTTCTCTGTCACTAGTTCTTTTCACGAGATAGAGCCAAAAACATGTAAAATTTGTGAACTAAAAACTAGAGAAACCTACTAACCGTGGGACCAATTTCTCTTGGTCAAACTTATCCTGATTAGCTGATTTGCCTTGTCTCGTTATGGAGTATGAAAAAAAGGATTTATTTTCTACCTTCCCTTTCATTCTATTAATAAAAATAGGTATTTTATTATGTGATCTTTGAATCATTTTTCCATCGGAAAATATCCACGTCAAAACCTCTCAAATCATCCTAATGAAGTTCCACTGCGTGCTCTCTGAATATTTCTAGATTACTTGAAACTTGCCTGAATTTAATGTTTGAAGTTTGAACATATCAATCCAGGTTTAATGTTCATATCAGACTCATGTATTTCATTCACATACACGTAACACCAACAGGTAATAACAATCATATAAGACATAAGTAGAGATAAATGATTTGTAGCAATTCTAGTCATTTTTTAATTTAATATTTTATTTTATATTTCACTTCAAATATTATGTATTTATAATTTAAAATTAAAGATAAAATAACTGGAAAAAAAGATATGAATTTTGAGTCTCGGGTTTTATTTTGTTATGCTACAGAAGATTTAGTAACCTAAGGAAATATTTGGTCTTGTCTTAAAGTCCAACTCAATTTGGGTTGTTTATAAATATTATAATCCTCAACATGAATTTGTACCATCCCTTTCTGTTTCTGATATTTTTCACTCAGTCTACCTGATTTCCTCCCTCCCCTACTTGTTCCCACTACCTTATTTTAGCCCAGCTATTCAATTCTCATTACAATAACCAAAAAATTTAATTTCATCCCATCATGCAATTCCAGCTATTAAAACCAAGGTTGCACAAGAACAAACAATATTTGCAGATACAACATTAATCCAGCCATGAAGTTTGCTGCTTCTTTGTTTCGCTGTTTCCAACCCTCCACGACTTCGTTGGCAGCCGATTCAACTGAAGAAGAAGAAGGTATTTTCCAAGTTTTTCTTAGTTCAACTTTTCTTTTGTGAAAAAAAGATTAATATATCACCCTCATTTTATTACTTTAGAATACATATAACAGATGAAAAACTCTTTTATATATGTACCTTTGATATGATAATTCTATGAACTGATTCCTAGAGCAGATGGTCAAGCTATTCCAAATCCGAATTTTCGTGTTTTCTCTTACAATGAAATGAAAGCTGCCACTCGGGGGTTCAAGAACAAGATTGGAGAGGGAGGATTTGGTTCTGTTTACAAGGTAATTAAGGATTACATACTTATTGTTATTCTTTATTTTTTTGTGTTAATGAATGCTAAAAATTAGCTTCTTCTTCTTTTTTTTTTTATTTGGTTCTTGTCGGTCAAAAATCTAAATAAATAGGGACGGCTTATAGGTGACAGCTTTATAGCAGTCAAAGTTCTCTCTGTTGAACTGGAATCAATGCGTGGGGAGAGGGAGTTTATATCTGAGATAGCAGCATTGTCTGATATCAAGCATGAAAATCTGGTTACCCTCAAAGGATGTTGTATAGATGGAGCTCAAAGACTTTTGGTCTATGAATACATGGAAAATAACAGCCTCAGCCATACTTTTCTAGGTAAAAAAAAGAACATGTTATTTCGACATGTTTTTTTCCATGAATTTGATGGTTCAGGAATCATTTAACACCATGTTTGTTGGAAAAAGAAAATTTTAATCAGATGAAAAATATGGTTCCTTGATTAACAGGGACGGTGCAGAACAGGTTGAGATTTACTTGGACACTGAGAAAACATGTTTCATTAGGCATTGCCAGGGGACTTAGTTACCTCCATGAAGAAGTCAATCCTCACATTGTGCATCGGGATATCAAGGCCAGCAATATACTTCTTGATCAGAATTTCACACCCAAACTCGCAGATTTTGGCCTGGCTAAACTGTTCAGAGACAATATATCACACATTAGTACTCGTGTTGCTGGGACATTGTAAGTAGAACTTAATTTTGCTTTAGTTAAAATTTGTAAATTTGGTTATGTTCCTTGTTCAAATTCCGTTTCTGATCATGTTTTCTACATTTGCAACACCTACAAAGAGGCTATCTATCTCCTGAATATGCCCACAGTGGTCATCTTACCCGAAAATCAGATGTCTATAGCTTTGGAGTACTTCTGCTGGAAATTGTCAGTGGGCGGCCAGTTGTCGATTACCACCTGCAATACGGAGAACAGTTCCTCGTAGAGAAGGTAACAATTTTTTATCAATGTTTAAATTTTATAACCTATTCTGTAATTTCACAAGGCAGTAAAATGAGGAAATGAGCATCTTTTCACATTAACCTGTTGCAGGCATGGGAACTGTACAATGCCAAAAACCTTTTGGAGCTGGTGGATTCTGCATTAAAGGGGGAATTCTCACTGGAAGAAGCCGTTCGGTTCCTGAAAGTTGGGCTGCTTTGTGTGCAAGAGACCACCAAACTCCGGCCTGCAATGTCTGCAGCCATAAAGATGTTGGACAATGAGATTGATACAGAAGATGTTGCGATATCCCAGCCTGGACTTGTTGCTGATCTGATGGAAGTTAAAATACGCCAGAAGCACTCATCAAATTTTTCTTCTTCCCAGCATCCAGCAGTACAGGTAGTTTCCAAGTACGATAACGCAGGCTGTGGTGGAGAGAACATAAGAATGCAGAAATATTTCCAGATATCTTACCTAACCTTACAATTGAAATTTCTGGCAATGTAGTTAGCATACGGCGCTAGAGGTACATAAGGCTTTCAACTGTACTTAGTGAATTCTGAAGCAGATGACTCATTGTAAAAAAAGAGGATTTGTGAAATAGAAATATGTATCATAACATTTTTTTTTTCAGACAGCAGCTGTTTAGTGATATTGTTTTTGCTTAATATCACACTGGTTTATCATTGCTAGTGCGAGATGAGAATAATCTTAGAAGACCGTGAAGAAATAGTACCAATCCTATCTACTGAAATCATACTTCTACTAAAAGAAACACCTAACAGATTTAATGGGAGATGAACTTGGAAATATAAAATGAGCTTTTACCAAAGAAATGAAAAATGAAACACTCAAAAGCAAGCAGCGCTCTATGGATTAAAGCCCTTGTGACAATTTCTACAGGTATCACAATTTTGTTAGCCATACATATGCTGCAATAATTGAATTGGTTGATAATGGCCATTTTTAAGGTACCAAAAGCTGGTCATAATTATGCCAACATAATTGCCAGAATACAATAAGCAGATCCGATGGTTACATAGCATCTTAAATCCAAATGACTCACTATATGAGCCTGTAATCCAGCTTCTCTTTTAAACTTCTTTTTCTGTGGTCTGAACTAATCAACTGTCTAGAGTTGGGTACTAGGGACGACTAGGCCATCCAAGTTGGCACAGCAACCTGAACTTGGACTTTGGTTGCCAAAATAGAATTGAAGACAATTCAATTCACACATGGAAGGCCATTAAGGTGCTTCTCAATATTCAGACAATAAAGATAAGATAAGCTATACCAAACCAAATGATCGACTCACAATGAGAAAATGAAGTTAGCAGCCTCGTTCGAGAAACTAGTCAAAAATACCTATTAGATCTATGCTAACTCATGCTGTACTAACATCAAGATTTCTCAAGCAGCTGCTAACATGAATGGCATTGGCAATTGAACGACAATATTCTTATGCTATTAAAAGAACTTTCTTACTCTTTATCAGATCTGTCAGCAAACAAATTGAGATAAGGAAATCCATGTCTTGTGTTTTCACTTGGCTACAGATGCTTCAATAACATGCCTAATTTGAAACCCGGGAACAGAAGTATTGTGAGAGTCCTAATTATGACATGCAATCAGATCTATGGACACAAAATCTAACTCCTCTCAGTCGGGTAGGCAAGGAAGAGAAAGGTACACTATTTTTGCTACAAGAGTGCATGCATAGCTCCTGGCATGCCATCCACAAAGGCCACCACCTGCGGATGTACTCCGCGACTGGCATACAAGGAGCCAGGCATACACTTTTTAATTCCACACCTGTATGTACATATACCTTCGACAAAACTATGCATGGAATAGAATACAATGAGTATAACAATCTTCCCACCTCAATACACTGTCAAAGAAGGTTGGCACTAGTGCTGTCTGTTGAGCACAAAGTGCCGCTGGAATTTTCAAAAACAGACTATTTACTTGGACATGGGATGTATAAACTGTAACCAGAGCGGACTCTGCAACTGCATTTATGGGGGAATGAGAATGTTTGCCCACGGGAGTATTTGTTAGAATCTGAAGGGTACGTATGGCCCCCCTTATCAGTTTCCTTTTTCAGTCACTTTCTATCAAAAAGCCAAGCAAGTAGCTTTTGAGTTGGCATCAATGTATAAAGCGAAAACTGCTGAAGAAATCACTTCACTTGAAACTATCATTTCTTTATTCTCTTTATCAACAACTAGACTTTGGAAGGCTCAATGAATAAGAAGGGAACTCCATTTAGGGGCCATCTCAGAATCTCCTTTGCTGTTTTAACTGTTGAGTCCTTTTTCCAGGACCATAAAGCAGGGTTATCTTTTTTCCCCCGTAACTGTTTCATTTGGAAGTTCATGGATGGGAGATGCTTGAATTCTTGTTCATTGAAATCATAGCTTCAAGGCTAAGGAAAATACTCGTTTACTCGTCCGGCTTTCTATGCCAAACCAAATACTTGTCCCTAAAAAATGAAATATAAAAGACAAAAGACATCAAACTTTATTCATACTATTTCAAAACTTGGAAATTTCTGATGAAAGTGGAGGAGCATATGCTTTCATTTCTGTTCATCCAAACATAATAATCCATCCCCGAGGTTAACCATGTCTTCAACTTCCTTAACTATTTTAGTCTAATACCTGCACCAGCTTCCTCTTAAGCGGGGCATTACATCTGTTATGCCCAAACATAAAGAACAGAGCTGTTCTTTTTATTAAAAATCAAGGCAAGGTTGGCCTCCTGTAAGAGGACTGAGAATGTTCATTGACTATAGAGCTTGAGGCAGGTTTTGGAGCATAAATAGTCTCCAGTTTTAGTTTTGGACCTGCCGTTAAATACTGCATATATATTTTTTATTTATTATATATGTAATTGGATATTTAGTTATGTGATGTAAATATATATATATATATATTAATATATACTCTTATAAATTAAAATAGTAACATAAAGTTAATAAATCATTTATGCTTTTAATATATAAGAAAACAACAAAAAATATTTGAATTTTTTTTATAAATTAAAACATCACGTATAAATTTATAAATAATTAATTTTTAAATAATATTATTCTATTATATTTAAAAGATTATAGTAAAATTATTTTTAAAACTATATTTTATATTTAAAATTATCAAGTGAGTCTAACGAGTCTACCTGTTAATCACATATCAAGTCGGTTTCAAATTTGTAAAAATATTAACGAATCAGGTCCTAATTTGGGTAAATCGGGTAAATCAAAAATTGTCATCCAGGGCAAGCCCATTGATCTTGTCAATAGTGGAAGACAATGTAGTAATGAGAAATTAAACTGATTTTGTCAAAACTTGAACCTGAATATGAAGCAGGAACGCTCAAAGAAAAGTAGGTAAACCAAGGACCGGAGGCTATTCATTTTTTTCTATTTCTTGGACTTCATGCAATTAACACGATTCAACATACAAATATTTATACGAGCACAACTCTTTCAGAATGATTTATCTGGACGTGTCAACAGAATTAATTCCAGAGTGGAAACTAAAACTCAGCATATGCTTAAAATAAGTTGACATTAGAGTTCAGATAAAAACTTTGAGAATAACCTACATCCGAAGCTCAAGAAAACTTGGTATATATACTTATCTCGAGAAACAAACGAATTACATGAGCGACTTATGAAGAAGTCGCCTAGTAACGTACAGGATTCTCACGGAGCACCCTGTTATCAAGATGAGCTAATGCAAAAGTCTCTCTGTATTCTTGTTAAAAGGAAATTTTAAAACAAATAAAAGTTAATTTGCAGCTTCACGAAAAGCTGAGATTTAACTTGGTAAGCAACATGGTTTACAGGAAGCTCATAAGAAATGTACAATTATAGGAGAGCATTACGCACTGCTTTGATCTTTGGACAATAAAATTACACCAAAAAAAAAAACAGAAATCCAAGCTGAAACTACAAGATCAATCCTTCCTTCATTAATTGGTCCAATAAAAGCGCCAAATCTGACATAGAAGCCCTTTCATTGGGATCTTCTCTCAAAGCAAGCTCTGCTATGTCTGCAAGTTTTAGCAGAGGCTCGACATTTCTAGGTAGAGCCACATACCGGTCAATTATGGCAGCAGCCTTGCCCTGTTTAATATGAGGTAACACGCCCAGTCTACTATGTTTGGAGGCATGCAGTCCCCATCATAAGCTTTTCTCCCACTTAGAATCTCAAGAAGCACAACACCAAATCCGTAAACATCCATTCTCATGTCTGCACTAAGATCCCTTTCATTTGGAGTGAGAAGCCCAAAATCTGCAATTCGAGCTCCCCAGTCAGCATCCAAAAGGATTTTTGAGCTCTTAACATCACGATGAACAATAGGAGGTACAACTTCCTTATGCAGGTACTCAAGTCCCTTTGCGGCCTGCATTGCAATTTTCAGCCTCAGGCTCCAGTTCAAAGTAGACAGACCCCCATGGAGGTGATCATGAAGCGTCCCATGTGGCATGAACTCGTAAACCAAAGTCTTTCCCCCATCTCTGCACAATAACCCAACAAGTTCACAATATTGCCATGCCTAACATTGCAAAGGATCTCCAGTTCCATTTCAAAGTCCCGGCTATTGGTGTGAATTATTGTTGCAGCATTAGCCCTCTTCACTGCTACTGGCCTCCCATCTGCGAGGACAGCTTTGTAGACAAAACCGTAGCTCCC
Organism: Paulownia fortunei; assembly: GCA_019321725.1. Lineage (NCBI taxonomy): Eukaryota > Viridiplantae > Streptophyta > Magnoliopsida > Lamiales > Paulowniaceae > Paulownia > Paulownia fortunei. The sequence goes on along the minus strand of JAGSPU010001569.1, from coordinate 267,278 downwards.
CCTGCCTAGCTCGTTGAACTCCTTGAACCCGTTAGTTGCATCCTTTAGTTCTGAGAGTCGGAAAACTTGAGCTACTCCGGGGCATGGGGCCACTGATGCTGGAGGATGTTCATCAGCATTTCCATCAGCTTCCTGCTTAGGTTGCGAATGCAGGCCAGACATTGTTTCTTCTTCCCTTCTTCATTGCTGGTGACCATCACACGGGGTAAAACACACCAGGCAACCAAAATTAGCAGGAATCCTGAAGCAGAAGACCCAATTATCAGGAGTAGTTGACGCAATTGATCCCAATGCTTCTGCCGCATCTCTGGTGAAGACTGGAGCCTGCAAAACATCCCCACAAGAACTGCTCTGGCAGAGAGAGCACGATGTGCAAACCCTATCTGCATCCAAAGTACATAAACTAGAAGGGAAAAAACCTTCAGAACAATTGAACCCACAAGGCGAACAAATCTTTAGATCTTTCCTAACGCACAAGCTCGTCAAGTCTGGCTCATTGAGAAGGCTTGCATTGAAAGCAAACATCCCTTCCCCACAAGTACCAGCAGTACATAGTCCTGGACTGCACAACTGCAATGGAGGATCATAATCTGCTGGCCCGGATACATTGGCGAACCAACAATCAAGTACTAAATCACCTTCCCTAATACCACAAGTAAGGTAGTTGGACGAAGCAATAGCAAGAAACCCTGATCCCTTTGGGATCAATGATGCATTGAAGTTCCCCCAACACTCTATCCCATGACTGTCTTCTCTGATCCCACAAAAATGCTGTGCACCGGCTGCCAGCGACACAAATCTAATCCCAACTGGAGGACTACCATATGAATCATTATCACCCCAACATTTGACCTCACCAGACATCTGTGAAACACCACAAAGTGAATCTACCCCAGAAGTTAAGGCCACAAAATTCTCTGATATACCCGAAACCCCTAGATCACCAGAATTTGGGCCCCAGCACGCAATCCCTCCATCTCTAATAACACCACAACTGAAGCCATCACCGAAACAAGTTTTCTGAACACAAGTATACTAGCATTCTGATCATAAAACCGGGCACTCTGTTTCGAGCTTAAACTGTTATTGGTCACCCTAATAATATCCCAACAATCAACACTACCAGAATCATTTTCTGAATAATAAGAACCCGAATCGCACAAACATGATCTTTACCAGCAGCAACATGAGAATAAGCATTGGGCTCAAATACGGCAGGAACAAGATCAGAGCTTTTAGAAAATCCCATGAATCCCAACATAATACCTGCGAAGTATTCGCCAAAATACCGCAAAGAAACCCCTCCCCACCAGAGAGCGCCGCCATCGGAGGCAAAACGGTGGAGTAATGCAACGAACTCGAGGCCGTTGAAGAGCTATTATTGGCGTCCCAACAAATCACAGCCTGCTTCCCACTGGCATCAATGGCACAAAAGAGGCCGTAATCTCCAAATGACGCCGAAATGGGGCCCATGGAGCCGAACCCAGATGCCGAATCGGCGAGAGTCAGTAGAAAAAAGAGTGAAAAATGATATAATGCGGGATTCGGCGAAGGCCCAGAAAAGAATTTGAGAGGAATTTTCATGACTTTGATCATCAACAGTAGTACAGAGGAGTTGTACAATGGACATGGAGTGAGAAAGTTGGGAAGTGTGAGAGGGACAGTGATGAGGTTGGACTTCTTCTGGAGCTGATGAGGAGAGAACGTGGGTGCTGCGGCTGTTGTTGCCATTTTTACAGTATTCTTGGTGTGGTGGACCGTTGGAAAGCTTGAAACTACCGTCTGTTTTGGCTGTAAAATCTTACGAGATTTTACTATTTTGGCCCTGGTTTCTTGATCTTGTCTGTTTCTCCATTTTCTTAAGGAGCAAATGCTTTCGCTACCAAAATTCACTCATCATCTAAAAACAGAATTTTAACGAACAATACTTGGGAATATTGTCGGTTGGTTTTTACTCTATGGAGTCAATTTTACATGCATCGAGTTTGTATTATTATTTTATTTTTTGTTATTTTTTTGGCCATAATGTGTATCAGAATGTAATGAAATAGTCTTTTTGAGAAAAAAAATCGATAAAGTTAACCCTATATTTAACGTTATACAGTTTTTGTTGCATGGTGTTATATTAAAAATTTGTCTTATGGTATTAAATAAGCATTTGTATTCTAATAATAAAATCTATTTCTTTTTTTATCTCATATTCTTAAAAATTAACTAAGTTCTTCTTTTTTTTCCGTTTTTTTTTTTGTGGGGTGGGTGGGGGTGATGGGGGACAAAAGTTGGTTAGATTGCCTAATTAATAAATCATGTTATACACCATATAGGGGTACGTACCATTAATGAAGGTTTAATAAATATGGAAGTGGAGTGGCCTACTTGGTTAAGGTACCAACTAGCAAATATACAAATCTTATATATTTGGGGCTGGCAATATCCAAAGCTGTTGCTGTACCTCTCCTTATAAAATGTTAAACAAATCATGATAGTGGGACATATCAATTGGACATAGAGCTACTTTTTCATGATCCAAATTATTGGTTAGGGCTTCTTGTTGCCCATGCACATGCTTCTCATCTCGCCTTTCTTTGTCCCCATAAAGGGCAATTGAGACCAATTGGACTTTCTACTTGTCCCCTTCTTGTATTTCCATGTGAGGCTAATCTACACCAATTTAGATTAAAATTGGGACCAAGTTTTCAACACAAGTAGCTAATCCTCTGGTACTTATATTTTTTCTTGAGTAATCTGTCTCTATTAATTACATAAAAAAAATTAGTCAGAAATTAATTAATAAACACCGGTCAACTATTTACAACTATTGACAATCAATAACTCAGTAAATAAATACCCACATTTTTTATTGAATTTAAATTCAAGACTTAATAATGTTGAGGGCTCAACGTACCATTTAAGTAAGACATCATTGATGGGATACTTAAAATCTTGGTTCATACTTTGTAGGTAGACTAAGAGATAGATAGTATGGTAGAAAGAATTGATGTATTTTCTTACAATTTTTTGGCTGAGAGAGGGATCAAACGGTATAGTTAAGGGTGATCTTATATGATTCCAATGATTCAAGAAGTTAAAATGATCACCCAAATAACAAGTACATTAGCATACACATGATTGAAAAACTATGGACTTTTTTGGCTTGAAATGGATAAATCTTGTACCAAATGGGCAAATCTTTGTTGGAATTTTTTTTAAGAGAAGAGATTTATATGCTGAAGGGACTTTTTTTTTTTTTACAGAGAAACACAATCAATTTACTCAGACGGCAATTACATTTTGCTTTATACCATTAATGTTTGCACAAATGACTAAATTCTTGGTATTATATGGTTCTATGTTTTGTTTGGTCAACTTGCTGATTGACTAGTCCCTATCTTTATTTGTGTACTCCATGTGAGAATATGTTCAAATATGAGATGTCAATTGGTCAATCCACTTTGGAATGGATGTAACCAAATTGGTAAAAGGCTTTGTGCATGTGTTCTTCTTGGTCAAAGATTACACATAACCCTGTCCAAAAGATTAGACAAACATGAATGGAATGCCTGATTTTGTAATCTATCAAGCATGTGAGAGATCCATATGATGGTCCAAATATAGTTGAATGGTCACATACATAGCCAGGAAAAGGTTCAATGTACAGGGCTATAGGCATACATTTGAGGGTTGGTTTTAATTGTAGGGATGTTTAACTTTATATTCGACTACATATCGAATATGTGAGCAGTTGATTTTTCTGCCTAATTGTATTATTAAATGCATCACATGTACAAGATAATTGTTATGTCCATATCATAACATAATGAAGAATTGTTCGTTATTGATTACAACTATTGCTATTAAATGGCTAATTATCATAATATTCAAGAATTTATTTAATGGACAACACATTAAGAAAATTATTCAACTTATAATACCAAAAACAACCATTCATATGTTTGAAATGATAATGCATAAATTTGTGTCAACGTTCTCTTGCAATTTGGTAGATGGGCCACTTGTGCAGTAAATACAATTCACCCTTCATGTGATTTGTCTGGATAGAAAAGACAGTCAGATTTTAACTTAGATTTTTCTGTAATTTGAGACTGCAACTGCAACCTTCCTGTGTGAAATCAGAATTTTGAAATCATGTGCATCTGAAAAATTTATGACACATTTTACATAATTAATGCAGGGGGCAACCATTTCTGCATTTATGGCTACATTTCTTAAATCTACATTCTACTTGATTCTTTAATAAATAATTCAATCCATGCATATTTTATGAGCTGGAACTATATATATATGTATACATAAATTTTATTTTATTACACTGTTGAAGTATGCTTGCGTTTGTGACCTGTTTATTGCTTGGTTGAATGTTTATATGAGGTTGACTTATAGTTGATTCAACATGCATGACAAGTCATTGAGTAATTAAATTTATAATTAAATTAATAAACTTAAACTTAAGTTGAGATCTGTTTCACTTAACAAATGCATTAGATCGAACATGTGAGGGTGAAGTCAATCCTGAGCTACTGTTTTTGAAAGAGTAAAGTAAAACTAGTGCTGGTCAAACTATTTTTCTTTCTTGCCCCCCGAGAGGGGGTGGTGGTTGCGGGGGTAGAAAACTCCTGAGCTTAGTTTGATAATTGAGATTTTAACTTGAAGATTGAGTTACAATTAACGTTGAACGGATATTGGAATCTAGATCAAGAACGAGGGTACGAGTAGACCTGACCACGGTTCGGAACCGCCGGTTACGGTTCGGAACCGCCGGTTCCACGGTTCAAGAAAATTCCGACCCTTAACCTTAACCGTCAAGGCCGGTTACGGTCCGGGTTCCGGAACCGCCGGGCCGGTTCCGGTTACGGTTCCGGTTAACCGCCGGTTCCGGTTCCGGTTCCAACCCTTGAATTTTTTATTTATTTTTTTACCTATATTTTAAAAATTTGTAATTTTTAATTAACTATTAATTTTATAAAATTGTAACTTTTGTAAAACAAAAACAAGGGTTTGAAATTTTAAACATATATTTGAATGAAAAATTTTGAACTTAAATTTTAAAAAAAATATCATTAATTTTTGAATTTAATGAATGTTTAACTTAAATTTGAAAAAAAAATATTATCTAAAATTTAAAGTATCAAATATTCTAATTATAATATATATAAAAAAAATATTCAACTTGAAATCTTAAAGTTTAAACTTAAATTTTAATAAAAAAAAATTGCACTTAAATTTAAAAAAATATCCACAAAAATTTAAATTATATAATTAAAAATTATTTTAAAAATAAAAATGAGCTTGAACTTAAATTTAAGTTGCCTACGTATCCTCTTAGGGTATAGAGGAATCAAAGCTCACGTAGTTCTCTTACCTTTAAACCCTTCTTACCTTAGGGAGTGGCGTGGCTCAATCACTCCCACCCGTTCCCGTCGTTGTTCCATCTGTGTCCTCCTCTTGATCTTCTCTGAATCCGGCTGATCTTGTCTTCGTACTGAGGCCTTGATCCAATCATCAAGACATGCTTGGGCTTCTAAATTTTCGGGAGACAACGTTGAGCGTTTCTCACTCAATATATTACCTCCCGCACTGAAAACTTGTTCCACTGCAACGGTTGAAGCAGGTGAAGCAAGTATCTCCTTCGCCATTACGACAAAATTGGATACGTTTGCTCCTTTTGCGACCACCATCGCAAAATATCGAACTCTCCATCGTCATCTGTATCATTAAACTCAAATGAAACATTAAAATAACTCTCAAGTTCTTGGCTAGAACTTGAGGATCCTCGAGGACGTTTAGTTCGTTCCCTAAGTAAAAGTTGTGCTGCCGTAAGTTTAAAACCACTACTACTACTAGTTTTATGTATATCAACTTGAGTTGATTGTGAACCATATTTGGAACTGTATTCATTATAAAATTCATTTAAAAGTGTTCTAATTTTAAATATAATATTATTAATATCTATAGTATAATCATTTTCATTACGTGTTAAAGCATTGTAATAAATTAATAACAAGTCTTGTAAACCATCTAATTTAAGTCTAGGATCAAAAACAACAGCAATTAAATTAATATCTGGAATTTCATAAAAATATTTTTTCCATTTCAACTGCATTGATAAAGTACAATTTACTAAATTTTCATCTTGGGAGTTAATATTTTCATGTAAAACTGATGCAATATTACAACAATTTAATAATACTAAATGAGAAGTTGGGGAATAAACACTAGATAATTGTAAAGTAGCATCATTAAATATTTTTAAAATATTACAAATTTTTTCACATACTGTCCAATGATGTGGATATAAATGAAAAGGAGTAGAAATAATTTGTACAAAAAATTGACATAATAAATCTTTATAGTCGATAGATTCTTCTAATAATCTATATGTTGAATTCCAACGGGTTGGAACATCCCGTGGAAATTTTTTAGGCCTTACACCATTAGCCTTACAAAATCTAAACCATTGTTTATTAATATGTGGATGTGTCCATAAATAAGAAAATGCTTGTCTAATTGGTTTAAGTTGATTATCTAAAACTTTTAAGCCATCTTGTACACATAAATTTAAAATATGACATATACATCTAATATGAAAAAATTTACCACCAATTGATGGTTCACATACAACTTTAAGATCACCAATACTAGCATTATTAGCTGCAGCATTGTCAAATGATATTGAAAAAATTTTATTAACTAAATTATATTCTTCTAATATTAAAAATATAATTTGTGAAATATTTGCCGCTGTGTGTGGACTATCAAAAACTCTAAATGCAAGTAATCTTTTTTGAAGTGTCCAAGAATTATCAATCCAATGACATGTAATACCCATATATGAATGTATTTGCCAATGATCACTCCAAATATCACTACATAAAGAAATTTTATTATTTACATTATTTAATAATTCTTTTAACTCTTTTTTAGATTTATTATATAATTTTTTTACATAGCGTGTTAGTGTGGTTCGTGGAACACCTTTAGCTGCCGGATTATATGTTGTTTGAATTAATTCATTAAAAAAGAATTTATTTGCAAAACTAAAACTAAGATGTTCAACAGAAATAAATCTAGCTAAATTTTCTCTACATCTAACATCATTATATTTAAATAAAGAAAGATCATTACCTCCACCGGCGCCGGAAGAAGCGAATGATGGCATTTGAGTTTGGGTACGATCAATGCCAAATTCTACTGGATGCTTCTTCTCCACATGTCTTTTCAATGATCCATAACCGCCTCCGGATTGAAATTTGTAAGATTGCGAACAATATTTACACTTTGCTCGCATCTCTCCATTTGGAAGTGTTATTTTATCAAAATGTTTAGTAAAAATAGAAGATTTAAGAGATGGAATAGATCGAGTGTGAGCATCACTCATTGTTTCTTGAGTAGTATACAAGTGAGTTTGCTCTTCATCACTTAACTCAACTTCACAATCGATGTTGAACCTTGGTTGCTCGTCGGTTGCGGGCATCTTTCCCTTACCTCTATTGCTTGAACCGGCCATTTTTTAATAAATGATAAAAATTTAGTATATAGAATTGAATAATAAATAATTAAAGATGAAATAAATGAAATATGAAAAAAATTTAATGAAAGAATTAAAATAATATAGAATTGAGAATGAATAATTAAGAGTGAAGATTAGAGAATTGAGAATTAGATAATTGATAGTTGAGAGTTGAGAGTTGAGAGTTGAAGTGTGGAAAAAATGAAGAATTGATGGGTATTTATAGAAGAAATTAAAAAAAAAAAAAAAAAAAAAAAGTCAAACGGTCAAAATTTGACCGTTTGACTTTGGTGGCAACGGTCAAAAATTTGACCGTTGCCACAAGAGAGCCGTTGGCAACGGCTCTCTCATTTTTCCTTTCTTTTTTTTTTTTTTTTTTTTTTCTTGAACCGCCGGGCTGACCCGGCGGTTCACGGGTCCAAAAAATTCGGACCCGTAACCGGCCCGTGAATCCACGGGCCGGTTACGGGTCGCGGGTCGGACCCGTGGTCAACGGGTTTTGACCCGTTGACCACGGGTCAACCACGGGCCGGGTCCGGTTTGGACCCGGCCCGTGGTCAGGACTAGGTACGAGAATTCAAAGGAAAATTAGTACGGATGAAGAAATATTCTGAAACATTTGGTAAAGAAGAGAGTATATTAAAGAATAAAGCATGTTTAATTTGCCGTTTTTTTTAATAGTCGATTATTGAAGAAAGTAGTTTCAAGTTAATTTTTGAATAGTGAATTTAAACTTTATGTAACCCTATAATTTTATTAATATACGACAACATATATAAAAAAATAAATATATTTGGTCGATATAGATAGTGAAATAATTGACGTCAATAATATCTCATCGTTTAACATCAAAATTCTAATAAATAAAGCATAAAAAATATTTTTTAACTCCTCGAGAAAATTTATTTGATTTTAAGATGGCCCGTAGTATTACTGAAATTAATTTTATTATTTTGTTACCGAATTTAATTGGTGACACATTTGATGCAGATATTAATAACATGCTGTAGCTGATGAAAATATTGCAAGTTGATATATATAACGTTGGTAGGATGCATATGCAAGAGCAGTAGAAAACAATAGAAAGCAGGATTATAATAATGGGGGAATAATGGGGTCAAGAAAGCAAACAGATCTTAGGGAGATGGGAAATATTGCAGATATTGTCCTCTTCTGTTATTCACAAACATCAGGCAGCCCCCCTTGTCCATCTGTACTATTGTATTAAATATTATCCTCCAGGACAAAAAATATAAGAGAGAGAAGAAACAGCACCAGGCAGGCTTTATTTTGAAGCAAATGAAAAAAATTGACAGCAAACTTTGCTCCATTGAATTATTGGATATCTGCAAGAACAGGATTGAGTAGGATTTTCTGCTCAAAAGCCATTGCTAACATAAGAGAGAAAATACTTTTTTTCGAGATAGTAATGGCTATATAAAGAATTTAAAGATTCCAGTATAAATAAAAGAAGAAAGAAATGAGATTATAGTAAGACCCAAATTTCATTCCGGTTTCTTAAGAGTTCTCAACAATCATCGAGTAACAAATACGAGTAGTATAACTCGAACTGGACACAGTCCTTCATATGCACGAGAAGTCCATTGATGAGATCATAATAGTCGGGACATTGAACTTTTCGCTCTCACTTCTCTCTAATATTGCAGTCATTTCTCAATTATGATGTAAGGTACTTATTAGATCGAACATAAATAATAGAATGATTTTGATAAGGTACATGAACAGTGAACTTGCTAACATTCTTATTGGCTTAAACTATTTAACTGGACCATTATAACTGGAGTCTGAGTCGAAATCTAGGCTGCTGGTGTAATTCATGAATGTGGATGATTGAGGTGCATGCATTTGTTGCACCAATAATTAGGAGTTTCATAAGGAAATTGATTTACAAGAAGATTTTCTCAAAGCTTATGAGTATGTTGAATATGTGAACATCCAAACTTCTGCATAGTAACACCTACAAAGTCCCATGTCAATAGTCAAATATATGCACTCTTTTACCTAATCTACATATTAATAGCATCAACCAGCATCCATACAATTGGAACTCGATACACACAAGTCATATAGGGAAATCGTAGCACCATCACTCTGAAAGCTGCAGAAAATTAACCATGCAACAGAAACTGCCACTGTTCATTTTTGAAGTCCAGTGCACAAGTTTATTGTTTACGAAATTACAATCATGTGTTGTGACAGAAAGTGTTGACCATCTCCAGATTATGAACCTGAAACTGCAGATTGAAGCCTTAAAGCTCACAATTTCAACCTTCAGTAGAATTGGAAGTATTTACATGATATTTTTCCAGCTTTCAAGTTTAAATAATCTTAACTTGAGTCTCTTGTTGGTCCACATATGAAAAGGGTTGAAAAGGGTCACATGAAAGAAGTCAGCAAACGAGTATATACAGATGAAAGAACAGAGAGAGATCAGAAACAATGAAATGTCTCATTGAGTTCATCACCAAAATCAAGTTTGAAATTAGTTGTTAGTTGATGACTTGAACTAAAAAGAGGTGGACAAAACTTTCAAAGCCAGAAGGCCCAGAATTACATTATGTTTGACAACATTAAGGATTCTTACAGTATGGGATCCAAAAACTTGAGGCTGAAAGAACTATTTTCCTGGTATTAACTCAAGGACTATTTACCGTACTAATTTAGGAAGGTCTTTCACCTGAAAACCAGGTAGCCTAGGGAGTGAGCCTATTCCCAAACAAAAAGAGATGACATGCAGTTATGAAATTTTATAGCTTTGATTTCCAATACTTCCTTTTGGATATGTCAAATCATAATCTTACACATGGTTGTTAGTTTTAAACCAATAACAATGCTTGAATATTTAATGTTCGGTTAACACTAATTTTATTTTCTTTTTGTTTACTCTTAACACTTGTACTAGTTTTCCTAAAGGCTTCTATTCGGAAAATAACAGAGCTTCTAAACTGTAATCAGTATCATGTTGGTAATAAATCTATTTATTTCTACAATTATGCTTCAGGTTCTACTCCCCTTTGTCTGTCCCAGCTTGATTACTTGTAATCTCTCACAGTCCAATCAGGAACCATTGCCTTCTCTACCGAGGCGGGCACAAGGAAAATCATTTTCTAATAAACAAAAAAAGAAAACAATTTAAAAAGCTCTTTACATACACCTAGCACATTGCTAAAGAAGGCCCTGATAATGCATTATGAATTTGTGGGATCTTCAGATGTTCAACTATCATAAAATACTATCCCTAAGGGAAATCATTACTAAGGTAGATAAATGAAGACAATAATCATCACTCAGCCAAGATAGAACTACCAAGCAGTAGCCTATTGTAGTTGTAAGTTGAAACCAAAGTAGACTCGGACCAATTTTTCTTGTCCCACAGCACCTTGTTGTGTAACGTCGCAGCAGCATCACCATCTGCAGGGAAGGTACCAACTTGCTGCTGTTTGTTTCAGAAAGCTAGAAATGAAGCATTAGCATCACCTTATTGGAAAATACAAGGTTCCTATCAACCTTCATGTTTTTGGATTTGATGACTCCAGAGAGAGTCCACCATCCATCAAAAGACCTCATTAATTAATTAAATATGGACTTGATGAAATGAAATAAAGCAGACAGATCTTCAGGAAAGAGATCAATGGTATTTGTTCATCGAATGTTATCAATTCCACAAGCTTGCTATGATGCCAAGCACCTCATCACCACTACTTGACTACTTACTTATTAGCTCATAGTAAATAAAATAAGAAACTGAAGTAGAAAAGACCCAATATTTCTCTTATGATGCAGGTTTTCGGCATGTAATAATGGCAAATTTGATTAGACCCTTCTTATATCCTTCGATCATCAATGGCATGGCCAGCGCTCCCCTTATCGTCTTCCATCCTTTTTTAAAAAAAAAAAAAAAACTTTGTGAAATTAGGACAATGCAAGATATAGAAAAGGCGAAGAAATGCCAGAGTGTCAGTTAATAGTAGAGCACACAAATCTGGATTACCACTTGTTAACAATGAGGTGATGCCCTTCCATGTGAATGCTGATTTTATTACTGCCGGCCAAAATGGAGCAACATAGTGAGACCAGTCTGCAGCCTTAATATCCTGGCATAACAGTTTCAAAATCAAGATGTAAATCATGCCTATAAACTAAATACTCTGTCAGCATATATCATTCAATTTTTCAATAAATTACTCTGTCAGCATATATCATTCAGTTTTCCAGTTTATTGACACAGATAATCAATCATATGTTTAATGCTAGCTCAAATGTTTATGTTTAGGTTTTATATAGCGCAAGCTATTCGTAAATACTTGACCAATATGAATGATTCCACAAGCAAGATGCAGTCGGACAAGAAACTGATAATTACCTCGACAGAGAGGGATTGAAGTAATTTGACATAGTCAGCAGTAGAACACCATGCTGGAAGATAATAAGCACCACATATTTTGTTTAACAGATCTTTCTCCTCTGGACGCAGGGATTCTTCATCAGGAGATAGATCCCTATGACACCATGTAACTATTATTATTGTTCCACCAGGAGCAGCCACCCGAGCCAGCTCATTGACAAACTACATGTCAATTTGGGAAGCTAATGAGATAAATCACAAACAAATCACTCAAAGACAAGAAAATATAATATATGCCAGCATATTTATGTTCAAAACAATGGTGGAAGATAATCAAATGAATACAGAGCCTACAAGGTGAGAGCCAATTAAAGAAAACCTTTGTTTTGTCTGGCATGTGTTCTCCACTCTCCATGGACCAAACCAAATCAAATTGCCCATCAGGAAACGGTTGGTTCAATGCATCGGCAACTTGAAAGGAAACCTGCTATATTTCGTTTTCATTTAGCTGTGAAATTCAAATAAACAGAGTGCTGATAAGCAGCAGTAGAAACAACTGTAGTTTAAGTCAGATTCCACATCTAAACAAACTTATAGAGATAAATGTTCTCATGGCAAACGCAGACCTGGATAATTACTTGTCCAAAGAAACCTATCTTAATCCTAATAGATTAGTAAACAGTAAATTCGAATGTCTAATGTTAAAGGAGGCATGTAGATTAGCAAGTATTGCAAGCCGAAAATAGTTAAAAAAGAAAGTTTCTTGCTTGAATTATTAACTTCAAAAGTGAAACAGTTTACGTGCCTTGCCATCTAATCCTTGAGCAGCAGCAAGTTCTTGAGCTCTCTGTGCTTGCACAGGGCTCAGGGTGATGCCTTGACATTTGGCCCCATATTTTCTGGCCAGGTACCTAGAACTGCCTCCTATACCACATCCCACATCAACAACATTTCTTGGCTTCTGCATTGAATCATCTGCAAAGTTTTCCATGCCAAAGAAAGAAGAAGATGAAACTAAAGGTCAGCAGATATGAAGATCTATGATGAGAAAAGGAAAAGGTAGGCCCTTGAGTGATTTAAGACTGTTTAATGCACAAACAGGAGTTCAGAGCAATCAAAAGTGCATTTCTCTTTGAGAGCTAGGTAGAGACTGACAGTACTTTAATCCAAAATCTTAACATATCCCTAATTGACAAAGGAGTCATCTCACCACAGACTTTTCATTTTTTAGACAAAACCAACGTTCCAAATTTGTTATATTTTCTGCTATTTTTCGCTGTGCATATTGTGTTTTCAGTGTTTGCTATCTTTTCTTGTAAGATTATTCTGGGCAAAAAATAGACCATTTACTGTTACTAGGTTTCCACTGTACATCTTTCATTACCCTCAACCCTAAACGTATAGATTTCGACACGCACCAGACAGAGAGGCGAAGCGGAGGGACTCCTCAATCATGCGGATCTGCGCGGAGCGGTGGTCGGAGAGGGAGACGTCGGAGCCCGGTTGATAGAATCCGTGGTGCATGTGGTCCCCCCATATGTCCTCCCATATTCCAGACGACTCGTCGTAGAATTCCGCTATCCCTTTCTGCAAACTCTCCGTCGCCGCCGCGTTCATTGTCATCCTCCGCCGTCCGCCGCTGCTACTGCCACTTATCCTGAAGGATGTAAAAACAGTCCTAGTTCTTCTGCAGCCAATCAGCGCCACTGGTTTTGAAGCAATGATAGGAGTGGTTCTAGCAAAAGAAAGGAGGCCCCCACCACATAAATGGCGCCTGCCATATTCGCACGTGCTGCAGACTGCAAGCCCACCACCAGTCATCACCACGTCTGCAATTAAAAATCCTACCAAAAGACAGAAGGGCTATATAATAATGATAAAGATATAAGAATGGGAGTGTGAATCCGCTGCTCTTGATCGTCTTCTCTGGAAAGTAGTCATAATGGTGATAAAACTGATAATATGAGTAGTTTTGAATACTCCACGGTGATTGTATTGGAGCCAGGTGTTTTATTTCCGTTCAATAATCTAGCAAGTGTGGTTTCATTGGCGGCTTTGGAATATCTACCTTATGTTTTGTTTCATTTCCCCAAATATATTTTTTTTCCGAAAATTAAAAAGTGTTTGTTATTTTTATTTTAAATTCTATTCTCTCAAAATATGAATTATATATTATAATATTTAAATAAATATATATCTATCCTCATTCACTAAAAAATAATATTAATAAAATATTTATAATTAAAAATATCTCACACAAAAATAAATTAATAAAATTTTTACAGTTAAAAATATTTTTCAAAATACAAAATATATTTTTTTTTCAAACAAAAATATTACATTTTCATTTTCGAAAATAAATCATATCTAGTTTTTGAAAATATGGTTGAGATGGGGTGTAGATTTTAAAATCAAGGTTGTTTTCTAAAAGTAGATTTTATATATATATATATATATATATCTATCTTAAAAATGTTTCTTATAGAGCATATATACAACAAAAAAAAAAAAAGTAAGAAACTGACATTAATACGACAAAAAAGTGGCATGGGCCCTCACTCTCCTCATAAAATCGCCTCCTGCTAGTTTGGACGGATTGTGGTGTCACCTTTGGGTCGGATATTCTAGTTCTAATATATTGTGTCAGTGGATTGTAGATGTCCAATATTAACTCTATGCTATTCTCATAATTGTTACTATTAGATGATTACTTATTCCAGATCTTAAATTCTTAAAAAATAAAATAATTATTTAGTTCAAACTCAAATTTTGATTATTTTCTTAAGCTAGACACTGAAATTTTTGATTATTCCATATCTTAAATACTATTTTTGTATGCTTTGATACTGTGGTAAATGATCACTTTATTTACTAGTTAAAGTTATTAGAGAAAACAATTAGGGTATTCAAGAGGAATTTTTATTAATGGCATATTCAATCTTGGTTTAATGTTTTCCCTAGTCGTCGGGGCATTCTATTTATTTATTTAAGTTCAACTAAATTAATTAGATAAAACAAAATAGTATATTAGTGAATATATTGCACCTAATATCTAATTGATCATATTTTTGAATTAATTGATAGAGAATTAAGAATCAACATCCTCTTTTACAAAAGAAGAAAAATTATAATTTCCCTTCACTTTGGTTGGCACTTACCTATTGAGATAAATGAGCCACCAACCTCTAATAAATTCAATTTTTTCATTAAGATCCTCCGGGAATTTATTAACTTATATTGACTTCTTTTTTCTAAAAAAGCAATAATAATATTTCAAAACCATCTATTTAATCAGTTCTACTTATTGAAAAAAATTAATATAGCAATTTGTTGGTTAATTAGTCCTTTTCTTAAATGATCTCGTGTACTTAAGAGTTTTCTGCTTCCTTTTCTTGTTTGATAGTTTTTTTTCTATATTATATGTATTTTAGGTTTTGAGTCTTTCTACTAGCATTTCTTTCGCTTCTATTACGATGTAATCAAAGGATATATCCTTTCACAAAGTGGGGATCATGATGGGTAACATAGAGACCCCAAACCCTGGATGGAACATTCATTACAGACATAATGGCACCTCAAGTTGGAAGTACATTTGGTAATTTCTCTGTTTAGGTTGACATGATTGTCTACACTTGATGTTAGTCAAAGGTTACCAAGATAAATAATGTATTTTGACATTTCACTCGACGGTATAACTAAGTTGTTTTTTGAAAAAAATAAAATAAAAAACGACGAGAATGAGGTTGCAATATACTCCACTAAAACCTCAGCTATTGTCAAAGTCCAAAAGCCACTCTCTGCACATAATCCGGGCGCCTTTTGCTAGGCATCCGAAGCAGCCCTGTAATCTGTAACTCTGTGACTGCCCTGCAAAATGCAGCTCTGTACACCATGGAGTTAAGGAGTTCCAAATTCAACAATATATCTACCTTCATACTAAAGTGCATTTGCAGGAATAAGTAAGGGGCTTATGGAGCCTGAGATGGTGAACCTACCGAAAGCATCCACCTTGCTAGAGAAATCAAAGAAAGATGTACTTAATAACTACAGAATGAATGGAAAATACGAAAACGAACATTTGGGGATACTGAATTGATGCATCACTTTTGTTCTGAGGTCCAACTGATTCTTTTCGTTTTTAGGTGATGGTGACAGTCGCGACCTCTTCTTGGCTTGTAAAGGTGGGTGAGAAACAATTGCTTTGAAAGAGTGAAACCATTCATAAGATTGATGAGATCACCATGCTCCTGAGCCAGGGAATACCTATGCAAGCAAATGCAGTCAATTAACTCCAGAAATCAAAGGATAGATTCAATTATCAAGGAAGAGCAGCCTAAGTTTTAATAATTAAACTTTCTAGAATTAATATAACCTTATGTATTTGCCAATTAGGGTCTTACTTATAGCATGCCTTTGCTTACTCTATAATGAAATACAATTTTATACAAGCACTCAGCGCATATGAACCTCAAGCAACTTCAACCCACCCACACCCACACATGAAAAAAAGACCAATATAAACAATAAGACCCCTAACCAAGAGACAATCATTTAATCAGGTAAGCACCAAGCAGCACTTTGTTGCGCCATTAAAATAGAAACAAGGGGGAAAAGTTTAAAATTCCGTTTGTATCACATATAAGCATGGACCAAATGTTACCAGTGAAGCATTGATGAGTAGGTAAAAAAGGTGATTGTCTTAAAACTTTTAAAAATTCTAGTTTGATTAGAACATATGACAAAAAACCTTAAGATACTGTGCAATAACATGGCTTGGTACATATACAAATATTTTTTTATTCTTTCACCTCTTAACCTTTAATTTGAGAATATTTGTTTTTCAAACAAAGTTAAAAGGCACACCTCTTAACTCTCATAAGAAAAGATAGAAATCAAAAGGCACAATTGCCCATCCTCGGCTGTAGGAAGACATGAACTACTTACATTATAGAGGTATCATGCATGGATGGAACTGGCACACCACCATTCTTGCTGCAGCAAGAACACTTGAGGAATTTGTTGGACTCTAAAAGGTCAGCCTGGATTCTTCTTCTAGGTCTCCTAACAAAGCCTAATGTGATGAAAACAGAACAGGAATGAATTGTGGTATTAGCATACAAATATTTGGTAATTATAATACGCATATTACTAAGTTTTTTAAGTTGCTTCAACCATCTTAAATGATTCATTCATTTGACTGTTTGCTAGAAGCTTACAACCTTTTAAAAATCTAGTCCTATGGAGATTTCGACACCATATTGTTGATATTGAATACCTTATATAATTGGCAATCATATAAAACAAAGACTGAATGCTGCAACTTTTCTTTCTCAAGTCTATTCATCTTTCCTCTGCTTCCATATTCCTTTCTCTTTCCTGTCACATGGCTATTTGTAGAAAACTATCCATGTATCTATCCAAAATCTCTTCCTTTTTTCTAGCATGATGTACCTCCATTATGTCAAGCATGTTTCACACTTTAAGACTTACGTAGTTGACGATTTTTTATAAATAAATTTATAACAAAAAAAGGAAACCAATTGAAGAGTTCAGTATGTACTATATAGTTTTCCCCCATCACTTCCAAAAACTAATTAGTGTAAATTTAATTGTATTTCAAAATGAGGTCAACTTGACCAAAGACTCGCCCAGTTATCAATTTCAGGTTCAACAAACCTTATCCCATATTTCATTCAAAATTATTAGGTCTTTAAACATTGTTATAATCAGAGCATTGACTCTTGCAAACCGAATACGAAAAACCTGTACCCATCAACTAGGAGTCTGTTGAAAGCTCAAAAATTTATAGAATCAAGGGAATTATAGAACACGTAACTGTTTGAAGTTTGTCGACATTGTTGAAAAACACTATTTCATTGAAAGGTATACTTTCAATGGGCTGGATATATTGCCTGATTCATGAGAAAAAGGAAACAAGTTAGTATTTTGATAAAAACACAAACAATTAATATAAAGATCGGATAGTTCCAGCATACAGACACTAAGATACAGCATGATTTAGAAAAGCAATTATCCATTCACTTAGAATATAGACAACGTGTAGCTCTTAACTGAAATTATACCAGCAAACAAAAAATTAAATTTTAAGAATTTGATCTGATTCGTCAGTTACGTTATAGATTAAAGTTAAAATCGGTTTTAGATTTCAAACCTAACTTAAGTGTTAACTATAGACGGTGCATTGTTTCTATGTTTCACAGTTTGTGCTCACAAAGTGTAACACATGATACTAATGTTTGAGACCAGCAAGGTAAAAAATAAGTTCTTGTAACTTTACTATTTTGTGATGGTCAAGCATTTTGTTATAACACTGGGATTTCACCTATCTATTTACATAAGTTTTGGCACTTCCAAGACTACATTTTTCTTTACAGTTTTATGTTGCATGTAACATTCGGTGGTGGTGGTATAATTCAGGAAAAGCCCAAGTGCACGATGATTTCTTGTTCTTCTACAATTCTCAGTCCTCAGATTGAAGTTGTGAAAAATTGAACTTAGTGACACCAAAAAGTTAGTCACATTTTATGAAACAAGTTAGGATATACAGCAAAACTCCTACCTGACCAAACATTGTAGAAATGTGGCAACTTTCTCGTTGACTGTGGCTTTATCTGTTTTCTCATTTATATGATTCCTCGCTGTGGGCCTCCTTTGACATCGACAAAAAGTAAATAGGTTCATTAGTTCTACCAAACTATGAAATGGAATATAACACTTGGGTCCAACAAGTGCAGATATAAGTTACAAGATAGAGTTCAAACATCTTAGGGGCCAACAAAATGAAGAGTTTGGATGGCCTAAATCCTGCATTATGCTGTGACCAATAAATTTTAAGTAACTACCAAAGCATCAATCTTAACTCTAAACTAACTGGTGTCAGGTTGGGAGGCCAATTATGAAGTAACTGAAGATCTCTTGAATATGTAACCCAAGGAAGGATGCTCAATACAAGCGATGATGCATTGATGTGGCCCATGATGTGACCACTCAAATGAACTAGATAGTGAGAATTATAAACTAGCCTTCAATATCATTACTTAATAGATTCATAAAATACAAGTCGGTGTCAAGAGGGACCACCCAGAAGAGCCAATAATTAGCTGATTGTATCATTAAATTATAGAAGGCAGTGAAGAGAAATACTTGGATGCCTCTGTTGGATCCCGTTTTGGACGATTATCCTCACATGTTGTCAGGGACTGTAGCTCCTTTACTTTTTCATGAATCTGGACACATTAATGTTCAAGTAGGCAAATCAGATATAAATTCAAGGAACAAACAGGCTATATGAGTCATCATCAATTTGGAATAGATGCTGGAACAATATCAACCTCAAACAAAATGGGTAAACATCAAAAGCAAAAAAGATACAATAAGAATATGTTGTAAAGTAATATCAAAAGATGCATGGAGCCAAAAAATTATAAAGCCATCAAGCAAACTAGTAACACCAGTTCTAATCATTTTGTAACAGCAAACTTTTTCAAGGATATACTTATTGGTAAGTTATTGGCGATATACAATCAAACAACTTATGTCCTCTTTTCTAAACTCTGTTCAATCTATTCATGATTGAAAGCTTAAAACTGCACAATCACATGTACTTATGTCTGTTCATATACGCAATTTTTCCCAAAGTCCATGTCTCCGCTGGAATCATTCATTGGTACTTAAAATTTTCTTTTTTTTCAATTTCAGAATTTTGCATCTTTGTTTGTACCTGTATTCATAGGCCCCATGATTCGTGCAATGCATTTTTTTTTTTCTACATGCCAAATGGAGGAGTGCTTTTGAAACTTTGGTCTCAGATAATGATGGTTTTGAAAAGAAAAGATGATCAATCAACAAAATGAAGTTGACAAGACTGATGGAATTAAAGCAGATGCAAGCTGTTATTAGTTTACCTCTGATCAAGAAATTTCGATAATCTTACCAATCAACTTTACACTTATAAAATTTCCAGTGGTTTTGTTGCTGCAATCTTTTATGAGCTAAATTATTGATATTTACAGGAGAATACTATGAACATTTAGTTTTTAGGTCTATAAGTGAATCCCAAAACTCTTTTGAGTCATCTATATTCAATTCAAAGTTCATTAAGACAATATAAAGCTATATCAACTTAGTCAACCAAACATCTCTGGTCACATATAACCATCATAGACTTGGAGAAAATTATCATCATCTACAGCCCCATTCCTATTACCGATATTTTTATGCAGTTACAATTATCATTTTGTGGTGAATAAGGTGTGTGAAATAAGAGTTTGCAAAAGCATTACTATTTTAAAAGAATAGTGGCACTTAAATTGCTAAAATAGCATGAGTAAAAATTACAGTTACAAGATTAGGATGCAGGAGCACAAAAATCATAAATATTCCACCCTCCCCTTAAGTATAGGGAAATAAAAAATAATGATACCTCTGTTATGCCTATGGTTAGCATTTCCCACCTGTTGAGCAACTTGCACAGCTCCACAGCTGGCAAATCCCTGCACAAACATAAAACTCAAAGCTCTGGATTTATATACTCTAATCTTTTATTCAACACACAACTTATTTATAAGAATGAGATTAAATAAAAAAATCCCTTTCAATTAAGTTGAAAAATAATAAAGATTCTTTCTGGAAATCCTTGCTATGTAACATTTACAACTGCTGCACAGTTATCGGTTTCAATTTTTATATTTTGGGATACTTTTAATTGCTGTTCATCTTAGAGTCATTTCACAAACTTGAGCTTTTCAAATCAGTTTATTCTCATTTTATGGAGGTGCAAGGAAAATCAGGTGGCTATAAGACATCTTTTCTGACCCAAAACAAGCAAAAATATACCTCACTATCTGGAATGCCCAAGCAACATAACCTTCATTTTGCAAGCTGCCAATCAAATGATGACTATGTGATGAGATGGTTTTATCTTTTGCCAACTGCCTGTGATCGGAAGCACTAGAGTTGCGTGGCTCAGGTTCGAGCGTCTCACAGTATAAATCTAACAGGGTAATTTTGCGATACTTTCCAACTTCATACAGGCACTGCAACAAAGTTACTTCATCAAATACAGAAATTCCTCTCTTCAGTTTACTTCTATCCATGAAGTGTTTTAGGCTAACTATTTAAAAATGAGGAAAACGATGACCTCCATGAATAGAGTAAAATCTAACAAGCACTAACGAGGAAAGGCACAACATTACATCAAAAAATAAAGTATTGAGTCTCTGAAAGAAACAATCAGATAATATAGAAAGGAAAATTTACAAGATCAAAATAGTTTTCCCATCAAAAACATCAGTTACCATAAGTTACGGAAACAAGTTTTTACATTTGCTAACTGCTGAAAATCTATACACCAGGAAAAACATATCAAGAAAAGTAAAGACGGGGTCTTAATGTAGGACAAAAATAGGCCAAGTTTCTTTCTCAGGGTTTCCAGACCAAACTTTTGTGTTTCAATACTTGAAAATCGTGGAAGTTATGCTATGGTACATTAACATTTAATTGACTGACTCAGGATCTTACCGTAACCGTAGAGCTCCACAGCTTACGAAGTCTTTTCAGCTCAGACAAACCAGAAGCCCAGTCAGCATAGTTGGCGCTAGGCTGACAACACCTTGTAGAGTATTGGCAAACCAATATCAAAAACCTATGTAACTCAAGTTAACATGTCTAATAATTTTAAAGACACTTCACTCTTCAAAACCTTGGTAAAGAAGGAAGATCAAGAACCCGATTGCGCACAGTTTCTCTGGGTAAAATGCTCTCACCGTTGAAGCCCTGCAATAGTGGAAAAGGCATATGTGACTGGAGAAGACTTCCAATTATATAATTAGGAATATACTACAGAATTTAGTAAAAATAAATGAGAGAAATGCACACAAACTATATTCTAGTGCTAATTCCTAATAACTTCTAATCTAGTTTAAAAAACTGAATCCAAATAACAAAGACATATAATCATCACATTTAGGACTATTTCATTTCTAATCGCTGTAGATACGTAAAGTCTAAGTAAATCTCAAATATCAAGAAGTGCACAGATATTTCCAAATTTATGAACTTAAATATATATAAAAAAAAGAAAATAAATCCAACAAATGCAACAAACGGCATAAAGAAGAGGGAATTAATTTCAAAGGCAAAAAATAGATAAGTTAATCTTGCCTTGGCGCCTTCTTCATCAACTAATTTCCTAACAGTGAAGCTTAAAGGTTCTGCATAAATGTGTTGGACCATAGAAATCTGGAAAACACTTGTTACAAAAGTATTGAGTGAGATAAATTTGTATGGATATGAGAGGCTCGCCACCTCACACAAACATATATAGCAAATATGGTAAAAAAAAGTGGCTGAGGCCTGTATACTAACCCTTAGAGCTTTAACAAATAAGGTCAGTGTTCCATCATGTCTTAAGAAGTAATTTCTCAGGAAAGTTGACACCTGTTTCCCTATACTGAAGCTTTCACAATTTTTCAGAAGAACAGCCTCAATGACAGCATCCATCCTTTCAGCTGGGGTTCCCAAAGTGAATTCACAAACAGATAGATACAAGTATGTATTTGAGCTTAGAATGTTTCTTAGAGCATCAACAGTCGTTGCCACTCCCAGTATTAAAATTATTGGAATTTTTATTACCCATTCCCTGTCAAGAGCAAGGTTGTTATCATCTACAGGGCAGAGGATATTGAAGTGCACAAAATCACAACTTACTAAAGCATATTAAGTAATCCATGCAGTAATTATGGGCACCCATGGCACTTAGCAAATAGGTTACTCTGCCTGTCCAAATATGAGAGTGCTCTGATTCAGTACAAATATAACCCATCAACTGTATTTTTTATTACTTTAGTCCTCAAAAAGTGGAAATGATCTGTCCTCGCCTCATATTCTGCAACTAACAACATACTGATTACAAGCCCTATTCACCTTTGCACCACAAATGAAGCTCCTCTCCCACTCCTTTCTGTCCATCTAAAGCAACCCCTCCCCCCAACCCTCCCAAAGGCATATCAACACATTGCAAAGTTGCTATATGATCGCTCTTAGGAATGATGGACAGTTAACTGAATCACATTAAAAAATTTCAGTGCATAATACTGACCATAGACAATATATAGGAGATCATTTTTAAAAGAAATTCAAAGATACAGAAAATATAAAAGAGCACAACCAAAACATCTAGACAAAATTATAGGAGTTATCTATAATGTTTCTGAACGTTCTAGAGCCATACAGCGATCATAAGGAATCTGACTCTGTAAAGGTTAGCTTAAAGAACTCAGGCACATGTCAAAACTTCTACGTCAGAAATGAACAATGCTACTACTGCAGCACATGCAGCTTAAAAATCATGCCTATCTGGATCTGCAGCCACATAACTTCTTCAACCTATCATACTCCAAGGTGGTTGGTGAATAACTTTCATGCTTAATGGAATAGAAGATGTTGCTCAAATTGGATAGAGCATGTATGGATGCTCCTAATTTCCAAGTGTCACACAACATCGCAGTATATATTTAGAGCACCGAGCATATTCAGGAGTTCGCTTTTTTTTTTATTTGAACCATCTATGCATGCTTGTTCTCAAAAGGTTTGAACATATACAGTCAGCAACAGCATTCTCCAACCAGGGCCAGCTGGAATAGGAATTTGACAACTTAAGCCACATATCTTAATGAATTTGCCAACAAAATACACTTACAGCGACATAAAGCCAAGAGCGGTATATTGGAGATCCATAAAAGAAGTATATTTCTACACTCGTGAAATGGAATGAGGAGTGCATACGAGTTCAGCAATATCTAGAAGTTTCTTTGCGAACCAATAACTACAGAAATTAACCATGAAATGATGCCAAGTTGGTAGATAAAATGTAACAATTCTATAACATGCTTTATCTAAACAATGAAAGACAAATGAAATTACATGATAAGAAAGAAAAGTCAAGTGCGCAAGTGAACATACCATGTGTATGTAAGATCAAAAGATACAATATGGTAGTGTTACTTCAGAATCAAAATAGCTGCTATACCTCAACATAATAATGAAATCATTCAAGACAGGACCACAGCATCTTTCCACATCGTCAATTATGATAACCAGTGGTTTCTCATAGTTCTCTTGTTCAGTGTACCATGATGCTAAAATGGACATGTCAGGCGCCTATTAAGAATCAAACAATAAAGGCAAGAACAATTGTTAGCTCTAGAAGCCATTTCACATCACATGAAAAGTTATTTTCCCCTTAGGTAAACTGAGGCATAGAGTCGGTTACATGCTTACATCAATGCTGACCATCAGAAACTGTCTCAATAAAGTTTTAAGACAACCACCTACTCATTCTTGGCAGAGAAGTCCAAGGATGTAAGGTTAGCTACGTAACATCCATGGGATCTCAAATGCACACCAAGGTCGCAAATGTCAGTATGTCATCAACAAACTCCATATTTTCTGCAAATCCCGCAGATCAAATTAACCTCCCAGTAATCGCAAAAATAGTAACCATAGCACTCAATAAAGTAATGCCTAAGAAATTAGTGCAGCTCAGCAAGATAGAATAATTTACTCTCAACATGGATTCAAACATACATCTTTCAGGGAGCAAGGACTTACTTGTGAAAAGCAATGCAGTGAAGATTTGTCTAGATGCACCTGCAGCAGCAATTGATGAACTATTTAGAATCGGGTACGGACACGTGGCACTGGTGAAATCAAGAGTTCGGCAGGCACGAATTGCACCGAAGGACACATGAACCCACTTATCGATTTCATCGAACACATTGGCGTTAAGATTTTTCAAAACGTCCTGAAATTCATAGTTGACGTTTTTTAGCACAGTAATGCGATCAGTAAAGAAAATGCGTCAATTTATCTATTTTAGAAAAAGAGAATAAGACAACGGACGATTTACCTTGATAATGGATTCAGTGTTGGACCAAAGAAATTTGAAGGTTTCCAATCTCAAGTTATCATTACATTCTTCTGTAGAACCATCGGAAGTTTTGGGCGATAGATCGATTCTTCTTCTGGTTTTTGCGGCGGATTTGCGCGGGGAGGCCTTGTGAAGAATGAAGAAAGGCTGCAGCAGATGTTCGAATTCTTACAATCCGCTAGTACGAATTTACACTGATTATACATTCAAAAAATTTACCTGGAGGTTACTTTCTGCTGTGGGAATAGGCAGCGAAGACGATGGATCAGCAGCCGGAGCCATCTTGATTATCTGCTCTCTGTCGCTCGCTCGCTTTTAGGTAAACCACGCCTCTGGTTTTGGCGGGAAACGAAGAGGATGAAATGAAGGGTTGGATGTGTAGATATAGGGAAAAAAATTCTTCCTACTACAAATTAGGCCATGCGTAATATTAATTAATCACAATATTTTTACCTTCACGACTATATTACATAAGGTAACTTCAAAAAGTATACAAATTTAGTTCCACCATTAAATTTTTTTTATCAAAAAAGTCACCTATCCGTTAAATCTGCCAATTTTCCATTTTTTCCTTTTTTTTTCTTTCTATTTTCCCTATTTCCATATGAATAACTGTGAAATTAAACCTAATCATGTTAATTTAATCTTGAGCACAAAATGTAACTTAGAAGGATAACACAAAGTATATGTAAGAATTTAGAATGAAACACAAACTACATGTAAGAGTTTAGATAGAATAAATGTTATTTAAATTATAGATGTATAATTTTTTGAAATGAGTAAAATATAAGTAAATCATTTATATATGTCTCAATAAAACTTCAAATTTTAAATTTCATTTAATAAAAATATGTAAATCTTAATTTCATTTAATAAAAATATGTAAATAATTATAGAATCTTCATCAAAACAAAATTATACTAATTTACATTTATTATTACATTAAATAAATTGACCCAATTGTGCTCTTTTAAATATTTTAAAGTTTTAGAATTAATAAAATTATGATTCTAGTCCCATCTTTAAATATTTAACGGAAAAAGGCACCTGGTCATTAAATCTACCATTTTTTCATTATTTTCTCTCTTTTTTCTCCTTTCTTTTTTTTCCCCACTAACTCATCAAATCAACATGAAGAATTATTAGATTAAACCCCAATCAAGTTAACTTTAATATTGAGAAAAAACAAAATATATGTAAGAAGTTCGAGAGAGAAAACTTATTTATTTTATTAGTATGAAATTGAGAATTAGTAAAATATATGTAATTCGTTTATATATATTTCAACCCAAATTCACATTTTAAAATTTTAATTTCATTTAATAAAAATACATGTAAATAAATTGACCAATGATGGTTTTCTAACAAATTTTAGAAAATGTACTTACAATTTAAATAAGGTAACAATGAGATATTTGGAGAACTAATGAAATTTAAAAGAAAATGTGAACTAGCGTCTAAAAATTAGAAATGAGTTAAATCATTTCATATATAACAAATCAATATTCTTTTAAAATTAAAATTATGTAAATATGTATATTATTATCAATAAATATATTGTTTTGATCTATAAAATATTAAATAATTAACAACATATGATAGTTTTGAAATTATTTATATATTATTTTTTTATTTTTAATCAATCAATTTGTATTCCTTTATAGGTATTTAACTATTTTTATTTAAAATATATCTTATTATTTTTGTTATATCCACAATTATATTGTATTTACTTCTATTTTGCCAACGGTACACACGTATACTTTATTAATTTTGAAATTATAATTATAGTTCACGGCACCCTTCTTAATGAAATTACATCCAATTACCAAAGCAATTAGTTATTTTCGTTAACTACCAAGACTTGAACTTAATCCAACGATTCTTCATTTAACTCCGTCAAAATACGGGAAAAGGAATGAGAAAAAATAAGGAAAATAAAAATAAAAAGGAAATAAAGGGAAAAGAAAAAGAAAAGAAAAAGAAAATAGAAGATATAACGTCCGCGTGGTCATTTCCGTTAAATATTTAACAATGGTATCAAAATTCTATATTTTTTCAAATTTCAGGATGCAATTTGGTGAAATTAAAGAAAAATGGTACCGAAATCTTGCATAATCCAAGTTGTGTGGTCAAAATTGCAAATTTTCCTAATTATTCCAAAACGCCAGCTATTTTGCTGTTGTGATATGTGTTTACTCTGTAATTAGTACTAAGTATATGCGTATTATGTAATTAAACTATTAACGATTGAGTTGTTTATTAGAAGACATTTAATTTTCTCTAACATGTTTGTGCGTTAAACATAAGACATTGGTAAAGAGCTCATATCCATTATTTTTTATGGATGATGATAAAATTTGATGCTGAACAAAGTGCTAAAGCCAAACACTTGCTGATATACTTTTATTACTTTGATGCTTAAACTTGAAGCACCATAATTTAGTGCCAAAGTAGAAGAAAAGATAGACCAGAAAAAGTGAAAAGAAAACAAACGAAAAAGAGGACACATTTTGGGCACGTTTAAAACCAGTGCCAATTGCCAAAGCCCGCAACCTCTCTTGACACAACTTATGATGGAACTTTTTAACACTTAATTTGCATTTACTCCAAGGACTGACTTCCCCCACATATGGCAGTTTTGAGTGCCAATCCTTATACTATTTTGAATGATTCTCAGTAAGAAGAGCTCCTGAATGATCCCAGAGCTTTAACTGCTCCTGCCTTAGGATGAATTGATGGTAGATGGCAGCAATGGCTGCTCCAATGAATGGTCCAACCCAGAAAATCCACTGTAAGAATATAGGATCATATGAGGAAAAGAACATCATCAGTTTCCTGGCAGCTTTGTTAATGAAGATCATATCAAAGTATAAATTGCTAAAGTACAGTGTTTGATGGAAAACGAATATGGCATACCTGATCATCCCAGGCCTTGTCTTTGCCGAAGATCACAGCAGCTCCGAAACTCCGGGCCGGGTTGATACCGGTGCCAGTGATTGGGATTGTGGCCAGGTGAACCATGAACACTGCAAATCCAATGGGAAGTGGTGCCAAAACCTGCAAGCCAGTTTCAAATAGGAATACTTGATCAAAATTAAGCTAATTGAAACAAGAAAAAAAGAACCTTTTTTTACTTTCTACTAAGGTGAATTCATTGACAAAACAGTAGGGGAAAATTTTTCTTTGCTTACAGGGACATGGGAGTCTCTGGCATTTCTCTTGGGTCAGTGGCGGAGAAGACAGTGTAAACAAGAACAAATGTGCCGATGATCTCAGCCGCCAATCCAGTGCCTGTGCTGTAGCCATCCGCCAACGAGTTGGCGCCTCCGCCGTATTAACATAGTATGCCTTCTGGAACGCCTTCACTAGTCCACACCCACAGATGGCTCCTAAGCACTGTGCCACTATGTACAATATAGCCCGGACCAAAGACACCTTCCGGGCCAGGAACAACCCGAATGTCACAGCCGGGTTGATGTGCCCCCTGCACCCATTAACATCAATTAATAAGCTACATGACTAAGACTTTATGTTTTTTCACTTGGGTCCAACTGTTAAATTTGAATGGCCAAAGTGTTATGACTTGACAATTTTTATTTTATTTTTTTAATTTGTAACATAGTAGTACTACTTATGCTCACCAGAAATGCCAGCAGTACAGTAAACGAGGACAAAGATCATGCCACCAAAGGCCCAAGCAATTCCAAGAATGCCAACGCCACCACACTCGTCGGCGGCGCTCTGGCTCTTGTACCCAATCACCGTCAACACAGTAATGTACAAAAACAAAAGGGTTGCAATGAATTCAGCAATTACGGCCCTGTACAATGACCACTGGCCTAGCTCTTCCGGGTCAATAAGCGCGCCGGCGGTGGGTCTTGGTAGTCCTTGGCGCCGTATTCGGTGGCTCCAACCTCAATATCCTTAGCCATCTGCACTTCTCTGTTTTTTTTTTGCTTGTTAAAGACTGAATGAAGGAGTAATTGTGGACTTGAGTGTTTCTTGGTTGCGCTAAGAAAGTTTGTGCTTTTTTTTTTGGCTGATGAGTATGGTTTGGAACTCGAGGGGTATTTATATCGGAAAACAGAACAAGAACAATTGATTGAATTGAATTTCGCCGCCCCATTTCAGTAATTTGCAATTTTTGATTTGACTGGCCCTACCAATCGCCACCCTTGTTGGCCCCTACATATAACACTCTTTTTTTGTGCTTTTGTCGTGTTAATGAACTATTTGAATGGCATGGTTGCATTAATTCTTTCCTTTCATTTTCAGAAGAAAAAATTTTTATGCCCATATTTTTCCCACCTAACTGTAAGTGATAGATGAACATATCTATTTTTCCATATTCCAATTTCATATTTGAATTTGTGTTCTTTTTTTCCTGGTTTAATTGTAGCAAGAAAAAGGCTTCTGCATTGGCCAATCTTTATTTCAATATCACTATGTTTTCAAGATGATCATTTTTGTAGATTAAGATTTCATCATTAAGACAAATAATATCAAGAAATAACTTCAAATAACAAAATTTAATCAGATGAATGAACTCATTTTATCTTAAAACGAAGATAAAATAGTACTACTCCACATTACATTAAATCATGATAAAATCTAGCAGAAAAACTCACCAAAAAAAAAGTAAAATGGAGCCCCCGAAGCGACATATCAAATCACAGGATTAGTGTGTCACACCACAAGAACCGACCATCAATCATCAAAGCAATGAGGCCCAATTGCAATACACCACCACCACCACCGCCCAATCCAGCTCAGACCCACCATTATATTTTGAACAATGTCTCAGCCACTCTTCTCTCGCCACCTCAGTCTGGTCGCCGCCGCATCCCCATCTCTATCCATCACCTACCAATCATTTGTGTTAAACTTTAATTAAGTAATATTAATTAACCAATCATCTCCTCCAAATTACAGCCAAAGCAAAACTCTGAAGTGGACACCTGGTTGTTAGCTTGCCAAGTGTCAAGCAGATAACGGTCCTCTGCTGCTCCGAAGAATTTATCACTATTTTATGCTTGTGGACAAGGTGACTTGGTCGGTAGAAAAATACTATTGCCCGAGTTATGAAATGTGGACCTTACCTCCTTTATACACCCTCTCCCCTATAAAATAAAGTGCCCGTTTGATTTTATTTATAAATTCACTCAATATTTTTAGTATTTTTAGAGTTAAGAAAAATATTAAATTATCATATTACAATAAAATATATTTAAATTAATTAATGTATTTTATTTTTTTGTATTTAAATACGTAAAATATTAATATATTTGAGATATATTTGATAGTGTATAAAAAAGGTGAAATATTAATATATTTTATTTTTATTAAAATAAGTAAAATAAATGAATTTTTGAATTTCAAATAATAAAAATTAAAAGATTCTATCTTCAAATAAAAACTAACAGCCCACTTTCATTTGATTTGGATCACACTTTTAAGTTTTATGTGAAGGTTAAAAAATTAATATTAAAATTAATTATAAAAAAATTAATGTCATATTATCATTTCAATTATTATCATAATATGGCAACAATATAAATTATTTTATATTTTTCAATCATTTTCTGTCCTTTTCCCCTTTTTCGTGGACAAGTTTCACTTGATAAGTCTGCAAAGTTGGGGAGGATTCATTGCATCTTGTTATGTTATCAAAGAAGCATCGAGAATGTGCTCAAAGATTTGGAAGGCACCTCATCAAAATGAAAAATGAAAATGGGGCCCACTTGTTCAATTTACGAATTTTACTAAGTTCCCAAGTTATTGATCCAACTTCCTTGACAACAGATTTGGCTGTCCAACATTAACAATGCCCAATAAAAAGGTAAAAGGATAAAATTACATGAATATTCAATAAAGATAAGTGTGGACTTTGAATTTTAATTAAAATATATACATATATATATATATAAATTATATTTTTAAAAATTTATTGTGATGTGGTTTTTCTCTTCTTTCTTTGATAGTGTAATGTATATTCTTCTTTGATCACTCAACTTTATTAAATTCTGCAATTAAACAATCTTTTCAATGGAAAAGTTTTCAGTTGCCTCATATCAACAATCTATTTAACTTTGGGTTTGATTAAAAGAATAAATATTTTTTATGCTTTTATCACTATGAACAAAAATTTAATCAAAGTAAACAATTATAGTATGCACAAGTAACGAAATCTGTAGGCTAAATTGCATTTTACGCCTCATGCTTTGTGAACACAACACATTATACTTTTGATGGCATAATAGGGCCTTGATGATATATAAACAATAAGCGGTTATTTGGTTCATAATTCGTGATCTTAGAAATGGGCAAGACTCGTTAATCTTTTAACCTAATTCAAGCAAAAAATATATCATGAATAAAAATACTCCTTATATATAAATACACTTTTAAAATCCAAATTTGTCTCTTACTCCATTCTTTATTTCTCGCCACTAAGACTCCCAAACCTCATTCATCTTCCTTAAAGTTAAAGTGAGCTAGGTTCTACATAATAATTTAAAAAATCGATGAACCCATGAAGTAAGTAAAGTTTCACTTGTGTTGTTTCTTCTTTTTTTGGGTGATTTATAAGTGAGTTATCCCCCATTTTTTGTTCTTTCATGTGTGTTCTATATTTTGAATGGTAGATTTTTGATAAATTAATATATATGTTATTACATAAGCTATGAGTATTTCAAAATTTAAACTCTTTTGTAATTTTTTTTTCGAGAAGTGATGTGGGTTTGAAGAGAGAGAATGGTGGGAGATCTTGTTTGTAAATATTAGAGCATTTGGGAGGTTGAAAAAACTTAAAGTCTTTCGAATTTTTTTCATTATATCCTACTTTTTTTTTTTTGTCCAACCAAACAACATATTTATTGAGAGGTATGGCATCATCCAATTTAAAACAATCTATCAAATATAATATTACAAGACCTTGATACATTCTAAATTTCAATAGAATCGTATCAATTTTTATGGCATCAAAGCATCAAATGAGCCCAAAAATAGGTATTAACTACACCGTCTACTAAAATTTAAGGTCACTTCCTCCAAATGAGTCCAAACGCTAATTATGAATTAAAATGCAATTATGTACATATGTTTAAATAAATTAGTACTTAATAGACAACTTTTTGTCTCACAAAGAACACGAGAAAAACTTCTAAGCTTCTATCTGCATCATTAAAAAGATGCTATTAAATTAGTGAAAAAAAATTATGAACCAAAAGAGATCTCGGCCATTCAAGATTATTGGATCAAAGAATGAAGAACAATATTCATTTTTATAGTTTAATATCAATAATGGGCAATACATTTATAAATTGACCCCTAAATTCAGGCGAATTGAGATGAAAAGCAACAAAATTTGCTTTAACATTGGCTCCAGTGATGAAATTTATCATAACTCGAAAGTCGAACCAAACACATTTGGCAACTAGGGGTAAAATAGTGATTCATTACGCGAAAGACACACCCTCAAAGAGTTGTGCGTGGGGTTCAAACACAGAATATAAAAGGTTCTCAAATGGCTATATTTAAAAATATAGACAATGACAAAATGCTGTTTAGCCAATAATAAAATTTCTAAACGTGTTTTTTTTTTTTCCTGGTAAAATGGCATTAACCGGAAATAAGTCTTGGCAAGAATCACCTAGAGATTTTTTAATAAAAAACTATTCCTAATATTCTGGTTTGGTTAAACTAATTTACATTAACATGATTGCACCATTTATTGTAAATAAAAAAAAAAGAAAGAAAAGAAAAGAGTTCAAGCTGCTGATTCTATGACAGCGTTTCCAGAACAAATTTCATCATCAGCAATCTCAGACTCTCCCTCTGTTATGGTCTCCAGGCTGGGAGGATTCGAGGGCTTCTGAGGGAAAATAACAAGGGCTGGTGCAACCTCAATCCAAGAGCTCAAGAACCCGACCCACTTTGCCATCGATTCAAGAATTCAGAGAAACTAGCAAAAAAGTGGGATCTGGCAGAGTTTATTGATCAGTTGGGAGGAAAAGAGTGTGTGTCTGAAGAGAGAAGAGAGGAATATATACTTTCTTAAGGTGGTTTCTTGGTGTAGAGTGGAAGGTGAGTTTGAGACAACTGAGTTTGTTTTAGCGAATTTATAGGGACTTGAAGAAATGGGACTTGTCGGCAAAAAAATTGTAGTGGAAGGAACACTGAAGCATCTCAAGAAAGGGGGCTCACGTTCAAATAAATATGTTTGGCATGTGCAAAATGTGAAACAACTAAAGCAATGGATTATGATTATCTGTTGGTAGGATTTGACCTATCACAGTGTACTTATACTATAATATATATATATATAATTTTTTTATGGTTTATTATATAGTATGATTTGATTATATGATACTTGGAAATAGGTGATAGGCTCAATTAAAATAAAAATTAAAAAATAAATAATTACATAAAAAAAAGAATTATAAAAAATTAATACACCAAATTTTATGTGAAAAACCTCAAAATAAAAGGAAAACAAATCATGGACAAAAAATAGAGTTTACAAAATACTCAACATAACTATCAATTACTCGTTAGTGATATTTGGGTAGTTATTTTATCAAGCTACTTTAGATATATGTTATTTGTTGCCTCCCTTGATGTCCCTTCTCTTTATTAACTATTATTCCTATTTGTTAAATGCCATTTGCTGGAAAATACATAGAAAAGGCAGCTAAATAATATATTTGTAGATACGTGAATGCGAAGTAACGTGAGAAGAACTTTAAGCCATTAATAATTTCATCAACTTCTCATGACTCCCACCTATTCTATAATTTCACTTTATTGAGAGTAGTCAAAAAAGCTACACGACCTTTACATTTCTTGATTTTCCCTGGTGCTTTGTTTCATCAACCTGATCACGAGCCACCAAACTCCAACATATGAAAACAAATATAAACGTTTTTCGTACTGTTAAAGCAACATTTACCCAAAGGAACAGGTAAGCTTGAATCAAATTTAAGTTGGAGTTGATATTTTAGTTGTACTCAGTCCCTCAGCACGAGCTCATCCCTTCTTTTCCCCAATCAAACGGGGTAAACAAGAATTAAAAAAGGTTGCCTAAACCATCATTTAATTAAATAAACTTCAGTTTTATCAGTCTGTCAGTGTGTGTGTGTGTGTGTCAGAGAGAGAGAGAGAGAGAGAGAGAGAGCTAGGAACAAGAAATATATAAGCTAGTTGCTATACAAAATTTACAAAACTGATGTTTTTGCTATGCATCCTTCTATTTGCAGCATCAATCTATGCTCGACAAAGCAAGCAAGCCACGATAAAACAAAATAAAGGTTTAATCCGCAACATTAGTGAGTGTAATCATCTTCCGTTACGTATCATCTTCTTCTTCATCAATCTCTTCTATGATTGTCTCCAGTTCTGGAGTATTTGAAGGCTTATGGGGATGTATAATGGGTTCTGGAGCTACTGCCATCCACAGATTCAACTTTCTACAAACATTCGTAGCCATTTTTAACTAATAAAAGACTCTGGTGGAAAAGCAAAGGCGCTAGTAAACTGATCTGGGATTGCGTTTTCTAAAGAATACGTGAAATGGCACATGGCTCTCTTCCCTCCTGGGTTTGGAAAGAAAGAGAGAGATAGGAAACAGATTTTTTGTGCTACTATTATTCTCTTCTTCTGTAATCAGGGCTACAAAACTTGTTTTGTGAGATTGTATTGAATTGAAAGAGATGAAAACATATATAAGGCGTTTTCAGGAAAGTTGGTGCTATAGAAATCGAGATGCACCGTGCAAGTCGGCGTCCTTTGTGGAAATATACTCCAAACTGCAACGCATTTTCTTCAAAATGGGAAGAGAAAAACGCGTGGGATCAGGCAAAAAGGAATGAATGGTGCAATTTCTTGGACATTTTCACCGTGCACCACAACTGAAAACGCGATGGGATTTTTTGCCAAACACGCAAGTTTTAGTAATTTACTCCCTCCCTCCCACGGAAAACAACCATAAAAGGACATTAGCTCAACTTTCTAACAAGATACTTGGATGGGTGATTGGTGGATGTTTTAGTTCTTTCCTTACCACCAATTTATATAGTCTAACTCCAATGCACAGGGACACTGCAGTTTCAGTTCATAACCCTCTCTCCTTTCCTAAAATGTAGCACGGCTGCCTCGAGCAATCAGAAATGGGACTTCAAAATCAGAACTAGATGCAGTAAGATCCTTTACATTTGTCTGTATCAACCAACAGATATGCGAGCTAGTGAAGATTAAGACAGAGTTGCCAGAAAAGCCTTCATTTATTCGCCCATAGCCTCTGACTACTTTATGACCAAAGCCTAGGTGATCCATAACTCCAAACACATTTTAATAGAACAATACAACGTGCTGAAGCTAACAGATTACACTCATCATTGCATTCCACTTTCAGAAGGAATTCAATTTTTCCATCCAACCTTGCATCACTACCATATCTTGAAAGGGATTCATTTTAATTAAGATCAACCGCATAATGATCTGTTGAATAAATCCAAAAAATAATATATCTAAAACTACCAAGATCCCATGAAATTCCAATGAACCGAGGTCAACATAGTTTATTAGGCCAAAAATATGTGCTTCTAGCAATTACCCAACTACAATATTTATTAGGCCAAAAATATAAACAAATTGTCACAGGTCATCCAACTTATTGGAGGGTTCCAAAAACAAAACACTTGGTTTATAGAAGCTATCATAGTTAAAAAATGCAATACCTCTCCATCAGGACAACAAAAAGCACACGTGCCACTCATGCATGTCTATTTCCTGAGAGAAGGGGCTCAAACATGTTCACAATTCATGGAGATGAACATACCCAACAAACAAAACACATCCCACATGCATAAAATGCAAACTCAAAACATATTGTGTCCATGATAAGATACACCCTTCCTACAGGAACACACACATACTTCTAGCTTGAAACAACAGTTGTTGCATGGACAGAAATTCCCGAAACACCGAAAAAGGCAATTGTTTCACAAGGATATGCCAAAAAAATCTCAGCTTAAGTAGACCATGAACTTTGGACATGCAAGTCTAAAACTTTAAAAATTGATTGGGATAGTTTATTCAGGGAGGATGTGTAGATAGATTCAAAGCAAAACATTGGATCCAGTTCTTACATTCGGCCATGAAGAGCAACATAGCATGATCTTCAACACATACAAACAACCAATCCACATCGTTTTATTGAGGTTATAATCAGTCCATCAAAAAATTATGGGACAACCTAGGTTGCACTACAACAATAACAGGAGACCCAGAGACAAATGCAATGGAGGCAAGAAAATTATTAGTTCAAGATTTCAATCCACAAAAAAAAATTGTAATAAAGCTCTTAAAGCTACTGCTGCAGAATCATTATAAGTTTGTACGAATGCAGCAAACTTATAATGCAAGTAACAAAAACAGCATATGGAAATTCAAGCAAACAGAATGGACATCCCTGCGGGACAAGTAAATACCAAAAGTGAGCTTCCCATGACAATTTGTTTATGTTCATAATTTGCCACCTAAGGAAGCACAGCATTCAACAAAACTAAAGAGGACTAACTCCTGCATTCACATTTCCTCCTACAAGTAGCTAAACTTTCCTTCTACCATTCAACATCAACTGCCACAGCTTCCTAGTTAAAATGAAAAATAGTATCATACTAATAAATACCCAAAAAAAGGATAATTTTTTAAAAGCGTAAAATGTTTCTTTAAAATATTTTTAATTAATCTATAAGATGCATTTCCATATTGCACAACATCGAAATGCAACACTATCATATCCAATCAAAACGACCATTACCAAAATTAAACTTAGTTCTCATTTTATCCGGGTAAAAGCAGCAGTAAAAATCATCAATATCAGCACCAGGCATTCAATTAAACAGAAACAAAACGTACAAATTAAAGATAAAAGAAAAAAATCCAAACCCTAGAGATTCAGCTTCAAAACCAATCCAACAAAATTTCAATCCTGAGGAATCTCCACGTCACCATCGGCAATCTCCTGCTGCAGATCCTTCGGATCCTTTCCATCAACCGTACAACCAACAGAAACACAAGTACCCAAAATCTCCTTCACCGTACCACTCAAGTCCTTCGCCATAGACCGCGGGCGCATGACTTTCGCGATCTCGATGACGTCATCGAGTGAGATATTGCCATTGTGCTTAATGTTCTTGGTCTTCTTACGGTCGCGCTCGGGCTCTTTCAGCGCCTTGATAACTAAAGCGGCTGCTGAAGGCACGACAGTGACTTTAGCCTGACGGTTTTGGACAGTGAGTTTGACGGTGACGCGGAGGCCCTTCCAGTCTTTGGCGGTTTCCTTGGCTATATCCTCACCGATTTTTTTGGGGGACAAGCCGAGGGGGCCAATTTTGGGGGCGAGGGAAGACGCCGCACCAACTTCGCCGCCGGTGACTCGGACGTAGACGTCGACTACCTGAGAGGGGTCGAACTTCGGCGGCATTTTGGGGATCCGGGGTTTGGGTTAGGACTTGTGGAGGAGGGCCGGCGGTGTGGAGAGTGTTATTTGTGCGTGAATATTGGGTGGCTTTAGGGTTTGGGGATAGGAGTTATATTTAGCTAGGGTTTTGTGGAGATGATGGGGGAGCCAAATGACGGATTTATCCTTCGTGATTAGTTTGGCTGGATTGGGTTTTATAATCTGCTGGCCCAGTTTGCTTTCTAACGTTTAAATAACTGTTTAATGGGCCTAAGATCAAACGGCTAACGTCAAAACTATAATGGCCATGACTCGGGCGGAAGAAAAATAAATGGCCCATGGATTAGTGTCTATTTTTTCCCTCCTTTATATCTTGAACTTCATCAAGGAAATTCACAAGAAAAATATTTTTTCATTTTTTGATTTTATAATAAAGCCATGAGGGAAATATCGCAAATAATATACGATTTTTTTTTCTAATTGTAGATATCTTGTTTCCATGATATTCAACTTTATTTTAAATAATTTAGAAAATTGAAACATATTTCTCTTAACAAAACGTGGAAACCCAATTTTCTTGGATACCGCCACATTTTCTTTCACTAAATCAAAATCATGAGGCAGAGTGTAAAAATTGTAAAACTCTATGAGAAATAATAAAAACAGTTCCTTTTTTCTAGCCAGAAACACACGAATAGTGGAAAATGTCGTAAGTGAAACATTCGCTTTTCTAAATCGAGTTTAATATAAATTGTTTATTAGTCGTAATACAAGTGCTTACTTTCTTAACTATTTCTGCGTCGATCAAGTAACGATGCAAAAATAATGAATTTGTGCTTCTTGAAGAAAAAGTGTACATAATAGTTCAAGCATCAATAAATAAATATCATATATGTCAAATTGTCACGTAACTTAAGTTTCACGTGCAGTTAAGCTTTATTTTTACCATATAACAATATATAATATAATTGTATGCTTTCACGCAATTTTAGGTGCAATGTACTGTTGAATGTATAGATAATTATTTGATCGAGTGACAAAGACTTTCTTTCTTACAAAAGCAAAATAATAACAATAATAAAATAAAATATAGAGATGGTTTCTATTTGTTCCCTTCTGCACCACCAGTCTCGTGGGAGGCACGGGCGGACATCAACCGACCCACGAGTCAAAACTAGCTGGCTAGTTGAGCACTGGCGTGTGTTGTATGTTGAACTTGAGCACGAGTATATTGTAAATATCAAATTATTGAATTTATCTGAAGTGTGTTTTGTAGGTGGATATTCGTTCCAAAATTTAATTCGACTATAAGTCATGAAATCTGGATATAAAAAAAAAATAGTTAGGCGATCATAAAAAAGACGGTTGAGGTACAAATGTGAGTGGCGATAGTTTGAATCTCCAAGAAATCTAATAAGGTTGCAGAGAAGTATCGATTTCTGTGTGTTGCTGCTCAACAGAATAAGCGTGTGTCCGACTTGGATACGAGTACGTTATGAACACCACACGGCTAGATTTACTTGGAGCGTATTCTTGAAAATGAGTATTCTATCCAAAATTTAATCGAAACATAAATTTTGAAAAAGAGAGAGAGAGACAAAAAAGGAGTTTCTGTATGAGATTGAGATTGTGCTACGTGAGTTAGGTCAATAATAATAGTGATGAATTGAATAAGAGGTTATAATGATCCATTATTAATTATTCAATCAGGGCCTACATCTTTATATCTATTCTTATTCTTATCTATAACATAGTAGGGTTAGTAGATACACCACGTCACATCCTACAAAACAAAGCTAAATTAACCTTTGACAAAAAGTTTACTAGCAACCCACTATTAACAAGTGATACTTAATTCATTTTTAAACGATGAAATTGATACTTAATGAAAAATAAGATGATACAGAATACTGTATCACTAAATAAATAATTGAAACTCAAAACACAAATAAATATTCATT
Organism: Paulownia fortunei; assembly: GCA_019321725.1. Taxonomy (NCBI): domain Eukaryota; kingdom Viridiplantae; phylum Streptophyta; class Magnoliopsida; order Lamiales; family Paulowniaceae; genus Paulownia; species Paulownia fortunei. The sequence continues at coordinate 228,008 of JAGSPU010001569.1, read as the reverse complement.
TTGGATCATCTTTTTTAATTTGTATTTCATTATATATTTTAATATACCGACATAAGCCAAGTATATGTAATATACAATTAAATATTATTTTTAAAAAATCTTTTATATATTTATTTTTTATTTGTAATGTGAAACAGAAGATAAAATTCAAAAACAAAATAAAGGGAGTGAACTACAATTTGTCTGAAAATATGTACAATGTAAAAGCCAATTAGGAGTGGGAATCACAAAATGCATTTATCATGTGAAATAAGCAAGTTTGTTCAAGTGTTCATTTGTCAAAAAGTTACCTAAGCTTTAACATACGCTGCATATGTCAAACAAAAGTTTAAGAGATGTAATAATTGGTAAACTTATGTGGGACTGATATAGTCCATGTCTTTGATGCTATTTCCACCTAACACGATTCTTGGAACTGCAAGACAACGTTTCTTTAATGCAAAAGTGGCTCCATAATACCACCACACCCACGCATTACTCTATAAAGGAAGTCATGTCGTGCAGGAAATCTCATCGGGATACAGTTACAGCTTTTGAATAATTTAAATGTGAGAGAAAAAAAACAAGCGGGATTAACTTAAATTAAGTTGGATGATTGTTAAATACAAATCCATTATTTTCATAATATTGTTCGATGATTAGACTTAGAGATGGAATTATAACCCTCACACATCTCCCAATCTCATATTGGTTTGGAGAACCCAAAATAATCAATGGTAATATTACACCTGGGATATTTTTAGATTTGATAAGGGATGCTTTAGCATTTTTTTTTATTCATTCATTCAATAAAAAAATCCTTCGTCGAAGTGTGATGGATTTATTTAAAGAAACATAAGATAAAAAAGATCAATTTTAGAAGATGTTTGAGAATTATTAATAGGAATTAGAGTATTTTTATTTCTATTGATATGGACCATGATCCAGGCCTCAATATCAATTTTTTTATCTAATATAAAAATTGATAATTTTTCAATCAAAATATTTTTATCAATACTTTTTTTTTTCACATATAGAACATTGACTTTTTTCTAAATAATTCTTAATATGAATGTTTCTCGTTATGTCTAAAAGGGTAATTATCGAATGATGGATAAATAACTCATTTCATAAAAAATATAAAACTTGACAGTTATTTAGACATTTGTGTATTGAGTATAATATTTTAAATATAATTTGAAACATGTTTTGTTAATAATAATAATAATAATATCAACAACAACAACAACGTCTTAATTGTTGACATGAGTATAATAAAAAATTACTTAAAATGTAAATTTTTCTTCTTTTTTTTTTCAATAATACCACTACTAGCTGAAACGTTATGCTCCGAGCAAAATCCAATAATTGCATGAATTTATGTATGTGTAGGTCTCATGTATAAACTAAATTAAAAGTGGAGCAAAAATATGTTTTGATATTAGGACTAGGACCAATTATAAGGGGCATCAATAATTGGGCACATACGCAATTCAAACTTATCTGGTAAAAGTTGAAGTAGGTGCATAAAAGTAGAAAGATAAAGTAATTCTGGTTCATGTGTTTTTCTTATATTATATTAGTGCATGTGATTCTAGTGTTTCCATATTCTAAAAGCTTCAATCATAGTTGCAAAAGTTTAAAAAATGTTGAACTTTGTGCCTGTTTTGTATATTGTTCTGACTATTTATTTGAATTACTCACTCAATACTTTTTAGAACGACTTAATTTATATAATGGTTTATAATTATTCTAAATATGAACCAGGTTTGATCCTAGTCTGATAATAAATAACTACAACTTGACAATTATTAGACAATAACTAACAAATTACCATTGCCCATGTTTCCATTTAAATGTTTTCGTTTCTCTTTCGTGACTTCCATGATATCTACGTATAAAGAGTAATTTTTTAGGACAGTTACTTAAAATATATGATATGACTAATATTGATATTTAATCGTGATTGAGGGTAGGACTGCAACAATGCACAAAATTATCCAACTTTAGAGTCTTGAGCTTATGTTCCTTAAAAAAAAAAAAAAAGGCATTTATTCGTAATTTTATATTTTATTTCTTATTTATTATATTAATATTCAAATTCAAATAATAGTTTTTAAATTAATATCTCAACTAAAATAATAAAAAAATATCACTAATTTTTAACCATTACTTTAAAAAATAATAATAAAATTATTTCAACTCTAGTTAAATTCACATCGAGTTAAACTACAAGCAATTTGAATAGGAGTATATGTTAAACTCAGAACCAAATCAAACTATATACAACTAAGGTGGTGTATAAACACTTCTTCGAAATTAATTATTCTCCTTAAAATGCAATTTCAAGAATAATACTCGCTCTGGCTTTGCTTCAGATTTATTGTTCTTATTTCATTTTTAGACATCTCAAAATAAAATTATGTTCATTAAAATAATATTTTTTCAAATACATCATCTTACTTAAATTATTAATGTGACGTTATTAACTCTCAACAATTACTCTTAAGTTAATATTAAAAAAATATTTAAAATTATTATTTTTAACTATTATTTAAATTCTCGTGTTTAATCCATTATAATACATAGTTTTAGATTAAAAAGTGTAGTATATTTTTTTTTCATACAATTATTTTAGTGTAACTAAACTCAATTAATTATTTCTTAGTGGGTATGTCCCATTTTCAGGCGTATGGGTCCATGAGGGCAAAAAGAATAGCGAGGAGAACAAAATTGTTTAGTTCGAGAACTTTCAGCGTGAGGACAAAAATACTTAGAGCAAATTCAATCCTACGCTACACACAAATACAGGGTTGGGTGCTAAAATTTAGGAAAAATCAATTTTAAGAATGCACTATTCCTTCGATTAAAATAGAATGTGCTAAAGTGCTGCGCCATTTCTGGCGCACTATCTTTTTTTTTATTTTTTTTTTTTTTGTTTAACATATTTTATATTTATTTATTATGTTTAAAAATTTATATTTTATCATAATTGTATATTTTTAACGAAATAATTTATTTTTGTATTTTATATACATATAAAATTATAAATAGATAAACAAAATTATAAAATACATAAATAAAATTGTTTCGTTTATATTTTTCAACATAATTATTTCTTATTATTAATTATTTGATTTTTTTATGTATATTTTTATTTACTATCAATTATATTATATAAATAAAATACATTATTTTAATTAATTAAACATAAAACACAAATTGAATATATAATTATGTTAATATGCTTACAAAATTATAAATAGATATTTAATGAAATAAAATAATTATTGTAAATGGAGTAATAAGAAATATTCAAAAAATATATTTTTAAAATAAATAAATTAAAAACAAAATTTAAATTTAATATTAAAAATGCACCTAGTACAAAAACTGTGATAGAATAGAATACTGGTTGAAAAGGGCAAATTATTGAACGCGATAAGTGTGCGATAACAACATTCGGTCTTGATTGGACGGCGATGGTCTGAGTGGGGACCACCTCAGCCTTCTGAATTCAAGATTACTACAGAGTACATGTGACGTATGTAGTTAAGAGGCTTTCTCTCATTCGTCCACGTGTTTTTTTCTGGGATAATGTCCATGCTATCTATTTCAAGTGGACATTGACCAAATTTTGTTTTTTGTTTTTGTTTTTTAACTTTAAAAATAAAAAAATATATATATATTTTACTTAAAATAATAACATAATATTATTAATCCGCAATCAATATTTTTAAAAATAATAAAATAAAATTAGGTTCGAATCAATACTAAATTCGTTATTTTAAGGTGGAGGGAGTACAGAATTTTTATTTTTTATGTTTCATTTTTTTTTTAATTATTATTGGTTGTGGTATGAACCAGTCAATTCCATACGTGCCATTTTCATATGATTGGACCATTTTGGCGTACTCTCATCCTTCTTACCTATAATCAATTTGCCTTTTTTTCTTTTCCTTTTTTTTTTTTATAAGACAGAAAAAGAAAAAAAAAAAAAAAAAAAGAAGACACCGTGGTAGTATTAGCTGGCAGCGAACATGGAGTTGCTCCGTAATTAAATTGCATTACAAATAGTAATACGTATCACATTATTTATATGCATGTATAAAATTTATACTTGTGGTTGGTTGTCAAAATGTTTTGCATTTTGTTGCATTAAAGAGTTTCATACAACGCTTTTTGGATATTTTGGAGTGTGAAACTTGAATCATTTGTGAGTCGCCGACTCAAAATGTATTTCGTGTTCAGACGAATGAAAACTTTTCCTTTTTTTCTTTTTTTAGCTTTAGATGGTTTTATGTATGTTTATATTTTTTTTTTGTAAAAATAAATGAAGAGTAATAAAAAATAAAATTTTCTATTATTAAAGTGATAAAATATTTCCACAAGAAATTCTAATTTTGCATTCAATGTTTTCACAATAAATACTTTTTAATAATGTTTCGTCAAAAGTGAAAAGTCAGATGAACATGACATTATTATTATATTAGTAAATACATCCACTCTCATTATTTTTACATTTTAACAAATACAGTTCACCACCTACATAAGTATAACGTGACTTCTCTTGTTGGTAAAACATTAAAATTTTCAAAAATTAAAGCTAGAGCTTATCAGTACTCACATTATATATATCCCAGCAATTGCAAGCGGACCCTTTTCCTATAAACACAACCAAGTCTGTTCTACATCTAACATTTTCTTCCCTCCCCACCAACAACAATTGCAATGGCAGCAAGGAAGACCCACCGCTACCTCAGCGGCGCCGACAGACTAAACTCGGCGGAGCTCGGTGATCAATTCGAGTTCGAGTTCGAGTTCGAAGAACCTGAGGTTTGGGGCACCAACGACATCATTAGCCAACCCGAAACCAAAAAAACAAGTTTCCAACCCGCGGCCGCAACGAAAACCACTGAGAAAGAGCGCCAACGTTGATCATCTGCCCGTCGGCCCTAAATCTCTGCCCGTGAATATTCCTGATTGGTCCCAAAATCCTCAGAGGCGAGTACAGGGAACGCGCCGGGGACTACACGGATGATTACGAAGACGAGGCGGAAGAAGATGACGGAAATGACAGAATACCCCCTCACGAGTATTTGGCTAGAACTAGAGTCGCGTCTTTCTCGGTGCATGAAGGGATAGGGAGGACGCTGAAGGGTAGGGACTTGAGTAGGGTTAGAAATGCGATTTGGAAGCAAACTGGATTTGAAGATTAGCGCAGTCGCTACAACTTCAAATTATTTTTGTCTGATTTAAGACATTGATCCTCTGGTTTTTGGAGTTGTTTTTTGTTAGCTTTGATTCAGAGGATCATTTCATTTCGATGCGTATGTGATTTCTAACTGTTTAGGAACAACATGTTGTTGCCATTTTCCAGTAACTTGTTTTAGGGGAAATATCCTTTAAACCCTTCTAAAGTTGTACTAATTATTTAGTTCTCTTGGATTTATTTTACTTTTGTTGTAAAATTATTGTGGGAAAAAAATTGGTGTTTTAATGTGGGTTAGTTGCTCTTTCATGTTCTTGTTATTGTAGATTGAATCTTACAGAAAAGTGATAATTATTACATTACAATATCAATCGACAATTAATTAAATATAAATATATTACTATAATGAATAATGAAATAATAAATTCATATAAATGATATAAATATTTATAGAATTTTAGGATGATCGCTAAACTAGATTGAAGTTATTTTTGAATATTGGTAGGTATGAAAACAACAGGCAAACTGAAAACAACCCCTTCGAGTAAAATCCACTCTTGGATCACTTCACTTGTTTGCCAACATTTGGTTCAATTTTTCTTGTTTGTTTGGATAAGTTAACTAATAATACATAGTATCTACATTTTGTTTGCGTAGCTTTGGGCATCGGTTGTAGAGTACATGGTTAACTACCAAATCGACTTATTATTACTTCATAAGTCGATGTATGGGATTCATTAACTGTTGAATTATATTATGCTGGCCATTATTTTTTCTAGTACTAATATCCAACTTTTTTTTCTGGCAACAACTTTTCTTAACAGTCCAAACAATTAATAATAAGTTTATTTGGTAGAAAGCTAAATCATTATTTAAATCTTTTGTTCCGGACTTGAAAAATAAAAATTCGTACTTTACTTAATTAATTGGTTTAAAATAAATATTGACGGATCATCTACGAAAAATGGTGGACCATCTGGAATTGGTGACATAACTAGAGATCATGAAGGAAAATTTATTTATGCGTTTTCCATAAATATATGGCGCTTAATAGTTAATACTAACAATGTTGGCAGCAGTTGGGCTTAGGGTTACTAATAGGGATTAGTAAGTCGTACATAAAATTTAATTTGCCAAACATAAAATTCTACCCACTAAAGATGTTAGGATTCTTAATTCAACCTTATCCTGTGCTCTACGCTAGGGATTTTGGCGACATATTCTTGGACAAAAAGTTTTAATTATCACTAAACCCCATTTAATTCGTAATGAGGAATTAATTATGCTACCATAAACCCATTCAAGTAACAGGGGGCTAACTGATTGCATCCACAGTTTCTCTGGATTTTCTTTTTTTTTTTTCCTACTCCTAAAACCTTGACCCAATAGGCTAAATGCAATTCTCATGACCACTGCAAGAACTATAGAAGTTGCTGACAGAATGCCAGCAGAAGACGTCAAAGCGTCTAAAATGACAAGAGTCGGCTAAAAAATGAAGATTTTATTTTCTTGCACAAGGGGAGATAAGCAAATGAACCGCTTTTCAGGGTGCCTTGTATAAAGACCATTGCGTTTCATTTTCTTCATCAAATTAAGAACATTTTATAAAACCCCATAATTCGATGAACACGGCCCATGTCTTATTTCTCTTCGTTGAGCAATATTGCTGGAAGATCCTCTCTACAAGTCATCAAGGTGATGGAATTTGCGGCACAAACTAATTGCGATGTTGTAAAATTTGTGTTGAAAGAAACATAGCAAGAAACCACCTCCCTCATGTTGAACTGTTGCAAAAATCAAATGTACATTTGATGTACCACTGTTCAGAGATGATGGCAGATTGCTTTGGTGAAGTCAGTTGTCGTGGATTTACCACCAAGATCACCTGTTCTGTACTTCCCTTCTGCAATTGTCTTCAAGACAGCATCCTGGATTTTATCAGCTTTATCGTGGAGATCCAAATGGCGCAACATAGCGACAGCACTCAGAAGCAAAGCAGTTGGATTTGCCTTATTCTACATGAATACAACTAGGATTAAATGATTGCTGAACAGATTTTATTTGGGGGGGGGGGCGGGGGGAGAAGAGCCAACTGAAATATCTAATCGCTCAACAATTTGGCTAAAAATGTTTATTCTATTATATGAAAGTTAATGAGATCTGTTAACAGAACAATCTATGCGTGCATCAACATGTACCCGTGAATTTCATTCATTACTTGGTGCTATCACTAAAAGGAGATCTCAGCCATGATTAAAAGAGGACAAGCAAGCAGCCTACGTCAAACAGAACCATTTTGTGCTGGAATTTCACACAGTAAGCTCAAGTTGAAATTTGAGGAAAACAATCTAACAGTCTAAGTCCAAAAAAATTTATATCCTACTCGGCATCTTCTACCCCAATTCTACCACAAATACCATAACAACCTTGCTCTCATATTAGACAAGTTTAAAAGACTGAATTTAGATGATAAGAGTTCAAAAAAATAGGTGAATTCTGTCAGGAGAAAAAAATCTTGGTTTGAACCAATCCTACTTAAGATGATTGCTCTCCTATTCCAACTCTACCCAATCTTCAAAAGCATAACAGAACACAGTTATAAATTTTTAACCTAAAAGGCATAAAAAATGGTATAATTATGTTGATCCACTTAGATGAAATGTCTGTAAAACACCTGCCTGAAGTGCATGACTTGAGCCACTGACGTAGTCATGACAATTATACCTTTATTATATATTTTTTTTTCGATTTTCTCTCTTCTTTTAAGCCCATCTTCACCCACCACCGACCTAGCCTAAACCCATATCTTATACCTTCAAAGGACATTAAGCTTCCTTTGAAGGATCCCTATAAGCCAAACATAAAATCAGCATCCACATCGGAAGAAAGAAGGTAAAAGGTGAGGATAAAAAGAGAAAATGTAATTTGAATTTGCGGTTTGTTCTCTCTTTATATTCCACTCCCCAAGAGAGATGTGATAGATCTATCACAGCATACCCCCAGTATTTTAACGAGCCCATGTGATTGTAGTCTTGGGCTTCGGTCTGCGATACCGAATGACTATTCAGGTGATAGTTTTATCTATCACCCCAAATCAGGGGAGTAATCGAAAACATATTGTCCTTATAAATTGTTCATGTTTGGATTCAGTCCATAAATGGGTCAATTAGCATGACAGACAAATATACTGCTAGTTTGCATGGCAATAAGATTCAAGAGAACTCCTATATACACATATACAAGCAGCCTTGACTTTTGCAGAATAAAATGAACAGGAGTACAAATATAGAGTTGCTTGGATACTAACCTTTCCAGCAATATCAGGAGCAGAACCATGTACAGCCTCAGCAAGAGCAATACCTCCCTCACCAATATTGCAGCTGTACGGAGGACCAAGTCAAGTAAGAATATTTATGGTGAACATTCTCTGAACGCCAGACAAAAATTTCCTATACCTTGGAGTTAAGCCCAAGCCTCCAATTAGACCAGCACAAAGGTCACTGATTATGTCACCATAAAGATTGGGCATCACCAAAACATCAAATAATGATGGATTCTTCACAAGCTGTACATGAAAAAAAAAAGAAGCATTTAACTTACACCATACATTAATTTAGAGCCCTGGGCATGTTAGCAACTTCTAGCAAATAATTGATGTGATTGAGACTATATAAGTGCCATAATGCAAATAAGAGTTCCGAAACTTTTCAGGAGATATCAGCTTGCACAAACATAAAATCTATATGTATTAAAGACAATCTTTTATACCATCATACAGCAATTGTCGATCACAACTTCTTCATATTTTATCTCTGGGTACTTTTCTGCAACCTCACGACAGCACTGCAAGGTGAAGAAGAAATTTAACAGGTTGAAAAGGCTCAAATAAATGGCAAACTCAATATATGCATAGAGGCATACCTTAAGGAAAAGACCATCAGTTTTCTGCATGATATTCGCTTTGTGTATTGCAGATACTCTTTCTCGTCCATGGGCCTTGGCATAGTGAAAAGCATACTCTGCAACTCTAAGACTAGCTTGACGTGTAATGATCTTGAGACTTTCAACAACACCCCTCACCACCTATATGGAAATGAAAGGAACTCAATCAAATTCACAACATAAGAGATCTTTATGATGACAGACATGCCTCGTGTGTAACTTACTTGATGCTCAAGTCCACTATATTCTCCTTCTGTGTTTTCACGGATGGTGATGAGATTTACATCATCATACTTAGTCTTGTATCCAGGTAGGCTGTAACAAGGTCTAACATTGGCATAAAGATTGAGCTCTTTCCTCAAGGTGAGGTTAAGAGAGCGATGGCCTTTCCCAATTGGTGTGGCCATGGGTCCTTTCAACCCAACTTTGTTTCGTCTCACAGATTCTAGACTTTCCCATGTTAGAAAACTCTGGGTTCTAGGGTCTACCTCTTTCCCCACAAAGTGTTCTTCCCATTCAACTGGCACATCAGCGGCTTTAAATACCTGATTTCACCAAACATTTAATTTTGATAATTGGTATAGAGCTTGTTACTTCAAAAAGCTTCATTTGTTATGAAAATCTTCACTACAACAGAAAACCAAAACTGGAAAAAAAAAAACAAAAAAAACCATTTTCATAGCCATTGCAATATGAAGCCAAATACTAGAAAAGTTCAAAATATCGATAATGGGCGGAGAAAAAGAAGACAACCAATCAGTTTATAGCTCTTACATTTTTGCAGGTTGGTATTAAGAAACCACATGAAGAATGAATTGAAAGGACTATCAAACAAGTTAAACATTACAAAAATAAATTAACATGATCTCATCACTAGAATAATTAGCTATATTTATTTGGCACATAAATCTTGTCCTGGGAAACCAATATACGTACACCTCGATCACTATGGTTTTTGCGGGTCCCATATGGCATGATAAATCAAAACAAAACAGTATTTCCCACTATCTATTCCACTAGATCATTCTTAAATGTCTCCAAGTTAATATACTCCAGATTTGTAGAGGCCTTAAGCAACATTTTACTGCATTGAAAAGTCAATTTCATCTTAAAGAAATTTTCTTTTGGGCATTTTTCCCTTGAAAATAAGGTTGGACAGGATAAAAAGTGCATATCACATAGTTGTATCCATCCTCTAAAAACTACCATTCATATTACTGAAGATCCTAGCTTTTGTGTGGCCTTTCTTGATATTAATTCGAGATTGAATCTTGGAGATATAAGAGTCTGAAATCCAATCTATGCAAACATAAATACGAATATATGATTTGAATGAAAAATGAAACTGAAGTGATTGAACACTCACTTTTTCTCATTTTTTCCCTCAACTAAACAATTACGCGAGAAAGATTCAACTATGTTATCTTTCATGGATGCAGAATCAGCCTAGCTACAAAGAGCAGAAGCAAATTGAAGAATAACACATACAACTCTAGTCCTTTTCCCTCCGTCACCAATTAATTGACCGTGAATAAAAAGCTACATAAAATTACGAATGCACAAATCATCAAAATTGAACAAAACTCTATGACTCGATGACTGTATTCCTTGCATTTCCCAAAAGCCAAAGACACATTATTTCACCGCTCACTGATTTCAACGAAAATAAAATATAATAAAGAGATACAAATTGAAGAATGGGGAGTATTATGCGACCTGTTTGACGGACTCAGCGATCTCAGGGCCGATGCCATCTCCGGGGAAGAGAGTGGCGCGGATCAGATTCGAGTCGGACGCCGGCGATGAGAAGCTCCGATCGAAGAAGCTAGGATACGTGGAGGAGAACATTCCATTGGCTCGGCTCCGAGCGAGTCGTCTAACGATTTGTGATGCCATTCGCAGCTATTGCTTCTGGTTATGGGCCGCTGACACCGACTCCTTAAATCTTCAAATGTATGCGTTCGATTGAATAATTGCTTAAAATAGACGGTTAATGGCGCATTTATGTCGAACTTTTTATTCTTCTGGAGAAGGAATCATTTATATTTTATGTTAAAATTTCTGAAAGAGTCGTCTTCTGGCAATTGAGAGGTAAAAGTCAGCGGCTTTATTATGGCCATTAGTAGCAAGCCAAGTGTCCTTTTTTAGTGGTGACTGTCCAAAATAACATAATCATTGTTTTGTACAAAAACAAATAAATAAAGTTTTGGGCCAAACAAAAAAACTTCTATTACTGATTTGGGCCTAGAATCGTCAACCCATCCAATAATAGGGCCGAGTCGGCATTAGTAAGTGAGACTAAACTTATACTTAACTTGGCCCACTCCATGAAAGTGAGGCTAAATACAAAAAGGCTCGCATTTGGCCCAAGTCCACCTAGTCCAGCCTCAGCTTAAACACAGTTTTGATGAAGGATTCACAGAGAGAGAGAGAAGAAACTATGAAATGCCATCGACCGCTACTAGTTCCAAGAAATCATTTCAGATATAACATTGATTATTTGTTTCACTTTTCCAACATATCAGATCTTTTATTCATGGTCATGCAATTTTTAATTCACATGACAAATATTAGATTTAGTTCATTTTAAGAAAACCCTGAAAATCCAGTTCAATAAAGACAGAAATCTTCCTTGGAATTTGATGCATTGAACGCACAATTATTTATGAACCATTCATTTTTATATTTGAATCATCAATTCACCAACTTATTAAGATAATAATATATAACCACTCTCAGCAGCACATATTGACATGAAAAATCTCAAGTCCCAAAATTGTGTTTCACATTCCAGTCATTGAGATGCAAGGGCCAGCCAAGTACTTACAATTATTGAAAGGATATTATGTATACAGCTAAAAGCGTGAGAATTCCAGCAATCTTTACATATTATTTCACGCTAGAGAGAAATCACATTTGAAGCAACGTTGTAACGAAAAGATAACAAACACAAAGGCCTTAACCACGAAACGAAAGGAAAAAATAGTTCCCTGAGACTGCAAATGAACTAGCAGATGGGAAGAGGTGCACCATTCCAACTCTCAAGGCATTTCAACAATGGATCAACTATTAACCCCTTGCTCAATGCTGTGAACACCTTGTCACACTCCTCGCCTGGAGACGTAACCTTTTCTCCTGTCAAGAAGTTCGTTCCCAGTTCCTCTCTAATGAATTTATACAAGGGGTAGGATCTGCATTCTGTAATCCGATTAGAGATTGCTGGATTTCCACTCTCCAGAGCAATTCTTGCACTCTCAACTTCTTTAGGCAAAAGGGCCTTCAATTCATCCTCAAAAGCTTCGATCTTTTGGAAGATAGATGTGCTCACAATCTTCTCACCGTCGCCATTTTTCAATGCGTGATCTACAAGAACTTGCCTCAAATTCTGCATCAATGGGTATGTTGCACTGCAAGGATCATCAATGTATGCATAGACGTATTCACGGTCCACTACACGGAGCAAATCCTTCTCGCAGAATCTTGATGGATGAAGCTCCCCATTGGCACCCATTGTTAAAGTTCTCTTGGCCACTTGGCTGACAGTATTCTTGACAGCAAGTCTCAGGTTCTCCTCCAAGTGCCTCAAATCAATGGCCTGGCATAGTGCAACTAGGTATGTGGAGGACATGAGCTTCAGGATATCCAAAGCCTCAACTGTTTTTCTTGAAGAGATCAGACCCAAGGAGTTTACATCTTGGTTGTGTTGCTCGGCACTTTGCACGTGGTTTGTGACGGGATTTGCCAAGAATTGTAGTTCTGAACAGTACGAAGCCATGGCGATTTCAGCCCCCTTGAAGCCGTAGTCCAAGCTCGGATTCCTCCCACCAGAAAGGTTAGATGGCAACCCATTATTGTAGAAGTCATTGACCAGTTCAGAAAATTGAGCAAACATCAACTTTCCAATGGATGCGATGGCCAATCTCGCGTTGTCCATTGACACTCCAATTGGTGTCCCTTGGAAGTTGCCACCATGTAAGGCCTTGTTTCTTGAGACATCAATCAAGGGGTTATCATTCACTGAGTTAATTTCCCTTTCGATCATCTTAGTAGCTGTGCGGATGACTTCAATTTGAGGTCCGAGCCACTGGGGCGATGTTCTAAGAGCATATCTATCTTGCTTTGGTTTTTGCAAGGGATCCATCTCATGTAACTTCTGAGCAGCCTTAACATACGAACTACCATCAAGAATGTGTTCCATTATAGCAGCAGCCTCAATTTGGCCTGGATGGTGCTTCAACTTGTGTGTCAAGTGATCAGTGAATTCAGGCTTTCCATTCATAACTTCAGCAAAAATAGCTGACATAACTTCAGATAACACACAAAGAATGTTAGCCTCATAAAGAGCGATTGAGGCCAATCCAGAACCAACAGCTGTGCCATTGACAAGTGCAAGGCCTTCCTTAGGCTGCAACTCGAAAAACCCTCCGTCGACGCCGGCAAACTTAAAGGCTTCCTCGGCGTTGAGGGACTCCCCGTTGGGACCCACAGCCTTGGAGTTGGGGCGCCCGGTCAAGAGACCAGCAATGTAGGATAAGGGCACAAGGTCGCCAGATGCAGTAATGGTGCCACGAAGAGGCAAACATGGTGTGATGTTGTGGTTAAGGAATTTTGTGATGGCTTCCAAGATCTCGAATCTGATGCCTGAGTATCCTTGAAGGAGGGTGTTGATCCTAACGAGCATTGCTGCTCTTGTTGCTGAGTGTGGCAACGTGTGGCAAGATTCTGTCCCATTTCCAAAAATTCCAGCGTTCAAGAACCTGTTACAGTCCAATTTCCATTATCAGACCACTTAGAAGCAGAAGGTATTAAGAAATTGGAAATCCCTCATCAATCTTAACATCATTAATTCCGACTTTCAACAAATTTCAGATTCTGACACTTCAAACTATGCAGTTGATGTAATTTGTCACAATTACAGTTCTTTAAAAATAATTCTTGAAGGTCTTCATTAGATATAACATAATGTTAGATCAGATTTTGAGGTTAAAATCTTCTAGTCGTTGCATTATAATAAAAAATATTAGTCTCATCCACTGACAAAGCACATAAAATAAGATCTTGGATCCATACAGCTTTGGAAATTGATATCAATTATTTATGACAGTTGCTATTGAAATAAAACTGGCCTCCAAGTTATGAAAATTCAGCCAACGGGTTGGGTCAACTCCTGGCCAGCTAGACTCTGAGATAAATATTTTTAAATATTTCTTAAAAGAAAACGGCATTCGGCACATTTACTGCACCCACGTCTGGAACCAGTGTGCTTAGATGAGATAACAGCTAATATAGGCAAACTTCAATTAAGAGCCACATAATAAATACTCTAAAGATGAGGATAATATTATGCACAATCATTTACATTTTTCCTACAGAAAGAATAATTTAAGGAAGTTCTCCCTCTTCGAAATTATTTTGGCGTTTCAGTTTTATGCAACGTGGCGTTTCATAATTAATACCAAAATCTTTCTCTGTAAAAGTATTAGAAAAATTTACTCTGTTTCATAATTAATACCAAAATCTTTCTCGGACAAATTAGGATGCAGTTTCTAGTAAAAGAAACAAATAAAACATAAAACATAGTTCGCATCTTCTATTTATTTTGTCATACGATATATTCAAGTATGGGTCACACGTGCATAAAATATTTTTTAAAATATACAATTAATATTAATACACACGAAACACAAATTAAAATACAAAATTAAAATCAAACAGAAAATTAGGATAAAGAATCTAAAATGCATAAAAAAAATTCTCTTGGTGAGAAAATTTCTTATCTCCAATGTAGTTTTTCTATGAAAACTTAGAAAAAAAGAAAAAAAAATTACCAGCAGTCATTTTTTAAAGAATTCAGATATGGAAGTTAGAGAAGAGTTCGGTTTACCTAATGAGCTCCTTCTGAAGAGCACCACCTTGCTTAGTCCTCCGGTGTGACGTGGCACCAAAACCAGTGGTGACTCCATAGCTATCAGTCCCTTTATTCATACTCTCCATAACCCAGTCACTGCTGGCCTTGACGGCAGCCCTCGCTGCCTCCGCCAGCTCCACCGCCACCGCATTATCCCTGGCTGCGATCGCCGCCACCTGGGATATAGTCAGAGTCTCTCCACCGAGCTTCACCACCGGCTTCCTGAATTCCTCCACCATCCGCTTCACCTCATCAAGGTGGCTTCCCTTGAGCGACTCCGCTGCCACCCCCAGTTCAACGGATCTTTCTGCTGCACACAGAACCCATTTGAGTGATGACCATTTTCCACCGCAGCTGCCATGATAAAGGATCACTTAAACAATTGATCCACAAGCTTGTGGAAATTCTTATAGAAAATCAAGAACTTGTTACACACAAACACACACAAGAAACAAACAAGCTTTCTCTTTATGCGCGTCTCTGTGTGTGTGTGTGTGTGTGTTTTTGTGGGGGGAGATCTTGAAATGTGGTTAGTAAGGTATGTGGCTTTAAATAGAGAATGGGTGGAGGACTATATTATGTTACGTATAGATTTTGGTAGGTGGGGAGGAGTCGGGGTTGGAGACAGACAGGTCCATATGAAGGGAGTTGGTTGAGGATTGATCTGGACCCTTCGTTTGGGTTTAGTAGACGGCAGTGATTTGCTGATGTGGATGCTGCTTGGAAGGTGGACTCAATGTTCTAAATTTTCTCGTCTGAAAAGTTGTGGTGGTTGGTGGGAATAGGCTTGGTAAAAGTTGGAAATTAGGTATTGGAAGTTTTTCTTTTTATCCTTTTTTTTTTTTTTCACTTAGATTATCGAGTGATATGGTCCTCTTCGAGACTTTTCACTCAACAAAATTCAATATTTTAAGAATGAATTATAAAAAGTATTCTTGATATTTAATTTAATTATAAAAAAATTAATTATTTTTACAATTATAAATAATTTTTTGAAATTATTTTTATTTTGCAAAATAATCTTTCAATATGTTCGGTTTATAAAATAGAAACAAACATCAAGAATTTTTTGCATTCACAAATTTAAATATTTTTTTTTTAAATAGCTGAAATCTCAAAAATAATTTTGAAAGGGATAGCTCCTCCATCAAACCTCTAAAGTAGTTACCATAAAGGATATGTGAAATGTAAACTTCTCACACATCCACATTGGATGTGAACGGAACTGCCCATCTCATGTGAAATTTTCAGGGAAAGCGCTATGTCGGCTCCTAACAAATTCCAAAGACAGGAAAGGGGTTGGAAATAATCAGCGAGAAAGTTGTACAATTCCAGGGACCAGGGTTGAAGAATTGTTGTGCATAAGCAAACTTAATATTATCGAACAGAAATACAGAATAAACAAATAGGCTCCTTGGTTTGGTTTACTTACCTTGCTACAATCTAACAGTGTGGTGGATAAACAATAAGAAGGTCAGACAGCCAAAGGTTGTGGTGGATGAACAAAAAATTTAACTAGATCTGCCTATTGTAAAGAAAAACATGAAATTAATTAAATAAAATTAAAGATTCCCCGAAGGACGAGAAGTTTTTTTTTTGGGGGGGGGGGGGGGGGGGGGGGGAAGATTTAGTGGAACTGTATATTATATAGGATCTATCAGGTTAGTTGTGGTTGTTTGAAATATTATTTTTAAAATTGAATTGGATTGGACCGATCGGTTTAATCGAAAATCAATTGTTGATTCGGTCATGCTAATATTATATTACTGATTTTTTGGTTTGATCAATTAAATTAAATTTTATTTTTTTTTAAAAAAAAATAAATTTAATATTTTGTTATATGTATGTGGTCATTTGAATTTTATATTTTTTAGTCATTTATTAATTAATTATTTTTTTAATTTTTAAATTATTTTATATAATACAATACAAAAAATTAATAAATTTTCACTAAAATGATAAATTAGTCTGATTAATTAAATTGCTCAAAATTGATTTGATCACAAATTTTACAAGGAATATAATGAATTGAAACATAAAATCCTAAAAAGTTACTTAAGTACAAGCAATTATTACATTTATGATTCCCCGCAATTCATGGAATAAAAGCTTCTCTTGGAATAACGTTGTTGCCTTTTTGGTGCTTCACCACATGACTAACATTGTGTGTGGACATCGTGATGCACAATCACATGTTATTCACACTAGAGATAAGAGATGTATCTATATCTTCAATTAATGACACTTTATGGATTAATGTGAATAACATCAGATAAATTATCTGGTTTTATATATATAATCTATATTAGTTTAACAAGATTATCTTTATTCAAATTTTATAAATTATGGATTGACTAAGTTGCATTATAAAAAATTTTAAAATATTTTGCCGTTGATTTCACAATAATTAAAAAAAAATATTATTCCTTCATGTAACCTTATCTTAATAGCAAAATAGGAGTTTTTTTTTTTGTATTAGATACTTGAAACAATCTAAATTAAAAAAAATAAAATAAAACAAGGTATCTGCTACAGATAGAACTGCAACGAAATCAATTTGTACCTAGTGCGACACATTAGCTACTAAAGTTCCCTAAGAAACTTAAATTTGAAAATAGGAAAACATTAATTATAGAATAACTGTAGAATGGCAACGGGTTTAACTATAGATTTTAAATTCGTAGTTATATCTGTCACTATAATGTAGCTATCGACATATGCTATAGTGAAATATGTTACTAAATTACTTGAATCAATGTTCATTTACTTGCTAGGAACTTGTCCGTCTCTATCATGCATCCTAATACAGCAAATTACTTTAATCGATTAATTAATTAGAATCTTTATTATTCCTAATTAAGAAACTTGTTATATAGCTTTATGTCAATTAAACTTTTCGATACTTATGTGTTCAAATAATGAAATTTTGAAAATTAGATACCCCAGGTGAAAATCATTCTGGAGTACACTTTCCTTTCATCAATTACTCTACAAAAAAAAAAAAAAAAGATAAAAATTATTATTTTTGCAATATGTATGACTTAAAGTTAGATATTGTCTATGAAATCAATTAAGAATGAATTGTTTATCTAGTTAACTAATTTACGGACCAAGATACCCAGATCAATGACAAATTAAGATAAATGGATGCTGGAGAATAAAATTATTTTGTTATATTTTTAGTTTCTCCTTAGATTTTAATTTAATTTAGAAATAAAACTAAAATCAATTGAAACTAAGTGAAAATATACAAGTAGCTAGCGAGTCGGTGAAAAATGAGTTAACTCGAATTCCATATATTCAAATTCAAACAAAATTACTTGAATTGCTCTCAAAGATTACAAGTTTTTTGGTACATTCATAATTGCAAAATACATATTGTTTTTAATAAAGTGAAAGTGAATTATTAAATTAACCATATTTAGTAGTTAGGAGTATAAGATGAGCTGAATAGACTCACGAGACTCCATTGGATTTACTTAAGAGGGTTTTTTCAAGGGAGAGTTTGAGTTCCTAGGAAATCAAGCTTGATATTCTTCAAATGCTTACGATCTTTTAATTGTTTATAGTATATATTGCTTAAAACTAAAACTTTTAAACTTTTTTAATAATATAAGTTGTACTCTCCATGATCTCAATTAAGTCTCGAGCATGAGCTTATACTTTCTTGAAAATTAAACTGAACTCTAGCCTATAATTTCTTAAGAGTTGTTGTCCAATTTGTATATCATTACAAAATAAACTGTATAATTGTTAATTTATTATTACATTTGATGGTGCATTGATTATTTATGTTGTTTGTTTTTATTTAGATATGTTTTATCACATTTTTATACTATAAAACGCGGTAGCTAGGATATTTCATTGTTGCAGCAATGAAAATTGCAATGGAAAGGAATTCGGTAGCTACGACATAGCTACGGAGTTTTCTTCCGTAGCTACAACATAGCTACGGTGTAGGAAATAGAGCAGCAAGTATTAGTTACAAGGCTATCTGCTTCGCCAATGGCTTTCGTAGCCTTAGGTATTCACTAATATCAGCTACGGATGCCCTGTTTGGCTGGAGAAATCCGAATTTATCTATACGCGACGATTTAGCAAACGTTGGTCAAACAAATGGAATCAAGTTGTTCTAATCAAAACCCAGGCCAATAAATTGCCAAACAGAGAAATAATGCGGTAAATCAACAGGAAATGCTACGTAAATTATGGTGGCTTAGAAATCAATGTTCACCAATTTTTGATTGCAATAGTCATTGATAGAAAGAAATAATTTTATTGTTTTATTTTTTGGTTTTGCAAAATATATTTTGTGTTTCATTAGAGGATATATCATATGAAATGTTACTAAACTATATTTCTTTCCTTTTTTTTATTTTTATAATCTCATAGCTAGTAATGTTGGGAAAATATAGTATATCACAAATATTTTCTTTCTAAAACCCCTTCAATTGTATAAAATACTCCAATTGGTTTGTAGCTGATAGTATCTAACCTTAAATTGGACTTAACCATGATAAGTGCCATTTTTAGCTAAAATTTTGAAGCCAAACTCAACTTAGAGAAATGCTATATTCACTTTTTTATTCACTCTAATTTAGAAATTATTAATTTAATTAACTCAATCCAAAATAAGTATTAATCGATAATACAACATCACTCTTCAGATTATAATACTCATTGGAATTGTACTTACTAAAATTAGTCCCATTAATCGAGCAACCCTCATGGAAAAACAAACAGAACATGCACATGTTTCCCACATACATATAATGTCGATCATGTTCTTTGTCCTTATGCATTGAGTCACAACAAAGTCAGAAAACACGATTCTGGCATTGGGTGGCTGCGGATATTAAAATATCCCTCATCCTCTTGCTAACAACACCATGAAGACATTTCACAGGTTCATCTCCTTGCCATTTTAATTTTTTGCTTGTATATGGAGAGTTCTTTTATAGGATTACAAATTTGTCCCCCGTGTTATTACAAAAATGTAAAACAACCTCCTTAATATGGTAAGATGCCGAAAAAGTATTAAAAAAAAACAAACGTGTGAAATTAATCTATGCAAAAAACATTTGCATGACTAAAGTGGAAGTTTGAAACTTTTAAAGTGTTTTTGCACCCACAATATAGTTTGTTTTGCATATTTTACATATTTGAGGTGAAATGAATTTTTTTTATTTTTTTTGGCTCATTTATTAATCTGAAGGAGCTTTTACATGTCGAGGTATAGTAGGTAAAAAAAAAAAGAAAGAAAGAAAATAGGACGTTATTCCTCTTGGCTAACTTTTTTTTTTTTTTTGAAATGGTGAGTATTTTGAATATTTCCAAAATAGAGGGGCTTTTTTGTTGCTTTTTCAGCAAAAGCATGTGGCAAATTTGCAATTTCCCCCTTGTTTTGTAGTTGGTCGTCTTTGGCGGCTGAAAATATATATCTATCATTACGACAAAAAAGCCACCAAACCTTCCACATGTGGTTTGTGCCTTCTTCAACACCATTTCCATTTCATTCATTTTGTTTCTTTATGAAAATTGGTGAAAATTGCACTAATTTAAAATGACATTTACAAGAAAATTCCAAGGATATGAAATCGTGGTTCATACCATGAGCTGATTTTTTATTCTTTTTTTTTTTTACCAAATTAATCACCCTTTTTTTTTACTACACTGACTAGTCTCATTCCCTCCAGAGTAACTAGGGCAGCGAGTGCATTTAGGATCATTTATTTTATTTTGATATTTTACTTTATATTTTATATCACAAATAAAAATTAAGTATACATATTTTTTAAAATGAGTAAATGATGGAAGGAAGAAATATAGACTTTGCCTCCATCTAAAATATATATCAATACAGAATGAAATATTTAATTGGAATAAAGAATTAGAAATGGCTACAATGTCCCTACACTATTTCAGAGAAGCAACCCTCTATTCTAAATTTATATTAAATCTGTTATTAAAAATTAAAGATGCATTCTAAAAATTAAGGATAACAATATTTTGGATTTGAGCTGAATTTATCTGAACCTGAAATCCAACCCGTTAAGATTTTTAAAAATTCAAATTCAAAACGATCTCAAACTCAAAACCGAACTCGATGGATAAACTCATTAAAACCTCCTTATTTTATTATTTAAAAAATATTAAAAATAATACTATTAAATTTTTTTACAAAATATAAATATTTAAATAATTTCATAAAATTATATATAATATTTTTTTAAAAAATAAAAAATTAAATAAGTTGGATCTTGAACAGGTCGGATTTAAAAAAAAAAAACATTAAAAGCCGATTCAAATCCATTATTACTATTAAAACACATTTCAAATGGGACGAATTTGAGACTGAGTTCAAATTTATACCAATCCCATTATCATCTCTATTCAAAATACAATTCATATTTTTATTTATTTATTCATTTCTTTAACATATCTTACTAAGGAGAAAATATAAAATGAAATGCATCATAACCTCATTGCTATGGGAGTTGGTACCATTTTTTATTGTATATTGTTTTTTAACTGGTTTGGAGCTTTATTAAGAACTTTGTTAGAGTCAGTACACCTAATCTATAAGAAGTTAGGTGGAGGCTGTTTATTCATATGTTAGCAACCATCAGTTTTTGAACTGGTCAAACTCAAAAAAATCATTATCCATTTAGTAATTATAATGAGTAAAAATTAAAAAAATTAATGGGCAACCCGACACATCCCTTCTTATAACTAATAATTTTCGTAGGATCCTACCATTGAAATTTAATATAATATAATTATTGTAGATTGGATTGTTTATGCTTAAAAATATACAATTTTTGTTGGAAATTTAAGAGTCAATTGATACATATTCCGCGATTTACTTTCTCCAAAATACTAAGAACAGGTGTTTTGGAGGTTTAAAATTAATACAAAAAAGTTGGAATATTTAGATAATAAAAAAAAATTAAAAAATAATTTCATTAAAAAGTAGTACCAAACATTTATGTCAGCTTTTGGTTGTCGCCATTTTTTTGTCATCACTACGTCACTAGCCATGCAAAGTTTCACATTTCCATTCATAAGCCTACGTTGTCCTTTTTTTTTTTTTTTATTTATAGGTAATAAAATAAAATATTTATTATAAATTTTATTATATTTATTACATTTCATTAATTTTCAACGAATTATTTCACAAAAAGAACAAAACAACCTTAAGTGTGAAATACTATAATTATTCCTTCTGTTAGGCAATCTGATTGTCTGTCAAGAATTGATATATTTGTTCACATTTCTCGTGCTATGCAATCCCAGATAAGATTATTTAGAAATTAAAAGATATTAAAATTAGAGATTATTTTTGAATTTGATTGTGATCTTGAATTTCTAATATTGATTCTTGGATGCACCCACCCTAGTTCTATTTCTACCAACCACAGCTTGAACCCTCTGAATCTTTCTTTATTTTTAATTTGGTTGCATTATTTGGTCAGTTGGACTTGGCCCTCTGGAAAATGTGAATCAGGCGTGAAGCCAATCTCAATCATTATTTGTTTTTTTCTCATTTTAAATCATTCTTGATTGGTATTCAAGAAAAAAAAAATTAAGTAAATATCTTATCTCCAAGTTCCTAGCTTTGCACAATTTGGTTATTCATGCCTACTAATTTAAAAAATAAAAATAAAAAATCTTGGGTTGGGGGAACACCATTGTCCTATGGCCCCTATCATTTTGACGATTCAATTTTTTTTAAATAAATTAATTATATACATTATTACAATATAAATATCAAAAATCATAATAATTATATCAATAACTAATTAATTTTAATGATGTTTTATAGTCAACTTAGAACTATTATGAAAATTACAAAAACTCACGTATGATGGGATTCAAATTCAAAACTTTATAGTCTTAGAACTCGATAGTTTTTTATTTTTTTTTTCTAGTATTTTCCTACAGACATTACTATTATTTATAAGTATATATTGTCAGAGAAAAATTGCGGAATGCATTTATTAATGGTAGAAAACAAGTAGATCAAGATTCATAATTAATACGAGGAGAATGGTCCCGTTTGCGCAGGAATTATTCATATATCTATGAAAACAAAACAAGCTGTCTGGATACTAATTTCACATGAAGAATGTTCCAAAGATTTATTATCATCTTTATATCAAGATTTTGAGGGCTACAGAAAATATATATATATATTTTCTGTTAATATAACTGACAACTACTTGTTTCCTTTTTGTTGCTTAGAATGTGTGACGACTTAATTTTAGTATTATTATTTTTAATTTTTTTATTAAAATCTAAAATCCAAACATAACTCAATTATGTTGGCAAAAACCAAAAAACTGGCCAAAAGGGAATGAAATGGAGATTCCGATTTAAGTTCTGATCACAGATTAATAATCAGCAATGTTGTATATTTAGGTCGTCACGATCAGAACGCAATATAAAATTATAATATAAAATTTAAATTGATTGACAATGCCAGACACACCAAAATGGACTAGAACTGAGATTCATAAAATTGTAATGGTCATAAATTAGATTTGTTCCATACGAAACAAATAATAGTTAGGTAGTTGGAACCTAAACACAACATAAATGAATGATAGTCGTGGATTAATATTCGTTCATATATTTGGAGCAACGTAAGCCGAACAATTTTGTCCACGGCCCACTGGGCAACTTTTCTTTATAGGCTTTGTTTTAAGCTGTAACTACATTAGGAAATGGGGACCAATGGCCCATAAATAAACTGGTTGATTTAAAGCTGTAATTATAGTTGATGTCCATTTGTTCACTACCATCACTCCCTTGCACCCTTTAATAATTGGGAGTTAGGTATGAGAAACTTTTTTTTATATTCCTTATTTTGTTTAATTTAGTAAATTAAATGTGAAATATGTAAACTAACATTTTTTTTTTTCGATTGATCTTAAAATTAAAACAAAGGCATAAGCTTGAACAAGCATAATTTAGCTGGATATTTAGTAACTTATAAGTCGTTGGATATTTTCTTAATTATATGCAATTATTTACATTATAAATTGAAATGAAAATCGACCTTTATTGGCGTCGCCTTTTCTTTTCATATTTATACTAGGTCCTTAATTTATCCAAACTTAACATAAAAATGTTTAAGCTTCTTAGAACATTTGATCAAGTTTTAGATATCTTTTTGTAGGGGCATATAATCAGTTCTTGTTTTATCATTTGTTATAGGAATATTTGATTAAGTTTTGAAGAAAGAAAAGAATATTTAACAAATTTTGGCAAGCCCGAACTTACCATTGAGTGTTGAAGGAGCTCGAACCCACGAATTCTTGCAAGATATTTGCAAAAATTTATAATCTCTGAAACAGAGTTTCCCTTTTAGTTTAAAAAGAAAAGCATCAAAGTTCATCCAAAAGTACAACCCATCATTATTTAACAAAAAGGTCAAAAGCCAAGAGTTCACATTTCTTTATTAGGCTATTTAATGTAACAACCTCCTACTTTATATTCTAAATAGAAAGAAAAAAAAAAACATAGTTCTACTTGTCTGGAGCATGAGACTGTGGTCCAAGTGGAGGTGGAGCTGGAGGTCCAGAGTACTGAGGAAGTCTGACATTTTCTTCTCGTCCTCGGGCCCTACCAAGCAGGTAACAAGCAATGGCAGTAATCAAGAAGAAGGATCACTGGTAAAGATACCACCACCACGTAACCCATTATCGATCCTTAATCCAACAATCCTGGCACTAACGACTTTCCTGCAATCCCATATTAGAAAGTGATCACACACTGTAAGGAAAGACAATAGTGGACGAGAGAACTAAAAAACAAAATGTTTCAAAGATATCCAAAATCAAGTGTTTTATTCAATCTTAACTAATCACTCAGACAAGTCGTTTGTCGTGTGCTTATGGATTGCATGCATCATAAATTACGAGTCCCTGATCAATTCAAGGTCGCGGATTTTGGGCCTTAGCCCAACTTTTCAAGGTCTCAGTGTTTATAGTGGAATTTGGGCAGCTTATGCATCTACCAACTTTTCAAACTATTAATGGGCTTCGGGCCACGAATTGATATCTAATTTAACATATCTTGGGCTTACAGACTAGAAAACCTCTAGAAGAAAAAGTACGAATTAACGTGAAATAATAATATCAGAATATTTTCCTTTTTTCAGGAAAATTATTTTTTATTTCCTAAAAATGTCTCTGAAATTCTGCATTTAAATTTACGTTATTTATCTCTTTTTCTTTCCAATGCCAACTATGAACCAAAAACACAAAAAAAAAAAAAAAAAAAAAAAACATAAATCTTGATGAAGCAAAAGTATAGACGTTTAGGGTTCCTAGTTTTTCTTTTGAAAAAAAAAAAAGAAATACCCATAAAATCGCGTGAGTAAAGAGTAGTCTTTCTCAACCCTCTTGTTCTTGGCTGAATTTTCGATTTCTCATGCTGTAATTATTTCAAAGCAAGTAAAAAATTTCATCTGATTTATCAAAAAAAAAATTAAAATTAAAAATAAAATAATAGTAAAACGCAGTAACGCACTAAGAGAAAGAAGTGAAAGTTATGAAGCAGTTTATTTCGAAAATTGAAAGAAATTAAAGAAATGGAACGAATATCAGTTCAGCTGGAAGAAAAAAAAATGGAATTATTTTATTTTATGTTTTCAGGAACAGACATCAATGGGCGTACCTTCCCTGACACCGAAAGAGAACAATCAAAACCTCGTACTGAAATTTTAACTCTCTAAACTCATAAAAGGAAGGTGATAAAGATACATCAGATGCTTACTTTTTTCACTTTGTGGAGAGAGAGAGAGGGAGAGACAACCAAGTAAGATGCTGCTATATAAGGTGCATGCCAAATTAATATGGAGCAGCAATTTAGCAGTATGAATTTCTGTTCGTCGTCGTCCTTCTTCTTTTTTTTTTTTTGGGGGTGGGGGGGTGGGAGGTGGGGCGGGGGTGGTTTGGTTTCTTTTCTGTTTCAAGAACAAGGAAACTATATTCGGTGGGTAAAGACAAAAATAGAAGATTGATTTCAGAAAGAAATCAATTAAAAAAATAAAATTTAATAAATAATTTTGATGCAATACACTCCATCTAATAATACTGAATAATTCACTATTTATCTTGATCCTATGAATACAAATACATCAAGTATGATCCATCGAATCCATCCATCCAATAATTACACGAAATTATCTACATGTTGTATGGTGTTTTTTTTTTCTTTTTCTTTTTCTCTTCTTTTTTTCTTTTTTCTTTTTTTTGTTTTCTTCTCTTTCTTTTCTTCTTTTGTTTTCAGGTTTAACCAAATGGCACCAGAATTCGAAGAGAACACAGTCAATTTAAAGACTTGCGTGCCTCTCGTCTCTTTTCAAACAGTTATCTTTTCAAATAGTTGAGTTGAGAAGTTGCATGAGTCGCTTATTTAAATTTTGTGGTCATTAGTGCTCAGTTTTGGAACTTTAGATTATGTTTGTATTTTAAATTTTAGTGAGAAAACATCAAGAAAAAAAATATTTTAAATGATGTAATTTTATGTTTCATGTTTTAAACATTTTGCTTTTTCTTTTGCATTTTACTTGCTAGATACCAAGGCCCAAACATAACGTTAGGGTTGGTTTAGCGTGCGGGAAAGTTCAAAGCCTTTTGACCCGACTCTGGCCCTTCAAATAAACTTTCTTCGTCTTTCTACAATAATTGATCGAGAAAATTGTACCTAATATTCGAATCTGTGTCTAATTCTCCAATCTTCATAAATATTTCTCTCGTATATTAAAATGCGTTACGTATATACTCCACACGCACACTTATATGGGAAACATAGACGTATAAAATATACTAGAACCATTCTACCTAATGTTTGGAATTTTCATGTTTATGTATCATTCTGAAAATGAAGAAAAACTCTATTTAAGATCCTGTAGCTCTATGTCAATGTTTGGTGGCAAATTCTTCATTCTCTTAGTATCGTTGAAATGAATAGGACCAAAAGTAGACCACCCTCTTCAAATGGGTGATTTTTCTAGAAGTATTAGCATCATACATAGAGTGGAAAGCTGAGGTTCAAAAATCGAAAAGGCATGAAAAAGGATGAACCTCAAAGCAACATTTTTCTGCTGCAAAGAAAAACTTAAATGGGAGCACAAAAGATCTACGAAACCAAGGTTCCAGGCATTATTATATAATACACCAGTTACCACTGCAGCTAGGGTGACACTTAAAACCCCTGTAAACTAAACTAGGTTAACACTCCAGTTGCAATAAAAATATATTTCCACCTTTCTTCTGCCCGTCTCCTTTTGCTGATGTGTTGCATCCAGTACAGCTTATCCTATGTATACACGACAAAGTACAAGGAAACTAAAAGAGTAGCAAAGATTTAATACACAAGCGAGGGGGAACGGGGGATGGCAAGTTTATAGCAGCTGAGTGCATCTTTCATGGGTGGTTCTCCAAAATCAAGCAACCCAATAAGCATTCATCCCAGCACCTATGAACTAAAAACAAGGAAAGGGCTACAAGCCCTTAGTAAATGATCATGCAATCTTTCGCAATCCATGTCCGACTTCCTGAGACACAACTGGTCTAATTGACAAACGACGTTTGTATCGTTTGAGGACAGATGCCAAATTTTCTTTGCCTTTAGGAAAAGCCACATCACCGGCTGCAGTGCCTGTTCGACCCTTACGGCAAGATATAGCAATTTCAACATCTTTGATTATGTCTAGCAGCATTGCTGCAGTTGTGAATTTTCCCCGACCCAGTTTTGAAGGTGGCGGCAAGCTGCCATTTGAAATAGGCGGGCTTGACTTTTGCTGATATCCAATGGGAAGCTGAAGGCAGAAGCAGGGAGCCATTGGAGAACGAGGCTTTGAAAAAGCCAGATCAATAATCCCCTGCAAAAGAAATTTTACATTTGAGATCAAAAAGAAAAACCAGCAACAGGAAGGAGAAAATTCGATAGGTAAATGAATAAACATTAAAAGCGCAAGAACTCCATAATCCATCAGGGACCTTTAGGGGTTTCTTCTGGGAAAAGAATCAACATAGCTAGCACCAACAAAATGTGCAAGCAGCCAAAAGAATATCAATAAAAAAGAACTGGCAGAGTCTGATTGTTTTCCCTTCAGTGAAGAAGAAATTGAAAAGAAGTAATAACATAATGACGGTCTTACTCCCTGTCACCAGTATTTAAGAGAGAAATGAGAACAGGTAAGGTTCTAAGAGAGAACAGCAGTAGTAGTCTTTACCTGAAGGCGATTTAGTACATACGTGTATTTCCCCCAAAGTTCTGGCCTGCTTTCCATGAGAGAAAGTTCAAGGATCCTATGGATGCTCCAAACTCCAAAGCTTATGATAAGATCTACTCGCCAAACACACCCATCACCACAATTAGGAACTGACATAAACTTTGAATGGTCTGCTTCATCAATTTTTATAGCAGAACCAAGCTTTACAGTCCTAGTTTCAGCTTCAAAAAGGATTCTCTCCCTTGCAGCTACTCGATCAATAAGATCCTCATCAGCCCCATCATTTTGTCTGAACAACCAGTCAGATCCTTCCAGCTTGAGAAGTTTCGTGATACAACTTCTGAAATACTGTAGAAGCTTTGCTTCCATATCCATAATTGATGCAGTTTCATGGATTTTGGAAGGAGATTTATCAGCCACGCCAAATTGTTCATAAGGTTGCTTAGACCACAGTGAACCAGCACCAGAGCTAGAACTGAATTGCAATGAAAAAGCATCTCTACAAACCTCTGGAGTAGAAAGTTCTTTAAATCCTAAAGCAGTACCAGCCCATGACGAAGCACTTGAACACGTTTGCTCGCGTGCTGGGCGGCTAATGGACTGCCCATAGCCCATAGAATTATGCCATTGAGGGCTGTTATCAGATGAAGAATCCCGATGAGGGTTATAAAGTCCTGATATGTCTGGCAGGCTGTGAAATTTCTTCACATTGGGTGGGTTATTACTGTAATCCATGGGTTCAGGAGAGTAAAGGTCACGAAAAGGTCTTTCAGATTTCAATGAACTGTTTCGAGAAACAGGAACATTGTGAAAACCAGGCGGTTTGAGCGTCCGTAATCCATTTTGTGGCTTCTGCCCTAATTGCAGACTATATGCATCTATAGAGTTTGATTTGATTGATGGTGTTGAGGCTTGCATT
The DNA here is from genome assembly GCA_019321725.1 of Paulownia fortunei. NCBI lineage: Eukaryota > Viridiplantae > Streptophyta > Magnoliopsida > Lamiales > Paulowniaceae > Paulownia > Paulownia fortunei. The sequence goes on along the minus strand of JAGSPU010001569.1, from coordinate 198,799 downwards.
AATGACTCCAGTTGACCTTTTTGATAATCAGAACCTTTTTCTTTAGCCATTCGACCCAGATATGAAGCTAAATCATAACCATGAATAGTAGCTGGCTGTTGATCATGGCCATCAGAAGATGATGGAATATGCACGCTACGATAGCGCCTCTCACCAGAGTCAAGGGCATCATGGCTGGAATTTCGCACATATGTATCTAACAGTTGCATATGGTTAGACCACATTGATGACCCCTGCTGAACCCCAAGAGGAGATCCAATATTACTCTGTCCAATATGTTGCATTGAAGAATTGTGAAAACTAGAACTTCTTACAAAATCAGATCCTCTTCCACCAGTAGAAGGGTAGTATCCAGTAGAATCCTTACTAATACTTTCCAATTTAACAGATGCAAAGGAAGATTTCGAGTCTAGCTTAGAATCAACCCCTAGTAAAACATCCAGTTTCTTAGCTTTGGCTTCATGTGTTGCTTGACCATGGAAATCAAACAGCTGTCCCCAGAATTCATCAAGAATTGCAGTTAACTGGCGCCTTGCAGCACGGCCTAATCCTGCTAATCTTGAAAGACTTCCTGCACCACTTCCCACATCATCAATTTTTCCCCTAAGATTTTTAAATGATCCTGGACCCTCAGATGTCAAAGACTGGCTGCTCTCAGAAACATCTTTAGTCAATCCTTCAGGCTCCCAAGGATCTCCTTCGTCGTCCTTCTCATTCTGCACATCTCCCTCAATTTTCAATGTCTTCTCCACCGTGTCTTTTGCTTCAGTGCTCAACGTGACGTCATCCAGGGATTCACTTTTATCAACCTCGCCAGATTCAGGCAAGACAAATTCGGAAATGGTTGCAGATTCCTCAGGGTTGCCTATCGCAGGCTTTGAGAATGTGATCTCAGATTTATTCTCCTGAATAGTAGTCAAATGAAGATTGATCTCAGAATCCAAAAGCGTTTCAGGCAAATTCAGATCAGGAGATGGAGTTGATAAGTTTTGAAGGTTTCCAAAGGATTTCTGCAAAGAAAAGACAGGTTCCTGCTTTTCCATACACTTATCTGATTGATGTTGGACTTCACTAATTTCAGTTGGGTCTCTCTCTATAGATGACCCGGTCATAGCGGCGTTTCTGTCCCACTTCAATGCCTGTGTATCTACCCCAGAACTTGCAGACTTCAATGGAGTGGTTGCCAGCCAAAGCATCAAACACATGGAGGCAAAAGCAGCTATCAGAAGAATAAGATATGAAATAGGCACAGTACTCCCAATGTTCCACTTTAAACTAATAACCCAGTCACTACTGCCGAATACCAATTCTATGACAAACACAATCTTTAGCCCCAGCATTCCAACAAAGGAGAATAAAGCTAAGAATTCCACCAGATGAGAAATTCTGTAGGCACCCATAATTGATCTGGAGGAAGCAACTCGAAATAGGGGGATAACAGAAGATGGAAGTAGAAGAGCAACCACGACCTGTGTAAAGATCAGGAGTTGAAATATACCTTCAGCTCCTGAATTCCAAACACACAAGAGCGCTGGAATGATGGCAATTATTCTGATTGTAGCACGATGAAGCCAACCAGGAATCTCCAATCTGAACAAATCATGGGGGGTCACTTGTCTTCCAAGACTCCATGTTACTGCTACTAGTTGATTGGAGAAAAACATAATGAATACTAAAGCAATTGAAGCTAAGGAACTCCTAAATCCCTGCATCATCATCCAGAAAATCTCACTACTACTTGGAAGACACCAGAAAACTGCAAAATGCATTTAAACAATGGATAAATCACCATTTAGCATATCCAACACCAACCTGATCCAGCAATGACAATGCATCCTGTAAAGTGGGCGAAATGAGTCCACTACTATAGAACACATTGGCTGCCAAGTTCATTAGCATACAGTTGACCAGGAAAATGCCACTAAAGATGCATAAAGTGGCAAAAATGGTCATGACACAATGCCCCTTTAGAAACATTTGTTTGCCCCTGATCTTGCTGCAAAAGAATTGAAGGACAATCGGCAGAGGTTCACAAATTAGGGAAATAAAACCAACAAAAGTTCACAAAACTAGGAAATTAAAACCAATGACAAACATGTTAGAAGATTTAGACATTAGAGCAGTGTAGTAGAAAGTGCCAGTGGGCTCAAAGCATATATTTTAAAAAAAGGTGATTCTGTAAGAGCCAGAGATATTAGAGACCTGTACAATATAAGAATGGAGATAAAAGTTGTGGGGCATAATATTTGCTCCAAGAACACTCATCAACGCGTATGCATTTTCCCCAGTTAGCTTATTAAGCATCCCACCAACGGAGAGTGAGATTTCTGGTTGACTTGTTAGCACTCCAGAAACATACGATGCTAATATAAAGCATGTCAAGCATATCGATAAGATCTTTGCTTTTGGATTTCCCTGAAAAAAAGCAGTCGCACTATAACTAATATCTGCACCAATCTAAGTAACAGATTGTGACAAAATGGACCGGATAAACTTACAAGGAGGCTAGCAAGAAATGGAAATAGAACAGCATCAAAGCCAGTTACAAAAACACAATTAAGTAGGTCGATTCCAAAGACAGCATTAAGGCCATAAGCAGTGCCCAGAACCTACCAGAACAATCATTTCTACAATTAGAAAAACACAGTATATTGGAAGAAACAACTGACTTCAAATGGTTTCCAAAAGAGTAAAATTACCATTGTGAGATCTAACATAATCATTGAGATCTCTGCCTGAATTCCTAAAAGTACGCATGTCACATCATCATATTCCTCGCTGCAAATCTATGACATCATCAAGAACAATGAGTTCACATTTTTTCGGAGTTTATATAGCATAAGAGAGTCTCAAAAGATAGCACAACATAGAAGTTTGATATAATACAGAAGTAAATGAATAATTAGAAGGAAGCATGGGAGCAGAGCACGAGAGTCTCTAAAACTAAGAGAACATGTGTAAGTTGCATACACCTAGTTAGATAATAATCATATTATCGAGATCACCAACTAGTGAGAGAGAGAGGCCCACTTAAACTTTCAAGCAAGCAGACTGACAACATTATAATATATCTTAAGTATGCACTTGGCATGATCACTATGGATTAATTCAAATTTTAATTTAAAGAAGATGAAAAATAATGCCACCAAAAAATGAATGCGCCTCATGAGAAAGAAAATGTTGAAGGAAAATAACCACCTGTGCAAGATTTTTCCCAGTGGCAATGGCTACGCGGGCAGACAGGTACTGACATAAAATAGCGGCACAGTTTATAATAAGCACAAGTAAAGACAAATCAAAACCAAACCGAGAACCCCCCTCTACAGCTGCAGCCCACTTTCCAGGGTCTACATAGCTAATAGCAATCCAAAGTACCGGCCCAACAGCAGCAAGCACCCGCTCTCTAGTGCTTGGCTGATAATCAGTTATCAATGTCTCAGATTCCATTTGTTTTTTATATTCAAAAATAAAAGAAGAACAGCATTATCCTCTGATAGTAGACACTTTCAAGCAGGTGCAAAATGTGCCGAACATTACCAAGCTCAATTACATTCTGCCTCACAACAAAATCCACCTTAAAAAGGACCTGTGTGCGGAATTAATCAGGAAATCCTCTGAGTATTCGAGGGAAACTAAATAATATAACTTCATCATCATACAAGAAAGCCAGTCCACAACTTAGCATGTGTATTCATTCTTCCCCATTCCAGTGTTGCTTGGTTAGTAATTGTTGACAAAGCAGAACCTTGACACAAGTAATACTCCAACCAAAACCATCTTCATGCCAATCCTTAATCGAGTTCATATTCAAAGAGTTGATCTGTACTATCAGATCTTTCTCATAGCTTGGACATGAGAAGAGTTTTGATTGAGTCGAATTTTTGCCCCTAGTAGTACAAAAATAAACAAAAACACACTCCAAGAAGGTACACAGTGCTGAAACACTTCTCTGTGGAGCTGCACTTTGACAATCCTGATACAATGAAACAACTTCAGAGATAAATATGATATTCAGCACATAAACAATCTCTACATTTTTTAGCATCTTAACATGTTCAAGTGTTATATACAGCAAAAAAATAATGGTTCTAGCAGTCTCACACTTCAACATTCAATGTCATTTAAGGAATAAGTAGATTAGTAAATACAATCATTCAAAATGCTTCATAAATTTTCCAAATGTTACATTTGAATCTCAAAATCTCATTATTGGAACTAATTGCTTTCTTTTCCACATGGTTTAAGAATTTCCAACCCCAATCCCATGATGCTATAAGGCTACCTAACAAATGAATTAAAACCCCATTAAGACATATCAGGAATCATGCTAAATTCAACAGGTTCACCATCAACAAAACTCTTAATCATAAGTAATATGAACAACAATAAGAAACTGGCCACTCAGAATAGAATCCATAAACCACCAAAAACTCAAGTACATGTGTATATCTGCAAGTCTAAAAAGCAAACACCCCAACTAAAAGCAAAAACAAACTAGTAATCTCCATAACCATTAATTCAGAATTTTGAACATACCAGCTAATGAAAAAAATATTCCAAAATGGAAATCAACAACTTAATTAATGACAATTGCAGCACAAACAGGAAATTCAACAAATGGCAAACAACACCACACGTCACACCTAACAGATCTTCACATCATGATCAATACCACCACAAAATCACACAAACGACAAAGAAGCCCCAGAAAACCCTAATTCATCAAACAACCCTCTGAATCCGAAAACCCACAAGAGGCGCTAAAATCTTCCATTCAACACCAATAATCATAGAAATCACGCAGATAATTCAACACACCCTTCAATGGATCTGAAGCTGATTAGCAACCAATATGCAGAAAATAAGCTGTAAATCCGTACACATACAAAAGAAAAAACAGTAAGCATACGCATTATACACAATTAACCGCGTACTCAGTACAGAGATTGGACCAAGGCGAGCATATACTATTAGGGTTTATTTATCTATCTCTCTCTACTTTATTATTGTATTCGCTTATTTTTTACCTTTTCGCGTCCCTCTTTGGTTGTGCGTGCTCAGAGTTTAGATCAGAGGCTTTCAAGAAAGCCACGCGTTAATTGATATTATTTACTGAATGAGAAGAGAGAAGCAAGCTATAGATACACGTATAGATACAGAAAGAGATAGAGATAGAGATAGAGATAGAGATAGAGAAGAGTGTGAGCTGGGAAGTGTAGATAGAGAAAGAAGAAAACATTTATTATATTCATATATTAATTGTAGACATGTGCGAAGGTGAGGGGTTGGCTTCTTTGAAGATAAAAATCTTTGGGGAAAGGGGAAATATGGTGACTGCCTAGAAAAAGGTTCTTTAAACTTCACAAATGTTAAAAAAGAGTTAAAAAGGAGTATGAGAGAGAAAGTACTGCAAGTTTTTATGACCACTGACTTTAACTAGGAGTTTTGATTTTGTTCTATTTATTGCTCTTGCATTAAATTGTAGGGTTAATTTACAGTTTGGTTAACCAAACGAATTTGATTGAAAATAAAATTTTGATACGTAAATTAAATTAAAAAATTCCATAAAAATATTAAAAACACAGTTATGATCTTTAAAAAATAATTAATCACCAGGAGCAATCAACGATTCCAAATTATTGAATTTGGTTAACAAAAAAAAAAAAAAAAATCGATAATAACTGAACCGAATCGTTCACCATTTTAACGTATCGAATTTTTAGTTTATTAAAATTTTACTAAAAAAAACAAAAAATTAATATTTTTTTATTATTTTTTATTAATTAAGTCGAATTTTGCTCCAATTTCAAATTTGTTTAAACTTAGTATGTTATGTTTAATGATCCGTGTTCAAACAAATTTTTATAAATTCATCTTGAGTCGAGTATTGTGTATACCTTCGATCTTTATATTATATCATTTTGTCCCTTTAACTAATTGTTCAAAATATTCAATCACTAAGTTTAAATAAGTATTGCAAATTAATTTACAAATATGCCCTTAACAATTAATGTAAAAAACGAAAGAGAAGGAAAATAAAAAGAAGGAAAGAAAGAAAATCACTCCTCTTACCTTCATCTTTTCCTCCCCTTCAACCTCTTGTTAACCATATCATAAACCTTAATCATATAGATATCAGGACACTAATTCTCTTCGTGTGTTAAGAGAATTTGATATGAAACTGATTTTATTAATTAAATTTTAATTATGTATAAAGTCATGAAATTCAATAGTTTTGTAATAAAAACACTAAATAAAATATTGTCCTCATTACAAATAATACTACTCTTTTGTTTTATTTTTAACTCATTTTCTTCTTTATTTCTTTTTGTCTTTAAATTCACAGCTTAAAAAAATTGATGACTAAAGTATCTTCAAGAGTTTGAGGGGGCACAGTGGTGCAATTAGAAAAATGAAGGGGCGTCCTTTATGTTATTGTTGGAAATGGTTCAAGGGCAAAGTTGACTTAACTCTTTATAATTTATAGGTTTTTTTTTTCTTATTGAAATATGATTTTATTACCTAATTCGTACTTATTATACCAACCATTGACCGATCGAGTTACCATTTACATTGAAAACTCGTATTATACCTGTATAATATATATATGTATATATAAATAAATAAAAAATATTCACATTCTCCACACATAATTTGAATTTTTTTTTATTCAATCCATTTAATAACATATTATACATATTAATTATTATAGTTGGCAAGTAATACTCCATTTATCAAATAATTTCAAACCTAAAAATTATATAAAAATCAGTTACAAAAATTAATGAAATACTATATAATTTAAGATGTAAGTCATTTGTAAAAATGTTAATCAATTGTAAATACTTATCTCCACATTGTGTCATTGTTGCAAATTAAATAGGTAGTGAAAATAATTTTTGCATATTTGAGTAATGAATACAAGCACTAAACATATAAAAATAGATAAAATAAGTTGTATTTTTTTCTCATCCAATCGTTTACATTTGTATTATACTCATATATTTATGAGGCAGAATGTAATCCATCTTTGTATTTTTAGATCAATTTTTTTATTTTAATTTAAAAATATTCATAATATACATTCCTTCCCATCCTTAACTAAGGATTACAACTATGACTTTTTTTTCTTGTTATTTTTTTCTGTATGAAGTTACAAGATTTGATCCGATTGGTTTTTGAAAACCTAAAATCATTTGTTTAATAAATTTTCTATATCATTTTGCAGTAACCAAATTTGGTCATATATATATGCCAAAGCGTGCTGTTTCATTTAAATAGAAGGTGTCACACTTTACATCAAATATTTGCATGTATTTGCTTTATAAAAGCTTATTTTACAATGTTCACGCTGAAATTTATTTGAATTCAGTTGTAAGGAAACACCTACGTTAACCAACATTTTTTTTTTTCCTCTCTCCTAAGTTAATCAACAGTGGATGAAGAACAAGATGAAGGTTTCTTGGTTTAGTTCAAATAAACCAAAGGGAGAATTAAAAAAAAAAAAAAAAAAGCCTCTTCTAGCCAATATTTATTGGAGGAAAAGACTCTTTAAGAGTTGAAAGTGTGAAAATTACAAAAGACGTTATTTTACATTTTTACTTGCATAACTTGATCATAATTTTGATCGAATTTTTGATTTTCACTTAATTTTCGATGTATATTATTGCCTCACTATCGCCTAATTGTGTATTTAGCCAATTTAGAGAAAATTTATAATTTAGTGAGTTAATTTTTTTTGTGAGAATTTGAATTTCTGACTCATTTAACTTAAATTTTTTATTTATACCGTCGAGTGTTTGCAAAGACTTTCATTATCACTCAATAATTAAATAATAGCATCAATTAAATTTATCTTGAAGAGCTTCACCTTGTTCTTAAAACTCTGAAATATACTTTTTAATCTTTTTATGTGATTATTGTTGTTTTATTATTCATTTTAATTAATTGATCATGAAAAATCATATGAAATCAATTCCTAATATACCTAATATGATGATGTAATCAATTCGTTTCACTTAAAAAAAAACAAAAACTTATAAGCTCACTATACACTGCCTCTAGAACATTCCTATACGATCGAAATATTTTGAATTTATTAAAATTACCGTTACCCTTCATGTGAATGATACACACCCAATCACAAAAAAATTGACCATCATTTTAAATTGAGTATTACCCAAATTAACTTCTAGAACTTCAATATCTCACCCCTTCAGTACTAAAGAAAGCTATACCTATACCTGTGCCAATCTTTGTATGCAATATTCTGAGGATTGAAAATTTTATTTTTCTATCACGTCTGAAAATATGTAGAGGTTAGTACCTGCTGCCATGCAGTCAACCATTTTTCTCCAGTTGGTCATTGACATTTACGTTAGGCACAAACACGTTTTAAATCTAGTGCGGTCCCAAAAACTTTTGCAACGTGTAATGAAAATAGCATTAGACCCCTTTTGTTAAGGAAGCTCCACTTTCTTAATTTCTTTGACTTCTTGAACTAATAAATGAAAGACTTTGCGGCATTTCTCGTGTGGATTGTTGACTTATGAATAGTGAAATCATATTTTGATGTCTTTCACAAATTGCCCCATTGTTTCTTACATGAGAAATAGGAAAAATATCGTAATTTTAGGCTAATTTGTCTGAATCCAATTAATTGCCAAGTGTAATTGACATATGAGTATGTTGTGATATAGAAAAGGGCTTTAGGAGGTGGAATTTATATGAGGGGTAACAATTTTTATTTTATTATTTTTGTTTTCTTTTAAGAATACCGAGGCTCTGTAAAGATAATTGAATTATTTCTTGATGAATACTAATTTTTTAAGGGTAAAATGGATTAGGAAATTGGGAATCTAATATTTCTCAATATGGTGCATACTTCTTAATTTTTAGGCTTCAAATGTTGGCTCAAATAACAAGAATATGAATAAAATGAAAAATTGTTTTGTCCTTTTTAATTTAAATGTAGTTCTTGTAATTATCTTATTAAATAATTCAAATTGGAATTAGTAAATGACATTTAATTAGAGACTTCGACTTTTTTTTTTCATAATTAGGAAATGAATACTTGCATAATTTTCAATCGATTTTATAATCATATCATCCAAATAAATTTTATGTAAGAATTACAAGAGATAAACATATTACCCGATAGCGACTATCAAGACCTCACTAGTCCAAAAATCAACTACTATTTTTCCCATATCTCAAGCACTCAATGAAAAATTTGCTACATATTTGGCTAATTTTAGGACTAATTTTAGATTGGCAAAGCCCAATCCCAATTTTGAAGTGTTTACTGTTGGCAGAGTTGTACAAAAATGAAACTAAACAATATAATTAATTACAAAGGTCATGAAATGGTTTGACTTTTCATAAGCTTACAGCTTTTGATTTTGTACTTTTGCCCCCATATCAACATCATGAAGGACCAAATTATTTCTAGGAAGCATCATACTATTTGTCATTTCATGATAAAGACATAACAATATTTTAAAATATACAATATGGTTGCAGTTAGAGCAACAGAAAAATAAGAGAGACACTAAGCCAAAAACTTGTACCGCTTTGGATAATTTTACAAGACTATTAAATATTAATCATCATACAACAAAAATTTATATATATTGGAGATTTGATTATGATATTCACATCTAATTGATGACTCGTTGCAATCCAAATAAAATTTCAATATTTGCTATAAAGATAAATTATTTGAAGAACGGCTTTCTCTACCTACCCCCCCCCAACCACCACCACCACCACCACCACCACCACCACCGTCGCTACCACTATTAGGGTTCTCTCCTGCATCCCAAAAAAATATATTGACATTTTGAAAGAATGCACGAGATACCACTAAATCTTTATTATTCTCTTTAATATTTGGTTGTCTAGCTTGTCTCCAACTTTTACAAAAGGGTGTGTTATAAGGCAAAATTCTTGGGCTGTCCTGGTCTTTTAAAGGTGTATTCCCGTATCATAAGAAGTCCAATTACATTCGGGACAAATATTTAGAAGAAAAATAGAATAATCTCTGACCAAGAAAAAACTTAAGAATAAAACAAGGTTCTTAATTGGAATAGTAGCAGAAGATGAAACACGTAACCAGCCATCCATTGTTGAATCACCACAAAAGTATTTTCTAGAAATTATGAAATTAATTTACTAAAGAAAAAAGAAAAAAATAATTAAACATTATTTTAATTGTTAGTTTACTTCAATATATGTGGGAATATTTTAAATAAGACAAGTTTATGATTCTAAAGCTCCAATAATAGCTAAGTTTGTAGGTTATGCACATGGTGGAATAAACCTTTCGGTTATTCATTGTATCAAGCAACAGTATCATTTCAAAAGAAATATTTTATGTTTAACCATTATCTACTATTACTGTTACTACTAGTATTAATAAGATTCACGACACGCACAGATACATTGCATTTAACTTTTTGATGCAGCATACATGACTAAGCAAGGTGAACACGTTATAGTCCCTACAAAACTAACACTAATATTCTTTTTCTTCTTCTTTTTTAAACATTACTTGATGTGGAAAAAAATCCACATTGGAGAGAAGAATGTCAACTTCAATTTGTCGAAACATTTGAGGTATCTGATTTATTATGGGAGTCGGAGAGTCTTCAGACTAAACCCTTCCAAATTAGTTTCGTGCCTTTAAAAAATAAAAGACATGGAGTTAGAATCAAGAGAGTAATAGAAAATTATATCTTTCACTATAAGATAAAAGAAGTTTTCATAGTTGAACTTGATAGTAAGATACTTATTATATAATAATTTTAATGGGTGTGAAATTATGGTGAACTGTACTATACTCGTATTTTAGGTATCACATAAGCCTAGTCGTAGGCATTGTGATCAAATGCTCGTTTTATCTTTTGAATTCAACCTTATTAATTATTTTTTCATAATTTGGATGGTGTCTTGCCATTGCTGATAAATAGGGCCCATCACACTACCCCTCTTGGGTGTACTCTCGTTTTAAGGATGTAGTCTGGAAGTTAAAGAATTTTTTTTTTTTTTTACCTAAAATACTGTAAAATATTATATAGAATGCAAAAACAGAACCAAAGTCTTCATGACATTTGGGGAGTTTGTCGCCTTTGATATAAGGGATGAATGCGTTTCTGTGCTCACGTTGCCCTAGACTGGTAGAGTTGAGGCGAGGCTAGCTCGGTGGGGTTGAGGCAACCTCGACTTAGCTATTGGTCGAGGCTTTCTTGTCTTGGTCACCGCCCGCCAAAGCATTGATGTTGCGGCTGACCCTGGTCGAGGCCCGCGGGCATAAATTGGGTCGGCCAAGGGGAGGTTAGTTATTCCCTCGACTTATGCCAGCGAAGTGTCTCCACCACGAAAAATAGGCATAGAGCTCAAAGCGAGAGTGTAATAGATAAATATATCTTTAATCATAGAATATAGGAGTATTTATAGTTAAATTAAAAGGCATGCCTGAGTCGTACTTATTGTATTACACACTTTAAATGATGTGAAATTACATGATGAGTTGTACTAAACTCGTAGTGCAGATATTGTGATAAATGATTTGTTTTATTTTATAAATTAACTCTTATTAATTATTTTTAATAATTTTAAATGAAAAATTACTCATTTGCCTTTGCTTTTAAATACGGCCCATCATTAATAAATTTTTACCCATTGAAAGTAGAAAAATATGAATTAATCACCCTTCGGAGCAGTTAAAGATACCGTTAGGGAAAGACGAATCCCCGTATGGCTGTCCCAAGAATCTAGGTTTTGTTATTCATAGTTAACTAGATTGTGATTTTTGGGGTTTCGTAAAAATACATTTTATTATGGTTTTCACTTTGATTTATGTTAGGGCAGTCGGTTCATTGCATCTAATCTTCTGTATGCACGTGAATTTATAATTTTTAAATGTCATCCTAAATTCTTACTTCAGAGTTCAAAGAAATGGGCCGGGCTTATTGTATTTATCTCCATCTCTTCCCGTTTTTATGATATTAGCTGGGTGTGGAGTTATTATTGGGCCCATTGTTTAGTAGGCTCAGAAGTGGACTGAGGCTTCAAACATTCCAGTCCAGTTTTGCTAATGTTTAATGGGCCTAATTTGTTTCAATGTTGATATGGAGAATAATGGGTTGCCCCCTCTTCCGCCCAATTATCATTGATATTAATAAAATTAAAATAACTAATTATGGGTTAACAAGAGAGCTGCCTTAGTGAGCTAACTTCTCAAGGGGTTTGAGAAACATATAATTGATGTGTTTGGATTTGGATTAAAGGATTATGAGGGTTTTTGATCACTTGTTGTTTTCATGTTCAATAGGAACTAGTTTGATTTAATTTATATGCAATTTTTTTTTTGTAAAAGAAGATTTAAAAAGAAATTTAAATTTTATTTGTCGTACTTTAATTTAATTTTTAATTGTGTGTGGTCAAGTTAGGATTCGAAAAAGTATTGAGGCTTTTACTATATAATTAAGACTAATGTCTTAAAATTTTGTGAGAGTGAAAATTTTGGAGTTCTACTTAAAATATATCTTGTACTATATGTTAATATATAATTATTAATTATATTTAGTTATTGTTTGATATACCGAGAAAATGTATTAAATCATTTCTTAGAATGAAAAAAGATAAGCAGGGTGTAAGTGTAAACTCAGTTTAACTGAGGACTGACCGGATCCTTTAACCCTAACTAGCCCTTTTCAGTGGAACTCAGGCCTGCCTTGAAACCCTACCCTCCGTCTTTCCCCACTTCTCTTTCTGACCCAATTTCGACTGAGAAGATTTGTTCACCTTATTGATTGAGCAAGCTGAGGAAAAATGGCATGTCTAGCAGCATCAAAACAAACTCATTTCAATTCAAACCTCACGAAGCTTTCATCTCCACTTTCCCTCAAATCCCTTTTCTTCTGCTCCTCCGCCGCTTCCCAACCCCCGAACCCTAACTCAAATGAAGAACTCTCCATTGCTGCAAATCCAAATGCTGATTCTTTTTCAACAAAGACGACAGCTGCAGCAACAACATTTCGTCCAGAAGGTAAGCGCCAAAAAAACCCGGAAAAGATAGAAGATATTATTTGTAGAATGATGGCTAATCGGGTCTGGACAACCCGTTTACAGAACTCAATCCGAAACTTGGTCCCGAGTTTTGATCATGAACTCGTTTACAATGTGCTGCATGGCGCCAAGAACTCGGAGCACGCGCTCCAGTTCTTTCGCTGGGTCGAAAGATCAAACCTTTTTCAACATGATAGAGAGACCCATCTCAAGATCATTGAGATTTTGGGGAGGGCTTCGAAGCTTAATCATGCTAGGTGCATTTTATTGGATATGCCGAAAAAGGGCTTGGAATGGGATGAGGATTTGTGGGTTTTGATGATTGATAGTTATGGAAAGGCAGGGATAGTTCAGGAGGGTGTGAAGTTGTTTCAGAAAATGGAGGAGTTGGGAATTGAGCGGAGTATAAAGTCGTATGATGCTTTATTTAAGGTGATCTTGCGTAGGGGTAGGTATATGATGGCCAAGAGGTATTTTAATAAGATGTTGGGTGAGGGCATTGAGCCTACTAGGCATACATTCAACATTATGATCTGGGGATTTTTTCTTTCGGGGAAGGTGGAGACAGCAAATAGGTTTTTTGAGGATATGAAGAATCGTGAGATTATGCCAGATGTGGTCACATATAATACGATGATCAACGGGTATAATCGGGTTAAGAAAATGGAGGAGGCTGAAAAGTATTTTGTGGAGATGAAGGGGAGGAACATTGAGCCAACAGTAGTTACTTATACGACTTTGATTAAAGGGTATGTTTCAGTTGAGCGAGTTGACGATGCATTGAGATTGGTGGAGGAGATGAAGGGGTTTGGGATTAAGCCGAATGCCATTACTTACTCGACCTTGTTGCCAGGGCTGTGTAATGCAGAGAAGATGTCTGAAGCTCGGAGTATATTGAAGGAGATGGTGGAGAAGTATATTGCGCCTACGGATAACTCAATTTTCATGAGACTAATTTCTGGCCAGTGCAAGGTGGGTAATTTAGATGCTGCTGCAGATGTGCTCAAGGCTATGATTAGATTGAGTGTTCCAACAGAAGCTGGGCATTATGGGGTTCTGATTGAGAATTGCTGCAAGGCTGGTCAATATGATAGAGCTGTTAAGTTGTTGGATAAGCTCATTGAGAAGGATATCATCCTGAGGCCTCAAAGTATTTTGCATATGGAGCCTAGCGCGTACAACCCGCTGATTGAGTATCTTTGCAACAATGGCCAGACTGCAAAAGCTGAAACCCTTGTGCGGCAGTTGATGAAATTGGGTGTGCAGGATCCTATTGCCTTAAATACTCTGATCCGTGGGCATTCGCAAGAAGGGGCTCCTGATTCTGCTTTTGAACTTCTGAAGATCGTGCTTAGGAGAAAAGTTCATTCCGAAAAAAGTGCTTATGATGCACTTGTCCAAAGCTACTTGAGAAAGAGCGATCCTGCTGATGCAAAAACAGTTCTGGATAGTATGGTTGAGAATGGCCATCTTCCAGATTCCTCTCTGTATAGGTCAGTGATGGAGAGCTTGTTTGAAGATGGACGAGTACAGACAGCAAGCCGAGTGATGAAGATGATGTTGGAGAAGGGGGTGACGGATCATCAAGATTTGATTGCTAAGATATTGGAAGCTCTGCTTTTGAGGGGTCATGTTGAGGAAGCCCTTGGAAGAATTGAATTGCTAATGCAAAGTGGCATTGCACCTGATTTTGATAGCCTCTTATCTGTTCTATGTGAGAAGGGAAAGACAATTGCTGCTTTGAAACTATTAGATTATGGTTTGGAGAGGGATTATAACATTGATTCTTCAAGCTACGAGAAGGTGTTGGATGCTCTACTAGCCGCTGGGAAGACTCTTAATGCATATTCTTTACTGTGTAAGATTATGGGGAAAGGAGGAGTTACTGATTGGAGTAGCTGCAAAGACTTGATCAAGAATCTCAATGAGGAGGGGAACACAAAACAGGCAGACATTCTGTCTCGAATGATTATGGGAAAGTACAAGCCGGCTGGTAGCAAGAAAGGAGATAAAAAAGCTGCGGTGGCTTATTAGATGAAAAATTATGATTTTTCAGTTATCTTGAGGTGAGAACTTGATCCTAAAATTTACTATGAGACTAGCTTTGAGGGTTCCTTTTCTTCCATAATAATTTTGTAGCATAGCACTGTGAGAGACCCATGTTATTGATGTGATACGTGTTTCTCTAGGCAAATGCCTATTATCCAGTTCATAATGCAGTTTTGATGCAGGATTCAGTTCATTTATGCAGGATTTGTCTCTTCTAATCTGAGTTACCTGTTACTAATAATAGAACTGGAATGATTTTGTTATCTCTGACCAAAATATTTGGAATTTTATTTTGATGATTGGAATTTGTGTAGCTCTATGAATGTGTATGAGATGTTCTTTTCAACTGCTCATTCAACCATATGTTGTAATGGGTGTTTAGAAGAGAGGCTACTTACCAGCTTTTTCATTGTAATTTTTGCTAATGATGATTTTTGTTATCAAAAACCATTCTTACTTGTTTCCATATGCTGTTATTTCCTTCGTCATGTTGTGTCAGCCTTGGAGTGGGGTGGAGGGGTTGGGGTCAAATTGCTGACTGGGTTAGGAATAAACTATAAGATTTCTGCATTTTGTTGGAGGAGTTGCCATTTAACAGATGTGAATGAATCAAACTCACAGTAATATTTTGCAGATGTTTCACAGCAATGCAGTAAGTATAGTCAGTTTAACAGATACAAGAACAGTTCCTAAAGGAAACAATTAATATGAAGTAGATAGGAAGAATCAATTTTAAAGATGCTTGTATCAAGACTCGAAATATGATCCCTATTTTTCACTAGTACGGAAATAGTTGGAAGTATATGAACAAAAATATGTTAAAAGACAAGCAAACTGAAAATGAAGAAAACTAGTCACTGTCTGAACAGTAGATACTCTGATTCTTTCATTTAAACTTGAAAAAGTGGCGAGCATTTGATTTCTACTCTTGATCTATTTACCACGTTCGTTTTTTCTCTTCATCTACAAAAGAATGCATCTGTGCTGAAAATGAAGTTCCAGTAAGCCACGAGTTACTGTTATTATACTATGTTCTTTCTCTTCATCTACAAAATAATGCATCTGTGCTGAAAGTGAAGTTCCAGTAAGCCACGAGTTACTGTCATTATACTATGATCTCGTTGATTTATCTCATTCAGCTCTGTTTATATCCCATCAAGTACATGTGCTTTCATTTGTTATTGTTTATCATATTTGTGTGTGGCTGGTATCTTCAACGTTCTACACATTCTTGAGGAGTTGGGGTGAGGATTTGTTATATTTTTGGTACTCTTACTACTTTGTGCAGATGCCAATTCTTTGTTATCCCTGCTGAATTGATGATTTTCAATTCTCTGTCATGGTCCCGGTTATTCCCAAGACTACCTAGCTCCTGCAGCTGGGGGTCTGGCTGTCTGTTAAAGATATTTCCATGGATATTTTGGCTGCTCTTTTCCAAGGAGCGGGTAGGAATCAGTTTGCCATGTAGAAGGAGAGACACGATTGTGGTCTCTACTTTTACCAACTACTATGACGAGTACAAACTGCAGAAGTGAACAATTATGCTATGTCTGGGGCTTGGATTTCAATGAGGAAAAGAAAAAGGAATTGTTAACTGATGAAGCACAAATTGCTATCACTAATCATATGAACTGAGGAAAATATTTTTCTTATGTTATGTTTCGATTTTGGATTTTGGTGAGGAAAATGAAAAAGTTAAAAAAAAAGGGATTATCATTTAAAGTGATGAAAATATTTTTTATCCTTTTCCTCACCAAAATCTAAGGATCAAATGTAGCTTTCATTCAATAAAATTTAAGAACCAAATATAAAATTTTAATGAAGGGTGTGGTTTAGCTAGTAAGGTGTTGAATCAAGAGTTATTAGAATACAGTCTCCAAGCATACCTAGTCTTAATGAAATCCATCTGACTTGCTTTTGAGAATTACACAGTTTTAGTCAAAAAACATCATTTTAACTTGACATTTTAATCATAAATTTGTTGTGTTTTTAATCCGGTTAATTTCATCAATAAATCAAAATGTAATAATTTTTTTAAACACAAATGTAATAATCAATCAATTACAACGAATAATAAGATAATAATACTCATATGCCACAATGGTGATAAGTATAAATCAAAGATCTCATACTTATACAGATTTGGGGTCTCTATATTAACGTTTGTTTAATCTTTAAGATTTGAAAATGTCAAAATTTTGCAAGTTTACATTTATTAATATGAATGAATATGTACAATGCACGACAAAGAAAGGTCAAATGACTAATGTGTGTTTCATGACAAATTTTTATTCCTACTCATAATAAAAGTAGGGAGTATTAAAGAGGAAAATGAAAATGAATTTTCTTTGGACACAATCCGTACTCTTGTCCCTCAATTTATTATTCCTATATCTTATTATATCAATTAGCTTAACTCAGTTATGGTACCATTGAAGACATGGACTAATCAGTTTTCTCTCAAGAAATACTTGAATAAATTACTTTTATACCTATATGTTTCTTTATTACCCAAGCATCTCATTATTATAGCAAAGTAGTTTACTAAGATCAAAAGAATTTTCATAGGGATGATGTTAAATGAAACATAAAAAATCAAAGAATAAGAAACAGATATTGAGATTATTTTTTTTGAATGAGACATACATTAAGAAACCGCAATAAATAAATTAAATAAGTTATTTATTTGCCAAGATTTATGTGGACTTAAAAATGCATTACATTAAAAACATGTCATTGCATACTTGTCATGCAAATATGCTTGCGATTTAATATCCTCGCTAATTATATTTAAGAAATACACATTATGAGATGTTTTTTGAAAATAAGATTATAACATGAATAAAATATTATATAGACATAGATATGAAAAATATCTATATTCGGTGTGATTGCCAATTATCTAAAGTTTAGGGAGGTCAATGCAATTTTCCCGTTCTACTACGACAGTACCCCTACATTTTCA
This sequence comes from Paulownia fortunei, assembly GCA_019321725.1. Taxonomy (NCBI): domain Eukaryota; kingdom Viridiplantae; phylum Streptophyta; class Magnoliopsida; order Lamiales; family Paulowniaceae; genus Paulownia; species Paulownia fortunei. Next base: position 180,714 of record JAGSPU010001569.1, on the reverse strand, counting down.
CTCCCCCTTCTTTTCCCTCTATTTAACTCTCTCCAAAGCCCCATTTCAAGAAGAGAAGCTTCAAAACCTTATCTTTACACAGACAACGCACAGTAGCAATGGCTGCTTCTACGCACTTCTTATCCCTAACTCCACAAACCCTTTCCCTCCACCACTCTTCCTCTGCCGCCGCCTCTGCCTCTACTCTCTTCACTCCCTCTTCTCTTAAACCTCTGCCAAAACTCGTCCTTGCGCTTTCTTCCATCAACAATTACGCACACCCCACTTCCAGGTTTGTCCGGAACGTTTCAGTTTCGTCTGAGTTGGAAGAAGAGGTGGAAGAGGGGGGAGAAGAGGAAAGTCTCGATTTTTCTGGCCCCGAGGAGCCGAGTTTTTCGCCTGACTTGAAACTTTTTGTGGGGAATTTGCCTTTTAATGTTGACAGTGCTGCGCTTGCTGGATTGTTTGAACAAGCCGGAAATGTTGAGATGGTTGAGGTAAGTGTATTTTTCTACTACTTCAACTGCTACTTGATAGTGCTGTCAAATCTGTACAACTATTTTCTTTTGTTTTTTGTTTGATTTTGATTGAAACGAGTCTTTCTCTTATTCAAGATTTTGGAAGGGGAAAATAGCCTTTCTTTTTCTTTTTGTCACTTTTGGGTTTTTACTTCACTACTTCTTTTGGGCTTTCTTTGTTTCGTAGTTTCGGTTTTGGAAAAAAGACATGGATGAGATTTTGGAAGTTCGAAATGGATGAAGGCGAAGGATTGTTTCTAGCGTTGTGTTTGTTTACTTATTTTACTTGAATTTATGCTTAAATAGTACGTCTAGTAGTTTTTCCGAGCTTGTGTTTTGACTATTTGCAAGGATTATTTTCTTGAATATGCTTGTACTTGCTCGTCACAGAATCATGGTGCTGTTTATTTGACTCTCTGGATAAAGAAGGAATCTTTTTTTTTTTTCTAATTTTTGGGCTTTAGTTCTTTATTCTTATATTAAATTGTTTTGTTTTTTGTGTGTTTGGGTTACATGGAGTTTTGGGGTTGGGGGAACGGTCAATTAAGAAGCTAGTGATAGAAACAATGTAAATTTGTTGACTAACCTAGTTATGAAACTTTGCAGGTTATCTATGACAAGTTATCGGGAAGAAGTAGGGGTTTTGGTTTTGTGACTATGTCTACAATCGAGGAAGCTGAAGCTGCGGCTCAACAATTCAATGGATATGTAAGCTTCCATCACTAACATAAACATATAGGTGTAGCTGGATATCAGAGTATGAAAATCAATGCTTCACTGTAAAATATTTTCTTGCTGAGTTTGGGACGTGTCATTTGTCAATCATTTCTACATCTTGTCTATCAGATATTTTCTAGCTTTGTTAGGTCATTGGAATTGATGTGCCAGAGTTTATGATTCTTTGCAGGAACTTCAGGGCAGAGTTTTGAGGGTTAATTCTGGATCACCACCTCCTAAGAGGGAAACTTCTTCATTCCGAGGACCCAGGGGACGGGAACGGACAAGTTCTGATAACACCAACAGACTTTATGTGGGTAACCTTGCATGGGATGTTGACAATCTTGCTCTTGAGACCTTGTTTAGTGAGCAAGGAAAGGTTAAGGAAGCCAGGGTGATTTATGACAAAGAAAGTGGTAGATCAAGGGGATTTGGGTTTGTAACTTACAGTTCGCCTGAAGAGGTCAACAATGCAATTGAAGTATTGGATGGCACTGTAAGTATCCTGTTATGAAGATGATTCTAATGGTTTTATTGGTGCATATGTTCTGGGGTGTTTATATGCTTTGTTTTGTACTGCTCAATATTGCTTCTTTGAGGCTTGAACATTTTAATGTCTCCTAATTTCTTTGACTATAATGTTTGCCACTTTTCTTGATAATTGAACGTTGTTCGACAATCTATGTTGGTATGCATTGACGACTTGAAATTTGAGTTTTGAAATCTTGTCACTTTCAAAATCCTTCCTTTGGTCGACCATCTTGCTCCAAATGCAAGATGATCAATTTTTTTGCCATATAATCGAGTGTGTCTTGCTTACTAATTGACCATCTTTAAATTCTTTGTTCATCATCAGTGATTTTTATTCCATCTCTCTTATTGCTTAATTTGGATCCACATCTATGACTTGTCTGTGCTTTTAATGGCGCCACTCGTATAATATATATGAAGTATTTCAAATATTACTCATTCTCTCATTGGAATTTCTTTGGGCAGGACCTTAATGGCAGACCTATTCGAGTTAACCCTGCTGAAGCCCGTCCAATGCGTCAATTTTAAGGATGAATCGTTCAAGATCCTCCAAGTGATGAATTATTCAGGGTATATTTCTAACTTACTTGTGCTATATCCTAATGGTGTATCTTTTGATTGTGGGATTAGTGATTGAAGACCACATATGTTTGCATATTGAATGTGCTATTTTTCTCAGGGATTTTTAGCTTGAGTAGATTAAGCTTTGTTATCATGTGTGACGTCCCTATCTTATCTGTAATGCAGCGAAATGACATTTCCATCAAAATTTTCAGCTCAAGTAACATCCTTGTGCTTCCATGTCACATTAACTGTTTTATCTTGTATATCTCAATTAAATGCGAGTTTTCACTTTGTATCTGATTTCTGTATCAGAGATATCAAGAGTTGCACGTGCCATTGTCCCGGAGCTGATGCTTGATATGAAATGGAAGAACTCGTCACTGGCACTCAAGTTGCAACTGTGGATTTGACTTCTGCTCCGGTCTAACAAGAGCCTGCGAGTGTATTAAATTTGCAAATGTATGTTCTGTGCGTACTTCTGAAATTGAAACTCTGTAATCCGCTGTAACACTTGTCGCAGAACGCCAAATTTTGGATTATTTGGTTTTGTGGGTTGTGGTGTGAAAACAATTTTGCGTGTTAGCCTTACTCCTGTCTAGATCTAACAAACCAAGTTCAATTGAAGAGCTTCATTGAAAGGCCTTCGATAACATAGCACTTACCTTTGTGATGACACCTAGAGTTTTCTCTGGAGGTTAGTCGACCACACCTTAACCAGTTTGTCCATCCATCATCTTCTACCCCTGGCAAGAAAATGGCCATTTCTTGTTTGCTTTCTTCTGAGAAATGGTTTTGGAAAGGTCTGAGCTTGACTTGTGAATCTCAAAGTGTTGGATGTGTTGGCAACAGGGAGTTGCCTCTATTCTAGAGCACCTTCATTTGTTTTGCTTTTGCCCATTTTAGATTGTTAGGTTTCATTTTTCTGTTCAAGTTGAGGTAATTTGTTCAGCAAAGGCTAAAGGAGGGCAATTCGAGGTGGGATTTTTTGTATTTGCTACTCTTGTTGCGCGTCATGCTTGTGATGACCATTACCCAACCTAGATTTCTCGACGGATTCTGCAAACTATAAAGACTAAAGAATAATTGAGGATTGCTGTTTTGACAGGCGACCAAAACAGACAAGGATAACAATGGTATTATGCGTCCAAAGGAAAGAATCCAGGGGGCTAGACGAAATCTGAAACCTCTTCTCTCAGTATTTTAAAGGATTCAAAAATCTGAACCTCCCACGTACTTTTTATGATGGGCACCTCTAACTAATGTTAATCTGAAGTCTCAACCCATGACAGTGAAAAATGAAAATTGACGAACAGGTTTTGTTCTGAAACATTTGGCCATTAACGGACGTCACTTGAAGTCCAATTTGGTCGTAAGATTGATTTTTTCAGATGGTAATGTCATATGGTAAGATTCAGTTGGGAAACTGATTTGAACCTAGACCTAGTAAGTGATAGACACACGAGCCCTCATGGATGAGCCGCAAGGATATGAAATCAGACTGGAAACAGGATATTGTGATGTGTGGGACGCCAGGTAATTCCCCTCTTAATAAATCGATGGGAGTCGATGATGATGAAGCTGTGGGTAATACTAATAAAGCATATAAGGAAGAACTAAGTAATGCAATATAAGGCCTGGAACTTGGGTGGTAACTAGTAAAACAATTGTGTCCTGAGTGTCTCTGAATTCCATCTGTTGTCTTAAGTATGAAATTGGATCCGGCACTTTGTCTGTAATATACTGCTTCCTATGTAACAAAACAGAGATATTCTGGCCCTTTATCACTAATAATTTATATTTAGAGATATATTGCCAAACAAATAGTCAAACTCAAGTCATATCATAAGATCGCTTAAGGCAAAGAACATTTGATAACTTTTTAAGTAGTTCAAGCAGACAAAAACAAGAACTTCTGATAGCTGTTCAATTTAAGCCGCAGACACTGTCTCATTATTGTTTTCATATATGCCTTGTTCTGTTTCCTTATAATATCTCCTTGCGCATTATATATGTCGAAGGCTTCCATTAATGGACACTATATCTTAAGGTTATATTTTCAGAGATTTTAAGATTAGATTTATTCTCACAGAGGAATTTTGAGACAGAATCCATCTGACAATTCAGTGACCAGTAATATTTGGACTGAGGCGTATTGTAAGTTTTGCTTAGATTTACTGAGCTGCCAATCTTTATAAAGGGATCCATGTTGCTTATGTTGCACTCTCTTTTAAAAAAGATCATGGCTTCTTTCACTTCATAGCTCACATTCATCTGTTGGAGACAGGTTCGGATCAAAAGCCCCACAATCTAAAGTTCCCATCTATAGTAAGTATTTCTTCTCTTACAAATTAGATTTTACCTTACTATCCTCAATGCATGTGTATCTTACTTTGTTTATCAATGTCTCCCATTTACTTTTGCATTGTCTGTCACTGTCTTTTCTCTTCTTAACCTTTCTATACCTTTCTATGCCATTCAATTATTCTCTAGCTATTATATCAACATCCGATACTAGCAGTACATTGATCATTAAACAAAGAAGATACAGATTGGCGTTTATGAATAGGTTCCAAAGTTGAACCTTTAAGAGATACCACAAAACAAATGAAAGTTATATTGCATTTCAGTTCAATGAGCCAACCACTCATTTTTTCAAGTGTTCCTATATACTTCACAGAAAAACAATTTTGAAGATGTCAACTAGTTTTGGTTAATGAGTTTTTAAGTTCCATTTATATATTACTAGGTCTAGTACCAATATCGTCAACTTGCTTTGCTTGAATGTTTAGCAGGTTAGTCCAGCACTTTACAGCGATAATACATCGACTATGGGCAGCTTGAGCTTTACAAGGTCAAAATCTGTAAGGTAGTCCAGTCTTGTTTTTTTTGCCTGTACATATACTGTGTACTTTGGCGTAGTATGATCTGTTTACAGTGAAAACTATTCTTTTCCCTTAATTATATTTTGTTTTTTTGTCAGATTTCAAGATAACCTTGAAACTGCAAAGTTATCTCCAGCAAGATGCGGCAATTATATGACCCTCACATCAAACAATAAGAAGAAAGAAATACCTAAGTCTCACATGAAGAACACTGAGGTTCATCCCAGCAGTCCCTTTCAGGATAAGAAACTTTCAAGAGTATTCTCTGAGGACTACGAGATAGTGCAAAAGAAGATATTAGATCCACGAGGACCTGTTCTAAGCCGATGGAATAAAGTTTTCCTAATTTCATGTCTCATTTCCCTTTTTGTTGACCCCCTATTCTTTTATTTGCCAAGTGTTAAAGAAGACGCGTGCATGCAAGCAAGTGTCCCCCTTGAGATAGCTCTTACCATCATTCGTTCAGTTTTAGATGCATTTTACATAATTCAGATTTTTGTTCGGTTTAGAACGGCTTATGTTGCACCTTCTTCTCGTGTATTTGGGAGGGGAGAGCTGGTTATTGACTCTTCAAAGATTGCTTCAAAATATCTTCGTAAAGACTTTTGGCTTGATGTATTATCGGCTCTACCCCTTCCACAGGTATTGCACAAGCACTTCTTTGTAGTGAGCCATTTCTCAGTTATTTGTGAATGTGCTTATTGAAAAAAATTATATTTAACCTTATTTATTATCTTAAATTATGTTTTCTGCAAACGTAATTTTGAATTGGATATATCTTTTTTACATCCTTCCTTTTGATGTCATTAATATTTCGACTTCTCTTAATAGCATTATTAGAAAAAAAAAAAATAGTGTGTATTTTAGAATATGATCGTTTCCCATCCAATCCATTTTTATTTTTTTTTGAGTCTGATGTTTTCTATTACATCTCATTACCTTGACTCTGTTATCAGCTTCAGTTTTTGGTGAATATGTATTGCTGACATCAACTGCATTACTTCCTTATAGAAGTGTTTTCTATAACCACTTCCTTATGCATTGCTTATATCCACTGTATTACTTCAGATTCTATGGAATTGGTTTTGATAGTCTGATGATATTTTACTCTTACTAGTTGTTGATTTGGGCTGTAATACCATCTCTGAGAGGTTCCAACGTGATCAGCGCTAAAAATGGCCTCCGGCTTACCATTATATTTCAGTTTCTTCTGAGGCTGTATCTTATTTTTCCCCTTTCATCTAAAATCATCAGAACTGCTGGGGTGGTGGTCGAAGCTGCGTGGGCTGGTGCAGCTTTTAATCTTATGCTCTTTATGCTGGCAAGTCATGTAAGTTTGCTGCTTTAATCTTTTCGATGATAAGAAATAGCTTGAAACCTAATTTTCTGTGACAAAGATTTGCAAATAAGAACATTGATCATAATGCTCGCAGTATGGGGTGGCTGGACTATCCTCATAACCACTTGTTCCTTGGCAAGCTTTTTTTTGCAGAATGTATAGTGAATGCATGATTTATTTATTTTGTGGCTAAAACATAATTGGTATAGGCTCATTGAGTTCTCTGCAGGTCATTGGTTCCTGCTGGTACCTTTTATCAGTTGAGCGGCAAGAAGAGTGCTGGAAAAATGTTTGCGATCTTCAGCAACCCAACTGCCGGTACTTCTATTTTGACTGTCAATCAATGGTGACTCTGACAGGAGATCTTGGTTTGTGTCTAGCAATATTTCCACACTGTGTGGTCCTGGTAGCGAATTCTATAATTTTGGAATCTATGCTGATGCACTGACTTATAAAGTTGCAATGTCGAGCTTCCTCAGCAAATACTCTATTGTCTCTGGTGGGGACTGAGAAATCTGAGGTAAGTACCAAGGCGGCTGGATTGTCCATGATAAATGGAGTTGAATTATCCTAGATTGAGGCACAATCAGATAGTGTTTAGCTTGATACTATAATATTTTGAGAACCCCTTTTACTGCAGCTCTTTAATGTGTCATGATAACCATGCCTAGATTGCATACCATTTGAAAAATGATAAGCCAAATATAACTTGCCTAACTCAAAAGTAGAGAAAGGATTGGTGGAATGGATACTGCTAAGGTAGGTTCAGTCCATATATGGGAACATTCTATAATATGAAAATGTCAGGAATGCAATAAACTAGAAACAATGGCTTCCATACGGAATGACTTATTTGGTTGTATTTGTTTTTCTTGTTGATCGAGGTAGGTAGGGCTCTTGGAATTTTCATAACAACTCAATTATTTTTGTTCACAAAAAAGTACAATTTCCCTTTTAACTTCTCAATACAAGCTCAAACTGTTTCCTAGTAGTGGAAGCATTACTCTTGTATACTTTGAATCCAGTGATTTATCTGTTTTTATATTGATTTTTTTTGCAGCTCTATTGGACAGAATCTTATCACTACTACCTATATTGGGGAAATAAATTTTGCCATAACCATTGCGATTCTGGGCTTGGTGCTTTTCGCGTTGCTCATAGGGAATATGCAAGTAAGTTATAGTCATTGCCACAGAGGACAATAAGTGATGCACAGGGGTCCCTATGATATGTTGTTGAAATTAGTAACACTTGCTGAACATAATTGCAAACAAACTGCCAGAATGGTATAAAACTAGGTTGTGATCTTTCAGACTAGTTAGCTATACTTTGTTAGTTCAGGGAGCTCTATTAGTATGAGAAGTTAAATGTAATATCAAGTGAATGTTTTTCATGGGCACCTGCTCTCTTCACAATTTTGAAGTGTCTGAAAGCTATTGTATTTGCAGACATACCTCCAATCTTCGACTGCACGACTAGAAGAGTGGAGGGTTAGAAGGACTGACACTGAACAATGGATGCATCATCGGCAACTTCCTCGTGAAATGAAGGAAAGGGTCCGTAAATATGATCTTTATAAATGGGTTACAACAAGAGGAGTTGACGAAGAAGCTATTCTGAGGGGTCTCCTTTGGATCTCCGACGAGACATCAAGCACCATCTTTGTCTTGACCTAGTTCGACGAGTGAGTTCAATCCATATATATCCATAATTGCTTACTGATCAGAGAACTTCACTACGATCTTACACGTTTGGCCTCCATCAGTATTAATTATCAGATTGTTATAATGTGTCGCATTTTGTGTTCGTTTCCTTTTGTTTTGTGAGACTGTCTGATCCTCAGATAGCTTTACATCAGCACCTGCTGATTCATTCTGGACCTAAGTTGTGCACGCGCCATGAAAACTAATTTACTGAATTAATCACTTCTTGCCTAATATTGTGAAAACAGGTTTCCCTGTTCGATGAGATGGATGAATGTACCTTAGATGGAATATGCGAAAGATTGAAGCCTGTTTTATGCACTCCTGGTTCTTGCCTAGTCCGTGAGGGTGACCCTGTGATTGAAATGCTCTTCATCCTAAGAGGCCACCTTGACTCATACACTACTAATGGTGGTAGAACCGGGTTTTTCAATTCGTGTCACCTCGGATCCGGAGACTTTTGCGGTGAAGAACTGCTCAGTTGGGCTCTATACCCACGCCCGAGTGTCCTCCTCCCTTCCTCCACACGAACTGTCACAGCCATCACCGAGGTCGAGGCTTTCGCCCTCGTTTCCGAGGACGTGAAGTTCGTTGCATCGTTCCGGAAGCTGCACAGCAAGCAACTGAAGCACAAGTTTAGGTTCCATTCGCACCAATGGAGGACATGGGCTGCATGCTTTATACAAGCAGCATGGTTCAGGTACAAAAGAAGAAAGGAAGCAGCAGTGCTAAAGGCTCGGAGAATGTTACAGCTCCTCAGCCTGAACTAGCCATGGAACGTTGTGCCTCCTTGCCACCAAGGGCATCCGAGTTCGCCATGTATGCTGCACAATTAGCTTCTAGCACTAGAAGGGCTGGGAGCCTGAGGAATGGTTCGCAAATGGACCTACTGAGTGCATTACAGAAACCCGGTGGAACCTGATTTTTCCATTGATGATAGTGAATGAAACATGAATTTTTTTTGGAAAGAGGCTTTGATGCTTTGGTTTGCATAGTTAAATGCAGCTTCTTGCAGTGCAAATGTAATTTGGAGGGTGATCTTTTTTTAAACAATAGGAATAATAAATTTACTTTCCTTGAGCCAGTCAAGTTAGTGCAGTAAAAACGAGTCAAATATAGAGGAGGAAGGGGTATTCTTGCAGCTAGCTTTGGCAAACTATCAAATTCTTCACTCGCATGGGAGATGATCAATGTTAATAGACAGTTAAATCTCACACAACCAAATCAATATATAGCACTACGACTAGCAAACCCCTTTGCTTACGCATCTACATAATGGTAATAGTCTTTGCCGAATAGAGCATCAGGGGACCCATCAAACACTCGAAAGAATGACCCTTTGGTGGCACTAACACAAAAAAATCACAGCTTTCGCTCGGAGGAGAAGTTGTAAATGCAAGAAAGATATTTGATCAAATGGGTGTACAAGACTCGGTTTCTTGGAATGTAATGATCAGGAGCTACCTTGAAAACAAAATGGTTGAGAATGCAAGAGAGCTGTTCGACAGAATGCCTGAAAGGACCTCCGTTTCTTGGAACACCATGATCATGGGTTATATAAAAGCAGGGAAAACTCACATGGCGTTGAAGCTGTTTGTAGTGATGCCTAACAAAGATGTGGTAAGCTGGACAGCTATGGTTACTGGACTGTGTCGTGCTTCACTGGTTGATGATGCATGGCGCTTATTTAAGCAAATGCCTGACGCTAATGCGGTTTCTTGGTCGTCTATGGTATCAGGGTTTCAGCAACATGGGTTTGCAAATGAGAGCTTGCATGCGTTCAGAGAAATGCTGTTGGCTGGAATCCAGCCAACTTCTCATTTGTTCACAAGTGCGTTGTCAGCTTGTGCTGATTTAGCAATGGTATCAGTAAGTGAGCAAGTATATTGTCAACTTTTAAAAGGGGGTTTCATCGTAATACTCATGTTGGAAATTCAGCAATTTCTATGTTTGTCAAAACCGGAAGTTTTCATTATGCAAGGCGGGTTTTCCTGGACTTGGATGAACCTGATCGTGTGACATGGAATGCTATGATTATGGGTTTTGCACAGCATGGGTACGGAGTAGAAGCAATGATGATTTTCCATCAGATGCAAAAGGCTCAAGTTTTGCCAGATGGCATTAGCTATATGGGAGTTTTACATGGTTGTAGCCACTGTGGGTTTGTGAAGGAAGGGAGGCAGTATTTTCTGTCCATGAAAATTGATTACGGGATATCACCAGGAGTTGAACATTTTTCTGCAATGGTAGACGTTTATGCACGTGCGGGAAAGCTTAAAGAAGCATATAAGGTTATATTGGACCTGCCCTTTGAGCCAACAACAATCTTTTGGAGGACATTGTTGAATGGGTGCAGGATCAGGGGAGACATAGAATTGGGCGTCTGTGCGGCAGAACAAATATTGAAACTTGAACCTTATAATTCAAGTGCATGTCTGATGGTCATTAACATTTTTGCATTGGCTGGGAAATGGAAGGAGGTGGCAAAGATGAGGCAACATTTGAGGGACACAGAGGCTAGGAAGGAGTTGGGTTGTAGTTGGATTGATATTAAGGGGAGAAATCATTTATTTACCACAGGGGATGAAATTCATTCAGAGGCCTATCAGATTTTCCCGATTGTTGAATTATTGCCTATGACATAGCGAGATACTACTTAGGATTTGAGGGTTTTTCAGATGGGTTGAAACAGAGTTGTGTGCTGTAACTTCTTGCGAGAGAATTGATGTAATGCATAAGCCATCAAGATCTTCCTGTATATCTCAATCTTGAAAGATGAATAGATAATGTTGTTCATCAAGGAACGATATAGCCAGAATTGATTTTGACGGATGTTACTTCCAGCAGATGGAAGAAGAGGAAGATATAGCCCTGTTGCATTTAAAACAATAATTAAACTGAAGGAAACAAATGCTCTTTCAGAATTCTGATTAATATGATTCAGAATTCCGGCCTGCCCAAGCTCATAAAAATCCATTGGAGCTCAGAAACCTCCCATGCTAGCTCATTTCTAATCCTAATTATTCTAAATATACTAGCTTGAGAAAAGCAAGTCTTAAATGATAGTAGTTGTGTATTTCTGTTTGCAAGAATTTTTTGCAGTTCATTTGTCCATTTCAGTTCTGCCAGACAACCAGAAGAGAAGAGGACAGTAGTTCCCTTGTGGAAAGAATCTCAGGCCCTGGTCTTCTTGGGCCATAGTTAAGAAACTCTCTCCTTAGAAATGGAACAGAAGTTCTGCATAATTGGGCTTTCTCCCCCATGTCACATTTTCAGAAGTGCACTACAATCACTATTTTTAGCTTCTTTTCCACTAGGCATGTGATACATGTAAACTTATTTTGTGCTATTGAAGTTGTAGTTCAGCTTTGATTTTTGTACAATGAAGTGATTTGAAAATTTATTTAAACAACATTTTGAGATACACACGTCTGCCTCCCTAATTCCCCTTTTGCAGATTGAACTTCCACGTATTTCTCATCAGCACAAAAAGCTATTTCATTGAACTGATTTAGTGCTAACATGGTGTTACTCTATTCATCCATGACAGGATACTCTTCCACACATCTCAAATGCAGCATGGAGCGGACAACTATAAGTTACAAGGAAGTGCTGCCTGCAAATTTTTGTTTCAAGTAAGATGCCCAATATATATGATGTTGACCATTCACATGAAAGATTATATCTCATACCATAATTTTCCATGATTAGCTCAAACTTCATTAACTAGGCTGTATAGAAAAATTACTGAATCAAGCTGTCAATACTTGACATATAGGCAGGTAGCTACATTCCCTTGCACAATAAGACGCAAATATAAACAGCTTGAATGACATGGAGGGTTGTTTTCATTGAAATTTAATGTCAAAGTTCTCAGAGACTGGAGTAGGTACCAGCTCTGGATATTATGGTTAGTATAAAATTAATTGACACTTCTCTGGTTTTCCCTGAAAGAAGTCACTTATGTTTCCATCATGGCATTCTTGCAAGCAGTTTTATACTTCAAGAATAAACTAGTGTACAAATTTACATGGAGAAATCACTTTTTGCACCATATCATGTCCACACAAAGCACTCACTTATAGTCTTCCACATGCTTGATTACATGGGTTGATAGTTTTTTTATTCCTATTCATTTTGCTTCAGTTGCAAAAGGCAAAACAAGAATAAACTTGAAAGTATATAATCCATGATTATCAGCAAGAGTTTACCTCCATTCATAATGTGGAGTTTCAAGATTGTGAGTTTGACACCATTAGGGGGACTGGGGTTCCTCAAACCTGGTTAAGTATTTGATTAGGTAATGATTATTGAGCAGGTTGATATGAGTGTTTAGTGAGTCCCCAGTGACATACTGTACTCATTAACTTGGTCTGTTGTTATTTATTTAAATGAGTCATATATTCTGCAGGTGGTCTTAATCAAGTTCATCTTAATCAATTCAACTTTAAAAGGCAACAAAAAAGTTGTGGCCTTAATGATTCTATAAGAACTTTATCTCTTCACTTCTTTTTGACTTCAACCCACAAGGAGGTAGGAAGTAGGAACCACAATAATTTCATCAAAATTCTCTTTCCTGGTGGGCTATGATATATGGTCTGTTATTACTTTCTTCACAGTAAAATTTTTCTTTGTAATAGGGTATTTTTATTCCAAGGGGGGAAATTATGTTTAGTTTTGGGCCATCAGTCACTGAGATTATGTTTGATTTCATTTTCATTTTTTAAAGTGAAATCAAACATTATATATATTTTTCAATACATTTCCTTCCAAAAATACTATACTCGTCTATCAAATACATCTCGTCGTATATTTTACACACACTCATCATACATAATATGAGTTTGTGTAAAATGTGTGGTCCAAGTGTATATAGCATTTTTTAAATGCTTAATCATTATATTTTAAAATATATTTTTAAAATAAAATTAACATATATCAAATTTCTTTATATATTCATAATTTTGAATCAAGAGAGTGATGGGTGATTCAACACACATTTCAAGGAGTTGGTTACTAGAATCACGCGTCACTTTTGACCTCCAAATAAAACCAAGTAACATGCTTTCTCTCAGTTTCACCATAAATTTTGTTCCTCTTTTTCGGTTGCTTCTTTTTGTTAATTTGAATGATTGATTCACATCAAATCCTTACTTCGGACCCAGAAATGTCTCACCACCTTGAGCTTAACTCCCACCTTCACATTCTCACATTTCATTGTCAACATAACATTCAGAAGATGGATTCATGAGTTTTTTTCTTTTGTTAAGAGTGGTAACACAAATTAAAATACCCAGTACATTATATCAGAAATATCAATTATTAATAATTAAAGCAACAATCCAATCATAAATAATTATTATTACAATATGAAAATAGATTGACACACTTATTTTGTAAGATCTGAACTCAAGACTTGATAGTGCTAAGATTTGAATTTTCAACGTTAAATTATGTTGTTTGCGTCGTCCTTCGTTAGATGCTGTAATGCAATTTATGTATCGATCTTGCTAGTAAAAAATACTGACTAACTAAATAGTCATACCCATATCTAAATTGTCCTTTGAATAGCATCAGCAATTATTCAAAAGAGAGGAACCGCAAATTTGCTTAAATGGTGTGTCTGTTTAGGATAAAATTAAGCACAAAAAGTAAGGGAATCATAAAAAGAGTTGGGAAAGGAAAACTAATCCCAAGGTTAAGATAGTCAAAGTTAAAGAGAAGTTGTAAAATCAGAGGTTTGAGTTGGTTTGAAAGTGTGGGTGGGCTGAAAAAAGGTAGACAAACTGAAAAGGGACCAGACATAAATTCCTTGTAAAAGCCAGACAGCATCAGCAAACGGCAAAACCGCAAATGGGCCCAATATCTAGTCAGACACCTCCACAGTCCACTCCCATTAACTGCTTCTCAAAATTTTCTTTTATTTTTTCTTTTTCTACTATCTTATAAATTAAGTTTTCTTTTTTTTTTTCGGTTTATGGGTTTTGCATATTGGAAGCTAAATGACCTAGTTCCTCTCAAATCCTAAATGACGACTTTTATTTGTTTTTAGTGATTTTTTTTTCAAATTCCAACACAATTTATGCATACCGAGATGGGATTTAAGAAATTTTGGACATGCGAAAGGCCTGGTTTATGGGACTTTTCAAATTTTTTGTCGTACTTAGAATTGAGCTCTTTCGGTGATGAAGCTTTGTGACATATAGTCGGCAAAATTTGGCCCACTTTTTGACTGAGATGCCTTGGAGCTTTTTGGGAACCATTTGCAATTTTCCATAGATAGACACACTACGCCACCACATGGACAAACTTGCGTAGACGATAATTTTCAAGAAGGCATGTGATTGATGCCGCGTTTAGTTAAGATAAAGAAATGAGAGAAAATTAATAGGAAAATTTGTCTGAAAGTATTTTTTTTTATTCTTTCATGTGTTTAGTAACATTTTTTTCCTAAAAAATTGCTACTTTTCTTATGTTTGTAAATGTTACACTCGATAATGTGCACTTTGTAAATGTTACACTCGATAATGTGCACTGAATGTATATTTCACTATATATTTAAATATACTTGCACACATATATATGTAGGTGTGTAAAATGCATTATTTTAATAATAGGATTGAACCAATCGGTTCAACCTAAAATCGGAACTCGATCCGGTCCGATTAAGGGTATAAAACTGAAAATCTGGTTTAATCAGTCAAAATCGGTCCTGTGATCAAGCTCTTGCTAATAATTAGCGGTTCAACCAATTTGACCGGTTTTAATTTTTTTAATTTTTAATTTTTTTTAAAAAATTAAATTTGTTATTTTGTTATATTTATATGGTTATTTGGATTTTGTGTTTTGTTAGATATTTTTTTTAACTAGTTATTTATCTTTTTTTACATTTAAAATATGTTACATAACAATTAGTTTATTATAATATCATTTTGCATAATAATATAAGAAAATATAATTAATTTTTATTAAAGTGATCCGACGCCGGTTGAACCGATTCGATCGATTGAACCACTAATTATTAGTAAAATTAATTTGGTCATCAGTCCGATTATAAAAATACTGATAAAGTATGTGGTGACATGCAACCATTGCATATATTAGACTTAGCATCTCTTGAACCCTTTTCTCATTATCCTATTAAGTTATAAACAACAAGAATATGATAACTACCATTTGCAAAAGACTTTGATAAAAAATTTAAATGTTTTCCGAAAAAATTATTATAACCAAACAAGTAAATATTTTCCCCTGTTTTTGCCATTTTCCCCTGTTTTCTATGGAAGGGAAGAAGAAAAGGAAAATAATATATCAGTCATCGGGAGTCCTTAATTTGAATATTCAAAACTTTCGAGGTACATCTCAGGAACTTTTTAACTTTTCCATTTCAAAATCACGTAAGCAAAAAACGACGTACTGTGAATAAAGTTGATTTTCAGGTTTGAAAAATGCAAGAAAAGTATCCGAAAAATTGTTGACACAATCATCCCATTCCCATGCTGCTAACTAAGTGCTCTATTTACTTTACAACATCATGCATTTTTCTTTAAAAACGTGAAAAGATCATAAAACATCTCTTTCATTTAGCTGACACTTAATTCCTAAAAGCGCGTAAACTGGTGCCACTAA
Source organism: Paulownia fortunei (assembly GCA_019321725.1). Classification (NCBI taxonomy): domain Eukaryota; kingdom Viridiplantae; phylum Streptophyta; class Magnoliopsida; order Lamiales; family Paulowniaceae; genus Paulownia; species Paulownia fortunei. Next base: position 164,852 of record JAGSPU010001569.1, on the reverse strand, counting down.
ATATGTATATTGATGGGGAATACCTCATCTCCCAATTTTGCCCCAATACAAAATTTAAGATCAGTGTACTTTTACATCGATCAAAACTCAATATAGTTCGAGATTGAGTTCTACACAAAGGCTCTGTCATAAATTATCTGACTAGACATAATATTTGATACTTCAATTTTTTTATAATTATTTGTTGTTAGTATTTATTTGAATTAAATATTGAAGGATTTTAACTTTAAAATTATTTTTTTTTGGATGAATGAAACAGTCAAATAGATTAAAGTTGGTCATAAGATGCAGATTATATATAATTTTTTTGGTACGCATGCATGGCCGTCAATTTAGACTAAGAAGGTCCTAAAGATGCTGGTTTCATGCATCTACAGACAAAAGGTATTAGCTAATTATTTTTATAAATATTTTATAAATAAATCCTGTAAGGATTTACGTAAGCAGAACGACTGAATGATGGCATTAAAGTAGAATATTTTTTTATTCTATTGTTCGCTTCACGGGATTAACTTTTTCTGATTCGGTGGGGAAAAAATAATAGTAATTGAGTTAGTTTATTTTTTGTCATTATATAGTAGCGTATAATTGAATGATGCATGTGAATATATAAAGGTAACATTTCTTTAATTGTTGTTGTGTGCGACCACCAAATTAAAGGAGAAATAATACATATTGTCCAATATTTTTGGCAATTCATTTTGGCTATTCTAATTACATCACATAGTAGTTTTTACTTTATTAGTGACTTAATTTTTAATTGAAGATGTCAGATTTTGGTCATTTATGATGTGTTTTTTATTTTATTTTCAAACTCAAATTAATTTAGGTATAATCCTATTCAGTTTTAAAGGATGCTTGAATATAACATAAATATTGATTTTATTTTTTTTGTTCTAAAGCTTTTGTCATTTTCTATTCCCCTTCCCACCAAAACCAAAAAAAAATTTGCGTGCAACATTTGTACATATATTTTCAAATATCAAATATGGAGCACTTAATAGTTTATTCAAATACATCTTTAGTTTTTGAAAATGAATTAACATCTATCATAACAATTTAAGTTCATATATTGATGTGAAAAATGCATCCAATATTCATGTGGAAAACACTAAGTTACTATTTTACCTTTAGGAAATTATTAAAATACTTAAAATATTTAAAAATCAGTGTTTTTTTACATGAAATTTGATTTGATTTGAATTCAGGATTAGATCGACCCAAAAAACTCAATATTTGATACTTTGATAGGATGGGAGAACTAATGAGATTATGATATATGAATTACATCATATACATCTCATATACACCAACAAATTTAAATATATCGATTCTTAGTTATCATAAGGTAATTTTTGACATCGCAACTCACTCCCCTTATTAATTCATATCGACTATTTAATTTAAACTAACTTAAGTATCGAAACTCAAACACATCAACTTTATATCAAATCAACTCAAATTAAGATATACTATTTTTTCTAAATCAATTATAATTCGTATTAGCCCCATTCGCCCGCCTCATCTTCTTTTTCATTAATAGAAGAAATGGGCTTAACAAATTACCAATTATTTTATAGGTGATCAAAACAAATATCCTAAAAAAATCAATTTAACTATACAATGGGGTCACTGTAACTTGAAAATAGAGAAATTATTTAAAATACCAAAGTGTTCTAACTTTTGCCCTAAGGAAAAGAAAGTTGTACTTTCGGGATCTTTCTTATAGCCCCCAAAATTTTTCTTTTTTTTTTTAACCCCAAGTAGCAGAATATAGACAAATGCTACATTTGACTTTATTGGTAACGGTATTAACTACCAGAGTCCCGGTTAGCCGTTGCGATTGATAGAATTAGGTTGGTGGGCCATCGAATCTTATGGATTTTTTTAAGTTTTACTTTGATTAGGACTTAATCAAGCATTTTTTAAGTTTGTGATGCGACATTAATTAATAATAATTTAAGTGACCTTTTGAAGTTATTCCATCAAGAATATCGAAATCACTACAGAACCCACCCCACCCCACCCCACCCACGCCCTTTTTTTGCTTAATTGTTCGTTCTCATAATTGGTTCCGTAAATTCTGAATTTTAAGTTTCTCGACTTTAGTATTTTCACTTGCCATATAAAACTATTGATGTAGTACCACATAAAATAAAATTATTAAACTGATACAAATGTGCATAAAAAAAAAAGAAAATATAATTTCTTATTAATATGTAGCAAAATTAAGTTAGATCTAAAATCTTCAAAGATTAATAATAAGTAATCATTACAAGTACAAAAAAAAATTAATTTAGTAAAAGTCCCAAAAGTGAAAGTCAAGATCTTTGATTCAACTGATCATCTACCATAATAAACTAGCACTTGAATAAAAAAATTTAAAATAAGGGCCTTTATTAAATCTTAATGCAAATTAAGTGAGCTTTCTCAACTAAAGCAATGATAGAAAGTTAATGAATGTGTCTGATGAAAATGCTGATTCCAAAGAGTTCCCTCCAAAGAGAAAAAGTGGTCATAAGTCATAACCACCGCCCCTGACCCAACTGCCAAAAAACTCGATTCCTACAAACATTTTCTTAGGTCAAAAAGTTCACCACTTTTCCACCTCTAAACCCATGTGGCCCAACCAATGGTTTCAATTCCTTGAGATTTGGCTTTTAAAATTTGACCGGCAAAAAATAAACAATGAATTGAATTAGGCTATTTGCAAGTTTTGGCTTTCTTTGTGGTATACATTGTATGTCGTGTGTCATTTTCCAGCGATTAGTCCTTAATCTTCTTTGTCTTCCACACGATTTAAGATTTTTTCCTCCAGGTTTAGTCACGATCAGTAAGTTTCATTTGAATTATTGTCCTTCTTATATATATATATATATATATAAAAGTTTCATTTGAATTATTGTCCTTCTTATATATATATATATATATATATATATATATATATATATATATATATATATGTGTGTGTGTGTGTGTGTGTGTGTGTGTATTTGTCTATTTTGATATAATTTTTTTAATATGTATATTTTGATTTAGAGTTATTAATTGTATTTAATTAATTTTGAATGTCTGATGCAGTGAGTGAAGTAAGATCCTTTTTCTCAAACCAAAAATAAAAAATAAAGAGAATTTGAATCATAGGTTAAAGTTGGAATAATGGTTCCTGTTGGTTGTCTTGTCTTTTCTTTTCCTCCTTTGTTTTCCTTTCCCTTCTGTGAAGTTAAAATGCTTTCAAAAAAATGGATGTCGTGAAGATAACTAAAGGTCAATTATGGAACAAAACACGATGGATTAATTAAAATATATTATAATATAAATTATTCAAATAAATTCAAAAAATTTATTATTATAAATTTAAATTTTTTAACTAAAATTATATTTTATGGTCTCTTAATGAGCGGGAATTAATGGATATTAATAATATCTATACATAATAAAACTTGAAGCTGAAATCTCAAAAAAAACAAAAAAAACAAAGGGGTAATTAAGAACCCTTTTGAATTTCTGTCACCTTTCATTTGTACAAGGGTAACTACTCAAGATCAATATGTTTGTATTTTTGTAAGCAGGAGGGGGACTTTTGTAGTTGTCTTTTCCACCAATTAGCAACCTAGAGCCGCTGTTTGACAGAATCTCATTGATTTCAGGTGAAGATTTGGACACAAATTTTAGTGTTGGATGTTTTGTCTTCATCTTTCTTTCCTTGCTTTTGAACTAAAGGTTACTTATCAAGGAGACCTAATTCGAATGGTAAAATTCTGATGTTTCAAAACTTTAATATTTTTGGGTTTGAATTTCATCGGTATTTTTTTTTTTGGTAACAGTTGGTTGTTGATATTTATAAATTATTAATTTATGATTAACAATTTAATTATTCATTGATATTTTGATATAATGATATAATTGATGACTTCACTAAAAAAAGAAAATTAGAAAAAAAATAGTATATTATCCCATGGTGGATTGAGGGGGCAAAAAAAAAAAGGAAAATTGCCTTTCCACCCCAATCAAGAAAGTACCTTGATTACTGAAGGTAAATACTTCAAACATAACCCTAGAAAGAATATATGGAGACAATCATAATTGATAATGATTTTGAATTTTTGAAAATGATTTTGAATTTTTGAAAATGATGCACAAGAAAAAAATGCTTTTGGTCTTGAAATTCAATCCTTTAATCAATCTATTATATTTTTTAAGTTAAATTTAGGATTTTGAGCTCTGTTTCAATCTTGAGTTTGAGTTTTTATTCAACCATAACAGTCATGCTAGGATAATGAACAGTGGAAAAATCATTTGTCACGAATCATCCCCCTTATCTAATTACCAGAATGCTACTATTGCTAATGGAAATATACTGCAAATTCATTTGACATGAGAATGTAATCTTGAACGTCTTGAAGACTTTACCTTACCATCCTACAATAAACTGCTGAAATTGATTTTCTTTTATTATAAAATGATGATTAAAATAATTTTTTTTAATGATATCTAAACAATTAATAACACACAAAATAAGTTTTTTTAATGTAATTACTCTCTCGTCCAATTTGTAAGTATTCAGTTCGAGTCGACATAAAGTTTTAAATGAAAATTGAAAAAAAAAATTATTATCTTCAAAAGTAATGATTGAAAATTAATGATATCACATCATTATTACTTTAAGTGAAAGAATATTTTTTTAAATATCTATAAGTCTTATAGGAATGAACTCAAAAATTCAAAATTGTAGAGTATTAAGACTCTTATACCACACATTTGGTAAAAATGAACTCAAAAAACTTAAAATTGTAGAGTAGTTCCCGCCCCAATTTTAACCAGTATATCAAGATCTCATTAGCTAACTATAGTAAATTATTGAAAATCAATAAAATTGTTAATTATTAATTGTTATCACAGTTAATATATTTAATGTAATCGAATATATAGCTGATTTCTTGAAAAACAGACAAGGGTGAAGATAAAAACAATACTGAAATCTGAATGGGAGAAATATAAGTGAGATGTCGACTCAGCCAGTGAGGAAAACCAGCAAACAACCTACGGCTGCATTCGGGAGACAAAACGTGACCGCTCCTACAAACCTATATTTCTAGGCAATTAGAATTGAAGATTCCAGGCAGGGAACCAGGAACAGATATAAACAAATAGCATAATGTTAGGCTGCTCTTTTTCACCTGGGGGGTTGCAAGATAAGACGGTATAATTTGTGTGTTGGTTCAAATATTACACAAGTATAGATATATTTTTACAATTTTTTTTTAAATATTAATTGTTTAAGTAATGGTATTTTAAATATCAGAGCTCAAGCTTTGATGAAAAGCTCGATCACTATTGACACAAACGAGCCAAGCTCGAAGTTGATGAATTTTGGGTCAACTCATTTGTATCCTTGTTATTATGTATAATGAAACTAATATGTCAAAAAATTTAGAAGACGTTTAGTGGTCTTGATACTGTCTTTATCTAAATATATTCTCTTATTTTTGTTTATCAGTCAATTCGATTATTATTTTTTAGTTAAATTGAAAATATTGAAATATACATAAATATTAGTAATAAACAACATAACAAATATTAATATATAATACTCTGATTGTAAAAAATATATTAAAAAATAAGATATATGGGCATTTTATTTAGTTAGAGAGAGAGAGTAAATCTTTTTCTGCCCTTTCTGAGTTAACTTGACAGAGCCACAAATCAATAAAAAAATTTATGATCAAAGAAATGGCAAACCTATAATGTTTGAAATCTTAATTTTGAGAAAATTAAAATTAAAAAAAAGAAAAAAGAAAAAGAAAGAAAGAAAGCGGGCCTTTTAAGTTCCAGGTTAGTAAAAGAAAGTTGCCCTTAAAATGTATGGTGCTTTATGGGGGGGGTGTCAACAATGTCAGATTTGTGCTCAAACTTTACGAGACCGGATGGGAAAAGATCAAAGTTATGGAAACTTGAAGAGACCCCCAATTTGGGATTAGGCTAATGTGACACGTGTCATGTAATACTTGGGACAAAGATCCCATACTACTCACAGGTAATTGGTGGAAAAATAATTGGTGACAAGCTATCAGCATCCACAACCATTGTCCTCCATGTGTCCTCACAGGGCTTTTGCTCCAACCTCAACCGTTTTATGTCCAATCCAAACATGATTTTATAGATGCCATATTTGTATGCATAAAATATATATTTTATTATATATTTATAAATATTTATACATACATACATAATATATATATATAAATATGTGTAAAAATATATAGTGAAATTACCAAACATGATAGGACCCAACAAATTCTATGTAACATCAAAATAATAATTTTTGTAATTATTTTTATATTATATAGTATTTTATATATTTATAGGAGAGAGATGGACATATAAAATTTTTATGGGGACACCATTGTCTGATTATCCACTTAATTGGCCACAAATTTTGCTGCTAATAGTAACGGATGGTGCCTTTAGAGAGTTTTGTTTTTACTAGTGGTGTCGTGTCCAATCTTTTAGCAGTCATTGTAAATCACTCTGCAGCCAATCGTCAGTTGCCACTTCACTGGGGAAACATGGATATATGCAAGTTTGAAACGGATAATTCCTATTATAATTAGGAGTCTTTATTTTTTTTTTAAATCGTACCAAATCAAACCAAAATTCTGATACACTCATATCTCATTCTGAATATTGAACCGATCGGATTTGGTACAAATTTTTGTATATCAAAACATCTATATAAAAAACTAAATAATTAAAATTTCAATTCATAAATCATCAAATCGAAGCGAATTATTTTGATCCCAAAAAATTAAACTTATTTTAATAATTATAAGATCGAATTTGAAAATAAAATAAAAAATTTATTTATATATTCTGCAACTGATATAAACAACTAAACTTTTTTTTTCTCATTTATTCCTCATCAACAAGAAGATATGAATTTACTAGCTTCTAAATTAAAAAAACACAACATGAATAATCACATAAATAAATAAATAACATCATTAAATGGTAATATTAATTATTAAATTCAATTAAAAAATAATTACTAAAATATATTTTTTTAAAAAATTCGGCATTCGGTTCGGTACGATATACCGCATCCAATACACCAGTACCGAACCAAATACCAAAATATTAAAAAAGTTCATACCGAATATCAAACAAAAAAATTCGATTTGATTTCAGTACGTATCGAATTTTCAGTACTATTCGATATTACTTCCATTCGATAGATATACCGAACCAAACTGTGAATATAGATATATTGTGAATGTGAATATAACGTCACTTAGCCAATTCACACATATGCATAATTTATGTAAATTTATTAACTTAATCTGGCTCAAAATCCTATGCCCCACTTATAAGCATTTAATTTTCAAAGAAACAAATATTAATAGTTTCTTCTATTAATATTTGCTATTGCTATGAAATATATAAAATATTTTATGTATTTAATATCAAGTGAAGTTTAGATTTAAAAACTACTGCTTGATGTGTGTTCACATCGATGTACATAAACTTGTATATTTTTAACTAAAAATATTTAAAAAATCATCATATATAATGTGATGATATCTGATTTCACATCTTATATTTTATCTTTCGAAGAAAAAAGAATATTTATGCATCCAAAATGGTATGGTATGTGAGAAGTATGAAGTTAAATTAGATATAGTGATCCTAGTTTTGATTCAAATATAAAACATAGAAGAGTTGACAACTTTCAAATTTTAGGGAAACAAACTTAAATGTGTGATTTTAAACATAGACATGGACGTTTGGGCAGCCGGAACATAGAGATGAGAGTGGAAAGTGGGTTAAGTTTTCAACAGTTTTAGATTCTTTCAGAACGTTAATTTAGTAAGATCCATGGTTATTATTTATTTTAGTTTTAAATAATCTAAGTTTTAGAGAGTAGGCACTGGGCTGGTGGTCTTCAGGACTGCACCTAAAATTAGCCACCACGGTTTGAATCCAATTTATAAACTCATTATACATTGAGTGTATATCTTAACTATTTTTTTTTAAAGTATAATTCAAGTACAATCATTATATCAATATTTTAGTTACTAAATTAGCAAAATATATTATCATTAAGAGAACCCTCATCAAATTTACATGAATTCCACAAATGCCCACAAATATTTTGGAACTCAACACAATACCTCATTTTTTTTTTATTTAAAAAATTCAAATCTTGAAATAATGATAAGGAGGGGAGGGACGAGACTCGAACGCTTTATCTTATCTATATAAAATGTGAAGCCAGACCAGATACTACAACTGTTGGTGTCTTTATATTATAGAGATTTGGATTGAGGTCTCAATTTTTTTCCCACTCCAAGAACTACATAGAAAAAGAGTTGATCAGTATACACAACCACTGGCATAGACAACATTAAGAAGTGATTGTTTGACTAAGCAGGTTTAACAAGTAATAATGATGAAAGAATTGGTATTATAGTGGAATGTGTAGAATCCACATACCAAATAGTTGGGACAACACTTGCAGCAGAGACAATGAGCATGCAGAAAAGCACTCAAACCAGCATGCTTTAGTTGCTTACAATAACGAGAAATCAGTCAAATTTTGTTGGTTCACTCGTCTCAAAAAAGAGTTGCGGCTGATGAAGCTTTTAGCTCCTAAGCCTATATGCCTATTTGTGGCCATTGCCCCCTTCGCCCTTCAAATTTGTTTTTAACGCCATTCTAAGTCATTTTTCCCCACTCTCGTAGAAATTGGTATGATTGGAATTTTCTTATCTTTCCATCTAAGTTTGTTTCCCCCATCACTTCCTCTTTTTTCTCGAAAACTTCATCATTTGGAGCATATTGTTCCCATGAAGTGGGGAAGAAATTTCAAGAATTCAGCAGTGTTTATTATTTATTTCGCCCATTATGTGTGGGCTAGAGTTACAAATTCATGCAATTAGAACAAATTACTTTTTTGCTATTGTAAGAAAAAAAATAATGAAATTATGCCCCCAAAAATGGATAAATAACATTTCTTGGAAGAACTCATTCGTGTGCGCCATCATAAAAAACTAGCATACATGAGTATACTCACTAACACACAAAAACATGCGTTAAACGCGTGCAAGCATGAATACGAGAGTTAAATACATTTTATTACTATTGTAGGCATCCCAATAAAAGAATACTATGTTCAGATTTTATTATCTCAAAAAAAATAAAAAAGTAGTGAATGGGGCTGTAAATAAAGTAGGCAGACAAAACAGGGGAAAGGGCAAAAAGCCAGAAAGGCCAACTTTGGGATTGCAGATATGTTTGATCTATTAAGGCATTAGTTTTAAGGGTCTTGTTTGATTAACTCAGTTCCTGCAGTCCAGGTAAGGTTATTTATTGAGTGACAAAATTAGGCTTCCACCAACCCAATAATTAATTTTGAGAACACAAACTGATGGGGGGAGTGGGGGATACGGGGGGTGTTGGGGGGAAGGGCCGCAGAAGAGATCCAAAAAAGATAAAAAAAAGAAAATAGGTAAAATATCTATGTTTAGTCTTTCCAAATAAGAATAATTATATGAATACAATTTATCGGACACGATCTTCTATGTGTAAATTCTATTATATTAATTGTCGTTACATGTATATTTTACAGATAAAATTTTATACGTAAATAGATAATCAATACAATAAAATAGAGGATGTAATAAGATGTATATTAAAATATTCTATTTACTTTTTTTTTATAAGTATGGTCCTTGTGCAAATAACATTGATGGTTCTTGAACCTATTTCTCATAAAATATAAATTCCAAGTCATCCTACCAAACCTCATCCAAATCAATTATCCCAACTTTCTACTCTAATCCATCATTCCAGGCACAACAAAACTTTTTACTCCTTGCGGAATACACTTTTACTACCATACTTAGATAAAAAGATAAGACACTTGAGATATACTTATACTTTAAGCTTAATATAACTAAAGATGAATTAAGTGAATATGGCAAAAAATAAAACAAGGCAATGGGGGTTGGGGACAGCATGCTTGGTGAAGTGTTATGGGGAAGGGAATGGGGGGGCGTGAAATAAAAATACAATGTTTCCTATGCACACAGCACACTTGTCTCTTAATACAGGGTGATGAGGGTACAAGCTGAAGCCACCCATTACACATATGTTTATTCAATCATTTAATTTAATTTAATTTTTTATTTATTTTTTGCACAGTGCTCTATGGTAAAACCACAATCTGAATTCTTTAAATTTTACCCACTATATACAATTGTTTAATCTACAATTTTAATACGCATGCACACCCTGCCCATGTCACACTGTCCATTTTAAAGCTTTTTATTACCAGGTGAAAAGGTGCTAATCTTTTGAAGTTTTGCAGGGTCATTAAAGTGAAAATATGAACAAGTTTTATGACAATCCCAATGCTTTTTAGTATCAAGTTTGCAAAAGGGAGTTATCAGAAATGGCAGTTTTTTTTTTAAGAAATAAGTTTAGTTTTTTAGATGTGGAGGATTCGCGGTTGGTTTAGCTTTTATCAGAAAAATATCTGCCAATTTAACATTTAATTTGTTAATACAATTATTTTATAATTACTAGTATAAGATTTGGGTCTGTTGATAAATAATAGCCTTCTTTAGCTGGATGGTGCTGACCTTTACCTGCGACAATTTCTGACATTTTTTAACCATTCTAAGCTTTGTAGTAGCAGTAGTATACAATATAGCCTTAATAATTATTTTGGGTTGGTAGCGTACGTGAATTTGAGTATCACCATTTTCTTTTTTCTTTTTCCTTTTTTTGAAAATAAAAATGGGATCTGTTCAATTTTCCCAAAAAATATATAAATTTTTAAATAGATTGAATGTAACATACTCGATTCATTTTTTATTATTCGATCAAAGAGGAGTGAATGGTGAAAACAATTAACCTCTGCGATTCTATGAACGGGTGTATTAACATCATCCAGCCAAATTACCATGAAATTAATATCAAGACATGATTGGGGCAGAACTAAAATGCAAATGCAGTAAAGCTGAAAATGCAAGCACTTAACAGGACAACATATTATTCCATCTAATGATTTACGTTTGGGGCGAAATTGAAGCCAGATTCTGTTCAAGACTTAGAACACCACCTAGGATTTGCTTTTAACTTGTGTGTTCGAGTGACCTAAATCTATTGCCACAATCTAGTTACAATTGTACCCCTTTTCCAAAGTTATAATCTATTAGCTATAAAATGATTCTGATATCCAAGACATCATAACAAAAGACCATAATTAATCTAGAATAAGTCAAAGTATTTATCATCAATATAGTTCAAAAATAGTGAGTAGTTATCTCACTATAACAACGTTTTTTAATTTTTGATAATTAGGATTGAACGATTGAAATTAAATAATTTTTCTAGTATTCGATCCAAATTGCAGTCCTAATATATTAAATGCCTAAAAAAAACGCAATAATTAATTAAAGATATAGAATTGTTACTTTGTACAACCTATTTCTCAATAAAACGAAAATGAGTAGGTTGCTAGCACGAAAATAAATATTAGTACTACTTTACTAGTGTTCCTTCATGGAACAATTGTACAAAGATGATGAATTGTCGCTCAAACAATAGTAAGGATTTTTTTTTCTATAAAAATCAACAAATAGGATTGGGATCCTAAAGGAATATATATTAATTGTAAAAGCTTATTGATGCGTCACTATCACTTATAGTCAATATTACGTGGGACTTCCTTTATCTCAATTATATATATATATTATATTAATAAGGTCTAAACGATCAAAATGAGACACCAAAATTAAAATAAATAAATAAATTTTGGTTAAAATTTCATTAAATATATGGATATTTATCTAATTTATAATTTGAGCATTATTATTTTGATTATTGATAATTTATAATTAATCAATTACTAATATCATCAAGTATAATTAATTGCTTCACTAAAAAAAATATATTATATTATTTAACAGAATGACATAAGCATTCGTTTTTCACCCTCTATATTTTTGGATCAATGGCGATGTAGTGAGTGCTCTTTCAATGCTTTGATTTAATTTTAAAAAAATATTCTGCAAAAATATTGTGGTGGAGGATAAGGTCTTGTAGGTTATTGAAATGTTTTTATTTAAGATTATAAAATATGTATATGAGCTCTGAAGTTTATAAAATAACTTTTTTTAAGATTAGCCAAATGCCTTGCCTATACGAAAATCCAAAAATTAAATAAATGTAGTGGTCCACACGTGCCAGTCACGCAGGTCAGTGTGCAGATGTACTTTTTCCACGTGCGAAACCTCCTATAAATAAACCCCTCCCATTGTTATTTGGTGAAGAGCCAGGATTGGTCAAGCAAAAGGTCTCCTTGTTAATGGCTTAATGCTTGTATTCTCTAATCTCTACCATAACACAAATTCTCTCTCAATCCTCTCTCTCTCTATATATATATACACACACATAAATATACAGACAAATATATACATTATAGCATATGTAGGCACTATATTCGTCCACATAATAGCTAGGTGTATTTACAGGGGAGACTGTTGGAAGCAAGATTCTTCTTTTATTCTAAGTCGTCACCTACGTTAGGAGATAAAAGACAAATATATAAGGACCAAAGTGGGCAGTGAGAGAACAAAGAGGGAAAGAAAATGGAGAGAGAGAGTGAAGTGATGGCATCAAAATTCAAGAGGATTTGTGTTTTTTGTGGGAGTAGCCAAGGCAAGAAGACTAGCTATCAAGAAGCTGCTATTGAACTGGGCAAAGTTTTGGTAATACATCTTTCTTTTCCCATAGATACTCTTTAACCATTCTTTCATCATTTTGTTTCAGGTTTTTGTTTTCCTTTGGAGGGTTGTAATATGAAATGCTGTGTTTGTCTCCAGTTGGGCTGTTGATAAACGTATAGTTTATCAAAGAGGTTTATTCAAAATATTGTCTTTGCATCTTTTATGCGTCTTTGGCTCGGGTTTTAGCAACAAATTGTTCCCAGAGTTGTTGAATGCTACGTCTCTGTTTTGTAAAGAAAAAACTAACTGGCGTTTCGCATTTTTTTCAGCCCTTAATATTCTCATGCAAATATGCAGTTCTTCAAGTCTTTTAAAGCAGGAATATTGCATGTAGAATCCCCATCTCTTTTACTTCAAAGGACTCTCTCTCTCTCTCTCTCTTGGGATGTTAATTAAGTTTCAGGTTGCTTTCCTTCACCATGGAGATAAGAAAGTTTTGATTTTTACATGTTTTTTGTCCTGTTACTTTCATCTACAGTTCTATCTCATTTTTGCGATGAATACTTTCCTATTCCTCAAATGGATAAGAACATATAATCTGAATGTACTATAACAAGTATTCTTCAGTCTATTATCTGCATTTAACTATGGTAGAAACTTTTTTATTTTTTCTTTAAACTACTTTCCTCCTTTGACAGTGTCAAAAGAATGTAGGTGTACTTTCCAGAGGCAATACTGTAATCTTTTTTAAAGGTTAACTCCCATAAAAATGTTAACCCATCTGAACCCACTTGGAAAGCTTCCATTTTGCTTTGAGTCTTGGAACTTTAATCTAATCCGTTTGTGTGTTTCTTAAGGTTTCTAGGAACATTGATTTGGTCTATGGAGGAGGCAGCATAGGCCTGATGGGTTTGGTTTCACAAGCTGTTCATGATGGCGGTCGGCATGTTATTGGGTGAGCTTCTTTTCCTTGTATTCTACTCCTATCCTTGAGCACTGGCCTCAAGTATGTGTTAAAATAGGAAAAAGATGGGAGCCTTAAATGATTAGTTGAGTTTAATCTGTTGTTATGGTTCGTTTTGTTTAATACTTCACTAAAACTGATTTTTGTCATGTTATTGTCTGCTCTGCAGGGTGATTCCCAAGACGCTCATGCCTCGAGAGGTATGTACTGCTAGGGTTAAAAAAGTCTTAGGCCTTTTTCTTATTATATTCCTAAAATTGAATACCCCACCAAGGAACAATTGCTATTTTTTCCATTTTCTTATTCATGTTCCTTTTTCATGGTTTCTTTGCAGTAGTTCTTCTTGTTAGGGTATATTCCTGGGCTGCTTGCTTGCTATCGCTTCTTTTCAATTCTCATCTCTTGTCTTTTTCTTCTACTCCTTTCGAACATAGTAATTTCTTTAATTTTCTAATTCAGTATGTTTATTTTGTCTTGGTAAAAGTGGTGGATCTGTTTTTTATTCTTTTCTTTTTCTGTTCTTGATTTTTGATATTTGATTTTACAACATGAAAGTCCTTGTTACTAGGTTGGTCCTTGCAAACCTTATCCACAGGGTAGGGTAGTATTGAGGTGGTGGTTGTTTCGGTACAATGTATGCTCATTTTTGGTCTACAAATGTTTGCCCTGATTTTTCCTTTTCTGTTTCACCCTTACTTTGCTCTGCTCTGCCCCTGCCTCTGCTATGTGTATTATTTCTTGTATTTTTCTCTTTTGTCCTTTTCTGTTATTGAGTTTTTTTTTCCTGTAACTATGTCAATGTGTATGTGCTTATCTGGTTGTAAATCCACCACCAGCTCTGAAAGTTGCTGACTTTGAAGATTTTTGCATTAAACCAAATTTTTCCTGCAAATACCATCATTACTTCACTGCAGAACTGCACAGCACCCAATACAATTAAGCTCCACTCTCCCCTTCCTATTTCGGCTTTATCAACATTTTGCTTTATGAGATTTGGCACCTTTTTGCAGTTAACTGGCGAAACAGTAGGGGAAGTGAAAGCAGTTGCAGATATGCACCAAAGGAAAGCCGAGATGGCAAGGCATTCAGATGCTTTTATTGCCTTACCAGGTTGGTATAAGGCCCTGTTCATTGGTGCTTAAATTGTAAGTGAAATTAGCTAAATATGAAGTCCGATGCTTTCATTATTTCTCCATGGCATGAGAAATTTGCTACATCTCTCATTTTCTGGTCCTATTCAGAGTTCATCATTTCTTTTCCTGATCTCTCTGTTGCTCTCAAAAAGTATAATATAGGTAGTAAATGCATATTAGTCCTCTTTAAAAAAAATCTTGAAGCAGGTTTTAGCTATCAGATTCTCTTATTACCTGTAATAAGTACTTGATAGCCCGACTCGGATTACAAAATAATCTCTTACTTGGAAATATGTGGAGTATGAAGAGGCCATGTAAATGGGATAGTGAAATTTCTTAAATGAACTTTGAACTTAATGATGATTCCACAAGTCTATAAGCAAGAACTAGTTTTCAATCTTGACTTAGTATTTATGGCTAACTGTAATTCTGCGAAAGCTACAGTGTGAGCCCGAATAATCACGAGCTCACTGCA
Organism: Paulownia fortunei; assembly: GCA_019321725.1. Taxonomy (NCBI): domain Eukaryota; kingdom Viridiplantae; phylum Streptophyta; class Magnoliopsida; order Lamiales; family Paulowniaceae; genus Paulownia; species Paulownia fortunei. The sequence goes on along the minus strand of JAGSPU010001569.1, from coordinate 149,546 downwards.
CGTTTTGTCACAAACTCCAAGACCCATGATAAGAGAACCACCCTTGAGGTCCTGTTGTTGGACCATCATCTTGCACTGAAAATTAGGGGCTGGTTCTCAGAGCAGTGTAATTTGGTTCATTTACATCAAGTAGACATAGTTTCTGATGACACTATACCAATTTACCCTGGTTTGAAGAGGGATAAGGGACAACAATCTCAATTTCCCAAACTGCGTTGCCCACTTTTGCAGTTCCAACTTGCACACCATGCTCACTTCTTCCTAACACATCTGATCCTTTCAAAGTATTTGGTCTTGTTTATTACTCAAGGGGATAGCATCTAATGAGTTCTTGTTAATGGTTTGATTGCTTGTCAAGGACTCAATCAGTCAACCATTCAGAGCATGAAATAATATTGCACTATATTGCCATGCTACCCTGTATTGTAAGAGTAATCAATACTAAAGGCTTGCAGAGGATCATGCCTATCATTTATTAAAGGATGAGAGCAATAAATACCTACTTTGAGAAATGCAGAAGGGGTGGGGTTCCACATTGAAAAAAAACGTGCCTGTCAAGCTGAGTGACTGCCATTAGTCATTATTCTCCACTATCATCCAATTTTTAACTGTGTAAATGAACTAAAGTTAATAACATGGTTAAGTTGAAAAGCAGGGATGTTTCTCCTCATCATTTAGCCTTAACATGGCTCTTAATGAATTGAAAGATCCATTTTCCCTAGAAGATGCACTCAATTGCTTTTTGTGCAAATAGACACGTAAGTATCCCCTGGAAGACCACGTGTGGTTTAAATGTCGCTTGTGTCAATGTATGCAGGTGGTTATGGAACTTTGGAGGAATTACTTGAAGTGATAACTTGGGCTCAACTTGGCATCCATGATAAGCCGGTATTTCATGATGGCAACTCAAATAATCCTTGTTATTTTAGTGCACTTTTCAAAATATTTGGAAACTTTTAGAACTAAATAAAAGAAACTTACCAGTCCCAATCTTGAAAAGGTAAGAAATGAAGGAACTTTTGGCATTTTGCAGGTAGGATTGCTGAATGTGGATGAATATTATAACTCATTATTGTCATTTATTGACAAAGCCGTAGAGGAAGGGTTCATTAGTCCAAATGCTCGCCACATCATTGTATCTGCACCAACAGCGAAGGAGCTGGTCAAGAAATTGGAGGTAATTGTCTGCAAGTGAATTTTTTTTTAAAAAATGGCATTTGAAATTTGAGTTCCTTTTAGCGCACAGTATCACCATTTATTGGCATAAAATACTACAAAGTAAAAAAACCTTGGAGAAAAACACCAGAAGATGAATATTCTCCACTCAAAGGATTGGCTGTTTGTTAGTGGCCATTGAGATACCACTTGGATGCTATGGAAATTCATGTAGACTGACTGCTAAGCACTTGAACATGTCAAAAAATTTCACAAAGTGGTCCTGGCACAAAAATGAATTGTTTCCACTTTCAAAGAAGTGGTACATTCAGGTCATATTGCTTAAATCTCCTGTCATTTGTAGGAGTATGTACCTCGCCATGAAAGAGTTGCTTCAAAACTGAGCTGGGAGATGGAGGAGCAGTTGGGCTACTCTCAAAAATACGATATGTCCAGATGAAAAAATGGATTTGCTTCATAGAAGAGTTCATTAGATCGCATTGGAAGAAGCTAACTTGGAATTATAAATTTTTGTTGCGAGGGAGATCTTTTGTAAATTTATCTATGATACCCTGCATATTTTCCCTGCACATGGAAATTTTAGTTTGCTTTGCAAGTTGTAACTAGTAAATGCATTATGTAATTCCCTTACTAATGGAAACCCACTATTCTATTCTGTCATACAATATTTTCTCTCTTTTCAAAGGGTGATGCATACTTTGGTTTCCCACTTTCACTGTTGTGAGGCTGATAATAAGAAAATCTTCAAGTATCTATGCATTTATAATTCATAAATCATTTACAGTCGTCTCCCAAAAACTTCATTTTCGCGCTATATAATAGTTGAACATATATAATTGATGTTTATGTAATTATTGTTAAGTCTTGTCGAAATAGAAATAAAATTTCAAGGAATTCCATTCTAATATTTTCCCTCGCATTCAACTAAGTTGTAAATCATTACCTGGTCGGATTAATAAAACTGGAAGGATATATGTTCATCTAAACCATAATCATCCTAATGAAGAATGAGCAGAAAATTGTATGTCCCATAATTTTCTTTGTTTAGGACAGGATGAAGAAAGACAATGAGATAAGAGTGGTGGACGCCTAGCAGGGCTGGTTGGTAATGGTTAGGCATATAAAAAATGAGGCTGCAGCTTCATGCACAGCAGGAATGGACCAAGCTTGTTCCACAATCAAGAAACAAGAACTAGAGGGACCATTTGTGTTAAAAACATGTTTCAACTAATTTTCTGATGCTTGTTTTCTGTTTAGGTTCGATAAACTTTATGCAACAGACAACATTGAGCAAACCGAAGACAAGTAACAAGAAACGAGTAACCAAGCACAGGATGTAAAATTCCTCTCGAGGTGAGGAAGAAAGAAAAGTGGTATTGTATTAATATACACATTTACATGTACTGAAAGCAAAGAAAGTTGCTGTGAAGATGAGAAGATGTAATTGGATGGATTTCAGCCTGTAGATCAGAATGAAGATTGGACTTTCCATAGCCGAATTCTGCATGTGAAATCTAAAGTCTGCAAGCTCGGCAAATCGGGATGATAATGCTCTTGAAATATATCAGTTTCTTGGGCAGATTTATCCTAAAAGGGAGGGCCAATTTAAGGCTGGTTAAGGAGTAAGGACAGGTGTATCTTCTTTCAAAATTAATGGTCCTCGATGCTACACCAGGTAAAAAGATACAGGGTGGGAAGTTAAAGGTGTCAAAACTAAGATCATGGGTTTAATTTCTTATCAGACAATCGCTAGTGAAGGATTGTACTTGCACTGGGTATTATTTGCCTCAGTGCTAGATACTTAGGATGTAAGCTCAGTCATAGTGGAGACGTGGCGCTTGAACTGCCACAACATATAAAAAGACTTAAGAGTAACATTTGGATCACACATTCTAAACCGACCAAGAAGGAGGGGACGACGATTGATCTTGCGATGAATTAGACAACACCAAAGTGTACAGGATAAAAGGCGACATGTTGTGGGGTAAAACGGCAAGGGAGAAGGGCCATGTGCCTTGGATAGTTCAAGACAAAATGATAGCTAGTTATGGTCCCAACAGCATTTTCAGTTTCGTTTCAGCATCAGCATATGTGGGTATCTTGTGGGTGGATGTACTCATATTGCCTAGAGAATAACGGTAGCCATTTTGGTTGTTGAATAGTCTGATCAATGGGATTTGGGTTAGGACTTTTTGAGTCTGAATGAAACATTGGAGTGGTGACATTTTTTGATTAGCCTCTTTTCAATTTATTTTTTTAGATAAAAATAATAATTAACCTTTTCAATTTTAGTTTAATTTGTCCGAGCATGTAGATATCACTACAAAAATAAAATAATAATAATAATAATAATTAGTTACAACATGTCAAGTAAAAATATGAAAGTTATCACTTATTCTATATATTTATATTTTAAGTGACTTACCTTGACCTCTATGTTTTGCTTCACCAAAATTGAAAAAGAGATTGGTAAGTACCATAAATAGTTTTGGAAACAATCACCATTGCCCGATCAGATCTCAAAATCTCATCAATAAATCACAAATATAATTATATGATTTTTGAATAAAAATTAATTAAGAGAAGAGAAAACTTGTGGAAGGTTCAAATGGCCTGTTTTCCAATTCAATCCTACTTTCAAGACAAGAAAGTGCCTTGGCATTCCGACTTAATCTTCTGGTTTTCAGAGCTACCATATTTTAACGAAAAGTTAAGTGGGATCTTAATTTGGTTGCATATCAGAATTTTAAACTAAATGATGATTATAGCAAAATGAAAAAGTTCGTTCAAAATTATGAATGAAATTTTATGCAAACTGATCTCAGCTGGCCAAGCACCTCTCACAGAGCATGAGATTGGATGGGATTTTATTCAAACTGATCCTCGAAGAGGGCCAAGGAATCTCAAGAATTAGTCAAAAAGGGCAGGGTCAGCTCGGGCCTGTCAGCGTAGCCTCCGTTTTGCAAGCTAAAACTCATTTCTTTTTCTATTTATAAACCACATAAAACATAAATGGTGAAGGTTACGATTTTTGTGGGTGGTGAAGTATTTACACGGCCTATACTGTGGGGGTTAAGTGTATATAACCCTTCTAAGTTCTAAGTATAATAATAATAATAGTAGTTGTAGTAAAAGGTAAATCTGGAGAAAAAGTCAGTAGCGATATCCAGGAATATTATTTATGCATAGATATGGAGAGTTGATACGGCAGATTTGGTAAAAGATACCTGAAATTGTCGGGAACTTGCAACCAGAGAGACTTTAGAGCTGCCATGGCTAAAATCTAAGGCTGTTACACAGCTGAAAAGTAAATCGGTGCGCCAAAATCAGATAACTGTTAGCTAATATACCTTTCGAAACTTTTCAGCATCCCAACTCGCCATTTTCAGGATGGTGATGGCCGTTGTCACATGGTTGCTGCATCTTAACATTGCAATGCTTCGGTGACTTTGGATTGGAGGGATGTGATTTCCTCCTGCAGAATATGTTCCAACTTCTCTTTGTTTTAGCCAGCTTCTGGAACTCCTCTTTCATGCTTTGGCACTCCTTCTCCAGCTCACAAACACGTTCCCTCATATCGTCTATGCCTGGTCCTCTGTCACGCGAGGCTTCCCTTTGGCGGCAACCAGCGTTCTTGGAGAGTGCAAGAACGGAATTGGGATTCTGAGAGTTGTCAAGATTGTCGGAAACGAAGAACCAACCAGAGATTGATGTGCGCAGTCGCAGCTGCTCGAAGAACAAGACTTGCACAATCACTCTGAGGGGTAGCCTCTCATTTTGGGCAGCATGAGTGCTGGCCTCCAATGAAAGCTTTTGGAAATTCATGAGTCTACAGATTTGCTCCCGCTCTGAGTCTGTGAGCCAAGGATGTGCCTGCCATAGTAATTTGTCTTACCAATTTATCATGGACAAAAAAAGGACAAGGATCAAAGAAAGATGATATGCTAATAGTGTGCTAGTTTTTCTGAAACTTCCTTAGTTCAGCAACCAATGAAAGAAAGAGTAGATAGTGAGGATGTATGATAAGAGCTACATCATATCTGTCCATCACTGTTCCGCCCTGGTGTTCAATTGTTTCGATTCTCAAGCATCACTAGTCCAGGAAACCCTCCAGATTGATCAAACTTTTACTTTTAAGTCTTTAACCATACTTGTTATCAATTTAAGTGGAATATTGATGAAGAGATTCTTCATTAATAGCTTGTATCAACATAAACGAAGCATGCTAATATTATCTACTAACAAAAATTCAGCAAATGTTGCAGGCAGTCCTAATGTCCTGTATGAATCCAGTTTCCTTCTCACAGTTCTCAAAAGTGAAGCCACACTTTTTGGAAAGTTCCACAACATACAAACATGGATAACAAGTATCACCTTACTGGTTGCATGCAACGAATATCTTAATGTGAAAGACCTATATATAACAGCTGGAGCAGCAGCAATATATGGAATTGCAAAAAGAATTCAGGTTTAAATCGATCACAGACATCTAGCATTTGGCTTAGTTCTCCAAAACTTCCATCGCATAATAGAAGAAATTGAGTTATGTTACTGTTTTTATGGCTAACATTGTACATCAGGGAAAAATTTCTGGCTAGCTTGTTCCCTTTGGACTTATTATTTTCAATAAATCACCTAATCCCTGGGAAAGTAAAGTTACTTAAAATGCATTGGTGTTTGATCTGATTTGAATATTTCTATACAATAATAACATGGTTATGATTTGACAGCAGAGTATGGGAACTTTACCTTCAGATATATATCAATTGCACGATAAACTCCATCAGAAAGTGGCCTAGCATAATCAGGAACTGCGGCAGCAAGAGATTGGAATTTTGGGAACTTCAAATTAACATCTGGAGCCACATCAGCAAGATATGCGTCTACCAGATTAGCCACCATTGTTAACGATGTCAATGAATGTGTCCCTTCCACTAATTGACTTTCTTCAACAATGCATGGAGAAGCAGCAGTTGAAGCCTGGTCCATTGAAATAAAATGATCCAGAATCCTCTGGAAACAGTCGATATCATATAAGGTCTCCACAGAATAGCCCATGTTTGGTATTAATAGATCTTCTAATGCAGCTTGGTCTAACTGCACTCCCACCCGTCTCTCCAAATTTTCTCTGCATGATGGGCTGGCCTGCAAAACCATAGCAGTACGGAGCAGCCTAAGAAGGAACCTAGTATGAATGACTCCTTTCTGGTTTGGAAGTAACTCCACTATCTCTTCAAGAAGTGCCCCTTGGTCTGCCTCAGAAGGGATGGAAATTGTTGAACCTGAATTCAGATTTTTGAAGCTTGATTGTCTATTCATCTGGGGTATGTATTTCTTTGCATAGAACACCAATGCTCCAGCAATATTCTCAGCCCTCATGCCTCCTGCTTCAACCGCTTGGATCAACCGTTTATAGAGAGGCAAACTAAGGAAGGACACATCCTCGTACCACCAATCATCACTCACAGGCTGCGGCTTTGTTGCTGTACATATTCCATTCCAGAAAGCAGTTCCTGTAGTTCTTCCAGTCTCATTGCACCCTGATACAGGCCAATTGAATAACATAGGATCAGCACAAGCCTTCATTGCCAGGGAGTTTATGCATCTTGACACAATATGAAGCTCCTCTGCATGTGGCAGAACTTCTTCACAGGTTTCAAGTGCTTTTATTGTGTCTGTCCAATTGCCAAAAATTTCATTAAGAAAAGCCTCTGTTTGTGCATTGAGGTTTCCCTCCCCATACTCTTCATTCATTTGGAGGTACTCAGCCGCACACCTAAGACTTACAACATTCATCGACGTAAGCTCTATTTTGACACCATAGCAGAATTTGGCTACTAGCTCGAAAGCTTTAGCTCCTCCAGGTAACTGACTAAGTTGTAAAACACAAGCAGATCCATCAGTACTGGTTAATTCTCCAATAAGCTTCTCAAGTAGTCCACTCCTCGACAGCAAAGGAAACTGTAACATGTGGGCATTAGTCTATGAAAATTGAATTGGTGATAAAAACACTCAGCATAAACTACTAGACCATGCCACAATTTCAAAAGTTGAAGGACTAGAAAACTTCACCTTGTGAAGATGAAAGGACATTTCTCCAATCTCAATTGTGACATCACTCTGGAGGCCAGATGTGCAATGCCTGTAAAGATCACATGAGAAAGCTTACATCAACTAAGTTAAATCGTTGTATATTCAATCACAAGCTATAGGGTTCAAAATAGCCAGTATCCATGGATATCATGTCACAAAAAGATGAGCATATATGAACCCTGATATCACCCTCAACAAAAACAAGTCTTGGGAAATGGGATAAGATAAAGAAGATAGACAGAGTATAGTTTTTCTGTTTTTTGTGCTTACCAAGTTTGGCCCTCGCGGTGAAATGCTTCAGATTTTGAGCCAAGCTTCATGTAAGCCATGTATGAATCTGCTTCCTTTTTTTCCCCTCTGTTTTCAAGAAACACAAAAAGATTAGGACAGTAAAATTAACAAGTGAAGTAAGAAACTGTGAAAAGGGTTTTAGTTTTTGTGTTGAATCTTTCCATGGGAGTGTGTCCGAGTCTACTGGAGGAAGTGAAGAACAGAAAATACATGGCAGTTATCCAACTGTCTTCTCTCTCCTTCACTTTCTCCCCAATTTAGATTCAGTCTATTGTAGTTTAGGGTCACGTTTGGAACATGGATAGTTTGCATGGAAAAGGAAAATCAGTTAGCCACAAGCACAAGAAACTTTTAACCTTTTGACACCATTCACTACTGCTATAATGTATTTTTACCATATTTTATTTAAAAATGATAATGAAATGAGTCTAACTTAAACTCAACCCAAATTTGTTGTATTTAGAAAAAGTTTTAGCAGTATAAACGATTCAATTTTTGGTTATTTTCAAACCCGGTCGCTCCAAATTTGACATTTTTTTTAAAAAAATATGTTTATATGTTTTTTAAAAAAAAAAAATAAAAAGTTTTAATAGTATTATTTTTTAAAAATTTAATTTTTAATATTTTGTAAATTATAAGGTGGGTTTAACGGGACTACTCACCATATTTAAATTTTAAACGAATTTGAATACTTAAAAACTTTAAAGGGTGAATGTTGAATTCAAACAAATTCGACTCAAAATCAATTTACTGTCATTCCTAATTTTACCCCACACAATTCTAGTTTGAAAACTTTTTTTTTGGGGTTGAAAATTTCTGCCTGGTAGTGCACGATGGCCTAAATACTAGTGGATTGGATCAGTGCACCTAAACATGAGCCGGCCCAAATCAAAACACTCCAGTTGGGTCTGAAATTAGTGGGATTTTTGCTTTGTGCAAAAACTATTTTATTTAGGTTGGGGTTGGATCTGGCATTTAATGGGCTAGATTTGGGCACAATTGTGACCAAAATCTGGTGTAACAAGCTGAATATTTGGATTGTCCCCCATAGTATTCATTGAAAATAGTTGCAGTCAATAATATCCAATTCTTTTCTCCTTACTTTCCGTCTAAGTCCCAATCAGATATATAATTGAGATTGACAAAACGAACGATCTCATTTAAGTATAGTTTTTTTTTTATTATTATTTAAATCATGTGTCCATCCACGCAAATTAGACTTGTATTAAATACTTATTTATATTTCTCTGACATGTCTCCGACAAGACTACTTAATCGAAGTATGTCAATTAATTATGCTCTCGTTTTCTTTTCAGTCTCGTCATCATAATTTTTTTTAATCATTCAAAATATTTTAACATAAGCCCCCGGTGCTTATTCAAATTAATTAAAGAAGCCATGAGCCCATAGTGTCATTTGAGTCAATTATACCCTCTAGTTTTATAATGCAATGTAGTTTGAATGAAATTTTGGCCAATAATAGTTGCTGAAATTTCAAATAGTCTTTGATCCAAAAAAATAAAATAAAAAATTGTCTGAGATGTTCTCCAAAGATCTATTTTAAACGTCTAAATCAATTTAAAGGGCTGGTCTCGTTGACAAGTGCCATCAAGATGTTGGGTTGCTTGACTAGTGTAAATAATTGCAAGAATATCAAAATTGGTAAAGATATAAATAAAGATGCTTTTTAACTTTTGATTTGTTTTAACTTAATTTTAGAGAAGTAGTATTTGCAAATACAACTACAAACACCTATTTTCAACTTAAATGAAGGCAAAAGCTAGAAGTTACTTTTTTTTAAGCATTTGCAAACATGCTGCAAAGTTATTGAATTATCAAGTTTAAGGGCAATTAAAAGATAAGTTTGAATCAACTTTCATAACACAAGGATCAAGGCTGACGTGCCATACTTCATTAGTCAGTTCAAAGATTAAATTCAAAAGATTCAATTATAATGGCCCAAGCCTATAGATCATGAACACTTAAATGAGTCGTACACTATATTGAAATATAATCCTTCACCAATAATTATAAATACTTTTATTTTTTATTATTTGAAAGTATCTCATTTGTTTTGATCATTCTATAACTTTTATTTACTGGCATGTTTTTAATTTGATTTAATTTTTATCTGAGCGTTGAAAGGTTTATTACAAATAAACTTAAACTTAATTATAAGTCAAAAACTTTAACTAAATTCAAGAATCGTCTTCCCTCATATCATGCACAATTTTTAGGTTCTTAACTTGTGCACCCATATATCGGTCCACATCTACAATTGCAATTACACTTATGAAAGCAGGCCTTTAGATTGATTTATTTTTAATTTATAGAGGGGCAATAGATCTTTTTTTCTTTGTAACTTTCATAGGTGGTAATCTAAAATTCACATGTATTTGTATTCACGTGTTTTCAGAAATTATAAATGAGTACATCCAAAAAGCAATCCACGTGAAATTTAAAAAAAAAAAAAAAAGCATTCAATCGAGCCTGGAGGAACCATGTTAAATTACGAAATTACCTCTCTTTCTTCCAAAAGGCAAACTAAACGACTAAACGACAGACATTCAGCAATGCCGTCAGTGGTTGGGCGCACACGAGCAAACCACCATGCGTCTTCTCCAGTCATCGCCTGCCACGTGTTTTACGTTGTACAAGTCAACTACCCAAACCACAGTTTTTTCCATTTTTTTTTTCAAAAAAAAGGGCCCCGGGCACATTTGTTGTCTTGTAGCTGCCAACTTAGCGTGTGCTGCCCATTGGGCTCTATTTACTTTTAAACCAATAATTTAGATAAAAATGCAAATTAAACCCCTAGCAACATGAAAATAAAGATATCATTAGGAAAGGCGATTGAGTGACAATGAAATATTGAAATAAAATGATTGAGGAGGATATATATAGATATATATATATATATATATTATTTTTTTTGTATTATAAGTTTTATATCTATATATAATCAACGTGCTTCTAAAAAATTGTACATCCATCCCACATTTATAACAACATGCTACGCTGAGCTGAATGTGAAGTAATTGATCAAGATCTTAATTGGTATAAGCAATTAAGAGAGAAGAAGTAGTGATTATAAAAAAGAAAAAGTATATAAAATGTGTTGGGGACAAGTTGGGTGGTTGATGAGTTTAGAGGAGAATTAATTAAGAAAAGTTTAACCTAGAAAATTAGTTTGGACCTACTCCATGTTACTTTCAATGCTTCATAAGTATGGCTAACTTGTACTTAGCTATATCTATTTATCTTGATATCGTGGCGAAGAAACTTGCCTCATTTTTTGCCACATATTTGTTAAAAGTTATCGTATTCTGTACAAAAACGACTGCACTTTTAATAGACAATGGATTTATTTCACCATGTAATAAGAAGAAATAAAAGTCGTTAGAGAGATACCATACTGTTATTTTGCTGAATTTGAAATGGTTCAATAATTAAATTAGCTGAATACTGCTGCTATAATAGTTAACGACAGAGGACAAAAGTAGGAAACCATGTCCAAAAAACCACCTTCTTTTGAAGTTTTTGGGGATATTAATAGTTTCAATGCTTTGAATTATCATAGGTGTAACAACCCTCAAGGCATAAATGCGACTTTAGGGTACAATTTCTTTTAATTAATTGTAGTTAGATAAATTGGGACAAGAGAGCTAGTCGTCCTTAACACGACACGTACATCTGTGCTGGAAAATTTAATGCTGCCCATGAAATGCGATTCCACTGCTAGTTGGTGCTATGCTTTAAATCAATTACAGTACATATGTAATTACTTCATTAGCTTGTTATAGATACAGACAAAGGTAGGAAATATTTCCCACTCAGCCACTGTATAGAAAACAGTGGCTCGAACCAATATATACTACAAAATACAAATACAATAATCAATGGTTCATTTCAGACAGAGATATTATCACATATGGATTTGATCATCTTCACATTCTTTAGTGAAACTCGCGCATCATATTCCAAGGTCAATTTCAAAATCTTGAACAAGAAAAAAATATTTCCATGAAATTCATTATATTAAAAGGGTCATGAAAGAAACAAATAATATCTCTAAAAAGTGGAACAACATAGCAACGAAGAATATATTTTCCATTTACAAACTAACAACTCCTCAAGCAAATCTCAAACATATTTACATAGTATTTTGTTTTGTTATGGAAAAAGGATCTATTTGTTTACGTATATGGAACAAGACAATAATCTTGTAGTGATGAGGTGTGACCCCCTCCATGTGGGCTGGTTAGCTGTCTGCATGAGGCGGTGTGCGGGTAACAGTGCACACACACAAAAATAGTCGCATTATGCATCAAGCGCTGCAGGGACAAAACCCACCAACATTTGACGTGGGCCAGTTCTTGCATTAGTCCATAGCAATGTCCAGTCTTTTTATAACCTTTTTTTTCTTGTGTGTTGTAAAGAGGTTAGGGGAAGAGGTTTCCAGGAGTGGGCTCAGTGTCGCATGTATTGGTCTCTCAGTTGTACATACATATTTGTATGTATTGTTGTTTCATCATCCATGGTCCAACCACTTGAATATATAAATATGTATGTCTTGTATGTGTCGTAGAGTAGTGGTTACATATATGCTAACATATATGTATATATAATATATAGATACAAACTAGTATGTGTGTGTGTGCGTGTGGGGTTGGGGGTGGGGGTGTGTGGATACATATGTATTGATGGTATGGGTGGGGTGGTATTGCAGGTAATGCATGATATGGTTCATGAGTCGTTTTCGTTGGCCAGCGGCAGTACTGAGTCAGTGGTCGTAGTTTATGACATAATTATGTCAAGACCCAGGCTATGCCCTTGGTCACGTCCTAATCATCACTTAGAATATTTACTTTCATTATGTGATTTCATTACCGGAATGGATATACACACACACGAATACATACGCGTACATTCAAGTGGAAACTGGATGATATTCCGGCCATGAACAAATTTTAATTTTGATTTTTTTTTTTGAGGACAATGAGTAAAGATATTTTTAGCTTTATGAAAGCCAATTTTATTATTTTTAGAGGTATAAAATTTTAATTTTTAATATTTTTTTATATAAAATTTATATTTTTATATAAATATGAGGAGAGACGACTACCCTGCTAGCCCCCAGCCGCTGATCCTGTCTTGACTGGACCTAAACTAGATTAATACAATGGAGTTTTCCTCCTACAAGTCCGAGTGTTGTTAATTGAGCTTGATACAGATGCTAGTGCAATTGGAGATTTAGGGATGGCTAGTTTTGGGAGATTAAAGGTATGACAATTGCAATGTAAATTAGAGTATATTAAGAATTATTGATTATGGGATTAATTTTCGAGTTTATTTGTAAATGAATACTAATGATGCTTTCGATACTTTTGGAAAATGAATTTTTCTCTCTCTAATGTAATGAATCAATGTCCAAATACTTGAGTTTCTTGCTCATTTTCTAATTAATTATTATTTTAGCATTTGGAAATTGTCATTGATAACTAATTACTGTAATTTATCTTAATTAAATAAGATTTAGGCTAGCGTACTCTATCCTAACCCTAGAACTCGCCTTTCAATCAATTTCGCAAACTCATAAAGATTTCCCTTGGCTATTAAATTGTAGTTGCAACAACCTGAATTATTTTAGGGTGGCGTAATGTTCCTGACCTCATGTCATTATATGTGAATATCTAGTATATCTTCATTCTCAATTTTCACTTTTTATGAGCCTATTTGGTTTTCTGCCAGGCAATCCCAAAAGTTCTTTTTTTTTTTTTTTTTTCTTTTTTGGATGTTGGGATTATGCAATAGATTAATCCCTACTTAGTTTATTAAGATAAAAAATGAAATGATGCATGGGACTAAGTACTCCCTTTTTTGTTGCTTTGAGAAAACTTAGGTCATTCCAAAAGTGAACCAAAAAATAAAATCAATTATTTAAAGAAAGAAAAAGAAAATAGTATAGGAATTACTTATTTATATCAACTGCACTTGTTATTATTTTATTAGTGAACTGGGCACATTCAATATATATGCAATGTAGTCATCCATGCATACTGAATACGTACGCAGAACATGTTTATATTTATTTTTTTTAAAACAAAGTTAAACATAGAAAGAAATTATAATTAAAACCACGTTCAAATACAACACAGAAATCAGGTGTTCTAATTGTACGACTTTACAAAAAAAGAAGCCAATTATTTAAGAAGAAGAAGAAAAAAACTAGTAAAGGAATTAGTTATTTATATCAGCTGCATTTATTTAGGTTTTTCTGCGCCTATCATAATGAAAAAAATAAATATTTCTCTTGATAGAAATTTACAATTTTTGGTTTCAATTTAGTGAGAATTGAATGGCCAATTTCTCTGAAGAATTGATGAACTATTTAAGTGGAAGTTGAAGGATTTATATTGGGTCCAAAAATCTTGAAAAGCAGAGGAATGCTTGTTGGTAGTTTTGTTAGTTGAATGCCAAAAGGCTCAAAAAGTAAAGATTGAATTGACTACTAGGATTATCTTTGTCCTCAGTACCAAAACAAAGCAGGCCCCTTATGGACCTTTAATTGAAATGAAATTTTATCCAAATATAGGAATTAACAGTTGCATATTTTGTACAAAATTAATTTCCATTAGGGAGAGGTGAGACCACATACAGTTCTTTAGGCAATGTGAAAATAAAATTTTAGAAATGAAAATTAAAAGTTCATTTGAATTCGATTCTTTAATTTAAAAAATCAAATTTGAACGCATTTTTCTATTCAATAAAATTTGAACTTGATTTGAACTCAACTCAATTAGTAAAAATTAAAAAATATGTGTAAAAATATCAAATTACTCGATTTCGATTCGATTAAAGCACATTCGAGCTCGACTCGATTAATAATCAAACCAAACTTAAATACAATTTTTTAAATTTGATAAAAATTCAAACAAGGTTGAATAATAACGCATTCAATTCAACTCGATTCGTTTAAACCCTACTGTAAAAAGATTCTTTAGTTGTTTTGCTTATACAACTTACTCTTTTTGAAAATAGTTTTGATACCAACATAAAAAGATCAACATATATCAAGTAAAGTATTTTTATTTGATATATACACAGTTATCAGTGGACTATATAATAAATTGACAAATTTAACGGAAAAGATCACAATACACATTAATTATTCATTTATTATTCTTTTTTATATAAAGAAAATGAGATTCTACACTATCCACATTTATCTTTTATTTTTCCCAAAGCAAGGGGTAGTATATGACTTTGTCAACAAATGGACTGACAAAGGTTTTATCCATAAAAAAGTGAAAATAAAAAAAAAGTTGGGCAGTAAATTTATCAGGCATTTGACTGTTTTTCCAGCCTTTTTCAATTTTTATCTTAGCCAATACTTAATATAGAAACTTAAATAATTAAAAATAAAAAATAAAAAACCAAAAAGAAGGAAAAAGTAGTGTTTCAATACTGATGGGATTAATTTATATTACTACAAAATCCAATCCAAAAAATAATTGAGAATTTATCAACCCAAGTCAAATCACTTGTTAACCAAACATACTCCGCTTATCTTAACATTTCGGAAATATATTATTTTATATTATATTTACTATAATTGAATTATTTAAAATTTTAAAATCTTTAACAAATTAATATTTTATATTCTTATTCAATACTCTTGCAAAAAATAAAAATAAAATTTCTCACTCATTATTACACACAGAAAATTAATTAAGTTGGTTGGTAGTGTATCCAACTATAATCAAAACATGTCAAAACCATAGTTAAATGCCCACCTCTTTGTCTACTTAAGATGCCTTGCTTTTAGAGCAACTATTGACTTGCCTCAATTAAAGTAAAGATTAGACTAATCAATTTATACTGTTTCACTCACTACAATACCTTGGTCCTTTCAAAACTTGACGAGAAATTGATTAAACTAATTGAACTACCGTAATCAAGAAAATATCAAATTAAATCCGACACCGTAAGCAACAGAATAAATATATTAATATTATAATCATTAAACAAACAACGCACATAACCAACATGAATAATTTATTACAGAGGATAAACAATGAAAAAAAATGAGAAATGAAAAAAAAACAAAGAAGTGGAAATAGGTTAGGCTTGGTTTAAGATCTTTGTTGTTATGCTGGCTTCTGAAGGTACATCAGAAGTTTCTTCAGATCCGAAGAAAAAGGTAAGAAATATTATATATCCTTTTAAAAAGGAAGTAGATTACAGTAATAAAATCTCATCAGGTGAAAAAGAAAAAAGAGGAACGAGAAAGACTTGCTAAAAAACGCTTTTTCTGTGTACGTGTGAAGGCTTTACATACATACATACATACTTTTATACATATACATGTTCATATATATATATATATATATATATATAGAGAGAGAGAGAGAGAGAGAGAGAGAGAGTAGTTGTAGAGGAGGAGAGAGAAAGTGAGACGGATTTATATGTGTGAATGGAGTTGAGTATGAATATGGGAGAATGAAAGAGGGAGTTTCAAGTAAAAGACAGCCATCTGGTTTTCTTCTGTTCTGTTTTCTGATAGGACTTTTGCGTTCTATAATCAATTTTTTATTTTTATTTTTTTTCTTTACGCTTCTAAATTTTTCTGAATAATGTACTTTTGCTTTTTGATTATTTCTTTTAGTTTGTAGAAACGTTGTAAATTTGAGAGCTTTTTTATCGAAGTGGAAGAGCATAGAATTTGGATGTGGGTTTTCAATTTTGTGGAGAAAATTGCAAAGATTTAATTTTTGTAGTGTTGGTTTGTGTGTGAAAGTGAGGTGAAAATTTTCTTGAAAAAGATACTTATCTGGTCTAAGTCATGGGTTTCTTGTGCTGATATGAGGAGTTTATGGATAATGAGTGGTCAAATTGAAGAAAATATGATATTGGATTGACGAAAAAAAGCTTTTTGACTACTTAAGAATTTGATTTTGTGAAGATTAGGATTTTGATTGTGAAGGAGGGCCAAATATAATTATTCTGTACGTTGAGGTGCTATTGAGAAACTATATGTATCTTCTGCTGGTTCTGCAGATGGGTTTATTTGCCTGCTGGCAGTAAGGAGTAAGAAATTGAAACTTTTCGACCTCAGTTCAATGTTTTCTTATCTTTTTCTCTTTTTGATTCTGCTTTTGCATGAATTTCTTTTTTTTTTCTGAGAAATTTGTCTTTATTTTGCTGACAGCAATCGCTTTCTGATGTCTGAAAAACAAGGCTTGTAAAGAATGGACCTTTTATGAACTGAGTTTGGGTTTGATTGCCGAGATATAAACTTTTGATTGCAATGATAACCTTTATTGAATCTAAAGAAAAAATGAAAGAAACTGAGAAATATTTGGATTCTCAGTTGTGGCATGCTTGTGCCGGTAGCATGGTGCAAATGCCATCGTTAAATTCAAAGGTGTTTTACTTCCCTCAGGGTCATTCAGAGCACGCCTCTGGGAATGTTGATTTTAGAAATTTTCCTAGGGTTCCAGCTTACATTCCCTGTAGAGTATCTGCAGTTAAGTTCATGGCAGATCCTGAGACCGACGAGGTTTTTGCAAAAATCCGATTGGTTCCCAATACTGGGAATGAAGTCAATTTTGATGATGATGGGGCTGTTGGGATTAGTGGTTCTGAGAATCAAGATAAGCCCACATCATTTGCAAAGACGTTGACGCCAATCTGATGCAAACAATGGTGGGGGGTTTTCAGTACCTAGGTATTGTGCAGAGACAATATTTCCTCGGCTAGACTACTCTGCTGATCCTCCAGTTCAGACTATTCTTGCAAAGGATGTTCATGGGGAGACATGGAAATTCAGGCATATTTACAGAGGGACACCAAGGCGGCATCTCTTGACAACAGGATGGAGTACTTTTGTGAACAATAAGAAGCTTGTGGCAGGTGATTCAATTGTGTTTATGAGGGCAGAAAATGGTGATCTTTGTGTTGGAATCAGAAGAGCGAAAAGGGGAATTGGTGGTGGACCTGAAATGCCAACAGGGTGGAATCCAGCAGGTGGCAACACTGTTGTGCCTTATGGAGGGTTTTCAGCATTTCTGAGGGATGATGAGAGCAAGTTGACTAGAAACACCAATGGGAGTTGGATCAGCAGGGGAAGAGTGAAGGCAGAAGCAGTAATTGAAGCTGCAACTCTTGCTGCCAGTGGACACCCCTTTGATGTAGTTTACTATCCTAGAGCTAGCACTCCTGAGTTCTGTGTGAAGGCCTCTCTAGTGAAGGCGCACTGCAAGTATGTTGGTGCTCAGGGATGAGGTTCAAAATGGCGTTTGAGACGGAGGATTCTTCACGTATAAGTTGGTTCATGGGAACCATATCATCAGTTCAGGTTGCTGATCCTATTCGGTGGCCTGATTCGCCTTGGAGACTTCTCCAGGTAATTTGTTTTTGTTGAATGAATCTTATTTTAATTCATTCTATATTACTTCTGTCTACAAATTTTGCTTGTATAACTGCAGCTTCACGCTGCTAGAATGAGTTTCTGTTACAAAATGATGCTCCCATGGCAAACTCTTGCAGTTTCATGACACTATTTCTTTGCTTCGCTTGCTCTGAGATTATTCTTTTGTCGTGTAACTTTTTAGTTCCAAATCTCGGTGTTACAGTGGCTTATAATAATCTCTGGATTGATGAGTAATGATACTTTAGGTGTTAACATATCTCTTCTGTCTCTTATGGGTAAGGATTTTTAAGATCCAATGCATTCTATAATGCCTTAAGCATCAATTCTCATGGTTTTACATACCACTTATTCTCATTAGTTCCCCTCTTTCTCTTATGTGGATTTTCTGCAGTAATTTCTGATCTTGCATATAGAGGTAACACGCCTTGATTGCAGATGTTCAGTTTATTCTTATATTCATGTAAAATGATGTCATATATTCTCACTCAACTTTTTGCTTTGAAAGATGATAACCACAGTCTTGCAAGCAGATTGTCAATAATGCCAATTGATTGTGTCAAAAGAAATTGTCTCCATTGTAGTATGTTCTGTAATGTGATGAATTAATCTTGCTGGTAGCAAGCCTTGGTGTATGAATTTCTGGGGGACTGGATAAATCTCTGCTCCATTTACTCAGCTTCCAACTTTATTGAGGTGAATCATTGCAGGTGGCTTGGGATGAGCCTGATCTGCTTCAAAATGTGAAACGTGTCAACCCATGGTTGGTGGAATTAGTATCAAACATGCCCGCCATCCACCTCTCCCCTTTCTCACCTCCGCGTAAAAAATTGAGATTACCACAGCATTCAGAATTCCCTCTCGATGGCCAAATTCCTTTGCCGGCATTTTCCGGCAACCACCTTCTTGGGTCTAGCAACCCCTTTTGGTGTCTTCCTAACAACACTCCTGCTGGCATGCAGGGAGCCAGGCATGCTCAATATGGTTTATCATTATCAGATCTCCACCTCAATAAACTGCAGTCAGGTTTGTTTCCAGTTGGTTTTCTGCCTCTCGATCGAGTTCCTGTACCTACTGGAGCCTCCAAACCCATCATTCCCAAGCCTGGCAGTAATGAGAATGTTTCTTGTCTGCTAACGATGGGAAATTCAACCCAAGGATCAAAAAAATCTGAGAATGGGAAGGCAGCCCCATTTGTGCTTTTTGGTCAGCCAATACTTACAGAGAAGCAGATTTCTCTGAGTTGCTCAGCGATACAGTTTCCCCCGCCCGCACTGGCAATAGTTCTTCTGATGGCAATGCAGATAAAATGGGAAATACTTCTGATGGATCTGGTTCTGCCCATAATCATAATGAAGCACCAGAGCGCTCATCATGTGAAGGATTTCAATCAGAGCTCAGCTTGAAGACTGGTCACTGCAAGGTTTTCATGGAATCTGAGGATGTAGGTCGGACTCTAGATCTTTCTTTGCTTGGTTCTTATGAAGAACTGCATAGAAAGTTGGCAAATATGTTTGGTATTGAAATTTCAGAAATACTGAATCGTGTTCTCTACCGGGATGACACAGGCGCAGTCAGGCAACTGGGTGACAAACCATTTAGGTGAGATTGATTTGACTGCTGTGTATACATGGTATCTTATTGTTGTGGTTCTGTAAAGCTTTACTGATGTATGTTTTCCTTTCCTTGTTATATTGCAGTAACTTCATGAAAACGGCAAGAAGGTTGACAATTCTAGCTGATTCCAGCAGTGACAATGTAGGAGTATAGATCTGTGACCAAATAAATTGGACCTCCCATTCTAACTATACTGCTGAATGACTGAAAGCTTTAGCTCCTAATTTCTTTCTGCTTCTGGAATGTAATAAGTACATTCTTTCCCCCTGAGATGCAATCTTGAGCTAATTCTCTTGGAGTCCTCTCTATGTGGCTTGAGGTCCCCAAATTGCAAGCTGGGACAAAGGGTTCGTTCTCCTCAAGGAATGAATCCAGATTCTGTTTCTTGGTAGACGGTTTGTGTGAAATGAGCAGTATGTTTTGGAAGATTTCATGTTAGTTGTGTTTCTAGTTTTTGTCAAGGCAATTCCTGTGAAGAACAAGTTGGAATTGCTTTCATAGAAATTTTTCTGCTGATTTAAGAATTTAATCAGAGATTTTAAGCAGGCAATTTCTGTGTACTCTTTTTCTACTATGTTGGTTCTGAAGAGAAATTTTCTGACTGTTAGTGGAATGAATTTTCTTTGTACAGTGAAAAGTTTGATGTAAATGATTTGATCTTTTGTTTCTTTTGTCATCTCCTTTTTTATTTGTTTACAGCAATTTTTGGAATTTGAAGGCCCACTCGAGCTGTTTAAAAGGCTATAAGAGCTTCTTAATATATATAATCCTATATTTTCCGGACATGTTCCTAATCGCTAATCCGCGAGCGTCAAATCTTTGCTTTGGTTCGACTCCCGGAAATGTATGGGAACTGAAACTTCCGACTACCTAAGGAGCAACAATTCCTCTGGCCAATGAGGGAAGACCCTTCCTCGAGTCCTATCTGAGATAAATGGACTACTCTCCCCAGGGGAGAGAATAACTAAGGCAATTGACTAACCTCTGATTGATTTTTTTTTTTTTTCTTTTTTTGTCAAAATCACTGATGTAGGGAATATGTTGGCAGAATCAGAACAAATACTTTCTTTTTTCTTTTTCTTTTTTCTTTTTTTTTTAAGTGGTGGTGTGGGGCGTGTAAGGTAGAACAAACAAACATATTAGTATGTATGGGATCTGGTGTATATTTTGCGTGCACGATTAATGTTATAGACAAAACTCTGATCTAAAATCATCAAAACAGAGTTGATTAAACTTGCAGATAAGATGAGGGAAAATGATTGTTTTTAAAATGAACAAGGTTTTGTCAAAATTTGAACAAACAGCAAGAGTTAAGTCAGGGACAGAAGTCACGTGGTTGGACAGCACCCACCTTTTAACTTCCAACACTGACCTTAATTTCCATATTCAAGTGCCGCAACTGTTGGTGACAAAACAAATAATACATTCCCAGTTTAATAAAATGGATGATGATGGTGGTGGGTTCGATCAACTCGATTCATCATTAGTTTGATTCTAGGGCAAATTCGAAATGTAAATCAAACAAAGAGTCTACAAGTTCAAATCCAAAAGGCATGGAGATGCTCTTCCATTTGGCGATAAAGACAATAGCCAATCAATCAGTTGTCATTGGGATTAGCAAAAAAAATTAACAATTAGTCCTCAGAATCTGAACGTCGCAGAGAGAGACAGATAGAGCAATAGTAGCAGTAGCAAACAAGTAGTAATTTATTACTACTTTCCCTTTGGACGTTAAAAAGGAGCCGCGCGTGAGAGTGGAGAGGAAGAGTGCGGGTCCGACGTTAATATCTCCAACGTGCGGGCAGCGTCAGCAGGAGGATATATTTGCACGCGTTGCGGCGTGCTAAGACCGCGCTGTCTCTTCTTACTCTATTTAATTAATTGTACTTAATTTCTGATTTTCTTCTCTAATAAATACTTTTGCTTTGATTTTCACCTGCTTTACCTCCTCGTCTACGCCAATGTTTTCCAATTCAGATTGGAACGATTGGTTTGATGGATTAAAGTATTTAATTCCAAAGATAATTTACATTTTGACCCGCCCTAGATCAACTTAAAACCGGCAAATTTGGTGATGCGGTTAAATTGGATGGCATTAATTTGAAATGTGTTTTTACTTTTTTATTTCTATTTTAATTATAAATTTTTATTTCCCTCTTAAGGTACATAGTAAGCAGAAGTGGTGGGGTGGATTTGCTAGGACGAATGGAGGATATGGTTGTTGTGTAGATGTAGGTTCATGTGATATGGAGGTTGTGATGGTGGGCTGACACTGACTATAAAAGAGGTGATGGAGACGATGGAGATGATGTATTGATAAATGAAGGAAAAAAAAAAAAAGAGGACAAAGAAAAAAGAAATTTTGTGACTTCAGTATAAAATTTTCCACCTTGATTTATAAAAATGATTATAAAAATCTTTCTTAAATTTAGTTTAAATATAGATAGATCCCATAATTTTTTAAAATTACATTCTTATCCCCTTACTTTTTTGTTATCTTATGTATAATTCTAGATGTGCCTCTCCATAATGGAAAAAGTTTAAGCCATCCAAGAATTCTTTTGAAAATTCAATTTTACCCATGGCATCATTGATTTGTAAAATGCTAAGTTCTGAAACCCATAAAATTTATCCAACTTTACAAAAACATCATCGAATATTTGTCTAAACATACATAAGTCCCTTGAGATTTATCTAACTTATACCAATTTTTCTTAAAATTTAATATTTTTTAACTTTTCATAAAATTTTAATATTAAATTTAAAAAATTAATTACACATATCTCCTTTTAATAGTATAGACTTGAATTTAGCATTTTGCTCCGTGAATGTTATCTTTAATGTTAAGGATGTTTCATGATTTTCTACTTTTAACTTTTAGGATTAACCACAATAAGTCTCCTTGTAAATTGCAAAATTTATAAGGATGATAGTTGTAATTTAACAAACTTTAGGACATGTCCTTGTAATTTGATCAAATCTCAATGTAGGCCTGTGCAATTTTATAACAAAGGGCAACATAGTTATTTCATAATAAATGTTAGTGTTTTCTAACACGTGTACTAAGCTCTATTTTTAATTAAATCAAATCTTAAAAAAGATTTTTGTAATTATCCCTTAATTATATATAGGAATACAATACATGGCAAATGACAATTAGATTTGTCATTTTTTTCTCATCTATAAATTAAGACAATGGATGTAGTGAGTGAATTGCTCTGAAAATAAATAATATTCCTTGGGCAAGGCCTTAGTACTAGTGGAGTTGGGGTCTTGGATTTTCCAGCCTATCATGCTCAACCCCATTACCATATTACCTGCCTGTAATTCTCAAACGTACAACTACACGTTATTCTATGTGACAGACGCCCGACATAGAAACACAAACCCGAAGGCCCAGTACAAGATCATGAGTTGGATCACGTGAAACTGCCAATGACAACAACGTTGGATCGACGCCTTCTGTTTTTACATTTTTATTTATTTATTAGTTTTATACCAACATATATATTTACAATTAATATTTTCATAATTAAATCGATAATCAAATTAATTTTATTAATAATTAGTGGTTTAATTAGTCGGATCAATTTAATAAAAAATAATTATATTTTTTTTATTTTATTATGTAAAATAATAATATAATAGACATTGTTATCTAATACATTTTAAATATAAAAATAAATAATTAATTATATAAAAAATATAAAATTCAAATTATCACATAAATATAATAAAATATCAAATTTAAATTTAAAAAAAAAAAAAAGATTGAAACTGATCAAATCGGTTTTGACCGATCAAACCGGTTAAACGATTTTACAAATATAAACGGACCAAACCGACCTCCAATTTTCGATAAGCGATTTAATTCGATTTAAAAAATATTATTTACAAGTATTAGCTTCTTTACATTTCTTCTCGTGAACATAAAGTACACCTGGTATATCTCTACGTACTTAACTTGGGGAGGCACATTAGACTTGTTTTTCTTCTCCCTACTATGTGTCTACAAAGTGCGTTTCTTTTCTGTAATAATTTTTTATTTTGACTGAAGCTTCTAATGTTGGGCCCAAGGTCATTTTGGTCGTGAAGTATCATTTCAAGTAATGACTCTAATTAATTAGAAGCCATGGGCGCACATAGAAAGAGGAAAAGACATCAAGGGGACACAGCCATTTCCAATGTGTTTAAGAGCTTTTTTTTTTAAGACCATTTTTTCTTTGTTTTCAGCACCTATATCCCACAATTTATGTCATGGTTTCCACCAAAAGTCGTGAAATTAGATCAATTTGAATTTTTATTTTAATTTAATATTATATTTCATATTTTACTTTATAAATATATAATATATGGTAGTGTTTTTTACATGCTTCAAATTATTAGACTTATCTAAAAAATAAAAATACTAGAAAAATCCCATATCTCAAATAAATTTTATTACAAAACACTGATGTGAAAAATAAGACACGCATGTGTTGAGCAACATGGTTGCTCTTTCATGGGATTAGCGTAGCTTCCAAATTACGTAAAATAAAAAAGTGTCGTTTTCTTTCGAGTGACCCCAATGCTTAAGACACAGAAAAAGCTGTGTTTTATTTGTTTGTGCAGTTGAGAGATCCAAGGTCCGATTGCAAGGCCCATGTTAGGGGGTTGGGTGGGTACACAAGTAAGCCATTGAAGTTCAATGAGCAATGTGTTAGTTTGTGCTTTTACGGTTTTACCCCCACACTTTAAACGAAAATCATGTTACAACCTTTTAAATTTCATCTTCTAGGTTGGGTTAATGGCGTGAGGTTTTTCCCTTTCCTTTTCTTGCTATCTTTTAGAATATACTCTACTTTTTCTCAGTGTTAGAGTTATAGCAAAGAATCAAATGACTAGACCAACCCTTTGGAGTTGAAACTTGATGTATTTTCTTGATGGAAGTTTGATTTTGTCGACTATTAGGATCAATTATTTATATTGGTTTCTATATAGTTCTAACATAACTGTATTTTTAATTTATATTTTTTTTAAAAAAAAATTATTTCTATTCACAGCACGGAGTATACGCCAGTTATTACTATTATTTAACCACCGTGATACACATCAGTTAAATATAATTCAATAATTTTATTTAATTTTAATTAATTACTAAACTCAAATTCGTAATTAGAAAAGTTATTTTGCACTATAGTGGTGCATGAAATGATCAATTTGAGCTACATTTAAAGCTATTACTCTATATGTTTAATGCATAACATATATATGGTATGTTCAAGAGAAACTTAAATTGTCCAATGAATACTTATAGTTAATTTTTATTGTATACTGATATTTCTCATATATGATCAATCTTTTCAATGTGTCGGCCAATATTTTCCTCACATTGGATCTGAGAATATCAACATCACGATTTGACGTTATTATGGGTATATCACAATATATTAATTGTACCAAGAACTATGAAAGAAACCCAAATTTGAGAATAATGGTGTATTGAGAATTAGGTTAAATGGCACATCCAAAATACGTAAAATGAAATTGGGGCCTTCCAAATGGCCCACAGAGGAGTGCGCTTGTGGACAACTGTAAATGGGTCTATCTTTGGGCTCAAACTGAAAGAGATTTGGAGACTAGGAGATATTGGATGTAGGTAATATGGGCCCAAGTTTGTGATGTGGACTTTGCCCGACCGACATCCCAACTATAAAAACCAACCTTATATATTAGTTTTTTTTTTTTTTTTTTTTTTTTATAACCCAAATTCCTAGCTTGCGCCAAACTAATTCTGAACCTACTAAACACCTGTCCCTAGCACCTAGGAGGGGGTAAATCGCGGGATATGCCTCAACCAACACCCAGGTTCCCAACAAGAACTGTACACTTCTGCGCACAATGAGCCCAACCCACAGTGATCGCTCGAAACACCTCAGTCGCAGGGTCCCACTGACAGCCCAGTGATTACTTCATACTGAAATGTATCCGCAGGTTCCCACCAGGATTCGAACCCCCACCCTGCCGCTGGAAGCAAGTCCAAGTCAATTTATTCCGCCAGTTGAGCTGTACCCCGGGGACTATATATATTAGTTACTTGATATATGGTATATTTGGTGTATAACAAAAGACGAGTCTCTTATTTTTTTTAAAATAAAATAATTAAATAATAGATATATATCAAATTTATATATATCAAATATAGCATTTACAACACTATATACGTGAGGCCATTCTTAGGCTGAGTAAAGCCCTAATATTTCCAGGTGTAATTTATCTTTTTTCACAAAATTTGAAAAACCATTACATCTTAGATTGTAGTGAGTGTATCCATAGAGAAAAATGATTCTACCCTACCCTTTTAATTTTTTAATTTTCTACTTCTGAATTTAAAATTTTATTTTATTTTTTTACATATTCCTTATTAAAATTCAATATCAAAATATAATGTTAAAGGGCTTGACTCAACGTTTTACTGAACATTTTATACACTTTGAGCTTGAATTCTGTTTTTGAAACTTATAAATTTTTCCTAATTATGTTAGAATAAAATAAATTCCAAAAGCTTATAACACCCCAATAAACTCCACACACCACACGTATTTGAATTTTCAGTTTTAACCCAAAATAATCTAAATTAGACAATTAAGGACCATTTCTTTGACTTGGTTTGTAAGTTGAGCTACCATTCCTAATCCTATATAGCGTTTACCGTACGCACAAAGCAAGTAGCCTGATATTTCGGTCCGGCTGATCACCTCAAATTCAATTCCCATCGTATATAAAGTAAGTCCTTCATTTCTGGTATTTCTATTATCTTCGTTGTTTTTCTGTTGTGTTGTTCGTTTTTCTGTAAAGGATTCACATCTCTCTCTCAGATCTCTCCTTCTACGAAAAGGTATGTTTCTTCCCTTAATTAATCGTTCGGTTTTTGTCGTCGTTTCTTTGCTCAACATCAGGGTCATGACAGATTCGTTTTAGTTTTGTTGATAATTTCTTGATTTTGTATTTTTATGTTGATTCACAAGATTTAGATCTTTTCGATTACGAGATTGTTTGATTATAATTTTCTGTTTGTGTGAGAAAAATTAGGGTATGATAAATTGGTCATCAATGTGGAGTATAGTCCGGATCTTGATTCTTGATATGCATAGATTGTACGATTGTGTTAGCGTTTTCTATAGTTTTATTTGGCGTATTGTTTTCGTATATGAGGGCTGACTATGATTAGGAGTTTGGGATTGGGACGTGTTTCGGAATAGGATATTTTTATTATTATTTAAAAAAAGGAGTTGAATTCTTGCACATGAAAGATGAAAAATATTGCTCAGAAATATTTATTGTAGCAGATCACGCTACAGTTAGCTATTCTATCTCAAACAAGAAAGACTTCTGTTTTGTGAGTTGGTTTTCTTGAATCTAAATCTTAAACTTTGGTATATGCTTGCCTGCTCTTCCATTTTCATTAAAGAGTTGATTTGATTGCAGATGTGTATTCTCCCCTGGAGCATTTGTAGAATTAGCCATTTTTTCTTGGGTCGATATTTTGTGTAACTTGTGCATTTGCTTTTTATGGGGAGGCTCTCCGTCTGTTAATGTTGTGTCTTTATTCTCTGTTTGGATCCTGGATTTATCTTGTATTAATAATTTTTTTACTGTTGTTTACGGAAATGAACATAGTAGACTGTTGATAGGAAAAAGGGGATTTTGAAGGTGAATGAGAGTGGAGGCTTTTTACAATATAAAATCTAGCTAAAGGACATTTGAATACTCCTCTTCTAGCTGATTTATCCTTAGTATGTTTTCTGTTATAATTTAGATTTCTCATTTGAGCACTAATATTTTAGCCAAGTGTGGGAATGGAATAATTGCTCTTCTGATTGTCGAATTCAGTTTGAAAATTTCTCCAACCAAATGGAGCTTTATCTCATTTTTTCTTTCCTTTTTTTTTTTTGTAATTCAGATGCAAATCTTTGTAAAGACACTCACTGGCAAGACCATCACTCTGGAGGTCGAGAGCTCTGACACCATTGATAATGTGAAGGCAAAGATTCAGGATAAGGAAGGAATTCCTCCTGATCAGCAGAGATTGATCTTTGCCGGAAAGCAGCTTGAAGATGGGCGAACCCTTGCAGATTACAACATCCAAAAGGAGTCCACCCTCCACCTTGTTCTCCGCCTCCGTGGTGGAATGCAGATTTTTGTCAAAACTCTTACGGGCAAGACCATTACTCTTGAGGTTGAGAGTTCTGATACCATTGACAATGTTAAGGCAAAGATCCAGGACAAGGAAGGAATTCCTCCTGATCAGCAGAGATTGATTTTCGCCGGAAAACAGCTCGAAGATGGCCGTACCCTTGCTGATTACAATATCCAAAAGGAGTCCACCCTCCATCTTGTCCTTCGTCTTCGAGGTGGCATGCAGATCTTTGTCAAGACCCTGACTGGGAAGACTATCACCCTAGAAGTGGAAAGCTCTGATACAATTGATAATGTCAAGGCGAAAATTCAGGACAAGGAAGGGATTCCTCCAGACCAGCAGAGATTGATCTTTGCAGGGAAACAACTTGAGGATGGCAGGACCCTTGCAGATTACAACATCCAGAAAGAATCAACCTTACATCTTGTGCTTCGTTTGAGAGGAGGCATGCAGATTTTTGTCAAGACTTTGACTGGGAAGACCATCACATTGGAAGTTGAGAGTTCAGACACAATTGACAATGTCAAGGCCAAAATCCAAGACAAGGAAGGCATTCCCCCTGATCAGCAGCGATTAATCTTTGCTGGTAAGCAGCTTGAGGATGGCAGGACCCTTGCAGACTATAATATCCAAAAGGAGTCTACTCTCCATCTGGTGTTGAGACTGAGAGGAGGGATGCAGATCTTTGTCAAGACCTTGACTGGGAAGACCATTACTTTGGAGGTTGAGAGTTCAGATACAATAGACAATGTGAAGGCAAAAATTCAGGACAAAGAAGGTATTCCTCCTGACCAGCAGCGGTTGATCTTTGCTGGTAAACAGCTTGAGGATGGCAGGACACTTGCAGACTATAACATCCAAAAGGAGTCGACTCTCCATCTGGTCTTGCGATTGAGAGGAGGAATGCAGATCTTTGTAAAGACTTTGACTGGGAAGACAATCACTTTGGAAGTTGAGAGCTCAGATACTATTGATAACGTGAAAGCCAAGATTCAAGACAAGGAGGGTATCCCACCAGATCAGCAGAGGCTCATCTTTGCTGGCAAGCAGCTTGAGGATGGTCGCACTCTTGCGGATTACAACATTCAAAAGGAGTCCACTCTTCACCTTGTTCTTCGACTCCGAGGTGGTGATTTCTAAGAAATGAATGCTGATTTGGTAGTTTTATGGGTTTGTTTTGATATATGTCGGGTACAATGCATAGGTGCTTTTTAGTAGAGTGATGACAATGCTGCTTTTCTCTGTTTGTGTTGGCTCATTTAACAAGAGATCCTATGTGTGGGTTTTATGATGATGTTTTCAGGTCTTTCTTGTCTATTGATAGGTTTTTGAATGTTCTTCCCTTGAATAGATTTTAAGGAATTAGTGTATTTCCCGGTCCATATTGAAGCGCAAGCAAATTCTGTAGTGGTCCAGCATAAAAAACTTCATCACTAACAACTTATATTAGCCTATCTGTAATATGATTGAGCAATCACTTAAGATAAAAACACTTTTGCGGCGATATCTTCGGAAGAAGTTATCTACACAAAAAAATCCACTTACAACAATGTGCACTAACCTGGGGTTGTGTTACCTATGCCTTTACCAATGAAAAATATAAGGACTGCTCTTGAACCTCAAAACTGGGTGTGAGTTTTCAATAAATAAAGCTCCACATTTCTACAGTGTGCTTGAATGAGGAGATGTCATGATTTGTCATAGGATTGGTATTTCTAATTGTGGAGGGTGCCTGTTAAAGCGACGGTATCACTTCAAAATAAGTTCCATTGTTTTGAAAGAACCAACTTTTTTTGTGTATTCATTTGAATTACCTCACACAATTTGTGGGCTGTATTATAGTGAAGATATAGTTCTTATCGGATTCCTAATAGCATGAAATGGCCTTCCAAGCAATACGAACGAGGATCAGCAAAAGGATTAATGTGCATTCAGCAAAAACTGTGAATGCTGTCCTAGGCTTATCCAGAGCCTTTGCTGCATTTCTCGAGCATGTCCATGTAAAACTGGCAGTTGTAATGTCGCTTGTGTTTCAGTTTTGGCAATGTAACATTGCAAGCAATCAATCCGTATTCCTTTGGGTCACACAGACAGACGGATCGAAAATTGCTTTTATGAGAAAACATACATATTGGAATGCCAAAATATGAACACTGCATGCATTAAAGCCTCCACCAGTATTCATGGATGCAGATTCTGGAGCACGATGGAGCTGGAGACCAATGACCAACCGAAGGACTAGACACTGTGTCAACTGCCCTGTTGCCAACTGCATCTCCACTACCAAAAGCTACACCGGTGTGTTAAAAACAAACAAATATTTGGATCATGTGTAGTGTTGTATTTGTAAATAACTGCAATAGACTCTAACCCTGCACAAGCACCATGATCAACCTATATCATTGTGAATATGTAAAGATTGATCATCCATACACAATAAGAAACTTTTTCCCAAATATCTTTCAACATTAAGTTGAGATGCAAGTTTTTAGAGTTGTATGCAGAGTCTTTTGGTGGCAAGTTGTTTAAGAGGAATGACTGCGTTCATTGTACGGCCATTGGACGTAGAAATTCTTTAATATAAAGCTTATATTTAGTTATCCAATGCTACCTTCTTACTTAAAGTCATTTTTAACTTTACTACTGCAAACACTGTCAATCAACAGTACAAGAAATGGAATGAAAACAATACAAAGTTATCAACATGCATTCACAAAACTGTTAAAATTGCTAAAGCACCAGCACGCTTTTAAGTAAAACACTCTTAACAGTATGTATATATGTATAAAGAATCTCCTTTCCCACCGTCGTCAGCAGTTAGCTCTCGGCTCGTCCACTCTCAAAACAAGCAATATTCTTTCAAATTGCGTTCGAGTGAAAAAAATTACGATATTGTATCATTTTATAGGTAAATTAATATCAAGTTATATTAGCTCATAGTTTAATTTGATGGGTAAATATTGAAGGAATAAGCAAATGAGCGGGCCGGCGGTGCACCCGGTGGAGGCTCCTCCGCCGATGACAGAGGCAGCGCCACCGAGGGTTAGGATGAAGGACGTTCAGGGTATGGCCGGAACCACCGGCGCACTCTTCCTCCGCCTCTGCCAGTTCGTCTTCGCCGCCGTCTCTCTGTGCGTCATGGCCACCACCTCCGATTTCCCCTCCGTCACCGCCTTCCGGTTAAGTTTTATATGCTGTCGATTTGAACATTTCTTTTCTGTTTGGAATTAGGGTTTAGGGTTTGGTAAAGTAAAAAAGAAAAAGGGAAAAATGACGCTGAGTTAAAGATGCACTTTTTAACTTGAATTCCAATGGAAGGCTGAAAATTCTAGGGAAAAAACTCTACTTTTTGCGTTATGCTTGTAAATGATGAAATAGAGCTCTTACCAATAACCGTTACCTACATGCCAAGATTATGTAGTAAATAAAGAAAATGCAGAACCATCATAGGATTTTCTTATAGTTGGAAGCTTAGGATATGCCCTTAATCAGGAAAGTGAGACCTGATATGAATGCAATGCCTGTTGTTCTTAACATTGGAACTTTATTCATTTTAAGAAAATGGTAGTTGGTAATTTTCCATTCAACCTGGGTTATCATTTGCATTGGCTCTTAAATGTTTTAGCATGTGCTCTGTATGTGTATATAACAATAATCACTGTGTCCACTAATCTGTTTCAACAATAACATAATTCTAGAACAAAGGTACTAGAAGGTTGAGACCATTATCTGAGAGATTTGGAGTGTGGTATTTGATGGAGTATATAATTTGTCTTTTTCTTATAAACAGAAAAGTGATGGCATTAATTTTATATTTTAACCATTGCTGCTCAACATGATTTTCAAGTTATGTCCTATACTAATTTATGAGAAGAACAAGAGTGTTCTTGAACAAAAACCACTTGTTTCAGTTGCCAATTGTTATAAATTTGTGTTCCATGTGAATGAATAACTGACTGTTGGAACATACTCGTGTGAAGTGGAAATGTTTCAAAACACAAAGCAATAGAAGAAGGTGAAAGAGATGATAACTAATTTGTTTTAAATCGCCAGAATTCTCTATGTTCTTTACTTAAAGATACTGCATTTCCTTCACAGCACAAGATATGAAAGCATAAAGGAACGGTGAAACTAAATTTTGTAGCACATCTTTATGATTTGCCTCTATTGCGACAGTTATGGTGACTTTTATTAAGCTCTTTATTTCAACAATATCTTGGTCAGAGCTGTGAGATGAAGTTGCTGGTGAGATCTTCTTTTTAATCTTAGGGCGTGTTTGTGGATTGCGGAAGTGGATTTGGCTAATATACTTGACCAGTACTATGAGTTTAATGAAGTTGCACTCTATTTCTTCTATTTCTTGTTGTACTATTCAAGCACGTTTTTCTCTTTTAAGCACTGAATTGTTCATATATCTATTGATGAGATACTGTATTATGAGAAGGGATTGTGACTAAAACTTCGTTGTTCTGTCCATTAGCTACCTTGTTGCTGCTGTTGGTTTGCAAAGTTTATGGAGCCTGTCTCTGGCTCTTGCTGACATATATGCTCTTTTGGTGAGACGAAGTTTCAGAAATACTGGAGTTGTCAGTCTGTTTGCCATTGGTGATGGGGTAAGAAAAACTTGTTTGATAGACAACAGAACTTCTCAGCTCCCAAATTTTGCTAGTTAAATAATTTTCCTTGTTGAAACATTCAGTTCAAATGAATATCTCCTATTCTTTTAATTATTCTATTGGTAGAATTTGTTTGGACTCGATAACTTTAATTAGTCGTGAATGTTACCTCAACATTAGGGCCAAATTTCTCAAAGTCTGCTTCTGCTATCCAGATCATAGTTTAGCTTACTTGTCTGCAACTCCGTGGCAGTAGATGATGTAATTGTGAAAGTTTACGCACAAGCATGCGCTTAATTATTTCCTGAACTCTGAGATAGTATAATTTATTGGTATTTATACTTCAGTAGTTGGTTTTTTCATATTCATAATTGCTTCAATCCCATAGCTTCTATGTGGTGTTTACCTGTTAAAAAGATGCAGTATGCAAATATGATAGTGAGTTTAGTCTGTGATGCTCAAAGGCCTTCTGGAATTTTCTTAGCTTTGGCTACTTCTTCATCGAAAAATCAAGTTCAACAATTTAACCATCGCAATAATTTTCAACTGTTCAGTTTCTGTTAGCAGTACAGTTTTTCTAAATCTTCTCTATGAGTTAATTGTGAAAGTTGTTTTACAGGAGTTTCACAAACTGTCAGTTTTCCCATTACATGTATTGACTAGAGTTTTTCCGCTGTGTTGATTTTTCTTTCTTTCGTTTTTCAACACCTTTCGAAAGTTTTTTCCACACTTATCAGGTGAAATCTCATTTAACTGCTTCTTTTGCAAGAGTTTTGTGCAAATGCCATATTTTTGGTAGTGCAGTTGTATCTCATTTCCAACATACTGTGTGCATGTTCATTAATCAGACACCAACATGCCCAAACTTGATGTGGTTGTATGCTGATGTGATTATTTACCCATTTTGTTCCCTCGACAAAATCCATAAACAGATGTACTGTTCTGGTGCAGATTACTTCGACTCTAACATTTGCTGCAGCCTGTGCTTCGGCTGGTATCACCGTCCTCATTGGAAATGATCTTGATAAATGTAATCTGAACCACTGCACAAGATTCATGTCAGCTACCGCCATGGCTTTTCTGAGCTGGTTTGCTGTGTCCCCATCCTTTCTGCTGAATTTCTGGTCTCTGGCTTCCCAGTAGAAGCATCAAAAAATAAAAGCTGTGAAGGGACTTTATAGTTAACTTGATATTACTACTTGTACTTTCTGGGTGTTTTTCGCCTTGATAGACAAGCAAAAAAGATCCAGATGCCTCTACTGTGTATATCATTGAATTCTGTGGTCAGGGAATTTGGTAATGTAGAATTTTTTTTCCCAGAGGTGGAAAAAGAATATTGTATTTCTCTCAAGCATTGATAGGTGTGGTATTAAATGAAGATCATCCAAGTCCCATCTCTGTGTCACCAATTACTCTTTTAGGTTGCATAGTAAATGTGCTTGAAATGGCTGTTAAGCTAAGTTATTAGTATCAGTTGTGCAGGAATATTTTCTGGTAGGTCTTATTCCACAACTGGCTGCCTCTTACTTATACCCCCGCAACCCCACCCCCCCCCCCCCAAAAAAAATGAAAAGCAAAAACTGAGCTGACTCTTTTTATTAGGATCCAAATGAAAGGCCCAAATGGCCTGACGAGATATACCTTTAATTTCATGATGTCATTTTTCTGGTATATCTCCAGAAAGATGCCAAAGTATTTTGATAATAGCATAGTTTTATATTCTAATATTTTTTAATTTAATTAATTAAAAATTAATATTAAATTTATTTGAAATTTTATAGTACTTAAATTTTAATGGCTATTTTTTTAATATAATTCCTACTGATTTTTATGTATGATATTTTTTTAACTAATACATTTTACTTATAAATTTTCTACCCATTACAAATATAAAAACTACATAATATATTTGATAATAATATTTTGTTAAATACATAAAATATAATAGCAAACTTATCATTATAATGAATTTATCAAAGGCTTACTACTATTAATAAGTTATAAATAGTCAAATTGTCATAATTTAATAGATACTATGTTAAATTTAAAAACATATATAATCATTTTAGTATTTTATTTTACTACTATTTGATTATAATGACTATTTTGAATTTAACATAATTTCTATGAACTTGTGATTTTTTTGTTAATCATAAAAATATATTACTCAAATTTTACATATTTAATAAAATATTAGAAATTATATATATATATATATATATTATTAGATTTATAAAGAGTAGAAATTCATAAGTAAACTATATTAGCTAATAAAAAAATATCCTACTATACAATAAGTTAATAAGAACTATGTTAAATTAAGAAATAATATTAAAATTCAAGTACAATCAAAATATATATAAATTTAATATTAAGTGTTTATTAATCAAAATTAAAAAAATTATTAAAACATAAATACAAATATATTAAAATTAAAAAACTAAAATATTTATTTTTGAAAAATAATATATAAGGATAATTTAAATATTTTTTTAAGAAAATATGAGATAAATTGAGATAATGATAGTATAATATGATGAAACGAAACATTATAAGGATATAAGGGTAAAATAGATAATTAAGAGCACAAAAATAAAATAATAAATAAAATTAATCTATTATAATATATTGGAAGTTTATTCTAAGCTGCCAAGCAGTCTACTTTCTACTTCTCGTTGGGAAGATACTTCTGTCAGAAAAGACGCGGACAAAGTCAAATTAGCTTATTGCATTTAGTTGACAGAAACAATCAAGAAGAATACAAAAGAGGAGGAGGAAGAAGAGGAAGGAGGAGAAGGAGAGGAGGACTATGCGAGGACGATGGAGGCGACGCATCATAAGTTGAAAAAACTGAAGCATTTGTTTGCCTGTTATTCTCTGAACTCAGATG
This sequence comes from Paulownia fortunei, assembly GCA_019321725.1. Lineage (NCBI taxonomy): Eukaryota > Viridiplantae > Streptophyta > Magnoliopsida > Lamiales > Paulowniaceae > Paulownia > Paulownia fortunei. The sequence goes on along the minus strand of JAGSPU010001569.1, from coordinate 114,252 downwards.
CAAATATTGATCTCAGAATAAAGTGGCATCACCAGCTGAGGAGCAACTTTGTAAATTCTTGCAACCTTAATTCATAAACTTTATGATTTTTCAATGGCAGCTAGATGTTGATGTTGAGTTCGAATTCATTGGCAACAATGAATTCATGAGCCAGCTTTTAGATTGCATTTGGATGGTTGGATTAGAGAATATCCAATGGCTTTGTCAAAGTGGCTCGATTCTGGGGGAAGAGAAGCCACATCTGCTACAATCAAGAAACCGCTAAAAGGTGTAGTGCACAAAAATATGTATTTGTTATCAAGAAGCACATACTCCTCAGTGATAGAGTTTGGTCCAGAAATGGCTACTAATCTCTGACATGAAAGATATCCTCCTAGACCTTACCTCCAATCACATTACATATTTCGCATACTGCATTTTAATTTCTCTGCTTCAAGCTCTTGTTTCAAAGACTCAACCCGCTCAAGCAAATCCATGTTTTCCTGGTAATGAAAGGCAGCTTATAAATTAAAGAATTTCCCAAATTTTCCATTTAAACATATATGCAATATATCTACAAAAACAAATAAATAAATAAATAAAATAGGAAGATTTGTGAAATGAAGTTCAACAAAAGGCACCTTTTGCAACATTTCCATTTTCCTATTCAGGACAGCAGAAACCTCTTTTGTTTCTCCAGGAGACTTCTTAATCTATGTAAATAAAATACTGGAATTAGTGATGCTGTTATGACACATCTGGGGGGTAACCCTTCTCCACTGAAAGCCAAAAAAAGCTAGAAAAAATTACTTAAACCTGAAGTAACATAAATAAATAACAATGCTTCTAAACATCAACTGATTTCTACATCAAGATAGGAATGAGATACAACATTGGGGAAGTCAAAAACTTTCTTTGTCGTCAATTCAAAGACTTGGTTAATCTGGAGAACATTAAATCTGACACAAAAAAGAACCAGACAACAGTTACATAACAGACTAATTATAGTCCATCAGTCACCACTTCAATCTGATATTGGAGCATGCATACCAAATGTAGAACACTCAGAACATCATAGTTCCATTCAAATACAGCATCTAGCCAAAGAGGTTTTCCGGTCACCTTGAACAGAGAACTTTTTCAATTGACCGTAAGCAAGTTGGAAACTTACTTCAAGGCCAACAAACGCTATGTAATACCAAAGGACCAATATAACTTTCCAAAGCTACGCATGCATCTGCCTAGGTGCTCTCTCCTTATATATCCATTAAGTTTCTCCTTCTCCATATGTGAAATCAAGTGTGAAAATGAGGTTGATTGGATAACAGTAACAGTTTCAAGTAGCCAGTCCTCTAAAGACATGTCTAGCATATCATTTCTTGCATAGAATATGGAGAAGCATACCATGACAGTTAGGCTTTCTAAAATTGAACTGCCTAGCACAAAGCCAACCTACCATGGCTTTTTTATTTACAATCTAATTCTTAAAGAGAACAGTGTTGTATGCACTCCAGTTTCCTTAAACCTTATAGCAGCCTTTTCTACCTCACGATCATATCTCCATTTCCTTTCCACTCTGCAGGTTCCTCCACAGCTTTTGTGTTAGTAACATAAAACTATTTCCAACAAGAAGTAAATGGGCATAATGACAATTACATCAATGGACAGCTTATCTTAGTCTCAATATTAAAAAAAAAAAAAAAAAAAAAATCCAAAAAAAATAATAACCATCCTGAAATTAAGTTATAGTTGCACTTACATAGGGTTTAGCTCACACAACGAAGAAAAGCAGCACTTGAAACTATTATGGGTGCAAGGAAGTCCAACCATAGATCAACTATCCTCACTATTATACTGAGAAAAATAAGAGTTGTCTAGAAATGATTAACAGAGATGCCTTCTGTGTGGGAGAAATGTTTTTGGCGGATAGAAATCACCCAATGGTAAACTTTTTTCTCAAAACAAAATGCTGAAGACAAAATTTATTATTGAAACTATGAGTAAAGTTTAATGACTATCGTTTGACTCACTTCTTTCATGTTCTCCAGAAGAGTTAGCCTTAAATCTATGAGACCAATTGGGTATGCAATGCAAAAAAGGGATAAAGTAGTTAACCGAAAAATTAGCTATTATACAAAGCACATACTTCCTCCAGTTCCCTAGAGCACTTGACAGCCTTCTCTAACTCCGAATCGTATCTCCTTCTCCACTCTGCAGATTCATCCATAGCTTCTCTGTTAGCAAGATCAAATTGTCTCCTACAAGGAAGTAAATGAACACAAAAAGACATTGACATTGCATTCACTTGATATAATTTTGTTCTACACTCAGATTCAACAATCATAATAACATATCTATTGGTATAGTATTTTCTATTATATTTATAGGAACAAAAAATTACAACAGACTGATCTCAATTTGCAACGAAGAGATCTGCACGCGGCATACTTTCAGCATTTAAAACAAGTTTCAGATAACACAGAGAGGGGGAAAAAGGGGCGAAATTAAGAAAATTTGAGCAAACCTCAATAGTTCCGTATCATTAGAAGAGATGCGATAATCAATAGTCCATAGTCGGCAGTAAACGGCATTCCCATAAGCATTACGAGCCCAGAGCAATCAATATTTGCCGCCTCTTCGTTCTCCCCATTTTCACTAGCAGAAGATTTGAATTGCTCGCGTATACGGTTTTAACTTCAACCTCTTGAGAATTGTTCCTGAAGTCCCTCCCCCTCGAGGGCCCTCGTAATTGGTGGGGTGAGGCTCTCACAAACTAGAATTTAGAAGGATATTTTTTTTAACTTCAAAAGAAAATTCCTTAATCTCTGTTCAAAATTCAAACATTGCTATGTATTAATTTTAAGAATTTTAATGAAATTGAATATCATTAATAACTTAAAATATATGTCAAAATGGATAATAAGTTATCATAATTATATTCATATAAACTTTCTTCACGTTTCCTTTTAAAATCAAACAGAGAAATATATTTTATTTTAGACGTTTCATATTAAAAATTCAAATCCAAACACAACTAACATACTAAAATTATATACTATATTTATTTTACGCATAAAGATAGATAAAACATAAATATCTCATATATATTAGTACAAAATATTTGTGGGCGTTGTATGATTTTAAATGTTTAATTTTTCTATTTATATAGTTAAAGAAGGGAAACCATCATATTATATTATTCTCATATTCATTCGTGAATACATCAAACAATTAAACAATCGCGCAATAAGTGATTTCGTAAGTATAGCACCACTAAAGATTGTGTGTAGTCTATAGAAGAAACAGTGATCCCATTCAAGTCGAATAACACACGATTGCCAAATTTTTGTGACAAATGGCGTGTAAAAGATTCAAATGTAAGACATGGTCCTTACTTTGGAGTGAGATTGGAACTACACGGCAATCTCCGCTGGTGGTGAAATGATCGTTCCTAAAAATATTGACACTTGAAATTGATACTCAAACATATAATAGCTTGCGTGATGAGGGACAAGACGAAGCAAGAATAAACCAGCATGAATTGTACTGCATGCATTAATCTTGTAACAAATATCATATTTGTTAAAAAATATGTTTAAGTGCGTGACTTGTGTAGTAAAATACTATCCGGTTGGTAGACCCATCTCGTGTAGTATGGCATAAACTCCCCACTAGCACCGGGTTAGTGGGTCGAGTTGGACCTGACTCTCAAATTTTTTTATTCAATCCGGCCCAAACCTCTTTAGAACTGAGTTTGGGCTTAACTGGCCTACCTCCCAAGTGGGCCTATACAGACCTGGATCGATCTAGCCCTGGATTGGCCCAATCGATAACTAGACTACATGATAGATTTACTTACAAAATAACTATTGTTGAGGAGGTCAAAGATATTACCAAAATGCGTTTTGATGAATTGATGGGCTCACTACAGATTTTCGTAACAAAATAAAACACTTGATATAATATGCATAGTGTATATATATTTTGGGTATAATATGAATTTAACATTATCCCAAGCAAATGAGTCATGCATACAGAACACAGTAATGCGGTACTTCTGAATTAACGTACCCTCGAGCCTTTAAAAATTTCCCCTGCATGACATTTCAAATGCAACAATCATCAAAATATTAAAAATAAAAATACAAAGTTCTTGAAATTGTATATTATAATAGCAACAGAAATGAAATGATTCAAAACTAAAGACACTTCAGTATGGACAAATCAATTAACATATCTCTTCCCAAAAGGATTCTTATAACTCTTGAAAGTTTTAATATTAATTCATTAAGTGAGAAACGTACATGCATATGCATTGCGTAAATACATTATTGTTGGCAAGTCTTGTTTAATGCTTCTGGTATGAAGCAAAGAAGAATTGAAGCATGATTCATTTTGTAATGTTACTTGGAGAGTGCTCTGCATTGGAAAGATTATCTCATCCATTTTATGAAGACACAAAGACACACGTAGAAATGAAGTATAAATGATGGAGTACAAATAATGGAGTATGTCAAAAGTTTAAACTGAGAAATTGTATATACATGGTTAAACATGGACACAAGATGATGGTAGTTCATAGTTAGTTCAAACGCGGATCAAATCTGTACTTTAGACAAGTTAAATGGGTTTGCTTAAATAAACTTTTAAATTTACCATGGAAACTTTTAAATACTTGCACAAATGACTTGAATCAGAAATTCTTTTGAATAAAGATCAATAATCATCTATTTATTTTTATTTAAAAATATATAGTTAACTTTGTGACAAAAATTGAGTTCGAAGTTTTATAAATGCCTCCACAATGAGTTTGTTATATTTGAAAACATACATTGACTTTTTAAAATTCATGGTCGATTTGAATATTATATAATCAAGTATTGGTTCTATTGTTTTACCGGCTTAATTTGCAATCATTTAAATTGAGAAAGTGTGTGCAAAGATCGAAGAATGAAGTTGATTTCTTGAAAATTTGTATCTCCATTTGCTTATGGAAATAAATAATCCCCAATAAAATTGTTGTCTCTCAAATTTTTTTTGTTGAGAATCGGAAAATGAAAAATCATTGGATTGAAGATGAATCTAAACAATTTCCCGTTCGCCTGGTCTTTCTTTTTTTCTTAATTTAAAGAGCGGGGTACGCTAACCGGAAACCGCCACCGTGTCAGTGGCCGGATTATAAGAACGCGAGCATGACGGCGAGGTGGGGACCACATGAATCCCTCCACGTGTCAGTCGGATAGCCTGCTAACTGAGCGTAAACTGGTCGTACAACCCGCGCGCTGCTTGCACTGAGAGGAGTGGGAGTAGCAGACAGAGCAGAGCAGAGCAGAGCGAGCACCTGACAAGTGACAAGCCACCTCCTATAGATACGGAACGCGTGTGTATATACAGACAAAAAACATTTATAATCGAGCTCTTTTTTTCATTCGTTTTTCAGTGGAAAGTTGAAACGCTTCCTTCCCTTCTCACGTTTTTCTTCAATTCTCTGGAAGGAGAAGGGAAAGTTGTTAGGGTTTCTTTTGATTAAGGAAAAGTTTTTTCTAAGGAGTAATGTTGATGTAACTTCAATTTCGTACAAGATTTTGACAAAGCCCCTTGCAGGATTCTGTCAAATCTTTTTTTTCTTACGAGTATTATGTAAGATTTTATATGGCTCTGGTTTGTTTTAAGTTTTTGTTTGTATATCAGTTATTAGCTATTTAACCTTGTTTGTTTGCCCAAAAACTAGATAAGAAAAATGTTAAAAGTACTAAACAGAAAGAAATTAAGAAAAATATTTATTCATTTATCTTCATTTTAAAGGAAAATATATGAAGTAAATGCATGTATAGAGGTGAAGCAAAATAAATTTTGTGCAACATTAGATAAAAAGTTAGTTTTGAGAATTTCTTTCCCCTTATAGATCCTAGGAAAACATAACATTCCGTCTGCCCTTTTTCAGAAAACATTTTCAAAGCCAAAGTGGGCACAAAGTTTATGATGCTCTTTACTAACCTTTTCTGTTTTCTATGGTGCACATTTCATTTATGGTTTTATATTTGCCCATTTTCATGGAAGTTGATTTGTGTAGTATATGTTGTTGGTATTGTTATGCTCAAACTTACAATATGTGAAGTAATCATGTGAAGCGTTTGCTGAAGCTATTTCCCTCATGTCCCGCATACTGCTATGTTGATTTACTGCTTAAGTTTCTACCGGCTCATCGAATAGGAAAGGAAATAATAGAAGATTTCATCTAATAAATGTTCCAATTTAGTGTCTAAAACTAAGATGAAATCTTTTACTAGTTCCTTTTTCAATCGTTGCGTCGGGTAGATATCGCGGTATATTAAAAAAAAGCATGCATGCAAGACGTCATGTGTTTCCGTTTTTCCATTGTGTCTTAAACATCAAGGGTTAGAGCCTATCTGTCTCCCAGAAGTCTATTTTAATGGTCAATACAAAGAAGTAGGTGATCAAAACACATTGTGGATACTACTGAATAAGCAATTAAGTTTTTTGATTGCTTGCACTTTTACAATGATATTTTGCTTTGGTTTATTACAATTGTATTTAATTTACTGTGTGATATTTATGTTCATGCTTGAAAGCAAAATTTTGATTAGTAATAGGGGAGATGCCTGTGCTTTTGAAATGTTTGCCTTTTCGACTGTTAAATCGTAGTACTCAACCCACAATTTTAACGAGGAAACTCTAAACTTCTGCATCTTCATCATGAATGTCGTATATGTCAAGAGAAATTTGCAGAACTTGCTCTTTCTTTATCTGCTTTTTCGGAAGAAAAAGAGATGGGCTATTATGAACTAAAAAACTTGCTAGGATAATCCTTTTGGCTCCTAACCATGCCAATCCTAATACAGATGATTATCATGTTTGCTGCTTTGATGTTTCATTTTGTTCTGTCTGTTATCTTCATTCTGCCCGCATTACGTACTCATGTTATTAGGTATAGGTCTTCTTTCTAGTCCAAGTTTTCTCTTATGCCTATATTAATATATCATGAATGTGTTTACTATTCCAGATCAGGTAAACTGTGGCAAGTAAGTTAGTAGCTGAGTTGAAATTATCCTGCAAACACAAAAGTTCCAAGACAAGTTGAAGATTGAGTTTTAAAGATAAAAAGCCTTCAGATAAGTAGTCTAGATCGTGATTTCTGTAAAGTGCATCGAGAACAAGGCAGCTGGTACTCTTCTCTCTATATGCTCATTTGAACAGATCAACAATTACGGAAGCTTTTTGGGAACGAAAGTGGAAAATATGAATACTGTGAAAACTTGGGATACGAGGAACTGTAACAAAAACGAGAAGGAAGGTACTGTGGCAGTCCTAATTTCGAAACCAAAGAAGCTAAAGGGTCATGGATATAAAGAGCTGCTGGAATCACTGGCAAAAAAAGCCAAGGGATCAGGTGAATTAGGTTGTCGGAACCTCTATTCTTTTTATATTTCTACATTTTAGCTGCAATCATGAAGTGGTCATGAGTTGGTGGAAACAGGCGCATTTACTGTTCCTTCTTCTGCCGAACTTGAATATCATAAAATTTTGCTGGATTGTGCACTTTCTGTATAACCCATGCTTATATTTCAAGCTAACATCCTCATGGTAAATTGTAATTTAACGAAGTTGAATATGCTTAGGATACTGGAGATTATTATAACTCGGCTCTTATTTTACGTCCAATTAACTTGGCAAGCCGTCGAAAAACTTAAATGCATTTATCACTAATGAAGTGTGTGATGACACAAGTGAAAGTATCTTTATTGCACATGAACTGAATTTGACTTTTGTCACTAGAGTGGCCCTTTTTTCTCCAGGAAAGTACACAGTTATCGGTTGACTGTTTTAGGTTTCTGCTAAACTTCATATATTCCTTGTTTGGCAGATCTTTCAATTCAGAAAAAGAATAAGCTGTCTCAAATTGAAGTAAATGTTACTGAACCAAACGGTTCCAATGAAGATGAAACAACCAATGCTGATAGCTCCTTTTCACACTCACAACAGGAAAGGTACTAGTTGTTTACTTGAACTTCTGAAATCTTTCATTTCACAAGTTACTAATTCTTTGACTTAAGAAACGCCAAATGCTCCTAATGAATTCTGAGCGTTCAAATTTCATTCGAGAGAAAGTGCGAAGCAACAATGAAGAAATCAGACAGCAGAGTGATTGGCTTGGGTTCTACTACGTTGTTAGCATTTGACTTTTGCAATTTCTTTCTCTGTTATTATTCCATATAGTGAGTGATACCATATCATGCAACAAACTTTGATCAGAAGCCATAACGAATTTCTGAAACTTTAACATCTTCTTATTCGTGTGCAAGAGTGTTAGTTACATATTAAAGTGCTGTCTTTTTATGGAACTTTTATGTCTGAATCTTGATGATTTTCTGGGCTCTAAGTGATATAGTTTTATGAAGAGCATCTCCTTGAGATCTGAGTAAATAAAGTGCTGGGTGGATTTGGTTTTCATGTAATGTGAAGTGCGGCAACCATATTTAATTAGAATATGGTATTAGAGTTAGCAAGTTTTTGTTAGGATATATATGAGTAAATATCTGGCACCTCTTTTTTCCATTTTAGTATCCTTTTCCAATTCCATTTTTCCCTTTTCCTTTTGGCAACTTAATATTTGAAGCATATTGCATGTTGCTTTGCAGGGTGGATTTTCTGCTGAGGCGGGTAAGATATTCTGGTCATGCAGAAAGCAGTAATAGGTCAAATCATGCCACTCAAACTAAGGTAAGCTTGTGTAGATTGTCTAGTTTCCGGTTTATGATATTGATTTGGTCTCTTATTAACTTCATGCTTGACTTGTTCAGCATTTTAGTCTAGTAACTTAATTGTGGGAGATAGAAACTTGTTGGTTATATCACCTGGCCCATTAATTTTGTTGGAATTGGACTTTTGCGTCGTCTACATTTTAGCTGAGATTAATGCTTTCCTATTTCTTTCCTTCGAAGTGAAGCTTTATTGAGACATGTTTAATGCACAAAGAATTTATGCCATCTTTTAGTTATCAACTGATGAAGGTTATTCTTCATCTACCTGTTTTGGTATCTTTTGGTGCTCTTCTCTAGCTTGTATCTCTTTCACATCTATTGACCAATTATAGTCACTGATATTTGAAAATTGTTTGTTGACAATTCATTTTCAAAGAGGAAGCATCAAGACTTCTGTTGCTCCATGCTCAGCCATGCCTTTGTTTTACTGGATAGAAAAAGGGAGCAAGAGCCTCCTCTGTGAGAAGGAGTTTTTATATCCATTTAACTGATCGTAGTCATGTAATTTGTGGATAAAAGACACTGCATTGAGAGTTAGACATCAGTTTCAACACAAGAAAAAAGTTAATGGTGGGACAGTTCAATCTCTAGAGGGGCCCCTAGTGAATTCCTTGAACTGTTCTGGGATTATCCAGCTGCTTTGTTTCACTGTAAATGGAAATATCATTTGGAAAGTACGTCTAAACTCTTAAAGTTGACATTGGTGAAAGAAGACCGGCTGCTTGGTTTGCAATAGGTGTTTAAATTTTTTGTGAAATGCGATGGCAGTGATAACATAGGTCTGTAGAATGGAGTTGTCTGGTATTTTGTGCTTGCTAGAGCAACATTTGGCTTCACTTCCATGGATAAATTTGGGAGAGTCAGGAAATAGACTTTGAGAGTTTGTTTTAGTAGTTAATGGTTTTTGTTTACATCTTAGCATGGGAATTCAGTTCTCACATTTATTTCTTTATTATGACACTGCTGCGAATGCTAACTGGAACTTTTGAAATAGTCTTTAATCAGATCTTTTGCGTTAGAAATACATGCTATGTGCTGTGCGCTTCTATTTTTACTGACGTACAAATCCACAATGTAAACACTCTCACCCTAATATGTGCTTCAAAGTTGATTGAGATGTTTCAATCTTTTTCTCTTTTTAATCCTCCTCCTGAGCATAGATATGATCAAGCTGGTGGGGGAGATTGTATTATAGGAGCTCCTACTCTGAATACATTGAAGCATATCTGGGTTCTGGCATTTACTTTCTGTATGATACAATATGCCGAATGAAGGTGCTGCATAATTAACAGATGTTGCAAAATTTTCATCTCTATTCCCAAATGTAACTTTATTAATACATAAATGAGGGAGAATCACTTGTGCTTGCCTGTTGCCTTGCGCTGTTAAAATCTTTAAATTCATTATCTCCAAGTAATTTTTATTTTATGTTATTGGCAAATACTTTATATGATGAACTTGCAGAAAAGAAAGAACAACATTTCGGAGAGTCAGTGTAACCTGGATATATCTAAGCTGAAAGAAAAATTGGCACGTTGTGTTGCATATGAGTGCAAGTCTACGACAACTAATTTTGTGGAGTATTGGGTTCCTGTCAGGCTCTCCAACATTCAAACAGAGCAGTATTGTGGCTCTCTATTTTCAAATGCAAGGGTGTTATGCTCTTGTTCAAAGCATGATTCAACAAAAATCCTCCATGACATACTTGTTTCAACCAGAAAGGTTTGGATTTTTTCTCAGAAAGTTGAATTTCCATTTTGTTCAGCTCTAAGCCTGCTAAATTATCACTGGCTTTTCACCTATTGGTGCTCGTATCCTGATTTCTCTTTTCATATTTTATTGTTTACTTAATGTGGTTTGTTTGGTTTCACAATCTTTCTAACTTGTGATTAAAAAAATAAATTCTCCAGTGTTGTGATCATCCTTATCTTGTGGACTGGTCTTTGCGCACCTCTTTGATACAAGGCATTCCCGAGCCTGAGCAATTGGATGCAGAAATTAAATTGAGTAACAAATTGCTTCTCCTTCATAAGATCCTTCTGGAGATTAGAAAACGAGGATTACGAGTACTTATCCTTTATCAGGTAGTTAGAACAATTCTATATATTAAATCTAATCTTCCTCGTGTTTATGCTAGTACTTTGACTGTTATGGGAACTTTATTTACAGTTTAACATTAATTATGGTATTCATGTAGGTGCATGCAAATGCCTACCGTATCTCTCATTCTAAGCCACCTTAAAATGATTTTGCATTTTGGTTCTTCCTGTGGCCAATTATGCTTCCATTGTGGACTATAGAATTGAGAAGTTGTGGAACTATATTGTCCTCTGTTTTCTGATGTTTACTTGTGTGTTTGATCTAGACGTTTATAATCTTGTTTTGGATTTAATATATGATGTGATGCTTCTCTCTTTTTAAATTTTGTTACGACCAAACAGTCACTTGGGGCTCTGGACCGATTTCTACTGGAGATATTTTGGATGACATTATTCATGAAAAATTTGGCACAGATTCTTTTGTGCGCATTGGTGGAGGGATGTCTCCTCCAAAAGCGAGCTGCCCTGAACACCTTTAATGATAAAGGGAGTGGGAAATTCGTTTGTTTGATGGAAACTCGTGCCTGTCTTCCAAGCATTAAACTTGCGTCTATAGACACCGTTATTTTCTTCAACAGTGATTGGAACCCAATGAATGACTTGAGGGCTCTGCACAAGATAAACTTGGATTCCCAATTTGAGCAGGTGAAGGTCTTCCGCTTATATTCGTCTTGCACTGTGGAAGAAAAAGTACTAATCCTTACCAAGCAAGGCATGACTCCAGAAGGCAATATAATAAATATAAGGCAAAGTACATGTCATGGGCTGCTAACTTGGGGTGCCTCCTACTTATTTAAAAAGCTTGATGAGTTCCATAACTTCATTACTCCTGATACACATTCATTTATTTCTTATGGGGAGTCTTTTGTGGAAGATGTGTTCCTTGAGCTATCAACCTTATTGCCTAATAATGACAAGAGCAAAATCTGTTCGAACAATTCATTTATTTTGGAAGTACAACAGATTGGAGGTATTTACCCCAGAAATATCTCTTTACTTGGCGAAGTGGAATATCTCTGATGGACAATTTTTCATTAGCTGAGGAGATGATAGTCAAAGAACCACCCTATGTTTTCTGGATAAAACTACTTGAAGGGAGGAACCCTAGATGGAAATATTTTTCCAGTCAATCACCAAGGACTAGAAAAAGTGTCCAACACGTTGATGAGTTGCTTGAAGCATTTGCTGGGGCAGAAACAGCCTCCAAGAAATGTAGGACAGAAGCCAAAAGCAATGTTTGTCAAATTCCTGGAGTCATCAGACGAAGGACTAGAAGTAAACTTCAAAATCGAGATAAAGAAAGAAAGCTTTCAGGTTTTGCCAATATCTTTTGTCTTATGAAAAGGGGCTCCATTGTTATGACTTAATTTCTAAATATGTTGGAGATGGGTGAGGAAATCTGATTTTCTAATGTGGTATCCATCTTGTAGATATTCTTACTTTTGGTTGTTTTTTTTGAGGGCCATATTCTTACCTTCAACTATTTCCATCGGACAATACTGTGTCCAGGTGGTAAAACACACGATCCAGTGAATCATAAAGTTAAATATATCTCAGAAGAATCTGACAGAAGGGAAAAATTAACCTCATGGGTCAACCAACACAGTAAAGCAGCTGCTCTGACAAAACGGCATACACCGGTGCTGGGTAACACATCCTCAACGGAACCCCATTCTCTGGTAAAGAATGTTTATTGATTGATATCCTTCCATGTTGATAATTCCTACCAACTTTACGCTAGATAATTTTATGCCAACATGCCATCTTATATTTAAGTCTGGCATTCTATTTTTGGTTGTGTAGTCCATCTGCTGTTTTGAGAACCCATTACAATTGAATTAGGATGAATCTCATCATGAGATAGCATTGGTATTGATTTGATGATCTGTTTAAATGTCTGTAAAGTGAAGGACAAGATTTCTTCATTGCTCCATCTTCTTCCTATTCGTGTTTGTCTTTGATAAAGTCTGCTGCTACATATCAATGTATCTCAACAGGATCCACGGATTGCATATGGATGTCTTTGATCTGTGATTCTAGTGAATAGTGAATTGTAAAACATCCTTCCAAAATGTTCAATTCCAAGATAGTGCCCTTTTTCCATTGCTCAGCCCCATGTCATTGAAAATCCTGTCAATAGTGTAAAATGTTACTTATCTTGGACGTTTCTAATTTGGTGAAAGTTTTCTGTCAGCTCGTGTATAATTTTGCTAGAGCACTCTCATTAATAAATGACTTTATGGTTCATCTCATTCCAGAAAAATAAGTTTTCTGACTGGTCTCACTGCTCCACTTTAACAGCTGCCTACTAATGAATATGATCATGTGCCTTCATCCGCAACCATACAAAATGATCACACTAATGGTACTACTGCCCCTAGTTTCCAAACTCAGGCTGCTACACGACCACTCATTGAGGATTCAATCAGGCCATTGGAATCTTCTGTGCAACATTCTATGGGAGAGGTGCCTCTGCAAACCGCAAGCATAGCATCACATATGACAGAAGATAGGAGAGAACCAAGTGCTATTAGTCAAGCAAGTGTTTCTCTAACTTCTTTGAATTGTCAACCTACAGAAGCCTCTCAAGTAACTCACTCTGAGGCACTACAGTCTGTTTGTAAAGCACTCCTTATAGAGTTGGAAGGACTACAAAAGCAGAAAACCGAACTTCTAAAACTGCATGAAGAAATGGTTTGTCTTTCTTTTTTTTAGCCATTCCTTCTATTGATGTTTGTTATACTCACAGAATAGTTTGTGCCTCTCATGATATAATCAACCTGTAGAAACTGCAAACAAAAATGGCATGCGAGAAAGAGATTGATCAGATACGTAAAAGTATGATATGCTGCTTCAGAATGCTGAGATGGCTTTTGTGGAAGAAAAAAAAGTTCTTGAGACTAGATACAACAAAGTCTATATCAATAAATCATTAGCTGAGGCAGTGATGCAGAGAGACAATTACAAAAATGCAACTCTTTCACGAGGTTTGTGTAACTGTGTTAAGCAAGCATTCAATTTTAATCAGCTTGCATTTGTTTTTCGGCAGCAAAATGAGTAAAATGTGCAAAAACCATGTTTATATTTGCGCATTTTGTGTGGGCAACTTAATTTCGCATGATCAGAATCATGATTTGTTCACATAATATACAAGTTCACATTATGCTTTTCTGCTTTGTCAAGTTAAGCTTTTGATACCCTGAATCAGCTTTTTTCATATATTCTCTGTTTGACAGTGACTACAAGCTGTTTGATGGAGGAGATATATCAGCTAATTTTTCAGAGGCTTGGATCAAGCACGGTGACAAGACCTGAACAAGTTGCAGCAAACCCACCAATTTCAAGCCTACCTGGCTGCTCGGTAGTTCAAGAGTTGAATCAAGCATCAGCTTCTGAAAGGATTGCCTCAAGATCCAATCAATCTTGTGTAAATTCTTGTGTGACTGTTCCACTTCCAGTGACTTCATCTGAGGTGGCTAGCAGTCAGCCAGCAGTCAGGCAATCTTTCAAAATAACTAACCAGGCATCAGTTACTGCTATACCTGGTCAACCTTTAGCAAGCCCTTGCACGGCTGATCCACAACTTATGTCTTCAGCAGAATTGAATTGTTCATTACCTGTCCAGCAAACTTCTGGAATTACTCCGAGACACAAAGTGTATTCAGAGAGCCGGCTAGAAACTGGCTCACTATCCATACCTCCAGTGCACCAGGGGATGATCCAGTCGTTAGCTGTGAAGCCAACTAATGCCGAAACCATCTTGGCTCCTAGACATGCTTGGGCAAGCCAGGGGTTGCCTGGTTCAAGCATGAATTTAACCTCATTAGTGCAACTTCCTCAAGCTTCAGTGGGTGTTTCAACTAGTCCACTCAGGCCAATGCCTAACTACCCATCACTTTCTCAGGAAATCTTCAAGCGGCTATGAAATAAGGGCCCCTGCCCCACACCTTAGGCATATGAGGCATCCTCTGCCCATTACAGCACCCAAACTGTCGTCTCCTGGTGGCTGGTGCAGGAATAATTTTTCACCAGTCAGCATTCCGCCGTTGACATATAATGTACAGACTCGACAATCTCCTGTACTAATCTCATGCTCATCATCATCACCTGCTGGGTTGCCACTACGAGAATATTGATAAACAACTGCAGCAACTTTTGTTCCAGGTACATAATTCCTGAACTTCACCCAGGGCAGCTACTTCCCTTGTAGAAAATCGACAGGAAAGCCCTATCCTTCTGTTTACAGAACCTGGGCGGAAATTTAGATGTTAGATGGTAACTAAATATAGTCAGTTTTTGTGTGTGTTGTTGAAAAGGTAATTTGATAGCACAGGGAACTGGGAAGCGGCCAGTGATATCTGAGAGCCAATATTCATGTCTATTGACAAACCTGTAAGGATGAATTACTAACTTTGTTTTTTTTGTTTTTATTTTTTATAATATGACGCTTTCTACCAAATAAAAAAGGAAAAGGGAAAAAAAAAAAAAAGGAAAGTCAATCTTAATTGCTGGACATGTGAAAAAAGTGGACATCTACCTACAATATTATTTAGTACACTTTTGTGATATTACCAAATTTATATTGTTAGATATAAAACAATACAGACTTTTAAACTATATAAGATTCTAAGAACCAGGAATTCACGGCCACGGCCTGAATTTTTCTATTCAGTACCGTAAATTTTTATCCCAAAACTTATACAAATGTATTATTCAGAAATTAAAATTACTGTAGGTTCATAGTGTGTGAATATTCTTAGGTCAAGGAATTAGGGATTTTAAGGGAAATGTGTAACTTATGTACTGCTTTATGCAGGAGAACATCCCATGGAAGATAATGTTCATTTTCAGTGCAAGAATTGCTTTTGTGCCGCAAATACAATTATGAAACACAATTAGTTGAATAAAGAAATAGATTAAAGCCCCGATGAGATTGTATTTACGAGTTTGATTTTAGAGCTCCATTATCTTCTGAGTTTTCAGAAAGTTTAGAATGTCTTTCTAATTTTATTTATCTAATTATTTATAAAGTTCAAAATAATCTTTGATAAATATATATTTTTAAGTGCTTTTTTTTTTTGAAGTTACATGTTTGATTGTTGTTAGTATTGTTGGGAATATTATGCTATTCCAAGGAAGATGCTATGGGAATTAGTCTTGTATTCATCTGTCTTTAGATTTGGGCTTGATCTATATAGGTTTCAAATTTTGGGCATGATAATTACTATTTAAGAAAGAATGGGGTTTTATGAACATAGTAATATATTTGAGATTCGATAATTATTTGTTAACTTTTAAATTTATAATTAGAATATTATTTGGGATAATTAAAAAAATTAACAAAATTTCATCTACATAACAAAATTATTGATACGAATTACTAATTATTATATAAAAATAATATATTTATGTCTGAAAATTCTTAGTAAAATTATAATATCAAGTAAGCTTATATATATGTATTGAAAAATTAGGAAAATAATTTATTATAATATAATCTTGTTAATATAGGAATATAATTCGAAAATAAATTATTATATAATAAAAAATTCGGAATATTATGTGACATTACTATTTATGAAAAATATATATGAGATTTCAATATCCTATGAAGATATCATGTTTTGTTTGAGTTATTTTTAATAATTAAAAGAATTTTGTTGCTATGTTCATGACAAAATGTAGACAATTTTTATTAAGAAAATTTTGCATATAATTCAGTTGGGTCATTATGCACGCACATATGATCAATTCAAGTATTCTGTATTCAACATACTTCTTTCATGACATCTATTTTAGAATCTTTCATAGGATATGTTCCATTATGTTTGGTCATAACGGGTAGAAGTTCTCAGTTTTCGTTGGGAATTGGGAGTAGCAGCAAAGAAAAAGAAATTAAAGAAAAAGGACGAAATTTATAAATCTCATGTTTGTCGCATGGGGTTGGAGGGTGATTGAGACATGGATTGATGAACCCCACCAAACCATATACAACATTCATCTATCAAATACTGATACACATGTAAATATTACTGTTCTTTATGTCCTGATTTGGATGTGGATCATGAAGAGGAAATATTAAATGAGAATTAAAAATTTAAAAATTATATTATTCTTATTTTTTAATTTTGAAACTGATATTTGAAAAATAGTGATGTTATACTATTATTGTAATTAAAAAAATTATTTCTTTTCAATAATCATCAATTGATGAAAATACGTTAGTAGAAAATATAGAAGGGTATTTTTCAATACTCGATATTTTTATACCTTTGGCGAATGAGTTGAACGGAGTACAAATTGCACGTAGTTATTATTATTTATTTATTATTATTATTAAATTCAAATCCTGAAATATGGAAATAAAATGTGATACCAGATACTACTATTTTTAGTGTTGCACAGAGTTACGCCATTATTAAAATTCAAATTTATGCTACATTGGGATTATGATTTTTTGTGGTAAATAAAGAAAAAGGATAAAATACAAAATATAAGATGCTATATTTTTCTCATATTTTCTTTTTAAATATTTTTTTCATTAAAACCCAAAAATCACCATCAACATTAAAATCAACTCTTTAGCCTTTTTTGTCTCTTGGTACAACACCGTTGAAGCATTGCATTAAAATCTGAGTCGCATCGAATCTCCACCGTCTCTACCCACCCCACTTACCCACCCACTTTTCCCAATACTCGGACACCTATATATTCAGTCAGTCACCCCTGCACGCCAACTCCTCGCTCATTCCATCGCTCTCTCAATTCCCAAAATTTCGCGTCGTTTATCTCTTTCATTGCGAAAAGTTGAAATGGAGTACGAAGGAATTCTCCTGGGAATGGGAAATCCGCTTTTGGATATTTCCGCCGTCGTGGATCAAGAATTCTTAGACAAGTAATTGTTTGGATTGCTGCTTGTTCGCACACATTGGTTTACATTTTGATTTGTTTGTGTTTTTCAGCTTGAGATCTGGCGTTTTAATATCTGTTGTTGTTATGTTTGTACCTTTTATTTTCACAGATATGCATGCAATGCTGAAAGTTTAGCTTGTTTATTGCTATGCTCGCATATGAGCTTGTACAGTTGTTGCCATTTTTTTGTTAATGGCGTGTTTTTAGATCGTTTGTGTAGATCTCAGTTCGTATCCGTAGCTCTGCGGATCTAGAATCGTTCGGTATTCAAGCTAATTTGGTTTCTTTGCGCGACAGATATGATATTAAGCTGAACAATGCTATTCTCGCAGAGGAGAAGCACTTGCCTATGTGAGTAATTCTATTATTTTTACTTATACTCTTGAGAGTATAAGTAATTCGATTATTTTTACTTATTCTTTCAAATCTGTTTTTTTCAGTGATTAAATTTCTGGGATATGTTTGTGACGCGAATGATTTTTTGTTGACTTGCTAGTACTTGTAGAGTCCTTTTGAATGCATAATTTTGGTGTCAAAATGACTGTTTAATCATCAGGTATGGAAATAATTACTGATCAATGTATTTCCCAGGTATGATGAAATGGCGTCTAAGTACAAAGTGGATTACATTGCTGGAGGTAAATTTGATCATTGATGAAGACTTGGAATTTTCCAATTGGTTTTGTTGTCACACTTGACTCAAATAGTATCAGCATTAATGAGTGTATTTGTGTGATTTCGCAATGCAGGTTCTACTCAAAATTCTATCAGAGTTGCCCAGGTACTTGCCTTTCTTGTTTGTGGCTTGATAATCTTGCCGAAGCAATACTGTCTTGTTTTTACCAAATAATTATTCTCAACTTGTCATCTTCAGTGGATGCTTCAAATTCCTGGTGCAACTGGTTACATGGGCTCAATTGGAAAAGACAAATTTGGGGAGGAAATGAAGAAAAATGCACAAGAAGCTGGTGTGAATGTAAGTGTTCTGTCTCAGTTTTAGCCCTCTTAACTACAATTGTCATCCTTCTCATAACTAACATTAACATCAAAACGATTTTGCTGTATTAAAGGAAAAATCAGCATGAGTTTCGTATCCATGTTTAATATTTTCTTTTACATATCTTCTACTTGGTAAAACAAATTTGTTACAGCATCAACTTGACTTTCATGTTACCTTTGTCATTTGAGATTCTCAATGAGTAAAATCATAACTATAAATCTAAAATGGTAATATTTTCAATATTGTTCCCATGGTTGCATTAGGTTCATTATCATGAAGACGAATCTCCAACTGGTACTTGTGGTGTATGTGTGCTCGGTGGCGAAAGGTCAGTCTCCTAAATGGCTAAAACTGTTTAAGATCTTGGTTCCCCTTTTGTCATGTCTTAATTTACTAAATTGGAAATATAATGCATAAGTTTTTAGATGTCACTTGAATTGAAGTAAGTTATGCTAATAAAGAAAGAAGAAATGAGGTATTATATATATGCTTTTTATTTAAAATACTTCTCCTTTATCATGAATTTGTTAAGGAGATAAATATTATGTAAGCCGGAGTAATAACTAAGCAAGAGGTAAACTTGGTTGCAATAATTTAAAAGATAAGAAAATACGAGTTGTTTACTGGTTATACTAGCAGAGTATTGAAAAAGATTATGGATGGAATCAAGAAATTGTAAGGTACCAAGCCTGGGATGATTATTCTTTTTACTTTCTTTTTTATTTCCTAGTTTTTCAAACCTTTGCCCTGGTTTGTCTCCTTTGGACATGAAAAGATGTCATATTTAATCTAATGCCTTCTTTTGGTTTGGAATCTAGACTCTGATCCCAGAAATCTAATGAGTGCCCATAATCTTTGAACCTTTCTTCAGAATGTCCATAACATCCCCTCACTTTCTGTGCCATTCTTGTAAGGATATTGTGCTAACGTATTTTATTTTTTTATTTCCATATTTATGGTGGGGTCAATATGAAAGAATGCTACAAAACATTAGAGTACATACATTTAAGCTTTTTTTTCATGGTTCAGTGTCGTTTGACCCCACTAACTCCTTCCTACTCCCAGTACCTCACCACCCAAGTTCCCCGTAGGCCCCTCGCAACACCAACCCCTGGCCACCTTATCCCTCCACCCCTTCATCACAATTCGCAGCAATCACACCCCACTCTATATGTCCCACCTTGCCCTTCCCAAAGTACCATGGCCCAGTCCCTCCGCACTGTGACCCCTTCTCTTCCTCTATCCACAAGATACTCCCTCACCATCCCTACACAGCAAACACAAATATGGACAGGCATGCAGACACATATATAATGTATTTCCCCCTTTACCTATTCAATTGTATACAGCCCCATCACATGAAGTACACTTTCAAAAAATTCCGCAAGCCCATGAAATTGTTGAGAGAAGGGCAAAGTTGGATTTCTTTTTACTTTTTTATTAATGTTGCAATTTGTTTTTCTTTTTTTTTGTAATTTAAACATGTTGGGGGAATCTTTAATATGCTACTGCCAAGGGAGGTCGGTGTAATAAGAAAATGAGAGGTGTACCAGGCAAGAGAGGTTGGTGTAATTTCGAAACGTGAAGCAAAATAAATCTTTGTTGTAATTCTTGTAAAAAATTTATGTTGGTTCACTCCCTTGGTTTTTTCTTCTGGTTGAAGTATTCTTTTATGGATAGTCCTTTTGTTGTGCATGCTTTAATTGGACAAATCATATAATTCAATGATATATTGTAGATCACTTGTTGCCAATTTGTCAGCTGCAAATTGCTACAAAATTGATCATTTGAAGAGACCAGAAAATTGGCAATTGGGTACGTTTTGCATATTTGGTAGTGTTTGGTCCATGTTATGCATTCCATAAAAATTACTTGATTGTCTTTTGACAGTGGAAAAGGCCAAGTACTACTATATTGCCGGATTTTTTCTCACAGTTTCACCAGAGTCTATCATGCTTGTTGCTGAGCATGCAGCAGCTAAAAACAAGGTCAGAATTGGACAATTAGTTTATTGCATACTTTGATGCTATACTAAAGATGCCAATGAGATTGCTTCTGTTTCTAAATGTTCATTTGTGTGTAGGTTTTTATGATGAACCTTTCTGCTCCATTTATCTGTGAGTTCTTCAAGGATGTACAAGACAAAGTATTCCCGTAAGGCCGACTTCTTGATTCTTATGATTACCTAGATGATTGGGAAGTAGACATATTGATTGAGGGCCTGTTGCTATTTGTGTTTCAGGTATATGGACTATGTTTTTGGAAACGAAACAGAAGCAAGAACTTTCTCCAAAGTTCATGGCTGGGAGGTAATGGTTTCATTGGACCAGATTTACTAATGTGTTTATTTATTATGGACTTAACTGTAGCTTTTTTGGGTGAACAGACTGAGAATGTTGAAGAAATAGCTTTGAAAATTTCCCAGTTGCCAAGGGCATCTGGAACACACAAAAGAATTACTGTTATTACGCAGGGTGCAGATCCAGTTGTGGTTGCAGAGGATGGGAAGGTGAAGTTGTTCCCAGTAATTCTGTTGCCAAAAGAGAAACTTGTTGATACCAATGGTGCAGGTGTGTGAATTTGTTGCTTTTTAGAAACTTAATTCCAAAAAAGTCACCTAATATTTGCTCAGTCAATTTCCACATCAAAAACCAAATAAAGTAAAGATAAAAAAATTGCGACTTTGCACAATAGGCCGTGTTATCATAATTTAACTTCTTCTTTGAAGCATTCAACCCTTGAAGATGACTCTCAAATAAAACTTCTTTCCAATGAGCTACTCCCATCACCTTTTATTAACAAGCCCTTCTTTCAGCTTGAAGCTCTTGATTTTAAAAAATTGGCATATATTTACTTTTCTTGCAGGAGATGCATTTGTTGGTGGATTTTTGTCTCAGTTGGTTCTAGAGAAACCCATTGAAGATTGTGTAAGAGCAGGTTGTTATGCAGCTAATGTCATTATCCAGAGGTCCGGCTGCACTTACCCAGAGAAGCCCGATTTTAAATGAGACCCCTTTTAATTTCCCACTATCTCTCTATCCTTAATTGAATTTTGATCGTTGAGAAACTTATTGCCATTATTTTACAGTGTTTGTCTTCATCGTAACCTCCATCACATTTCCTAAATTTTTGTTTACAAGGGATTTTGATTAAATTCTTGTTTACGTGGGATTTTGATGCCTCAATATCATATATTTGCTTAATTATTATTACATCGCAGGAAATGATATTGATTGGCTGTATTCCTCTTGGCTGGTTGCCACTTTGTTAGATCTAAATAAATTGACTTTCAGAATCATATGAAGTCATCTGATTCCGAAGTAATGGATTTTTTTACGGATTTATACACAATGTTTATAAATTTTCGAGTTCACAATAAGGGACCACCCAATATAGGTATAGGCAAGGCAAAAGAACAGGGACAATATTTTGATCTGTTTCGGAGGTTGACATCAAACTTGGAATACATTATGGAGTTTGACCTTTTTGGTGTTTTAAATCGTTGAATTATATGATTCTAACTATGATTTGTATTATAGCTAATAGCAACTTAGTGATGTTGATTGGTAAGAAGCAACATTAAGTGTATAAATGTATAAATGAATCGAATTGATTTAAATATGTTATTGTTCAAATTTAAATTTTTATCAAGATTTAAAAATTGTGTTTGATTTTTGTTTAATTATTTATTGAATTGACTTTGAAAAAGATTTAATTGAGTGAGATAGATACTGAGTCAAATAGTTTAGGTTATGTTTATTTTTCACCCTTTTAATTTATTATTTATTTATCAAATAAAAATCAAACATATATTGGTCTTTTCAATATATTTTTTTCAATTGAATACATTAATTTTAAAACACCTTTTTTCAATTTACGTTCTTTCAAAAAAAAACAAAACTAATATAGTCTATTTTTTTATTCATATATTATTATTATTTTTATTAATTAAGTCGAGTCAAAATTGAGTTTAAAATTTGATTAAATGAAGAGTTTGTTATATTTAATAAATGAAGTTGAAGTTTTAAATTTGATCAAATGAAGAATTTATATTTAATAAATCAAATTTCAACGTGGAATTGATTTTAAGCTAAATATTAAATAATTTGATTTAATTTTCATTCTTAACCTATACCTTCAATAACAATTTCATTCTTCTTCAACATGAATAAGAATGACTGATATCTTCATCTTTTGGTAACTCTAGAAGTCATATACTCATAAGTTGTCATTAGATTTTTCTTTTCTGCATCTCACCTTTACGCAAAAGAATAATGATGTTAGTTTTGCAATTGCTCTTGCATGAACATACACATTTTTAGGTCTTTCAAATACTTTCCGCAAATAACGTTTTGTTCCTATAAAAGAATTGTTCAATCTAAGACCGTTACTATTTTTCGCTTAAACAAACCTTTGCAGCCTCTTGTCTGAGAGTGAGTTAATTGAAGAATGATCACCTTCTTGTATGGAAATTCCATTGAGCTGATTCAAAAGGTTGTAGCATGTCTGCATTTATTTATCTGTTACTAGATTGAGTGTTATTTATCATTGTTTCTACAAAACAATATTTTTAAAATGAAAACGTGTTTGTCACTTACAAATTATTCATTACAATATTTAATAATTATATATAGACTATATATATTTACTACGTACAATTAAATAATATTGAAAAGTCAGCTAAAAATATTTTCTACTAACTACAATAAAACAATATTAATAAGATATTTACAATAAAAGATATTTTACAAAATACATCACATTATTTTTTCCAACAAAATATTCAAATATATTTTCATCTCTGTACATTCTTCAATTCGACTGCCAAAAATATTATCCTAAAATATTTTCTTCGTAACATCTGGAAATTAAACCAAATATTGCATATAGTACCCAAAATAAATTTTGGAGTGAAAATTTACTCAATGAACTGACATTTCATTTGTTTATCATCTTTTGTGCTTTCAGCTTGTAATTTTGCTAGTAATTAATTTGCTTGTCAGAAAAGAGCATGTTTTGCTTGATTAAAGCGATACATTTCATGCTTAGTAGGTTTCTTAAAAAAAAATAATTTACCTAAATTCACTTATCAAGATTGGACACATTGCCCACACTTGCTCTAATTTTCTTTGAATACCATTTTATTCAGTCAAAAAACAAGGAGCTCTTTTATTTATCTTGCATTAATTTAGCCAAAAAAAGAAAAAAAAAATCAATAGTGCAGGAACACTCCATACTATTAGTTAAGTACTATTAGTGCAATTTCCTCTTTTTCTAAAGCAAAGATAAAATTAAAAAACAAACTCCCTTTTTCACAATTGTTTCTTCTCCATTTCCAAGATCCAAGACTCATACAATAACCCCCAATCTCAAATTATTGCAAACTTTTCAATCACATACATTTTCATAGCCCTCTCTCCGCCATGAACCACCACAATCCTGCACCTCCGCCTCCCATCATCCGCCACACAACCACTACCCAAATCCTCAAGCAAACGACGTCGCTGTTCTACTCTCACCTCCTCACCTTTCTATTCCTCTCCTCTCTCCTCCTCACCTTCCGCTCCAACGTTGACAGCGCCTCTCACTACCTCTCTTCTCTCATCGACCGCGACCCTTCCTTGAAATCGCTCCTCTCCCGCATCGATTCTCCGACTCCTCCCGTCTCCACCACCCCCACCACCACCACCGTCACCGCCGCCGCCGCCCCTTTCTCCACCTCTCCCGCGTTGGCACCCTTGACGATGACTTCTTCTCCGGAGGTTCTGATTTTGACCGCTCCCTCTTTCACCCCTCCTCCAGAAAACGCCTCCCCAATGCCACTCTTGTCATTCTCTCAGACTTCAACCCTGATTACGGCTTCTCCGATTCCGTGGTTGATAACGGAATTTCTTTCCCCGGTATTGTTAAGCCCGGAGTTGTTGGTTTTAAGCCAGAATTTAAAAAGAATATTACACTTTTGAAGAAGAGGAAATCAAATTTGTGGAAAGCAGTTTAGATGATGGTAATGCAGTCGTGGATTTGGATTTCTTGATAAAGGGTTTTGAAATGGGGCGTCGAGACGCCACTTCGTTGTTCTTTTTAGCGGGAGTCTTGTCCGCAGCCTATGCATATGTTGTATTTGCATTTATTGTTACTTATACTTGGGCGAATGGGGTTATTTTCCTTAAAGTGGTGGACTCTTTGCTCGGGAATTACAGGTCTTTTGTTCGCACTGTTTGGGATGGGTCGAATATCGGGCTTAGGAGGCTTTCAGGGTTCATTTTGATGAAATGGGCTGTAAGGGATGCCCTAGCGCAGCTGATGGGGATATATTTTTTTGGGGAGATTGAAGATCAATATGTGTTTTTTAAGGTTTTCTTGAGGATGAAATTTATGCCGTTTGCCAATCTGGCACCATGGGTTACAGGGCATGAGTGGGAGAGTGCAGGCTTCATTGTCATCTGGTTCTTGAGCGACTTGATGGTAGGTTTAATATTTGCTGTTGATTCTTGGGTTGCAATTGTGGACTCAAGGAGAGGTGGCAGGGAGATTGTTAAAGAAGGTTGCCACATGTTGGTAGCATTGTTTTGCCCTGCTTTCGAGATAAGGTGGTTGGAAGCAATCATTTGTGGGTCTGTCGGGAGGTGGATGTTTAAGAGGATGTTTGGGGACGTTTTTACAATGGTTTTTCAGTCATTGATGGAGGTGTACTTTATGGTGGCTTGGCTGATTTTCTACTTTGCAGCGAGACAAAAAGATGATACTTCCCTTGGAAGGACATTTGGTCGAAGAGAATTGGAAGGTCTTCTTGATATTGCTAGATGATACTCAATTAGAATTGGTAAAAATGATCTGTTGCAAGCCTTGAGTTCTCGTACCTGAGTAGTGGTACCTGGCTTGGTTGCAACGCCAAATAGCAGTAACCTTTTTGGTGCTTTTGTTGTTCATTTGAAACAAATGTGAATTAGCACTGCCATTGTTTGGTGATGTCACCATTTATGCAGTTAGTATGTACTTCATGATGAGGAAATATGATGTAAATCTCCACGCAATCTCATCATGTGTATACAGCTTCTTTTTTGGCCGTCGAGAATGTATTATGCTTGTTATTGATACTGAAGGTTGGCAAGAAAGGCTAATTGTTGTTTGCTTGAGAGTGTTAATGTGTATGATCACTCAAGCAACAAGTTCATCTTCATATAGTGCATACAAGCAAAGACTATTCGTTATTGTTTTCTTCCTCCGAATGCAGTTGCAGCATCAATGTCTTGTTTTGCATGTGAACTGGCTTCTGTTAACATACTATAATTCTCTTTCATAGGGGCTTTGATGCTATACCGATATTTCATCACAAGTATTGATTTTTACATTCTTATGCAATCATGGGGAGAATGTTTTTGGTTACTATTTCTGAAGTTTACTTTGTTCGATCATGAAGAATTGATTTTGAAGCTTTAAAGCAACATGGTGTGAACATATTTTATTTGAGTTCATCATTGTGTTGTAGGCTTGCTACTCCAAGTACAGTATTAAAATTTTCTTTTACGAAATAATATTTGTCAATACTCATTATCTGCGAACCAGTGTCACTTGTGTGACCACCTGTAATTGTGCTTGTTTTTAAGGAAAATAGTACGCCATTGTAGATGTAATGTCAATGTGTGTTTCTAAGGAAAATAGTAGGCCATTGTAGTTCCAATTTAATGGTCCTTTGTTGCTTTTTTTTTGTTGCTACGACATTCAAAGGTCTGGGTGGCAGATCTTGTTGGGCCTTCATTGCAATAAATCAGCAACCACAATCAGATTTCATCTTTGAGACCTTTCATTTGAAATTATTCATAAACAGCTAATTAACTTCATAGGTGTTCCTCCCTTCCCCAATTTATAAATGCTGACTCGTATGTGGTGCCTATGCTATTTCTCAAGTACATTTTATAATGTCTATAGTTGTAGTGAATTGAATGATAGGAAGTGGAAGAGCTCACTGCTATGTAATAAGGGCGAGGGGGGGGGGGGGGGGGGCGAAGGCTTGATTTGTTGATAGCTGCCTGCCTCTAAGGCAAAGAGTTACTGATGAATAAGACCTGTAAGTTGCATATTACTTGCTTGCAGTGTAGCGTTCAGAAAAGGTCTGTAAGGTTTGGAGATAAAGCCTGTGCTGGAGTTGCCAGGAAAACTGTAAAGCATGAATCTTAATGTATCTGGGGATGGCATAACTTGATATCTGGGTGACACATAAAGTTTCTTCTCTGTCAAGTTATTTTATCATCTGCTTTTGAAGAGATATTAAGGAGTTTGGAAGGTGATCTGAGGCAGCAAAGCACCCAGGAAGGTGTCTTACTAAGGTGTCTTACTAAGTGTCTCCAGCTCTGGATGAAATATTCTACTCAATTGGACAAATCACTTTGTGATTAAAATTGCTATGCAGTACAGCAGAATAATGAATATACATATTGCTCTTGAACATAGTGTACAATAGGTTATGGAAATATGCACTGTCATCCTAAATTGAGAGTTAAATCGCAATGAATGATATCAAATTGCAAGACTTGCACAGCTGAATTGTCATGGGCAGATGGATAGTCGTCGATCTGGTGGAGATTTGGCACATTGAACAACACTGAGGAAGATATTCTCATCGCAGGGGATACGAAGTCTTGAATCAGCAGTAAAATCATACACTTCCTGAGCTTGATCCAGCAATGCCTGGAAGAGTGGGTGCTTCAGTAAGGTAACTTTGATCACAAACCTCTTGTGATATTCACCTACATACACTACCAAGTGACCCTTTGGGACGTCACTTGGGACGATCTTGTCTTCGTGCAGTGAAGGCCACAAGGACCATTTACAGCACATATCACAGACTCCAGAAGGTGTGACTCTCTGACCCATTATTCCACACTTTTTCATGCATGCTTTGAGAAATTTTCCTTTCATAAGATTCATCTTCTCTCTCTTGTGGGTGTGTATATCGTGTATGTGCGTGAGAGAGAATTTCGCGCTATGGAAGTGATGGATGTGGAAGTTTTTTGGGAGTGATGATGTTTGAATGTCAGGAAAGGTTTATATAAGAGTGGGAAAGAGCCAACGTTTTGGAACATTAAATGGTTGACATAAGTTTGTAGCTAAGAGGCAAGTTAAGTGTGACTGTGATTTTAAAAGTTCACTTGTAGTGCAGGTTGCTCTGCTGTACCTTTCTCTTCCTTATTTAGTATTGCATCTCCATACGAAATTGTACGAACATGCATTGCATGATTTAGGTTACTATTTCTCCTATAGAAAATTATTACCATCACATAATCCTCTCTCTCTTTCTCTCTCTCTGTGATCTTTCGAAGTTTTCAAAGTTAGACCCACCAGTTGAGAAAGGAATAGATAAGATATGAAAGAGGGATGGGAGAGATAAGCTTCTTGGGCAAAGTGCAATATCCACTTATAACTCTCATCACATTACTTGAGATATTATAAAAAATTAATGCATATTTCTCTCTCTACGTCCCTTCCCTCTGTGCGTGCGTATATGGAAAGGGGATGGAGATGCAAATGTTCATTTTACTAAGTCATATTCCAGCTAATTTTGACCAAGACAACCGTAAAGGGTTGGTGGGTGGGTGTTCCAGAATTGGGGTTAAGAGTATTCAATGGATAAATATGCACTTTAGTTGAAGCTCATAATCAGCCAACTATTGCCATGATGGCGATTTCTAATTTGGCGTTTAATGAGGTTTACATTGTTTTTAATTGATCATTCGTCTTGGCCTTGATTTCTTGTTAGTCATTCTGAAAACTTGTGATTATCTAATTGTCCTTGCAAGTGGGCAAGTTATCTATCATCTTGATCAGTACAGGAAGCGAGTACTGGCCGTACTGTGGTATTCTTTATGTAGGCGCATAACTTTATCCCTGACTCACTCAAGAAATGTGACAAATTTGCATATCTTTTAATCTCTGTTTTCTGACCAAGTCACCATACTTGCTGTTGCAGGAAAGAATTTATGCATGAGCTGGAAAACAAATACAAGGAAGAAGTCTTAGGTTTAAAGAAAATCACACAGCCCAGTTAAAATATATCATTCTGTTGTCCTAATTTTCTAATTAACCTAATACTCTCATAAGAATTTATGTATCTTTGTTTTATTCGTTAACCAATATGTTGATTTTTGCTTCTAATCTGTTTTCATTCGTTCTTTTCGTTGGGATTTGTTCATTTGGTTGGACTCAAAATCTAGAATGATTGAGTATTTTAATCTACGTATAAAATGAAATCAGGTCGTTATAGCTCCATCAGCTCGTGGGCTCAGTAGCGGCAAGAGCTCCATAGCTACAGTTCATTTACTAAGTTTAAAACCTAAGGATATGATGGTGATTTGTTTTACATGTTACCATACAATGTGGATTAAGAAAGGCCAGTTGGGTGAGAACCCACATTGATTTTTGGCGAACATATGGAAGCATAGTTTGTATGGTTCAAAATGCATTCAGGTTTCGCCATTCTCATTTTTAAATTCTACATGAGAAATGGTAGCAGCTCTCCAAATATGAGCTGTGTAGATAAATGTGCAGTGCCTTTTCTTTTGGTTTCCATGACAATATGTATGTATGTATGTTTATTTGATGTGATATATCATCCATCTGAGCAGAAACATAATTGAAGAGCAGCCAACTGATTCATCCCCCAAGGACAATATTGCTCATATACCATCATCCAACGCTGTGGAAACAAATACTACATTTCAGCAATTCCTGGAGTTTAAAAAAAAAAAACAAATTATTTTGAGTATTTATTTACAACAAGATATATTGTTACTATTACATCATTGTCGATATTTATGATGAAAAATAGAAGATAAAAACATCTTATTTTTACTGGAGTAGAGGCACATAGCACAATTCTAAACACAAGTATTGAAATTAACACAGTTCTTGCAAATCTCAAGTTTGAAAGCAATGTATTGGTAATTAGTTGGTTAGGCACCCACACGCATTGGATATTTTAGGAGAATCCAACATAAATGGGAGAGCCAAATGGGTGTCTTAATTAAGGAAACCCCTTCGGTCTTGAAGAAGGAAGAGGTTCTTGTTGTTTGGGATTTTTGATTGTGGGGTGAAGACTGAAGGAGGTCATTAATAGGAGAGAATGAAGAGCACATGAGGTGTGGGCCCATTATGGCTCACCAGGGGTAGGAGACATGCATGTTGGTGACACCTCAAAACACTTATGTGCATCTCTGCTCACCGGCCACACCCATTACCCCCCTTTTTAATACATAATAAAAATATTCATTCAATTATATTCTTTTTCTTAGCTCAAAATAATTATATCATTTTTGTTATAGTATAAAATCAAACTCTATGATCTTTTTGATAATTTATAAAATTTATTCTTTAATAATTTTGATAGTAAAATTTATTAATTTTTCAAAATTAAATGAAATTAAATTACTTTATCATTTTTATCAAAAAGAAAAAATAATCAAATTGACTGAATTAACTATATCAAGCAATTAAGCTAATTTTTTTTTTAGTTTTTTGGGGGATGAAAGAGTGTTGTCTGCGGGGGAGAAGGTATAATAATATCTATTGATGATTGAAATGGGGAGTATTGGAATGGGACGACAATGATTTTGATTTGATTCGACTACTGAATTAATTAAATATCACGTGTGTTTCTCAGTTTTTGTAGAGTGTTATTATATTTATTAGCTGGCACCTGGACCCTATTTATTTTCTTCCAACTATAATTTTTGACTCCCTTTACTCCATCGGAATCCATTCATCACATTAAGATCTTCAACAATTCTTCAGACGGAACAATTCTTCAGACTTTCTGGGTGCCAAGATTTAGTAACAACAAATAAACTATAAAAGACTACCTCTATATAATAACAACATTTTAGCCATTGCTTACTGTATGTAAGAATATGTATATTTAGTGATTTAGAAGTATAATCAGTGTATTGGAGTTCGGGTTGAGCTGATCTGAGTTCGGATATTTGAGTTTGGGAGGACTTGAAAGAGAGGCACGTTAGGCTCGTTAGGGTAGCCCCCAACTAAAACCCTCCTATACTTAAGTTAATCAAGTTTTGAGGTCAAAAAGAACTGATAAGTGAACTGAGTGAACTGTGCATCGGTATTTATACTGATTGGTTCTCGTAGGTCGTACAGGCTAGACTCCAGATGTCATGATCAGATTGACTGATATGTCCCATCGGTCCGCTTCATCGACGGTTGATAGGTCGGGTCGACCCGAATTCAATAAAGGGTCGAGATAAAAAATACACGGATCTTTGTATACATTTGGTGTTTTAAGAATATTTCAGGGGCATTAATTTTATTTTAATGTTTGGTACATCATATAGCTTATGTTTGAAGGAAAAAGAAAATGTAATATGATCGATTCACATTTGTGATATAGTTTACTTATGATTTTAACATATTTACTTTGACGTGATTTTATAGTTTATTGAATATGCATATATAATGCAAAATCATCTATATATTTATATTTGCAAAAATATTCGTTTGATGTTTCTGAGGAAAAAAACTAATAATAGAAATAATATTGCTATTAAAGTTTTTGGTAGATGCATCCAGAGAAGCTTGTATAAATTTGTTACCGGAAAGATAAGACAAACTCCCCCAAAGACAACGAAAACAAAATAGAAATGTGGCTGCTGGATTCGAGCCCAGGTCTCCACGGCCACAACGTGGAATTCTCACCACTAAACTACAGCCACAGTTGGGTGACTTACAATCATGCTGATATATATTTTACGTTAAAACAAATGAAATTATGAAGAGGTAATTTAGGTAGTGGGTACCATAACATTATAACGCCTCATTCTCATGATTCGAATTTTAAAAAAAGAAAAAAATAAAAAAATAAAAAGAAAAATATAGGCAGTGGGTTAGGAAGTTAAGTGGATAAACACTTGTTACTTAAGAATTGGATTCAAAAATCACTTTAATTAGGTTGATGTAAATTGGCACTTCTGATCTCTCGGGTGAAATTAAACTTCTATTACAATCATTACTAGCAATCAAACAATAATAACATCTTAAATCTTAATCCCACCAAATCTTAAATCATAACTGCATCTTCCATCGGGATTAGCCTTGTGACTATTGCCACCCCCAACTTTTTCGCCATTCCTCTAACAATATTATCTAGACGAATATGATGTTCAAACACAAAGATGAAAAAAGGGTAATGAAACTTGATTTAAATGGCAATGATTGAAGCCTCGATGATACTATAATTATGAATCTTCAGGTTAAGTTACATCAGAAGTAAGGATATTAATCTGAATCATAGTATTAATTTATTTTCTTCAGACATAAAAAAACAAATGGAATCCATGTTTTGGGTGGATTGACAAATGTGCCCCTATATTTACATAAGGCCACCAATATATATGGATTTTATTATGATTTTGATTATAATATCATCAAAATTGAAACAAATCAAATTTTTGAATATTTGTGTCAAGTGAATTATAAATCTTAAAATTCCCGAGAAAAGGAATCAAAATACCATAATTTAATTGATATCATTACAAAAAAAAAAAAACATATTAGTGACAAGATATTGAAAAATAATATGAAAATTGTCACACAAAATTTTTATTTAAATTTTCATTATTTACAATTAGTGATACATATATAATGTCCACAAAAAATATTATTACAAATATACTGACAATTTTTATAGTCACTACTTGATAACTTAAACATTATACATATGTAATTAGTTATCAATAACAACTTATACACTAATTCTTATCACTTATTAAACTTATAAAATTCATAAAACAATAGTCATCATTACTCAACACACAACATTAATGATAACTTTTAATTCGTCATTAAATTTCTTTTTTTCTTGTAGTGTTTCTTGACCCTCTGTATTTGGTTGCCAATGTTAACATTTAATTAACTGGTTTCTTTCTCCAAATCAATGCTCCACTGAACACATATAAAGGCATAAAAGGTTATTTTCTATCATAGTTTTGGGACATCTCGACTGTTGTACCTAACAAGTGGACTTTCAATCTTTATGAAAGAATGACCTCATTCTAAACTTCTTACCATCTCTTACTTATTGCATTACAATTTGATTTCATCTTTGAAGCCAAATTAAAATAATTAAATGAAAAAGGGAAATCAATTATGCTATGGATTGTGCTTCAAAAGGCCTTCTCCACATCCTGATTTCCACCACAATTAAATCTATGATATCATAAAGGGACTAAAACAGTAAATCCATAAACTCTCAAGTTGACTTTGTGATTAGTAAATCCACTTACAAAGTGGAATTTCCCTATTTAGGCAACTAATTTGGACAAGAAATTTCTCATTACTATCATAGTTGCTGAATTAAATAAAACACCAGAAAGGTAAATATTGCTCACCCACTCACCCTTGTCTACTTATTGGTGATACCCCATAACTTGAATAAAATTTTAAGATGACCAAACAAGTAACAGTAGCAAGTCTACCTATTTAAGATGATCCAAGTGAATTCCTTCTTGTTAATCCAGATCACTTCTGCTTGTCCCAGGTGAGTAAACTGAAAATATACATCAAAACCATCTTTTTACTTCACAGTACAAAATACAAGAGCAGATGCATATCTTTTAGAAACATCACAATAAAGTTGTATAAATCTTCTATGGATTCTTCTTCGACCTTTATTCTAATTATAAAACGCCCTTAACTCGATGTTTTAGAAGTATATTAGGACCGATTTTTACTCTCAAAAGTTTTTTCAACGCTCTTAATTTCGCTCATATGCATGTTCTGTCATGAATATATTACCCTACTAGTATAGTTCAAGAAGTCATATGAATCTTCAGTTTAAAATTCAAAAAGCTCTTAATAAGTTGTTTCAGAAGTTCCTCTCTATCAACAATGCTGAAAATTTATAATTTAGAAAGTTTTTTTCTTTCAAATATTTTTCATAACGCTTTTCGTTTCTATACTGTCATGATGTTATTACCCTATAAACTGAAACCATAATAATCTCTATTCTGGATATTGGAATTGCTACTAACGTAGTATAGCTTTTGTCTTAAATTTAAACATGCAGCGGGAAGAAAATGAAAGTGGTGGCATTTGTCTTGATTGTTTTGATGACTTCCCTATGCTTGGCAGCTCCTCGGAGAGCTCTAGTTAGCAGTGGAAGAAACAACGTTGGAGAAGAAGGCGTGGCGGAGAACACAAACAAAGAAAAAATCAGCAGGGCCGGCCATCCGGATGGCGCCATAGACAACCATCATAACATACCTAGGCAGTATTATAATCAGTGGGGTAGCAGTTCCAATGGAGGAGGAGATGATGGTGACAACAATGGTGATGGAAGTGGTTGAATTAGTCCTGTGACGTATAAAATACGTGTGTAATATGTGTTATGTCGAATGCTTTTGTTTTTCCTTCTTGTTTTGTGTCAAGACAATAAATTTTATGTTTTTGAGTTTTCAAATGATGTAAATTTTTGAGTTTTCGGCACTTGCCTTTGTAAGTTACCCAAATACTACTTTTCCAATCACATGTTATCCTGGACCTTTTCTTCTTCTTGTTCTTCTTTTATTTTTTTTTGGCGGCAGAATTGAATACCAATATGCAACCCTTGTACGGTGACATGGTACAGGATTCATTCAGCAAATACGCAACCACTGCACGATACGTGTCTGCAGCGTTGTTCAACGAGTAAATAATTAAGGGTGGTAAATTTAAAAGAAGTGTCTTTACACCAAAAGTCTGAGCAGTAGATATATATACCAATTTTCCGTAGATTATGATTACTAAATTGCTAATTAACTTTGCGTGCCTGAGATGTGTTTACAGATAATATTTCATTAGGATCAAGGGGCAGGAGACAGAAAGCAATGAACTTTGAAAACCTTCCCGAGTACTGCGCAGATACCATGACATTCACATTATAGTCAAAATTCTTGTCTAGATCATGCATTTCCAGAGGGGAACAAAATAAAGTGCCATCTGAAGTATGATAGATCTTGCTTTTTTTAGACTTTACAGAGTAACAATTTTAGCTACAAGTTGCAAAATGATGCCCCACTTTTGTGCCTAGCCTGGGTTTAGCGGTTAAGACGGCAATGATTGCAGAAGTCCATTGTTTCACAACACCATACATTTCAGTTACCGAAAGCATATGCTGACACTGTTCAAAAATCAGTCCAAAGAGCTTCAAAACCCTCACTCCTGCACTGTTTAGGATAAACAGGCAGCATTTTACAGGGGAAAGTTGAAAAAATGTATAAAATTGCCCAGCCATACTAACAGAAGAATCAATTGCCATTAATACTTCGTAAGATTCTTCTATAGTCATTCAATGTAATATCTGTACTTCTATCTGGAGAATCACAATGAATATGTGAAATCTTGTGTTTCCGACCTTTGGGATAAGGATACATGCTAGCCAGTTCACAAACACGGCGCAGGATGGACTTTGGCAGAGGACGCCAGGCCAGATTGCGTTTCTTCTCTCCCTGCATCAATTTGGATATTCAAAACAAAACTTTCAACCTGAAGTATGATCAGAGTGAATCGATAAATCAATATGCCATTTCAACAGTAAACATACTCCTGGTTTCATAAGCATGCAGAAAGAGTGGAAATATAATTGAAAATACTCATTTAAAGAAATGATGGAAACCTGTTGATTGCCTTGTCCCTCAATACCGCTTGCTTTCAAAAGATTTCGCCATTTGTCCTGTGTAAAATCACGAGCAACAAATGATATTAGATTGCCTATATGAAAATACCAGAAAGTGTATCGCAGAGCATAACCATAAAGAAGACTGTTCACCTTGAGATCTACAGAGGTACGATGGGCAGATGCAGAAAAGAAAAGCTTCTTTATTCGACTCCATCTTCCAACACCATATTCCGAAACACCATCAATTAATTTTCTAACTTCTGCAATAGTCCATAATCGGTGATGTTTCCTCCGACCACTAACTTCTTCAGGGCTCTCTGCAGTAGGATAGTCATCTCTTTTCTTTTGACGTACTGCTGTGAGACAGTCATCCCTTTTCTTTGGACTCGCTGCAAGGACACAGTCATCCCTTTTCTTCGGACTTGGGGCTGTGAGACGGTCATCCCTTTTCTTTAAATAAGCTGCAGTAACATTGACATCCCTTTTCTTCTGACTTGCTGCCATGACACGATCATCCCTTTTCTTTAGATGAACAGCTGTAGTACATTCATCCCCTCTCTTTTGATTCTCTGGAGTAACATGGTTATCTTTTGACTTAATCATCAGGTTTCCTCTATCTGAACTGCGCACCTGTTTACATGGATTACCAACTTCATTTTTTTGGAATTCAACGCAACATAAATATTTAAAATTCATAGACTTTTATAAACAGATATTGAAACAGATAGGAATATGAATATTACAGACAACAAAGAACAAAATTTAGTGACATTTTCCTTCTCCTCTTGTTCGTGAATTTTTTTTCCTTTCACACTGGGAAATGAAGGAAGCAAACAACAGTCCCATCTCATTGTGTAAAATATAAAGTATTTCACTTACGGTTAGGAAGCAAAAGCAGATTATATACTACATTAAACAAATTTGAAGATGGAGGCATTAGGACCTCAAGAACAAGCTTCAACCGATCCCCACCCACACACACACACCAAAAAACCCCACCGAAAGAAGAAAAGAAAAGAAGAAAATAAAAAAATAAAAAATAAACACAGCAGAAAGAAGAAAAGTGAGTCCTATGAACACAGGAAAGCAAGGAGAGTAACTAGCTTGTAGCAGAACCATATAATTAGGTAATGATCAGTATCTTGCTCTTAAAACTTACCATATCATATGCAGGGCCCTTTGGAAATTCTTTATGCACTAAAGAACCGAAGGGCACTTGAATAGCTATGACAGAAGACTCTTCAGCAGGTAATCTCATTGCTCTAGATCCCATATGACATTTCTTATGATCTTTAACTCCTAGAGACTTATCCTTAAGGGTTGAAGAAGGAACCTCCCGCCTTTTTTTAGAATGTCTTGAAATAGGATCTGCTAGTTCGTCAATGTACCTCTGGGTGGGCTTACGTGATCTCTTTTGCGTAGGAAGAGCATCAGAGCAGCTTGCTTGTGCCGACATTGTTACTAATGCATCCTGCCCCTGAAACCTGTTGGTCTCACCGTTTTGGCCATTTAGCCCAAATTCATTATTGTTCTCATTCTTTGGACTGCATAACATCTCAACTGATGGGGAAAGGCTTGCATCATTCTCATCAGATAATATATCTTGAAATGAACAGCTTGAAATATCATGAAACTTGCCAATATCCTGTAAAGGACACGATGTAGGTGATTTCAAAGGCTTCTCCTCAGCCAGTGTTTCAGACTCATGGCAAGGACTAGGAATTTCACCAAATTCAGAGCTCTCGACATTAAGTTGATCATTCTGGCATTCAGGCACTTCCATTATTCTAAATATATCTGCTTTCCAAGGAGGGTCAACACCAGCACTGGATACTAGAACTGGACTATCTGAAACTGAAGTCTGCAAGCCTTCGCTTGAACCATAGTCCAGGTTTGTAATACTTTCAGCAAATTCAACACCTGTATACCCAATACAGCAAATTTTTATTTTATTTTATTTTTTATTTTTTGTGGTGGGGGGTGGGGGTCGTAGTGTAAGCTACTTATTATCTGTAAAAGCTAATCAAAACAACAATTGAAAACAAGAAAGGATGCCCACCTAGAAGATACTCTTCTCCCATGCTACAGAAATCATTGTGCAATCTAAAGTATTCAACTTCAACTTCACTACGCATCGAATTAAGTACCTACACATGACCATCCTTCTAAGATGAAAATGATAGCACACAAAGTAGATAGACATCAATGCAGGGAATAAAGGAAAAAGTTTCCTTGTTTTATCCATGTATTAACAAATATTGGCTCCATTAAAACTTCAATCTCATAGTTCAGCAAGAACAAGTTGAAACTATCTCTGTTCTTCCAATATATCCATCATCATTAAATATCAATTCTGCCAAAGGTGGGATATCATCACAAATTTGTATTGCACATCTAATAATGCTTCTAAGTTTCAAAAAATAACTATTTATCTATATCTATACTATATATAAAAGTGTGAATACCACAAGTGTTTCTTCCCATTGTGAAAAGACATGCATGCTTACTAGAAACAATAGAAATTATGATAAAATGATAGCCAATCATGGTTAAAAAACTCATATACAGTCCTACAACAACCATATACCTAATCAAAATAAAGACCAATAAAATGCTAACTAATTACAATTATGGTACTTAGAGTCCCTACACCAACATTATATCTAATAAAACTAATTTCTGCATTACATATGAATATTAAAAGGTTAAAGAAATAAAAAAAATGCAGATTTCATTTGTTCCAAAAAAGTTCTTCCAAAATATATTATTTAAGATAGAATTTTTAATGATTTCTCTAATTTGAAGTTCATTAATATAATCTGTGAATCTTATGTTAGTATAGAGAAAATTTGTAGTTCATTAACATAATTTGTGAATCTTATGTTAGTATAGAGAAAATTATAATATTAATTTTATTTAGTAAATAATATATTTTAAGTAAAAGTTTGAATGGAGCTTTCTCTATTCTTCATTAGAGATTAATAAAATTATATTTGAACAGTAGGTTTTAATTGGAGCATTGTTTCTCTTCATTGTTCGATATTTCTTCCATATCAATTTTTTTATTACAATACCATTGAAGTTAGAATAAATAAAATAAAAAATGCAAATATGAATTTC
Source organism: Paulownia fortunei (assembly GCA_019321725.1). Lineage (NCBI taxonomy): Eukaryota > Viridiplantae > Streptophyta > Magnoliopsida > Lamiales > Paulowniaceae > Paulownia > Paulownia fortunei. The sequence continues at coordinate 75,699 of JAGSPU010001569.1, read as the reverse complement.
AAAATAAAAAAGGCAAATTTGAATTTCAAGAACAAGAAATATTGTTTAACAAGATATTCAGTAGAATACATAGTAGCTATTTTTTCTAAAACTAAAGTTCATACAAATTTGACGCACGTGCTACTTTCTAGTATCCTAAATGGACAAGAAAATTGGAATGTAAAACATTCACTTTTGAGTTAGAATATCAAGACAATCACTGAGGTGATGTTGAAACTACCACAAAGCATTTCTCTTTGTCTCCACACACAAAGATTAAGCAAATACAGATGTGTGAGTGTCCGTGTATGCTTCGAATGAGAGAAAGATTCAGCAAATATGGATGCGGGATGCAGGGCAGTATTCACCAACCCCAAATACATAATCATCCATGTTAAAATATATGCCATGCATATGCTCTTGAAAAATTGCTCAACAGGAATCACTCTCAGAAACTAAGGGGCACATACAGTAATGCTTCATCGCTTAGCTAGATCCAGAAGAAAAAACACAATTCTTAGAATTGAAACCTCCACTTCAACAGGAATATTATTTTTCTTATAGTGAAAAAAAAGGGATTGATGCATCACATAACATATGAATGCAAGATGCTGTTCGTCCACAAGATAAGTGTAAGAGGATAAAGGGATACAGACATTGACATAAACCCTCTACTATGCTAAAAGGTAAAATCTCAGTTCAGTGGTACACAATTAAAAGATATGCACAAGTGAATGTGCATAATACATGAGGCAACATGATGATATCAACAATATGGGGAAAAAACAAAAATGCATATACTTAGCAATCTAGAACAAGCATCAACCTCACATTTTATAATCACTTAATAACTGGTAGAGCCAAGATCAGCAAAGATGAGCAATTAGATTAAATTATATCCTAACACATCCCAAAGGATCATCTCAACCATTAGTTGAGAAGAATAACCAACTATGACATACATCTTCATTAAGAATATCTTCCCCTTTCTGACCAATACCAGTATTCGTCACACCTGCATAAAGTACAAAGTTATGAGCAATGGCAGGTGATATCCCAAAAAAAATCAAACAGACAGGATTTTTAGGGATCAGGCAGACACACTGACTACATCCAATATGAAAACAATGAATGGCACGTCTGTCAAACAAATGCAAGGAAGAGCTCAAAAGGGACTTCTTTAACTGGATGATTTAGGAAAGAAGAACTGGATAAGGATAAGTTTCTCAGTTTACAATGAAATGAAGCAAATGGGAGTGATATTTCATTTTTGCACACAGATACATGATAGCTTGGCAGGGAATCTAGTCGAAGAAAATCGAAAGAATCAGTGAAACAAGCTACCATCTCCTTCCTGACAGTAATAATACAATAATTACTTGACAGTAGAGATGATTGATCTGCATCTTACTGAAATTTTATGTAATACACAAATGGGGTAGCACAACTAGATACAGGCAACAAATAACTCCATAAAATGCTAAATCATCAAGATAATTATTCCAGTATCGGTTCCCGATATATCCTTTCTAATGGCTCCTTTTCCCTCATCTTACTTAAGTACAGATATATTTCATAAGTATCTGTTCAAATCACTCCTACAATCCATTTACCAAATCACAAAAATAATTACTCAGTTACTAATTTTATTAGTCAGTATGGGAGGAGAGAGAAGTTAACACTGCCTGACTTTAGACTGTACCAAAATTGCGGGAAACCTCTTCCATGTCCATGGCATTTGGGATCTTCTCATTAAAACATATGACACTATCCACTGAGACATGCCCATCTTGGGGTTCTACAAGCAGACGCTCAACATCAATTGTTCCATCTTCAAATCCAATTGTTGGAGTTCCATTCTCCATGACCTGATAAATATTATTGATAATAGAAGTATTCTATTTAAGCTTTAATAGTAGAAGACAAAATATTCTATTCAAGATAATTTGACAGGAATGAATGCGCAGCACAGATACAGCAAAGCTAAAAAAATAACCAACAAAAATAACTTCGATTCTCCAGTCATGGGCCATGGAGTGATAACATCACTGCCTCTCCAAGTATATGTGCCTTCACATACATCTATCACTATTCCCAACTTCCATTTTATCAAATCCATTCAGCTCACATGAGGAACTCTATAAAGGTTCAACAACAAAATGATTTTTGTCTTTATCCAATAAAATCCAGAAAGATAATTCAGTATCACACACCAACACATTAAACCCACAAAACCCATTAAATGACATATTAAATTCACAATAGTTTGCATTTCTATAGAGTTTGTTCCATGATAAACGGCCAATAAAAGATCAGCTCAGATTCCGTATTAAAGCCAACCAATGATGAGATCTAACAAATGTAGAGGACACAAGTATAGTTCCTAGTATAACAACTAAATGGTGATGTTAAAGACATTTGTAGAATTTATAAGAAATATACTAAATGGGAGAATGTACTCCAGGTTCCAAAGTCATGATTGTCTTCCAACAATGAATAGTCAAGGTGAATGATCTTCCATACAATAAGTAGGCTCTGACAACCACCAGAAAACAAGTTTCGTGTAGCAACTGATGGTAAATTCATGATTCATCAGTGCATACAATAAAGAGAGTAGAAGAGGCCTCAATGACTAACAACACATCATAATCCTAAATGGAGACCAGTACTGTTGATTGTCAAAGGGTTCAAACAACACATATCAGACTCCATTGGCATCTTTAGTTCCATTAACACACATGTGATGAAGAAATTGACATTCCTTGGACACGTAAGTACTAGTCTTTTGAAAGCCAATTACAAAGTGCATAAAATCAAACCAAAAAAATCAAACATAAAGACTCAAAAATAGAAAGTGAAAAATAATACTTTGGAGTAAAACCATATGGCGCCATACCCATGAACATTTATGTGGCAAGCTAAGCTAAAGAAAATTCAGTCATGCTTAACATACAATAATCAGGGATATATAAGAATTAAAGAAGTACAACATTTGAGATTCCTGTTAAAGTTTCGGTTTATTCTGACCAAATCAATCAGTTGTCACTAAAAATTCCTAGTTCTTTCCAACCTTTATGTTAAGTTATGCATAAGTTTCATGGACACCAAACATCCACGTCGCTCAATTAAATTAATAGATACACCAACATTTTCTGCTACCTAAAAGCAGCCATGGTAGCAACTCACTATAGTTGCATCATGTCCTTGACCTATTGATCCCAAATTCATGAAAATTCTAAGGGCACTGATATTCATAACCTCCATGGCATTCGATAAAAGGCAGACATGATAAAGCAATTATACAAAACAAGAAATATTAATTCACCACATACACCACAGTTTTGTCCAAATTCGTGCACCAGCTACTATGGACCGGCCAATAATTAGGCAGTGTGAATCTTATTAATGAATTTAATGTCTCAAACATTACCACATGCAACAATTAAGAAGGCCAATATTTTAAGTTAAAGGAATTCTTTAAAATAGTAATCATTTTCAACCAACGATTGAGCACAACATTACATTCCAGTTCGATACAAATGCAATATTTTGCGCCACAATAATCCCCAATTTGTCGCCCACATATTCTCTTCAATGCATTGACTTATACCCTTTTCTCTAGTGTAATGGTGCATAATTATTGATTTGACTTCAATTTCTCCACCCTAATTGCACAGCACTCGGCATGTGTCCTTTCACACTAACTCACAGGTGTCTCATAATAATCTACTCGAAACACTTTGTATCTACACACCAGAACAAATATCATACACTAGCTCCGTCATTCCTCAACATCCCACCTCCCCCCAAAACGAAAACCAACGCAAAAATCAAATCTAGCAAACCAAAGAATAGAGCAATGCCCCAAAAATACATGGCAACAACAAAAATGTAGAAATTTACTCAACACTACATTAATCCAAATAAAAAATAAAAAATAAAAAAAAGCAAGTGCTTTAGCATAAGAAATAGCTAACCTAACGTTTCAGTTGCCTGAGGTCTCTTTGTACTCGGCGAGTGTGTGTGTGAGGGAGAGAAGAGAGAGAGAGAGAGACGGTTCGTGGGAGAATGAATGGAAAAGTAGGTACAGTGACAATTTATTCGACGGAATCGAAAGGGATTATACAAAGTTGTAATGAAATATGTGGTTTGGAGTCCGCCGTGGCGATGCACAGTTATTGTGTGCGACTGTGACAACGACAGCTAGTTCGGGGGTTTTTTCTTGATTTTATGAAAAAGATTCATGTCCTGTCTCAATCTGAGTCAACTAGAGGTCACCCTTGGTCTTAGATTTTCAACAAATCTATTAATATAAATATAACAATAATTCATAATGTTAGATATAAGAGACCAACACTTCCAAACGGCTCTGAAATTTACAAGTTGAGGGGTTCTAACTTCTAAGCATGTTTTTCTAGTTTAAAATAGTTTGACCCAAAATTTCGATTACAAATTTTAATTGGACTTTTAATTTATTGTTCCTCTTTTCATGGTTGTATTCTTTTTCCAAATTCCAAACTTATGTTTGGTTTCATTTTCATTTTTTACCTTCATTCTTTTACAAGAAATTTAAAAATTATTTCATATTTTTCAATACATTCTCTCTAAAATAATATTCTTTTTCCTTAAAATATTTTAAAATATCACACATTCCCATAATAAAACAAACATACACGTCACATTTCCATATACACTTATCCAAAAATATTCAAAATAAAACCAAACATTTCCCAAGAAATTATCAGTACTATTACAAACAAATACAAGCAAACGGTATGATGTAGATGTGTTGAAAGAGATGGTAGGGTTTTCTTGAGGTCTAGATAGAAATTATAAACTTAATTCTTGGCATCTCAAATTTTTATTTTTTTTTGCTAGTTATGTAATTTGTTAGCTTAATTTAAAAAATTTCAACATTATTTTATGATTATTAAAACAATTATTAAATTCATGGCGATTGTATGCCACAACTCAGGCGCACATGTGATACGCCTTGCTCAGCATTTTAGCCTTTTAAAGGTTGCTTCCTTGTCGTTTGTCTAAAGATAAATACATTGGTCACATAAAGACAGAAGAAGCTCTTTATCCTGTAGGTATTCATTCTCCAGGAACCAGACGAATAAAAATAGAGAGATATGCATACGACGAACAGACAATTAGGCACCCGAAAAGCAAAACAAGAGCAAGAAGAATGAAAAGCAGTCCATGATTTATGATTGTTCTTGGTCTCTTTGCTCTCCTGTTTTGTCCCCGTTTGCTGCCAAGCCTCTAATTTTCACATAGTAGTAAACTTCTTCAACTCTTCTAAGGTCATACTTCATTCCAGCTGCTCCAGTGAAAAATTGCACAATTACTCGGTTTAATGTGAAAAATTCACAAAAGAACAGCTAGCTTATAGACATCATATAAAAGTAAACTACAAAACATGAAGAAGACAAAGAAGTATATAACAACATTTGCAGATCCTTATTCATCACAGGTTGCACTAGGTACATCAGAATAATTGGCTTACCATCAAATTACTTGCACAAAAAGTCATTCCAAAGGTTGAGCATGCGAAATGCTGCATGAAGATCTGTCAAAAACTTCAATATTTTCTTGGACTTGGTTCACCACATACCTATGCTGCAATGCACATAAGTCATTCTCATCTTCTTCCCCATATGGAGCAAATATCTTCAACAATCAGCAGGTACCTCATCTTTTATTTCTTTAAATGCAATTATTTTTTTTATAGAGAAATTTTGGTGAAAATGTTTAGCATTAGAATCTAAAGTCATGCACGTTCTCCTTTTTCAATACCTTACGACATCTGAAAACTTATCATTCAGATTCTTAAATATATCAATTAGAAAGTTTCCAACAATCTCAAGCTCTCCATAGCACACAGAATTTTAGCTGAGGGCAGAGAACTTCATGCCAGATCAGAGAATGTATGACTTGTCATTCCATCTCTTATCAACAGCATTATTTCCTAGATTTGACGTGGTTTTGGGTCTACACTTTGAAGACATCTTCTCAAATTTACAACTTCAAATTTTTCCAGCAAAGGGCATTTTCCATGAGGGTGCTTACCAAGTCATTGGACATAGAGCAAAAAAAAAGGATGCCCAAAATAGCAAGATTGGATCATTTTCAGTGGTTTAAAAGTCACTCTCGGCAATAGAGGGGGAGTTTAGCCTCTTGAGCGTAAACCCAATGACATAGGGCGACCACCCGGGACGCTTGGGACCAGCCTTTTGCGCCTAGAAGCTTGTGCGAATTTCCAGATATTCAAAGTGAAAACTCTCTTTTTTGATTAATTTAAAGCTATTAAATGAAAGAGTCCACTTGTAAAATAAATTCTTGAACAAAAGACATTAAAAACCCTTCTCCTACCCCCACCGTTCTTGCATAGAGTCAGTGTTTTTATTTTTTTTCAAGAATATATTCATCATATTTTCTAATGGGTTTGCTATTTATAAAATAATTTTGTATTCGTCTTCTGCAATCTTTCACAATAATGATTAACAGGCAAAACCCTTTTTATTTTTTAATTTTTCGTTTTTTTTTTGTCTAAAATTAAGTAAATGAAATTCTTTAGCATAATTTTCCTGCAACTTATGTAATTCAATGCTTTTTTTTTTAAACATCAATTTATAATTTTTAAAATATAAAATATCAAAATTCATGGGGAGTACGTCCCTTGCCTTCACCTTTTGAAACATTGATCATTTGCAATATGGCACAGTGGAGACAATCATCCATCAATAACATGTGAGCTCCTAAAGCAAGATCTCGATGAATGAAGTTTTCATTATATATTTCATTATTGTTAATACCTAAGAAATAATAGCGCCTTGGTTAACCAATTACCGTAATCTAAGAATACCAAAATTTTCCTATACAGTGACCAACTAATATGATATCTCCTTTATGTTCATTAGTGAATGGTGACTTACTCATGAACCAAAAAAAATCCACTGAAGAATTATGCATGTTGTGATGGAAACAGATATTAAAAGATGCTAACTATCATCCCATAGTCAATGCCAGCCGCCTATGGCAATGCCAAATAAGCTATTTCAACCAAAAAAATAGCCAGAACTTCAACACTTACGAGATAGTCCTCAACATCAAGGCCAAACTCATAAGGATTTGCTGGGTAAATGATCAAGAAACATTAGCTTCAAACATTGTCATTGCTTTTGCCAATCTAAATAGTTAAAGATCAAATATGATGACGCTAAAGGATATCTTAATAAATATTAACCACAGACAGTCAAAAAGAAAGGGATAAAGCTTGGCACCAAAATCCCAGCTCATTCACAACACTGCATGTTCTGTTTCCAATTTCATGAGAGACTTATAATTTGGGTTTGTAAAACAATATATGAAAGAGGTAGCGCTTGTTACTTACAAGCATGAAACAATTTATCCTAGATTCCAAGTAAACAGGCACAAGCACCCAAAAGAAACTGAGATGAAATTTTCATTCCTAAAGAATTTTAAAAGCAAAATCAAACGTCACATAACCGAAGGTTTAGATATATAGATTTTGGAAATCCAATTGATGCCTAGAAACTTCCATGAGGATGCATAACCTGAAATTAGCCCATAACATGTTTTGTTGGAAACTAGATATCAGAAATATCAATGCAAAAGGTGGTCCATAAGGAACCTTGATAGCGGCAGCATCAATGAGAAAAGGCTTCATTAAACATGGCCTCAGCTCGAAGTTCACAGTACACTCTTTTCTTCTTTTCAAATTCGAGCTCGGATCAACAGTTTTATGCATCAGCCAGATTGACCCTTCACAAACATTTAAAGAGAACCTCAAAATTCAGCAACAAGCACTGCCTACTCTAACTTACAAATTTCAACTGAATTTGCAAAAACACACAAAAGATAATATAAATATATAGATATAGATAGATAGATCAGGAAAAATCTATATGTTAATTTTAAGTTGGAATCAGTAAGTTCAACATACATCCAAGTTTTTCCTCTGCTTCTGTGTGCCGAAGAAGACTCCCTGTTTCTAACCAATGCATGAAAGCAAGGAGTGACACCACAGTCTGTGTCTCACTCCTCCAATCACCATGATACCTACAAATGAACAAAGATAAATATCATTTTGAAAAGAAATGAGTCCTCAAAAACAACTAATCTCCTTCAAACCTGTAATATTGCCCAGGGCATTCACGGGTAATTTCTGCAAGCTTACTAAATAGTTCCCTCAGCAGACCAATCTGCCCTTTCGCTGTCTCCAAAACCTCTATTTAAATATCAACTGTTAGAATAATATCAAAGACAGTGAGAAGCACAACAAAAACTAGTTTTCACAAAAAATAAATAAATAAATAAATAAAAATAAAAAGGAAAAAATGTTCTTGGAAGTCTCTCATGACAAACTTAGTACAGCAACTATTTTCCCTTTCTTTAGCAGTATAATCTCAATTACATTCTAAGGAAATAAGTTAAAAAAATTACTTTCAAATGTCAACACTACACGTTCCCGTAGTTCAGCATTTCTCAACCCGATTTGATTAGTAAATAAAACTGATATTTCCGTTTTCAAATTTCATTATTCGAATACTCAGCCTCGTTATGATAAAAGCTAAGTGAATAACGAAAAAAAAGAGGATGAAGAATTCAAATAGAAAAAAGAAAAAGCAGTTACAAAGTTGAAATCACAGAACGGCACCATGTACAGGGCGAGACTGAGCAGAAGGCTTGAGTGCATGAGCCTGGTAGCCGACTCAATTTCCAAAGAAACGCTCCGATTGCAATCACGTAAGCTTCCGGAGGGTGACGGAACTCCTCGAACTGTTTCTCCAGTGACTGGACAGTGGGTGCAGGCGGCGCGTGGGTTCCACTCTCTCCACCAGCCATTGAAGTGAGAGGAAAAGGTGTAGGGGAACAACGGGCGGCGTACAGAGGGAGAAGAGTGAGAGGGTGGCGGTGGCGGTGGCGGTGCATGGTAGGGTTTGAGGAGCGGAGGGAAAATGCGAGGGTGGTAGGGATGGCGCTTCGAAATGCCGATTTCATGTTTGGGGGAAGAGTTCCTGTTTGTTTTGTTTGTTTTAAATTAATGAATGCATTAGCTGCTGGTACTAATTGCCAGAGCAATTTATATTTTGTTTTATTTGTTTTCACTTACAATTTTTAAGTGGAATATCTATATACTACTCCATCTTTTTTCCATAATATCATTTTCACTTTCCAAACCAAAATTAAATTTTGAGAAAAAAAAATTGTAATTTGAATGGCACTTAAAAGACTTGTTTGTAAAAGGCTGAAACACAATGCAAAGAATAATTCTGTCGTCATTTATATATAACTATCTCATAATGTAGAATTTAGCATAAAATCCTTGATGTTTTATAATTGTTTGTTTGTCCTTTTTTTTTTCTTTTTTTTTTTTGTGGTTTTTGAGTAATCTATCTAATAATTCCAATTATATCTTAGACTCTTACTCTCTTGAATTTCTAAAAAAAAAAAGTAGGGTATTATTTCACTTTATTAAACTAAATGATCGGTTATTCATATTTTGCCTCTTTTACTTTTAATTATATTATTTCATCGTCCATATACTCTTTAATTTGCTTCAATTATGGATATTATGGACTTGTGATAACTCCCATTCAAATTATTAGATAATTATAGTTAATACTGTTAATTCTTCACCTTTTATCACACTAATATAAGTAAAGTATTTGTATGGTAAATTATAGAAATTATTTATAAAGTTTGGCCTAATTATAAAAAAATTCATTTTATCAAAAAAATTCAACTAATTTTTAAAATTACAAATATCCCATGATGTTTGTTTCTATTTTGTAAAAATACACCTATTAAGTGGGTATTTATAAAATAAAAACAAACACCTCAAAAGAGCATTTGTAATGTTTCAAGGGGTATTTGTAATTTTAAACATAATAATGATTTTTTTGTAAATATGTTAAATCTTAATTGTAATTTTTATAATTTACATTATTTATAATGCAATTGTAAAATACTAATCATGCATCCATCAAGAACTAGTAGTGCATAAGTGCAAATAGTGCATTGGTGGTGTACTAAATGCATATAGGAAGTGTATTATATTTGCACCTATGTTGTACTTTATGGATTGGTTAATAGTACTTCAACTATGCATTATCCGTAGATGCATTAATCATACTTTGTAGATATGCTACCTTTACTTCATAGTTATTTAACATATTTGGATGGAAGTTAGCGAAAGTTCATAATTAAAGTAAATTGAAAAATATAAATATAATGGAATAATATAATTGAGAGTATACAAGAATGAAGTATTCTCGAATTTTTAGAAATTTACACTAGAAACTAGAAAGTAGGTTGATCCCAATTCATGCATTGATTAAAATATACAAAAAATAAATAAATTTTGGACTTTATATAAATATACAGTTTAGTCTCCTCATTTTCCAGCGACAAATATTCTTTTAATAATTATAAAATATCTATATTTTTTTTTTTTTTTTATAACCCAGATTCCTAGCTTGTGCCAAATTAATTCTGGACCTTCTAAACACCTGTCCCTAGCACCTAGGAGGGTGTAAATCACGGAATATATCTCAACCAACACCCAAGTTTCCAACAAGAACTGTACATTTCTGCGCACAAGGAGTCCAATCCACAGTGATCGCTCGAGACACCTTAGTCGCAGGGTCCCACTGACAGCCCAGTGATTGCTTCATACTGAAATGCATCTGCAGGTTCCCACCAGGATTCGAACTCCCACCCTGCCGTTGGAAGCAAGTCCAAGTCAATTGTTCCGCCAATTGAACTGTGCCCCGAATTGAACTGTGCCCGAAGTACATCTACATTCTTTTATTATGCTTGGTTTAAGATGATTACTTTGAGGAATATTATTTTTATAATATGCTTGGTTTTTGTAAATTGAAAGGCCCATAAAATGTCAAGTGACGAATATTCCATGTGTTAATGAATTTTTATGTTTTAATAATACTCCACATCCCAATGTGTTTTAACATTCCATTATCATGTCTCATCATCTTTATAAGTTCAAAATGAAACTTGAGTGTACGGAGAAATATTTTCATGAGTTTTTACAATAGAACAACTTATCTTAAAATATTATTGGTATTTTATCCTAATTATTAATTATATATTGGATGAAAACCACATGATATTTAAATAAAAAATAAAAAAAATTCTCAGAAACCAATGCAGCCATTCTAGTGATTCACACTTAAAAATAATCACACACACTTTGTGTGGTCTTGTAGTAGTGAAACAAATGAAACAGAATGCCAACAAAATTTTTGTGCCAACATAACCAAAAGTTGATGGCACCCGAAAGTGAGTCAATATGATACAACTAGTCTGCTAAAAAACTATGCTGCTGTTCCTTTTTTTGTACAAACACACACACAGAAATAAAGAAGAAGGGAAAAACTCATTTGTTCCCAAATTTAAGCAAACAAAAGAAAGCTAGAAACCTAAAAGATATACCACTGACTATGAGGTAAACTAGACAAAAAATCCAATGGTGAACATCGTAACCAAAGTCATTTAATGCAGCACACCGAGTTATCAACCATACTCCAGAGTATCTGTGGAGATAAACAGAGATATAGAACAAAAATTATAAGCAGTTTAAACTCAATATTTTCGACAACATTGTATTTTAGTGTAGATTTTCAGTTTTAAGTGTTGGGATCTGGAATGAGCATTTGCTGCCTATCAACATAACTTAGTATTTGTATTGAGTGGAATGTGAATGTTTATCTGATTGGTTGTAGAGAAGATGCAAGCACTCCATGCAAGATGTCGTAGCAATTGGTAACTAAGTAGAAGGTAAAATTATACTGACCTTTGAGCATTTGCTATCAGAAACGCTTCCAAAGCCCACGTTGGATAACAGTAAGCACTTAGGAGTTTTCCAACTTTGTCCTCTTTACCTTGATTTGCAATGAGAGTAAGAACAACAGGAAGAAGCACACACCACTGTATCGAAGGAGGGAGAAAATGGCGGCCTCAGCATAAGAAAAGAACACAAATAGAACAAAACATGTGAATGGGCATCAGCTAATCATATATGTTTTGGGGCATACCAGTTGGCTTGACCAGGCTGAAGAAAGATAGCAAACATGTAGGCTATACCAGTCACGCAATACACCAGGCAGAGCAGAACAATGTAGTTTTCTACGAATGTTGATCTTGGATTGCTGAAAGAATAGAACATGGAAAGGAAAACCAAAGGCTTGATAAGTGTATTGAAATGATCAACTGTATCCTTGGAAAGGAAATAGGCTAGACTGCTCATGCCACTTTCACTCTCCCTCCGGTAGTGTAATTTGTCCAGTGAAAATGATCTTAACGCAGAAATCTTACATAAGAGTGCTGCAAAACAGAAACTAGGATAATAAACAATGAGGAGCAATGAAAGCATGCAAGATTGCAGGAATCACAAGTGTGCTGAAAGTAAAGTCTACTAGCTCTTCTGGATGCTGATATTCTACAGCAAAGATGATTTGTATCTAAGTTGAAAAAGGTGACATACGGTTCCCGTAACAGTTCCAAATAGATAAGAGCGTGAAAAATTTAACATAGACATTCAGATTATATAAAGAATAAACAACCGAGAAAAGGTAAGCTAGGGTTCAATTCCAAAAGCAACTAGACTAAAGTCTATTTTGAAATTCATTTTTATGAACTTGAACAAAACAAGGCAGTGGCACCATCTCTCCGTACAGGAAATTATGTGAAAACAGGGGGTGTGTTGGTGAGGTATCTACTTACAGACTGAAATCACTGTATACATATAACCATAATAGCCAAATGTGTCACCCTTCACTTTCGAAAGAGTTCCTAAGCATGCTCCAGCAAGCAGAAGGATCAGATAGTCTGCTGCTTGTAGCTGAGCTTCTCGTAGCCGTTGCTTGCCATTTCTGAAGAAATTCACAGCATATCAACAACTAACTCAGAGAAAAGAAAGCACAAGATATCGTATCAGACCCAGGACAACAAAGTATATGAAACTCCCAAATAATGTGCAATTTTGAAATGAAGGTTTAGACACTATGACCCAAACAAAAGGTGGGAACAGACTTAAATGATAAAGGAATCATCCCAGAAGCTATATGTAAGGGCTTCAACCTTATTTTCCCAGAGGCAGGAGGAGACTTTATGGACTAACATATTGTTAAATAGTGAGAAAAGTTTGGCCCTCTTCTGGAGGAAAACAAATAAACTACTTGATAAAATTTCATAACCATAAAACATAAAAAGAAAATTGACCATGTTGCATGAATACGTAGTTTCAAGGCAAGGCAACTCATAAAAGCTATGCACATGATGTGGACGAATCTCCAAGCTAAGGATGAAATTGCCAATTCTTCCGATAGTTCCTCTAACGACTTACTCGTGTTGCAGGTTAGACCCCCTCCACACTCACATCATCTGGAAGGATCGGCAATTTTATCCCTGGCTTGGAAACTGAAGAAATGAAGAAACAGAAACTCCATTGCTGACATAAAAGAAGTCTCAGATCACATACCTTCCAAGGAAATATCTATATTGCCGAATCAAACCAGGCGTATGTCTGTTAGATAAGTCGTGGGTTTTTAAAAAAATTGAGCTGTGAATGCTCTTGATTATCCTTCCATGCACTTCCAGCAGAATATGGTTCTGGAGCTCCTTGAGTGCTAGTACTTACACCTTTAGAGGCAGATGCAATTTCGTCACAGTAATGTAGCATATCTGGAGGCACCGGGTAGCCATTGTGAAGCATCCATCGGACAGGTAGCTGTTCAACAGTCAAACCAGCACTTGGTTTCACTATACCCTCGAGTATATCAATGAAGTGATCAGGAGGATTGACACGTTCTGGTACATTGATTCCAAAGCTCGCAAAGTATTCTTCTACTTTCTTCACGGGTCCATGATACACAGTAAGACCACCTTTCGCTAAAGTATTAAGTCATCGAACATCTTGTACAAAGTATAGCTGAAACAGGAAAATGATAAAATCATGTCACTTGGCAGCAGCATCACATGGAAAGTAACACACATCCGTATACATATACATAAGAGTTATGTCGAACATCTCTCCTAACATAACAGCCCTGGGGAGTGTGCACTAGGGATTTTGGAAGAATTAACCATCAAACATTCTCCTATGGATATAAATTCATTAGATCATCATACAGAGTTAACGAATGTGATTTCAGCTAGAATATTAAACTGAACCCGATGGAATTGGATCTCAGTCAATGTTTGGAGAAACATTGTTAAGCTTCTCATATTTACCTAGATAATTTTTCACCTTTTCCTGTTCTAGTTCATCTTGCATTATTGTCTATTATAGAAACTAATCTACACCTTCTGGAAACTCCCACTTTATGGCAACTCTGGTATAATTGCTCACAGATTTTCCCAAAGTCCCGAAGTAGTTAGTATTCTGATTTTCTGGCTCTCGCCCATTGCCCTCTCTCAACTTCAATTCTCGTGTTTTTCTCAGGTTTGATCACAACCAAAAGCAGCAAGCTAATGGAGTTCAAAGAGGGTCAAGCTACTATATAGGACAATAAATGAGAAACGAGTACACATTGAAAATAAAGTTGAATATTTTACACCGGAAATAATTATATTTACTGCCAGATACAGATTTGTGCAAAAATTCTGGCAACAAATCAGGCTTGAACAGTTTGGAATGTAGTAAGAAGATTTTGAGATTCAACATGGCCGGAAGTATAACATGAAGGGTGTTGCAATTTAAAGGAGGCATAGATGCCAGAAAATGTATTAATTGTGATATATTTCAGTTCCTGGCCAAGGAGCAGTGGATAATCATTAGGATTTACCTGGGCTGGTGAACAACCATGCAGATGTTTACTCCTTCAAGAGCTTCACGTCTAAGAGCTCTAATGAGTAAGTTGGAAGATGAACTGTCTAAGCCAGATGTGGGCTCATCCAAGATTAGTAGTGAAGGTTCCATGACCATTTCTAGCCCTACATTTACTCGTTTTCTCTGGCCTCCAGAGATACCTCGCTTTTCTACTGTTCCCAACAAGAGAATCTCTCACTGCCTGTAGTCCAAGGGACTCAATAACTCTTTCAACAACAAGAACTTTATCAGCCTTTGGCATTTCTGCAGAAAGCCTTCATTATGTTGAAGTCCAGCAATGAGTAGACAGCAACATAATGTTGAAGCCCAGCAATGAGTGGACATCAACAATCAGCACAAAGAGAAAACAACGGACAAGTTGTCAAATCAACAAAATAAAATAAATTCAAAAAAAAGAAAAAATTAAAGGATGTTGCAAGCTCAAGCAACAAAACAATGTTTACACCAAGTTAAATTAGCACTCAAAACTAGAAAAGCTTCTGCTTAATAGGACACAACTAGCAAAGGTAAGATTAAAGCAGACAATAATGAAAACTGAAGAAACGTAGCCTGCAAGACTAGTGATGAGTGTGTCTTCAGTAGAATAGTTAATCTATGAACAACCGACTCCAGAATATATAAAGTTAGAAAAATTGGGAGCAAGAAATGTCACAAAATTCATCTACATATAGTTTCTTGTTGCACCATCACAAAGAAAACATAATCAATGACATGAAAATGAAGGATTAGAGAGATTGTACTTAATTCATGATGCAAAATGTCATAAAAAGTTTACTTTCAACTTCACGGTATCATAAGACAAAACCTATACCTTTTTCAGCAATTATATTGGAAAGCTAAGAATGTAAACAATAGAAACATTGTATTCAAAACAGATGACACACATTACGATATCAGTTAGCAATTGCATAAAAATTTTGATTATGAACTTAGATTCTTTAACCTCACATATTTGGCTCTAGTTATGATGATAATTGCTCAAGCACAAAAATCCAATAACTAATATACCTGCACCGAGCACTGAAGCGGAGGTTCTCTTCTACTGTCAAGTTTCCATGAACAATATCATCTTGTGGGACAAAACCTACGATTTTCTTGTAACAGTGAATGGAGTCAGGCCTTCCATTTATGAGAATTGAACCAGATATGATGCATCCCCTTATCTTTCCTGCGACTGCAGAAAGAAAAGTTGTTTTCCCTGCCCCTGATGGACCCATGACAGCAGATATTCGACCAGGCAGAATTTTCCCAGTCACACGCCTCATCAGATGTTTGTTTTTGTTTTTTCAGAGTTATAGTAAGATCTTTGAAAGCAACCTCAATAGTAGGTCTAGTCTTCATATCTGTATCAGTGGCCATTGAAATTACTCCTGAGAAGGTCAAGTTCTGCTGTTTCTGTTCCATAGCTTTCTCTTTCTCAAGTTGACCATACGCATACTTAAAGATTTGGCTCTTGGTGTGCAACTGTTTTGCCTTGGGCATTTGCTTCTTAATATTTTTATCACCGATTGCCATGTCAAAACCCTTGTGACTGTCTGGATTGTCTTCAAATGATTGCAGCATCTTAGTGAGGTTACCTGCTTCCTTCTTTGTTTTCGGAGCACCAGATGGTGGTGTACTTGAGTTACTTGGAAATCTAGGTGGAAGTGATGCATCACCAGTTTTACGCGAAAATGTGCGTGAGAGTTGTTGTTGCAAGCCCACAGCTCGTTTTTTGCAGCATCTTTTGCAAATTTCCACCTTTGTCTTGCTTGTGCAGTTTCCCGGGCGCTTCTTGCTGCTCTTTCTCTGGACTTGGCCAATCTTTCGTAACGAGTTGTGAGGACTTGATCAGAGCAGTTGTAAAACACTATCAACACCAAGCTCAACGCGCCCTGCATATACAAGTGGAAATCAAATTATGGCAGGGTACAACTCAAAATATCAATTTTATTATTCAATTTACGCAATTTTTTATTTTTCTGGAAGGAGCTGGGAAACAATAAAGCGAAGAACCATTTGTTGAACCAAGGTAAGACATGATCATTTGTTAAGCAGGGCATAGCATTAAACAGACTTCCACTTACAATGAGCATAAATCCATATGCATGCAAGTTCTGTGTATCGGAATTCGGATTACAAGTACTCAACTTGAAGCAAGCTGCAAATAATCAGTACAATATTAGAAATAAAGGGTGAAACAAACATGTGCTTTAAACCCAAAGAGCAAAAATTCAAGGACCAATATTAGGTGCCAAGGAGGATTGTCAAGGGGAACAATCTTAATATGTGTCACATATGACCCTATCACCACTAATTTGATATGCCTAAACAAATCACAATCTTAAATAGTTTATTTATAACTTTTCATGATATTTACCTCATTATTATCTAAATTTCATCGCCAAAAAATCATAGCAATTTGCTCAGAAGAGGTATTACATTCAATTTTTTAACAAAATTCCTTTTCCATCATGGGTCACTCATAGTACAACCATACTATCACCAAAGTCCTCTTAGGAAGCTGCAGTTGGGAGAAACTACACTCTATCTTGAATACCAATTTTCCAAGAGAATCAATGACGTTGACTAATTTTAATACAGACCTTCACTCTCTCTCTCTCTCTCTTCTCTTTTTTGAAATTTTGACATGTTGAAAAGCTATGCTCTACAAGACATCTTATTGTCAGGTCCTTAAAAACTAACAACAGTTTAAATTTATACGAGTTTTCCCAAACGAGTAATGCGTCAGTTTGTTTATGAATCACTTAAGAGTTTTTATAGGATACCTCTTTGTTCAGTAGAGCCCTGCCTGCAGTAATGTCTGGATTTGCAAAAACAATGGAGATTAGTAAATAGAGATGCAAAACTCCGAAGTATAAAGAACAACTGCCTACTACGTGGTGCTCATTAGTGAAGGATTTAGGGGGCCAAAAGCCTTCTGATGATATACATACCCTTGCTTGCATTGAATCTTTGGGTGGTAGTTGGACAGTAAGATCCAGCTGAACAAAATATTTCGTCACTACTACTTACACCTGCCCATACATCCGCTCCACCACAAGAGTGATTTGTTTTACCAGGAGGTAATTGATATGCATATCTGTTATTAATTTTTTTTCACAAAATATTAACAACCGATCATGCAAATAATAAAAGCTGTATAATATGGACAAAGAAGTCCAGCTGCAAAAAAACTTACGGTTCACATAAGCCAGTTGATTTATTGAGCTTTGCACGCGGGCAATATGAGCCTAAAGGACAAGCTTCAATAATGATGGAACAAAAGAAATATGAGTTAGTTGCAAGAACATCATTGATTGACCATCATTAAATGATTCATTAAGCATTCAGAATACTTGGTCTCACATCCGGTAACAGTTTATAGCCTATTTATGTCAAATACATGTACATTTATTGGATCAAAGAAACTTTTACAAGTGATCATCAGCATACAATCAGACAAGGACTATAAAAAGGGATTTGAGTGCTCTAATTGGACACAACACCATGTATATTGCCCGCAAGAAGTTGGCAGCATACTGTCACAAAGTTCCTACCATGTATTGAACTTGATTTATTATTATATGAAGACATCAAAGGCCAGAAACGACAATTCCTGTAAAAATATTTGAATTAAAGCACTACCCCAATGGACCAATTAAACCCTACAAACCTCACCCCCAATTTCAAATACTTCAAACTAAATAGTATATAAGAGCATTAGAAACTTTCTTTGAGTGCAGCCAGCAACACTTTAGTAATAATATGCAAATCATGGTTGTCTGTTGGCTTATTTCACCTTAATTAAGAAATTTTACAGAAAAGTGGAGAAACCACATTCTCTCACAGAATTTCAGTATTCATAACTCATAAGATGCTTTGACCTTTTCTCGCAGCTCAGTCATTGAAGCTGCGCCACACACATTATATGTAAACAGGTTAAACTATCTTGTCTCTGCATTTCACCATATGAACTCAGAGTGAATTGTTTATTTATCCGTTTTCTGAACAGGATACAAGATTTTATTGTTGTATGGACACAAATCCAAGAATCTATCACCGCCATAATCATAAAAGAAAACCAGTAAAAGCAAGAAGCTACTCCAAGGTGAATTGTATAACCTTTGAAGATGCTCATTAAAATCTAGATGCAGTAAAAACATTGCATTTGTTATGCAAAATCCAAAAGTTTGGCCAATTCTATTACACAAAAATGAAGAGGCACTTACGAATCATGCAGGTGAGGCCTCGGGGGCAGAAAAAGCCTCCACAACAAGGTTGACTATCACGAGTCCTATCAGGAATATCCTTGGAGTTTTTCAGGTCAACCTGTGCATTTTGAGGAATAGTACACGCCCAACCAGGTTCACATCCAGGAACCCACGAGGTTAAATTACAGTTTCTGTTGGGTTTTAAAAATTGAGCATCAGCTGACTTTGTGTCCATAAAACTAGAAAAATAGAACTTCATTTCTGCTGCTGTACAGATCCTCTTTGTTACATCTGTTGAATTGAGTGAAGCAATGCCAGAAATTACTATGTAGAGATGAAGAAGATTAAACTAATAAATTTTAACTGATTTTGAGCCATCAGCTTTTGCAGTAGCAACAAGCTGTACATAACAGATTAAATCCAATTTTATTTGACTATTATGTGAAGAAGGGATGGACTACCACTTCACTAACAGGTAATGTGGTCCAAAATAACACATGAACATCTATGTGAAAAGTGTTAAGAGATATTTAAGTTACTTAGCACAACACAAAGGCACACCTCAGTTTACTGACATAATTTAGTGGCACATATCACCCATGTAAATACATCATATTATTAACTTCATACGAACGAAAAGTATCTAGAGCCCTCATTAGCCAGGATTTTGCATAAAGCAGTACATTTTACAGCATTGAATGGGAATACCTTTGGTCTCTTTAACACAATTACTGAGAAAATCCAAATTGTTGGAGAATTTGAATGCCCCATTCAAATCAGCATCCCTGGGAAAGCCAAAAGACTTGAGCAAATTGGCTAAGAAACACAATAGTGTTGCAAACAAAGTTTATCAATTTAAGGAAGGTCATTAAACTCACACATCCTTAGTGCAATATCCCAAGCTCCCGGTAATCTCCTTGTTGAATATCTGTGTGAGATTCAAAATTTGGTTATAGATGAGAGATGTAACAAGTGGTAGCACTTTAGGGTTTCCAGACTTAGAATAGTCATCTTCATCCACACACCATACTCGCGGTGAAGAAGCCACAACAAGAACCCAAATCAACAGCACCAAGGATGCAACTCGAGAGGAATTGATCCTAATTCCACTCATTTCAATCATGGAAATCTTTACAGCACTCATACATAGGAGAATCATCCAAGAATAACAGAAAGCTTCCACATTATGGATGTCTTTCCAAGAAGGGTCTTTGTTTCAACGCATGTTGCTAGCTCAAACTTCCTCACAAGTAAATTTTTCGAGCATCCATTCCAAGAATTGATGGATGATCAAATGTGTAGCTATTTTTTGATAGTTTTGGAGGAAATAAACAATGGATGGAGGGTGATGACACCGCCTGGGGGATTGAGGATCCAAAATACAACAGCTTTTTTGGTCTGAGTTTCTTGGAAGTGAGATGTGAGAATGATGTCCAGGGTTGGGGAGGAGCTCCATGGTGTTAGGAGGAAGAATTGGCGGGGAGAGATTGATGGCGCAATTTTTGGAAACATAGGGGTATACCTTTATATAAATTTGCAAAAGGACGTGACAAAGATAATACTACGAAACATACAGAAAAGATAATGCACACATATTTTTCAAAATTACGCACAGAAACGGACCTCATTGACACAGGTTTCAAAATTTTCAACCCTGCCCCAAAAAACCAAATAAAAAAAGAAAAGAAAGAGAGAAATAAAGTAAAAAAGAGTTACCCCAAAAAAAAAGAAAGAAAGAAATAAAAAAGAAAAAGAAAAAAGAAATACGCGAAGTAAACACACTGAAAATTGTGAAATTGAGGCACATCCCATTTATCCATTGTCATTGCATTAAAGAAATAAATAGTGAAAAACACCACTTTAAAATCCAATAATCTGTAAAATGACCCAAATAGAACAATTCTTTGAAGGCAAGGAGTCTGCAATTTCCTGCAACAGAAAAATCTTAATCACAGCTCAAAATTGTTTTACATAAACACCATCATATGGTAGAAAATAAAAAACTATTTTAAATAAATACCATAATCTGCTAGAAAATAGAAATAATTAAAGCAATAAAATTTGGGCGATACGGTGTTATATACTCCAAATAATTCAAACATTCAGCTTTTGTCCCAAGTGATGACCAAATCTGCCCTGGCCTCATATGACTTTTTCTTCCTCTAAATTCTACTATCAGACATTTTCCGTCTAATTGTCCTCTTTGTTCAAAAGGCCGCCTTCACACCTGACTTCCAGTTTTATGCTGTCTTTATGCCCCCAAAATGTATAATAGACCATATTTATACATGTGTAAAAACACAGTCTAATTCTTGTAATCTTTTGTGGCTGTTATATTTCCTCCTTTTTTCTTTTCAGTAAGTAAGACTTTAATGAGGTGATGTGGCCGTGTGTAAGACTTCTCTTTTAAGTTGCGCGTATCATCTGGCGATAGTCTTTCCTCAACAGATTCAAGATTGAATTTTTGTCGGTAATTCTCAAAATCAAGAACGAATTCCAGTTCCGGACTCCAGGTTAGGAAAGGTAAAAGCTTGCCAAAAGACTTGTTCTTTTTTTGTATAATTGCTAATTTATTTTGGGTTCTTAAATCTTTATGTGATCATTTATAGAAAAGTCATAAAAGATTTGGACTTTTTCCTTGCATATTATGAAAGCCTGAAAAAGCACCAATTTTTTGGAATCAGATTGAGAAGTCTAAACGTATAAAGCATCTTTACTTTTATTTGCTATTTCTATCTTATACTTTGCCTTTGTCAGTTTTGAAATTTATATGATTATTAGAACTGGGTTTTGGAAATAAAGAAAATAAGGCTGGGACTTTGAGTTTTGCAGATTCGGTGATGTTAGTTTCGTGCTGCATGGTTTGGGAGTCAAATTAGCTTTATTACGACTATATATCAATCTAATCTGATAAGGATTTGGCTTTTCTGGAGTTTCTATTAGACTGATTGTATGTGAAATCCTTTGTTTTCCCTCTTCTTTCTCAATCCACGCCCACCCCAGCAAACAAGCACACGCAGAGAGAGAGAGAGAGAGTCAACGTCCAAAACAAATGCTAGTAGATAATACTAAGGGAAGTGTGTGAGGACGTTAATTTTCTCCTAATATCTGTTTTTCCCCCTTCTAAAGCTTGGATCAGTGGCTTGTGATATCAAATTGTTGAATTGAACTGTAACAATAACTGTTATGGACATTGGTTTGTTTAATGGTACGTGTTTTGTATAGTTTAGGTTAAAGCATGAACCATACTTTTTTATAGTTCACGGGATGCTCTAACTTTTCTGGGTAGTTAGATAGATGTCTGAGTGATGTTTTCGTAGAGCATGTACTTGTTTGGTTGGATTAGACTCTAGGTCTTAACTAATGGGCATTTCTGCCACTATATACTGATTGAATTTATAAGAGTTGCTACTGTTTCAAAAGTATCCCTGTTTCCGTGGACCTAATTTCTTTACTTTCCCTCTTCATGTGATTTAATTGAATCTTAGTTAACAATTTCTTGAAATTATTTGGCCTGTTACTGGATTTTTAGTTTATTTCTACTACTGCATTTGCAGTGATTAGTACTACGAACCATTTTATGCCCATGAGGTGTTTCCAATTCTATAATGGAGAGAAAAAGGGAGAACCAAAGACCACAAGGCCAAATTCGGCCCAGTCCTCATTTACTGATCGTGAAATAAGGCAATCTGGATCTGAATTTAATTCTCAGAATGCATCAGATACAAGCACCGAGTCCAGAGGTCGCAGCCAATTCCCAAGTTTGTCTGAGAGACCCAGTAATCTCAAGTTTTTACTTTTTCAGAGTTGAAACAAGCGACAAAAAATTTTAGTCGCACTGCCAAACTTGGGGAAGGGGGATTTGGATGTGTTTTTAAGGGCATTATCAAGAGCTCTGACGATCCAGCTAAGAAAATTGGTGTGGCTGTAAAGCAACTTGGTAGAAGAGGACTGCAGGTAGATTCTCTTTCATGTTGTTTCTTGTTCTCCAGGTTTTCATTTCCAGATAATTTCTTGATGCCCATTTTAGTTTAGTTGCAATTCTGTTGGTCCTACGTAGAGAGTATTAGTTTTTCTGTCATAGGACAAGATTTATCGTGGTATATATTTATGGGTGAATGGTCGCTGGCAAGTTTTAATCTATTTCAATTGCGTCAAATCTCAGCATTTCTCACGTTAATAATGTAAATGGCTGTAGTCAGACATACGACATGGCATTGGAGTTTCTTTTAACTTTTTACCTAATCTCTCTGAAGACAGATGATGACACCGCCACTATAATTCAGAAAGTGCACTTTTGAGCTTGTCCATGCATGTTTTTTGTGGCTAATATTAGAGCCTTCAAACAAAAAATAGTAATTGTTACATCACTATCTATGGTTCAGTGTTCAAAAGAAATAAAAATCCAAATCCAAACAAAAAAGTGATGATAACAGCATGAGGTTTTAGGCAAGAGTTAGAGGCTGCGAAATTATTTGAGATCCTGCCATAAATGATATTTTTTGATGATATTTGTGAATTCCTTTTCGTATGACGCACATTAGGCCATGCAAAACTCCTATACCTCTTACTGTGACAAAGTTTGAAGGACTTTTCTTGCACGAGTTCCTTTGACTTTGTAATCAGTTAGGATTCTTAATATAGTGTTTTCCTAGTTGACTTGACGACTTTACCAGAATAACTTCTCTCGATGGAAAAAAGGAATCTTTTTGCAACTTGATGTATAATAGTGGATTAATACTTCCACTTTTACATGACAGGGTCACAAAGAATGGGTGACGGAAGTTAATGTTCTTGGTGTTGTTGAACATCCAAATCTCGTGAAACTCATTGGCTACTGTGCTGAGGATGATGAAAGAGGAATCCAACGACTTCTAATATATGAATACATGCCAAATGGAAGCGTGGAAGACCATTTATCAATTAAGTCAGTCACACCCCTTTCTTGGGCTATGAGGCTGAGGATTGCCCTAGATGCTGCGCGTGGCTTAGCCTACCTGCATGAGGAAATGGATTTTCAGGTTGTTTGTTATTATAAATGTCAACTGTTTTCCTTTGCGACGTAGTGCCATAATAAGTATATTCAATTTCTCTGTCTTTGTTGCCTTGAATTACTCTTCATTTAGGGTATGCATTAAAGCTCTCTCTCTCTCTCTTCATTGTTTCTGTGTGGTAGTGTTGTAGTTAGAGCTTGAATGTGTGATGCAACTTGCAGCTCCACTACATGATATAAGACTAATGTTTATCATCTCCTACATCCAGATCATCTTCAGAGATTTCAAATCTTCTAATATTCTCCTAGATGAGCAGTGGAATGCTAAACTGTCGGACTTTGGATTGGCTCGATTGGGACCTCCAGAAGGACTAACACATGTATCGACTGCGGTATGCACAATGGCATAGGGCTGCTGTCCCCATTATATGTGTTCTTTGAGATATAATTCTGTACCTATAGTATACCATCCAACCCTATGTGATTGAGTAGAAAGTTGTGGTTGAAAAAATCTTATTACTGGACTTAGAGAAAGTTTATTTTCTTTCTAACGAATTTTTACTTCAAACAAGCTTAACATATAAGCAGCATTCTTTACAAGATAGGCCGTCAGTGTTTAAAGATTTTATTGTGGGATATTCCTGACATTATAAAACTTGTGTATTTGCCATAATATTTAATGTATTGGTGCTCCGAAGTCTTTCCCTCTCATAATCTGTTGAACTTATTTAATTGTCTCAATTGACCATGAGAGTTAACCTGGACATGCCCCCTGTAAACAAATCAATCATTCATTTTCTAGTCTTGCTCTTATATCTTTGCAGGAATGAGTCATTAGATGTGGTTTTGTAAAGTTCCTCTGATCAAAATACAATACTTATAAAAAATGAATTGTTCCATACACCTCTTAAGGAGCTTATTTCTTATATTTCTCGGAAGTGACGTTTGTGAATTGGAAATATGTAGTTCTATTTTTGCATCACACCTAGAACCATCTTCCAGCCTACATAGATTGCACACCTTTCCTTGATATCATTGATGATGGTCAATCCCCCAGAGTACAGGGCCATCAAAGTACCCCAATAGGTTAGAATGTCCTCTGACTACTTGCTAATATAACCTAGTTGATTGTGATTTTGAAACTATCTTAACTTGCAATTGCAGTCTCCACCTTCTCTTATTTATAAAGACTTAAAATGTTTTGATAAAGCACTGCATTTGTTCACTGTTTTTTTACATATGAGGCTTCATGCTTTGGTGGAGCATATCTATCTCATGTCAACTGTTATATGCCCACAACCTTCATCATAATGGAAGGCCTCATAAGGATAGCATTCTATGAGAAAAATAATTTTATACTTATTGATGTGTGCAATGGTTGTTTATAGTACATTAAAATTTGTGTTAACTCGCTTCCAGTTATTTCATGTTTAACAAATACATACATGTTCTCAGGTTGTTGGAACCATGGGGTATGCAGCTCCCGAATACGTTCAAACAGGTCGTCTCACATCAAAGAGTGATGTTTGGAGCTACGGGGTCTTCCTTTATGAACTCATTACTGGTAGACGCCCATTGGATCGAAATCGCCCCAGAAGTGAGCAGAAGCTCTTAGAATGGGTAAAACCAAACCTATCAGATGCCAAGAAGTTTCAGCAAATATTGGATCCAAGGCTTGAAGGGAAGCAAATCCTTAAATCAGCTCACAAGCTCTCACTTGTAGCTAACCGCTGCTTGGCCAGACTTCCTAAAACACGCCCAAAGATGAGTGAAGTTCGGGAAATGGTTAACCAAGTTGTGGAGGCATCAACAGGTACAGGCAATCCTCAACCACCTTTGAAGAGTAAAGAGCAAAAGAAAACTTTTGAGGAAACTGAATCTAAAGGTAAAAGGAGGATCACTGATATGAAAATTGGGGACGGTGGCTGGATAGTTCGTGTGTGGTCGTCAAAGCTTGTGAAGACTTGCTGACCCGAAATGTTCAGGAGTATATATAGTAGGATGGACAGGTTCTATTGGGTACATAAAGAAGAGTTTTTAGCAATATAAGACACTAGTAAATGTTTGAAATTCAATGATGGCATTACTCACTGCTAACAGAATGGGCTGCTTCAATTTTCGTTTTTACTTTTGCTGTCACTAGTGTAAAACTCTGCTGCAACTCTCTGGAGCTTAATGGAGATGGGGCTGAGCGTGGACTTGAAATGTGACTCCCTCGGAGGCTTTGAAGCTCCAAGAGTTGCCAAATTGCTAATAATCATACCTTAAGGAAGCGAAGTCCACTTCTAGGCAAAGACCACTAGACCTGAAAAGGAAGATTGTCTCTTGAAACACCTAAAATCTGGATGGATAGAATTCAGCAATAGATTAACAAGCTTGGAATTTGTTTATATATATTTTTTTAAGACATATAATGTGCTCCTGAGGAGATCTAAATCACAAAGGGGTTTGTTGTTGCTCTCTGCATTTAAGGTTGTATATTTTCTTCAGTAAGAAAAATCGTGTCATTCTTGCTGAATCTATATATACATTTTGATGGAAAACTATGAAACGCTGTTACAGTTACTGGTGAATTAGTGACCTTTTCTATATGTGGATTGTCAACCCTGAGAATGCGTGGATTCTAGACCTTTTGTGATTTGATGCATCTTCGACTATTCCGTTTTCTTTTTTTTTTTCCTTTCTTTTTTGGTGGTGAATGAAATATTATCGAAAAAGCAAAAGGTAAGAGGTAACGTCTGTTTGGCCAACAGAGGTATGGCCTTAGAGTGACAAAACATTAAGTACAGTAGGCACTGGAATAGGACCAGTCCAATTCGAATGAAATGCCCAGTTTGCCCAAGCATGGGGTCTGGAGTTCGATAAACTACCAATGTGCTTCATTTCCAGAGGGGTGGTTTGGGTGGTATAAGTTTCGCCTGTTCAACAAGAGCAGTGGAGTGCCACTCTGCACAATTCTCGGGACAATACCATTTTGACGCTACACTGGAATCACTTTCAAAAATGGCACGGTGGATTTCCAGATTCTGTGCAGTAACCAAGGCATCCCCAATGGCTTCATTCTCCGCCTGGGTGGCATTGTGAGCCCATGATTGTTGAGAAGACTGCAGTATACATTCATCTTCTGTGGGGCTTTGAGTGTCTTTAGGATTTGTGCTTGTGTATGAACACTTGCATTCTTGTCTGCGGTGGTGGCCAATTCTTCCACATCAGGCATAGTGTGTTCATGTAGATATTTTTCTTGCCTTCTAAATAACATCCATGACACAGATTGCCAAGATGAAAAATTCTTCAACCTTGTGATCATAGAAGGAGAATTTTAATCATCCAGCACTTGAGAAATCGTGTTGAATAACTGGCAATGGAATTTGACCTTGTTCTGTCTGTTTCTGATGCCATGTTGAAAAACCACCTTATCTAAAAGTTTAACAAACTGTCGTAGAGATAAACATTTAACATTTTAATAACTCTAACAAACCCATTGTTACTTTTAACAGATTATTAAAGGGCCAGAGTTTGAACTTGCATTTGGTGAAACAGTTTGAACTTCATTTCAGCCAGAACTTGAACTTCCATTTGGATATCAAATCTTCATTTCCTTTCTCTTGCAAATGAAGGCTGGTCTCCAAGACATTAACTTTGATATCCCCTTGGGATTCCAAGATTTAAGAGGGTGGTTTGGATTGCTCCATGATCGTGTTGTTTTGGTGGAGAGGACTTCACCAACCACAGTGAATGAATGTCTCATTTATGGGTGGGAGTATGTAGATGTTCGACTGCCCTTTGGGCATTGAGTGCTGGTAAATTGGTGGGGAGGGTTAGTGTGAGGGCTAATGTAAACCATGATTGAGGAAGACGGGGTAGGTGGGAGTTGATAAAGACGAAGGATAATCAGCTAAAGGACGTGTTAACTGGTATAGCAAGGAACAGAGATAAGTTTGAGGGAAAGGAAATAGGTTGGGAATGGCTTAGAGACGTCGGGGAAGAAGATGGCGAAGCATGTCCGGGTTGAGGCTAAAAATCCCTGATTCCACAAATGGGAGAAATTCATTTACATATTTTATTTTAATTTGATGTTTTATGATAAATATATATTTAAAAAGAAATATTTTTTATATTTATTTATGATATAAAATACGAACTTCGAGAATTGGACTAAGGGAGAATATATTTAGTATCTGCAACTTGCACTATTCCAGCTATTGAAAGCTCAGGCAGATTTATGATCATGTTCAAAGGCTTCAACTTTGGAAAAAGTTATTTCCCAATATCGACAGGTGCAGGTTTTTATTTTGTGAATGCGGGCATTTAGACCTCAAGAATTGAGCGTGTAATATAAAGCATGGTGTTGTACACGACACTTTTTTTTTTCTTTCGATTCCCAATTGAGATATTGACTCAAAAACATATATATATATATATGTATGTTTTTTATAATTTAATTATTCATTTTTTGCTAAACTAATTTTGAGTGGTCGGTTTTCTCCTGATTCAACTATAAGATAAATATTGACGTAACAGTTTATACATAAATCAAGTAGAATACTTTGTAATGACTTCTGTCATGACACAATGACTCTCTTATGGAGTCCAAATACATTATTCTAAAATTTATCCACCAGCAAGTACACTCACAAGAGCCAAAATGCTCCCTAGGGAAATCGAACACAAACTCTAAAAAAATGTCCTAAATGCTTTACCAGTGCACCACTTCAAACGAAAGAAAAAAAAAAAACATATTGTTTTAAGTTGCAAGGTAACATTTCTGTATGTTCTCAATAATTAATTTTTTATTGTTTGACAGAATCCCTAATGTAGCATATCTCAATATAATCTCAAAACTTAACTATGTCACTAATCCATATGGAATGTGGGGAAAAGAAAAAAGGAAATATAGTGCTTCTGAATCTGAGGGAAATAATTGGAGATTGTTTTCCTTAACAAGAGATCATTGCCGCGTCAAATTGGTCGATTTGTTTTCCCTTTCAACTCACTATATAAGCGTAAAAAAGTCCATTTTGCCTCCAGAATGATGACTCCATTAAAAAGTGACACACAAATGGGTGTATCCAGAAGAAAATAAAGAATTCTCGAGTTACACGCGAAGGGCCAAAACTCACGGAAGGGGACTGTTGTAAATAGGTACGAAGTCGATAATTTTAATTTTAATGAACGAGATTTAATTTTTTTTAAGACAATTAATTATTAAAGATGATAAAAATACAAATATGAAGGGCAAATAGATATTCTCAATTATTTAACGAACAAATATGAAAAAAAAAATTAAATTTTTAATAAATTTATATATCCTCGGGATGGCTGTCACTTTCAATCCCTTTCCCTCCTTCCCTCCATCACAGGTTGTAAGAAAAATTGTATGGAGTGGCCATGAATGATATTGACCTGTGCAAAAGATTGGTACGTGAGAAAAGAGTGATTATTTGTTACAAGAAAAGAATCTTTTACGAGCACAAATACTTTTTATGGTTATGTCCCTATCTAAGGTTAAAATTCGAAAGTCTAATAATGCCTTTCGCATAAATCGTTTTCTTGCTTACCTTTAAATAGACATTATTGAAAAGGAAAAAATAAAAGGAAGGAAATTCTCCAATAATCTACATGCTATGTGTATTTCAACATATCATTTTAGACCAAATGTTTGAAATTCTATTAGATAAGTATTACTGATCTTTCACTATGTTCGGTTCTTGGATTTTTTAATAACAAAAATTACTAAAACAGATTTTATTTTATTGTGTCAAATAATAATTCTTGGCTTTATTTTTTGATATTTTTCTTTTTCCTTTTTTTTCCTCGTTAAATTCCAAAATACAAACACAACATCAGTCAAACTGTAGAAGCTTCCAGTTTTTACGCTTTCAAAATGTATATATTTCTCTTTGTTGGCATAATCTCTTACAAATTTACTATTCATGCAACTCATGTATTTTTCTTTATAGTATGGAGTTAATTTTGTACAAAATTAATATACTTATATTTATGCTATATATATATATATATATCTATGCTGTTAAAGATGTTAAGTTGAATATTTGTATGAATAGCCATTTACATTTACTCCCTAAAGTTAATAATTATATTTTATTTATTACAACATTTAGGAAAAAAAAAATGTATGTTTTCAAAAATAGTAAATTAACAAGTATTTTAATTTTTTTTAAAATTTAATAATTTTATATTAATTTAAATTTTATAGAATTGAGAGGGCAACATCAACCCCAATCCACCTTAGCTCCTTGGACTATACATGTGTGGGTACTAGTCCAATTTCATAGTATTATTTTCTTAAGTGATTGATAAACATTGTACTAAATTAGTGACGTATCTAGTCATATGCATTTACTGGTTTAATTAAGATAATGACGAAAGTATTCATTACACGTGGAATCTAATTCGCAGAACTTTTCAATTTTTTTTTTTCAAATTTTTTATTGTGGAAATTGGGGACCATTTGCCCACTGAAATTTGCACCACATGGCCACATCTAATAGAATATCGTAAGATATAAGATTTACGTGTGTGCTTATACTGTTTATGTGTCATTTGTGGGTCATTTAGAAAGGCTTGGAATATCTGGGATCGAATCCAAGCTAAAATATCAAAGCAGGAATCATAAAGTTAGAGAATATTTATTTATTTTTGTTTATTTAAAATAATATATATATATAAATATTTATTTATTTTTGTTTATTTAAAATAATATATATATATATTATAAAGTGTATGCACACTGTAAACCAACCAAGAAAAACCTAAGTAGACCACCTCTTTTTGACACAAAACAACACCAAGTGCATCACACTGAAAAAATCACCAAAAAAAGGTTAAGATTGATTTATTATTAATTATGAAAATTCATTTATTTATTTTTAATCGTAAATTAGTGGTGGACCTAAAAGTATAAAAAAATATTTAAATTTGGAGGGTAGACTTCCTAATTTTCTTTTGAATTAGTGTTATTTTGCATATTAAAAAGTAAGTTGAACTAAAATTTAACATAATTTGGGTGGTCATCAGCGTATTTGAAAAGAAATTATGCAAGATAAAAATTATGTATAAAATATGAATAGTTAAATGGGGAAAAAAGAAAGAATCTTTTGTATAATAATTTCGATAGTTGTTTCGTGTGCAGATCCGCCGCCGTAAACCGAACGAGAATTTGTTGAATTTCATGTGAAGTCGTGATTGTGAATCAGCCCAAAAATAGAAGAAATATATAAAATATGGTTGTCAGATAAATTAAATATTTAGATTCAAAGAATCCGACCACATCTTGCGCTTGCAAATTCCAATTTGTCGATCTAGGATCTAAACATGCGTTAGGAGACTAGGGGCCATGAGATTAATAATTAGTCGGAAATATTCTTAAATGTGTACCTAACTATTGAGAAAAATTTGATCAAATCATGGAAAATTATGGGCGTTGTTTGTTTTCATTTTCATTTTCATTTTTATCATTTTCAAGTGTATTTTTATTTTTATATTATTTTTTGTATAAAAAATGTGTTTAAATATTATGTAGATTTATTGATTTGTTGGATTGAAAATAACTTACATAATAATATAATTAATGAGTCTTATTATTATTTTTTTATTGGAGGAATGTATACGACACTTAGTGTATGATGCACTCGTTATATGAATTCCAGCCAAATATTTTATTTTTATAAATTCAAATACTTTGAGTGATGTTGCACTAAAAAAACAAAAAAAGGCTAAAGGGGCATTTACTTCCTTGTTGGTCTAATTACTTGACCATGATAAAGTTAGGCAAAATGAGAAGAAAAAAAATTAACCACAGCAGGTCGCGTAGTGGATATCGTTTGGGGTACCAACGTGAAAGTTGAGAGTTCGATTCCTTCTGAAGGTTTAAAAAAATAGCTTAAAAAGTGAGTTCAAGCGTGTTGTTGCTCCAGATAGAAGTCACATACCGAATTGTCGAACTATACGTGTCCATACTGTGGACACACACGATCAGTTTTACCCGGTGGGTGTTCTTGGAAGGTAGACATTCACTCCAAAACTTAGTTGGAAGCGTAAGTTTTGAATAATTGAGTATTAAATAAAAAAAAATGAGAAGAAATTAGTGACTAAGTGCACTTTGATTCACTTAGTGCAACAGATTTTTAGCATAACAAAATCAAATTTTATTATAATTATAGCTCTAGTAAATTGATGACTGATATTATATTTTTTAAATTTTATTTAATTGAAAGGCATAAAATAAGAAAATTATAAAAATAAAAAATAAACTGATGCCAAAACATTTCAATATTGCATATAAACAGTCGCGAGTCATGACAATCTTATTCTTACCTAAATTAAGGACCCATAACAGTTCAAGAAAAGGCCGCTTAAACCAACGGCATCTTTTGGCCCAATCAAAAAGCCAACCATAAAGCGTTTCCAAAAGCTTCCGTGCGCCATTCACCATTCCCATTCCGCTTCAACTTGTTCGATCTTTAACAATCCCATTGTCCTTGCCCAAACTGTATATAAACCACTTCAAATTCCACCTATCTTCCTCTTATTATTCGTATTCGTATTGTTATCTTCTCTCTCTAAGTGTACACTCACTAACAGTTGCAAATACGTTGTGCATATATAGACTTACGCGTATTTACGTATGTGCCATTTGAGTTTTAATTTTTTTGGCTTATTACTGGAATTGAATTGAAGGTGAGTTTCGGTTTTGTCGAATTCATTGTGACGTTCAGTGAGCTTTCTGTTTATTTTCTATTGGATTGCAACTGCGATTTGGAATTGCTTTGATTCGAAGTTTCGGTTTCTTCTGGATGGTGATATCTTTTATTTCTATGAATATATTTGTGCTTAATTATGTGTACGAAATTCGGATAAAAATTTACGAAATATGAGCATAATTATGTTCGTGTGTTCAACTTTTGATCAAAGGATCAATTTTGGAAGAGATTTAGGTATCTGAAGGGGTGCCGTTTAATTTTGCTAGTTTTCTTATGTGAATAATAGTGTTGATTGCTGTACTTTTAAAAAAAAAAAACTAATCGGGTAGACTACTCTTTAGTATCCAAGTTTTCAGATTTCTTGATCATCGAAATATGAAAAAATTTATGTTGACAGACTTAACAAGGAGACCGGGATAAATTTTACTGATGCTACATGAAAACAGAAGCCCAAAGTTGGAAGTTTTCGCCACCCCATGTTTGGAGAAGTGAATCTAAGGAAAATCAATGGATACAAATATATGCATACATTAAATAATTATATTTATTTGTGTTCACGGCTTCATGCTTCGCTCATGATGCAAAGTTTCAGTTGTACTTTTCTGACAATAGGTAGTGATATTATATTAAAGAACATGCCTCCTTTCAATTGTTTATATTCCTATGGCTTTGGTAAGCAATTTCTTTTTATGAGTGGCATTGGATTGATGCATATTCCATGATTCATTTCAGAGCCCTAGATTCCCCCCCAACATCATTGGCATCACAAAAATCTTTGCTTTAATAAAGAGTTTAGCTTAACTATAGCTGTAATGTGTATGGATTTGATCAATAAACCAATCTTTTCCATGGACGTGTCCTCGTAATTTCAGAAATGTTTTTGAGAGATTTCTATATTTGTAGCTGGTATTCTCAACTTTATCAACAAACTTTAACGATTAAAACTTAATGAACCTGTGGCGTCCTCTTCCGCAAGAACAATTTTATCTCTGTTTTGACGACTAAATTAGAGGAGAAGGATTTGGCTTTATCAGATGATTAACTCAGAACAATGTTGAATTGATGGACAATTGATTTCGGGAGGGACATTTTCATATAGTAGTGATCTATTTGACTTCACTCCTTGAACATGAGAAATTTTCATGAAGGATCTTATTATTCCCAGGTACACATGTTTTAAACTTTTTGGATGTGCGAATCTATTGTTTTGGACATGAAACACCTTTTGGATTTAAATTGAGCAGTTGCGGAAAATGAAGCCGGCTTTGGAGCTACAATCTAACTCTTTTCAGCATGAGGACAAACTGTATTGCAAATCATATTTGGACTTTTGAACCATTGTAGAAAAAGCATATTATTGAAGAACTTTTACAGCCGTGTAGGACAGGAGACAATTTTTGATTCATCCATTAACTATCCTTATGCTTAATATGTCACCAGTTGTTAAAGAAATAAACCAAGACACTCATGTGTGCATTTATTTGTGTAAATTCATTGTTTGTTGGTAATGTTAGATTTGATTTGGATATAAGTATGCTTTTAGACCATTTCTACATTTGTGGATATTTTTTTTATGGTAATTTAGCATGGTGTAGCATTTATGCGTCCAACAGCTTCAGAGGTACTTTATTTTACATCCTTCAAAAATAAATTATACTTGATTTGTGTGTAAATATGCTTGATTTTCCTCTGCATTATCCAAAACCTCTTTGGAAAGGAGGATGGTTACAAGAATATGGTTCTCTAATGCCTCATGAGTTCTATTTTATGATGTACGAGGCTCTGTATCCTTATTTCTTCTACTAAATGATATGCCCTCCATCTCAATATTTTGGTTCTTGTTTGACTTGACAAGAAATTTTAGATAGCAATTGAAACAGCAAATGTCTTGTGTATCTTTGCACTTTTGCATTTAATGTAGTTGTTGAATGTTAGTGTAGGTCACATTGTTAGTCTAACTGAGGGTTCTTTTTGGGAAAAGAAAATTCTATTTTCGGAAATGGGGCCTTATTCTGGGACATGCTAAAAAGGAAATAGGATCCATGAATTTGTAATAGAGGGAGTATGAAGAAGCGGAATATACAAAAATACTGTCATGGGGTTCAAATTTCTGAGGGGAAGTCAACCATATGCCTGTTGCTTTTTTTCTTGAGCTGATGCTATTCAGAGAGCTCTACTTTGACAGGCCAATATTTGCTGCTCCTTGTACTCAAAAGAATAATTTGTCTCTTTCCTGTTTAGCCGGGAGATTTAACACAAGCTAACAAGCTTGGTATAACTGCAGTGTTTTTTCGGTGAATGCACGTTTTGGTCTGTGAGCACTCACTAGAAGAAATAATAATGCATGAGCCAGAACCAGATGCTGCTCCATGGAGTTTTTTCAACATCGACAATATTTTCAGTAACAATTATTATGGAGACAGCACTCAACATGATGTGAAAATTTGCCATGAACAGTACATTAGAGATAATCATTGTGTCAGCATCGAGAACGATGAGATTATTGCACGTGCTCTTCTTCAAGAAGAATTGTCACAGTTATCAATTGCAGAATCTCCAGAAATATCACATTCTGGGGAGGAATATTTGCAAAGTTCCACTGTTGTCCCAAATTGGCATAATTCTTCAAATAACTATTATCTTGGTATGTTCTTCCATCTTTTGGTTCGTGCGTGTTTATCTCAGGCTAGTTTATACTATGATAAATTCCTGAGAAACCTACAGAATTTGCAGGCCAAGAGGGTGGCCTGCACGAGAGTGATGATGTGGGAAGTTTATGCTCCAGTCCTGGAGATAGATCATGTGATGGAGATGATAACTCTTATACTTTGGACATAACAGATGAGTCTGAACTTGATGGAGAAGTTGAAAAGAGGTTGTACCAAATGATTTCTGTTCCTGTAAGCATCGGTGCCATGAAGTCTTCTAATTTTCATGTCCTGTGAAAGTCATTACATTGTACATCATTTTCTAATGGAGATTATAAAGCCCAGAAGCATCTTGTTTCTTTATTATCAAGCTTTTCTTGGTTTCTCATTCTGTTTATATAAAGGGTTAATGTTGCTGCTCATGGTAAATATAATATGCAAATTTATTCAACTTTGCATCACACATCAAGGACTCTTGAGGGCTCTTTTAGGCAGATCATTTTATGGATTCTTAGTTATCTTATCCTATGGCAAATCAAAAGACATCCTGATTCTAATTCAAGCCACTGCTGAATCACATATGATACACCTAATATGTCGAGCTGAGTGCAACTCCAAACTCTGAAGTAGTATTAACTATCAAAATCTTGTACTTTGTGTGCGTGAACGTGATTTCAACTTCTTTTAAAAAAGGTTTTATTTGAAAGGAAATTCAAGTGTTTTAATGGTACTATGCAGCATATTCCAAGAATTAATGGCGACATACCTTCAGTTGATGAAGCGACTTCTGACCATCAAAGGCTGATAGATAGGTACTTCTGATCTCCTTTAGTTGTTGGCTTAGAATATCAAATTAAAATAGGTGCATCAGAATTATAACTGTTTTTTCCTGTTCCTTTCTTTTTCGATGTCCCTTATATATTGATTTCCTCAATGTGTGTGTGTTTGTGTCTGTATGTTTTATAACAGCATCCTCCATCTCCCTACACCCCATAAAATATTCTTCTCGAGTCTGATGTGATTTTTCACTTGGATCCGCAAATATTCAATGAAAATGACCTTTATCAAGCTGGCCAAGCTCAGTTGTTATTACTCGCAGCAGTGAAGAGTTCATAAGCCAAATATTCTCTGATGCCAAGCAATTTTCCTTTCAAACTGGCTCTTCAAGGCTACTTAAGCACAACACTTCTCAATAAGCTTTATTAGTGTCATGTAATGAATCATAGTGGACCAAGAAATTGTTAAAAGATTGCCACAGTTTATAATGCCTGTAAGGACTATGATTGGCACTTTTATTTGCTTCTTGCACTTGATTTTGGAGAAAGAGGCTAAAGTTGGGATGCCAATAAGCCCCTTGAGGATGCTTAACTTTGCAGGTATCATATCGGACACTTGGTCTCTTGCTATGGTTTCTGATTGTATGTTATATTGTTTCCAGAGATAGATCATGTATAATATATTATTTTCATGATCACTGAATTGGTGGAGCACATTTGTGAGAGTTGATCTTACGTGGTGCTTTGATTTCAGGTTACAGTTATATGACTTGATTGAGCACAAAGTTCAAGGAGATGGAAATTGTCAGGTAAGTTTTCTCTGTCTTTCGCCTTGTTTTGGGTTCATTATATATTGCAGTCATCTTCTTTTGCAATCAATTGTTTGCAAGGTAATAGCTTGGCCAAAAGGTTTCAATAGTGTTCAGCGTTAAACTACCAGATCATATGGAGATAAACATTTATCTCCTGTTATATATTAAAATGAGACCATGTTGAAAACTAAGAGTAGTTACTTATCTCCATTATATATGTCTTGCTAATATAGTAATGAGCAGGTGATGCTAAAGGCGACTGCTTGACATTTTGTCCTAAAATGAAGTTTCAAGTCAAAACTTAGGCCATTAAGTATTTCTTGTGACATTGTTATATTGAACTTTTACAATTTAAAGTAATTCCACTTATTCCTTACCACTTTCCTGCAGTTCCGTGCTTTATCTGATCAGTTTTATCGGACCCCTGAACACCACAAATTTGTCAGACAGCAAGTTGTCCGTCAGGTGGTTTTAGTTGTAAAGAAATATTCTTCATTTGTTTGTTTTTTCATCTGGTTGCTTTCTGGTGGTTCTTTTCTGTAGTTTGTGTAAATTTGACATATTCCTATGCGTTATTGTCAGCTCAAAGCCCAACCCGAAATGTATGAGGGTTATGTTCCCATGGAATATGCTGACTATCTGAAAAGGATGTCCAAGTATAGTTCTTTGTCTTGATTTTTATCTTCTACATTATGGATATCCTTTTTCTTTCTAGCACCTTGAACTCCTATGATGCTTACATGTTTAGTAACCAGGAGCGGGGAGTGGGGTGATCATGTCACACTGCAGGCTGCTGCGGATTCGGTATTATTTGCCTTACCTTAACCGCATCTGGCTTATATATGCCTTTTTGTTATGTCGAGAAAATGTATTTGCTATTAGAACTTAGAAATGGCTTTTTCCCTTTTGACAGTATGGTGTGAGGATTCTTGTATTGACTTCATTTAAAGATACCTGCTACATCGAGATTCTTCCCAAGGACCAAAAGTCAAAAAGAGGTTACGTTTTGGTTTTATTAGCGCTGCATGAGTTCTTTGTTACATGACAATAATGCTCAGTAGTTCTTGTCAGTTATTGGTATATCACAATTACTGCACCTAGTGATTTGGCAATTGGATCTTGCACTGCTCTTGTGCATTCATGACATGCTTTATCTGATATGCCTTTTTCATGTGGTGCTGAAGCATCATGGTAATATTCACTGTTCTATATTCAATAAGCAGGAAATTTGAAAAGTTTGTTATGTGGAAGAAAAAAATATTTTACTTTGATTCTAACTTATGATGTTATAGTTGCAATTAATTACATGTTCAATAGCACATCTTATTAATCGATATATTTCTTATTAATCACAATATATTTGTCTCACCTACAGCTGTGTACTTACTACTTTTGAGATTATAATCCTGTCGTCTTCCATATTAAATCTAAGCACAAGTGACTTCATTTAAAAAAAATGGCTAGAAAAGAATATGATAGCATCACATGCTAAGGAAATGTCTGTTCACTCCCAAAAACAAGAGTAATAGATATTAGCTACCATCTTATGAGCTGTTGCAAAATCTGACATATTCGTGAAAGTGTTCGTCTACTTCTACACACTCTCCTTTGCGTTCTCAAGGCTTGAACTCTTAAGGATATGCAAGATTTCATGCCTTCTTGCAAAGAAGTTCATTACTTGTGTCTTTTATTTGTTTGATTTCTCAAGTTCATGTGTGTAGCGTATCATCTTATTTTTGTGTGTTCTTGTGCAGTCATATATTTGAGTTTCTGGGCTGAGGTACATTACAACTCAATCTATCCTCAGGGAGGTAAATTATCATTTCTTTTCTCCTGAGTATGAGAGTGGGTATTGGAGAAGAGTCACATGCAGGCTTTTTACCGTTATGTTTTACTTGCACGAACAATTCTGCCTCACTCTAATGTCGCCAACGAATGACTTACATTGACAATCTTCACCCACAATTGAGCCCTTAAGTTATCTGACTTTATCTGCCAGAAGTCACAACTGGCATTGGGGTTGTGTAGAAATAGAAGTATAAACTGTAGAATTTTATAGTAGCTTCAAAAAACTTTTTGCCTTTCTGTGTGTACTAATATGGTAAAATTATTTTTTATTGGTCAGATCTGCCTCCAAGTGATTTTAAGAGGAAGAAAAAGTGGTGGAACTTTCGAAACAAGCAGTAGGAATGTTGACCTTTTCAATCATATACTGCTGCAACCTGGCCTCAGTTGTACAGTCTTCATAGTGAAGAAGATTATCTTTATTAGTTACTTTATATGTTCTCTATATAATTACACAACTACATTGTCAATTCATACATCATTACACGATACATTATTAATTCATACATCATCATCTTCTGCGATAATGGTACTACTTTTATATGTTTGTTCTCTTGAGGTAGCCTGCTTATGACATAAGTGATTCTCTCCGAACAAATTTGGGATGGAACAGTTGAATGTTGCAGCCCTCAGAAACAATGGTGGACATTTTTCTTTTCTCGTAACTTATTTCTTCTTGGTCGCCCTTTGAAATTTTGAACCTCTCTCCAACTCCACTTGTTTACTGCAGTTGGCAACATTTAGGGAGAGCATAATTGGGATGGAGAACATGCATTTGAATCTTTTGTTGCATATGTAAGCAAAGCAATTTTTATTTAACCTGCCTTAATTGAAATCTGAAATATTATACTCATATTAGAGTAAGCTCGTAGCTAGGATGCCTGTGAAGTTTAGCATGATCTTCATTCCTGGTTCAGAATCCTCCAAGAAAATGTACCTGGGTTGAAAGTGTTTCGTAGTATTTGACCTGCATATGCTTCAGGCAACTGAATGTATGTCCGCAAAGGCAGGCCAATGACGTCAAACAAATGGTAACTTGTCGACCAGAACTCCCTATTCAGAGTATTATGAATTTCATTAAATTACACTGCCTTGCTAATAATAGTGATTGCGTATGTATCTGAACTATGTTCAACACCAGGGCTGCAGTCTGCCGCCGCCATCGAATTTAGGGGGTGCGCTCGTTGGATATACATAGATTAGATGCCATGACATCAACACCCACCACCCAAACTCCCTCGAAGAAACACACGCACGCAGGAAGTTAGGACCGCCTACCCTTTTCTCGTTTATGTTTTTCGGATGTGGCGACCTACTGGTCTATGGCTGTGGTCCACAACAAATAAACTACTTTTTGACCAAAGAAACATTTCAGTAGAATTACTGATTACATACCTTCATTAGTCAAAACCAATTTTATTTTATTCCAGCAATGGCTGGAATAGGAAATTCATTTTCACCTGAGCCCAGTCCCAATCTCTGGAATGGAAACCCAAATGATTGTCTCAATGGCCACGGCTGGTCGGCCTACTGCAATATAAGTAACTTCTCCTTTCCAACAGCTGATTGAAGCCTTCATGGCTCTATTTTCCTTCACATCATAAATCTCTCCAGCAATAAATAGCGTTGTCTTTACCAAACAAAGGATTATAATGATGAACAGCAGTCATGAACGACTTCTCATTGCTATAGTAAAAGCAGTATAAATCTTGTTTTACTGATTAGATTGCTTTCCGTCCTGAAACATAAATAATGAACATAAAGAAAATTTATGCAATTAGGAGCCTCTATATTACTTAAATGCCAATAATGTACATCTTTCTCATTCTCATTCATCATTTAACCAAGTACAGAATTCCCATTATCAAAAAGAGATGAGAAGACTTCTTCACCTAAATTCCCAAAAGGCCCCACTCTCTTTCTTTCTTTAAAGCCCTAAAACACAAAGGGATTATTACTATCCTAATAGACAATTAATTGCTAATTACTTGTAAAGTTCTATTAGATAGCATCTAACTATTGATGATCCCCAGCTACCCCGCGGTGCCTCTCCTCCACCTCTTCTTCCACCGTTGCCGGCTGCAGCAGTAATGCTGTAAACGGCATGTGGCGGTACCCATTTGGAAGGAACTCCAACTCCATTGGCGGTGGCGGCTGGCACAAGTCTAGCCTGCAGCTCGGTGGAGGTGGGGAACCGTAAACATGCCACTCACTGGCACGGACGCAACCGTGTGCGCCACCCTTGTGACCGCCGCTTGGACGGTGGCAGCGGAAGGGGACGGGAGCGAGCCGGAGGAGGTGGAGACAGCCTCGGCGGGAACGGTGCCGGTTCCGGTAGCGGCGATTATTGAAGGCTCAGCGTGGCGGAGGAGCCACTCTATGGTCTCGCCGTCGGAACGGTGACCCAGTTCCCTCGTTAGCTGGAAAACGCGGGCGGCGCAAAGGGCGGGCATCCGGACGCGGCGGCCGCGTCCGTTGACCTTCGTGTGGCGATCTTTAGAGGAGGTGGGCCCAACAGCAGTCTTTCTAGAAACGCCGGTCTTGGGTCTTGAATTGCGGGTAGCGGTGGAGGTGGAGGTGACAGGATGAGGAATGGCGGAGGTCGGTAGAGGAGTGAGGTAGTGGACGTTAGGTGGAAGAGAGTGAGGATCGTGAGAAGACGAGATTTTGTGAAGAATCATATCTGAAGAAGACATCTTTTTTCTTTTTTTGACTAATGTTGGTTAGGGTTTTTTTTTGGTACTTTTGATGAAGAGCGTGTGTGCGTGAAGGGACTGAACTAATGACCCACAGATAACTAAGCACTACACACTTAAGAATGAAAGAGAAAAATGAGAAATAGTGGGGTAACCTTTCTGAGGTGGTAACATCTGTGTATTGGGAACTGTGTGGGCCTTGGGCCCGCACCCTCCGCTTCATGGGCTTATTAGGGCGTTAAGTGGGCCACTCAAGATCTTTGTCTATATCCCCTCCTCATAGGTCCCATCATATAGTATTTTGTTACCCATTCCGAAGAACCCGAAAATTTCTTATATTTATTATAGATTAATAAAACCCATATTTTATTTTATATTACCAAATATTTTCATACTTGGTGCATCTAAAAATTTTACCCCAAATTTCAACAAACATATTTTATTTTGTTGCTATGTCAGTGATATTTTTCACCTCACCATTATACTGATTTGGGAAAATATAAACAATTTGTGATCTTGATTTTCTACTATTTTTAATCTTGTTAGATGGGGTAAGGAATTCAATATTCAATTTGTTCATTAAGTCATGTACTTTAGTCAATTTGCAATTGGTAAATTGTTTCTTTATATATGCTGCTTAATTGCTAGATATTAGTACTAAAAAATTTTGGTCTTGCCAATTGAATGACAATGTTAATTCTTTCTTCTGTACTTTTCTTTCTTTGCTATTATTATATAATCGCATAATTATTACTTATACTACAAATTAAAATTAAAACAATAATAAATCTATCTGTTTTTAAAAAACAACTACTAGTATAAATTTTCTGTGTGTTGTGCAGTATGTATGTGTATCGTATGTTCTTATTGTACAACTTCATGCCATTGACACGAGTTTACAATAAAAAAATTCATCTATTTATTATCAATCTTTTTTCTTTTTTCTTTCTTTTTTTTTTTCTTTCTTTGATGAGAATGTGTAGTATATAGCATCCCCAGAATACATCTTAATCATACAACTTAAGTACCATATGGAAAATAAAAATAAAAATCATTAATAACACATCTATTTAACATTGAACTACGGACATATCACAACTAGAGTTGAAATCAAATTACTATAATAATTGTAAAAACTTTGAATTTTCTGTACTACGTTATTTTATTTTCAATCAGATTAAGTGACAAATTCTCAGGAATCAGTCAAAACAGCATCATGTTTTGGTTGATGATGTTGTCCAAATTTATAGTAGGGTAGGAAGGCCAATTCCTTCTTTCCAGTCTTATCTTCGTAATGAAGTGCGTCGTTCTATAATATGAATAAGTTAGAAGGTTTTTTAATTAAAATACTCTGATTGTTAAATCAGTCTTATATCATAATAATAAATCAGTCTTTTAAATAATTTTTAGGAGGTCTTAAAAAATAAAATTTCTGATAATCATAGCCATACTTATATATAATTGATTCTAGAAGAATGATTTTGTGATTGTCCCAAACCTGAAATGTCAAAAGTTATTAAGAATGACGCAATAATTGAAGAGAATATTTATAATTGTGCTCAGTGAATAGATTAAATTGTATTACACTTTTGAAGAATGTGAATTTACTATAAGTTGTACTACACTTGCTTGTAAGTGTATTCCAGGTCCAACCGGGAGTACTGCGGTGAATGACTTAAATTTTTCCCATCTTGTCCTTATTATTTATTTTTAATTATTTTGTGGGATGAATAACTATTTTGCTCTTGCTGATAAATAGAACCTATATGTTTTAGATTTTTGGGAAATCCAAGAATCGCACTTTCAACATTACTACAAATTACAGAAGGCCATTATTCTACTGAACCTTTTCTTCTTTTCTTTCTCAAACAAATTTACGTTTCATTTCTTGTAAAAAAGAAAAAAACGTTTGCTTAATTAAGAATTAAGTAGCACTTTGAAAGAATTACATACACATATATATACATATATATACACATATATATACATATATAAAGAAGTATTGCATACAACTGACAAAAGCAAACTGACATTTATTATCAAACAAATCCTTGGGAATTGTGATAACATCAGACAGTTCCAGGTGTGGTACA
Organism: Paulownia fortunei; assembly: GCA_019321725.1. NCBI lineage: Eukaryota > Viridiplantae > Streptophyta > Magnoliopsida > Lamiales > Paulowniaceae > Paulownia > Paulownia fortunei. The sequence goes on along the minus strand of JAGSPU010001569.1, from coordinate 32,060 downwards.
TCTCTCGACCAGAACTGACTCATTGTATTAATTAATTCTGTTGATCTCATTTTATATTTATTTGTTATCTTCTTTTTTCATCATTAGTACGTCTGCAATCGATTGCAGATATTGAACTTGGAATAAATGGGTAGGTATCTAACCCTTTTAAGCTAGTCATTAATGTTGATTTTATATGAAAACAAAAAGGGGTTCCTGAAATCTAATGACATGATTAACATAATCATTAAGTTGCTTCAACTGTGACAGTGTGTGTACACCAAACTAATGCAAATTAATGGTGTATTTATTTTCAGGAAAAGGCATATAGAGGGTAATGAGAGGAAGAAAGCAACCGAGAGGCCAAATCTAGATTTTCAGTGCAAGAAATCATGCTAGTAGTTAGGAAAATTAGGAAGGAAATTAAAGTAAATTTCTTGGTGATTAGCAATGGATTTAGCAAGGGATATGGATTTTTGAGGTTTCTCAATCTACGAACCAACATTATGAACGAATGATTTCAGTTGCCTTTTGAGGTAATTAAGGAGCCAGGTTTTTGATTCTGGAATTTAGTACGTAACTAATGATATTGCTACATTTACTTCATCTTAACCACGAAAACGATTGAATATACCTTAATTTTGACTACATTTTATGTTGGTAAGTGGGGTTGCATTGCAAAGATCGCATTGAACGATTTAGAGGTATGTACACACCCTTTCGATCTGCAGAAGTGCGTGGTAAAATTATGGACCTTCACATAGGGATGCAATTTGAACCACTAGATCACAGATATCAATAGATGCGATCTAATGGTTCAGATTGATTCGGATCAACAGACACAACCAATCAAATCACTTGAAATTCTATAAATAGGACCCCCTCATTCTATTTTCTCTACATCAAATTAATTCAAATTCAATTGATTTCTTTATTTTCTCTCATACTAAAAAATATTATGATATTTTAGTATTCTTATTCTCTTTTGAAAAGTATACAATCGAACTTTTGGTTCGACCGATAAAATTAGTATAGTGCTATACAAATTTTAGAAAAGAAATATTGTATCTTGAGAGATAGATGTCCAAGTTTTTATAGCACTGTGTAGGAGACGAAATTTGTGTTAAGGAGAATAGTTTCGTACTTACCTTACTTTAGCTGAATATAATCTCCTATCGACACAATACAATTAATAATTTATAATATATAAGATGATTTAAAAAGTTAACTGATCTCATAAGTAAATTATAGTATCTATTTTTTTATTTAAATCCTGCTCGATTTCATGATTCAATCCTTGAAATCGCCTTAAATAACACTTAAATTGAATTTATATTTTTTGAGCTCTCAAACAATGTTATGGCTAACAAAAATGATGTTCAATTTGACTATAGCATTCATCGTAATACTTTTTTTTTGCCCTTTTGGGTATAGATTCGCCTTTGTGCACATTTTTTTTGCCCTTTGGGGTATAGATTCGCCTTTGTGCACATTGGCCATTTAAATAATTTTTCATGTGAAAAGAATAATACTGTGTGCTATTAACAATTTCATCTGAATATGAAAATATCCAAATATATATAAAAGTTTGTAGAATGTAATATACAAGTTTAGAAACATAAAAATTGTATTCTTCACATACGAACACTTTGAGAGAGGTGAGGCTGCGTGGAACAATTCGTGACAATAAGCTCCTAAAACTTATTTAATCTAAATAGTAAAAAAATTATATTCCAAATAAAAACCCTCATTTAGTTAACCATAAAATATTTCATAAGCTCCTTAATAAACTATAGTATGTTTTTTAAGCTTAAAAACACCATCTTAGTGCATTAAGTTGCAAACAAGACGCGTGCAAAACTACAAACTAATTTTTAGTTTATTTGAAGCCCATTTGATTTAGTTGGACCAAATTTTATATGAAAGCCTGCCATTCGGCCCAAAAATTACATTCGTTGGATTGAGTTTTAGTTCTATTTGTGTATGGAAGCCTATTGGGCCTAATATGTATTTCATATTAAAGCCTGCCATTCGGCCCAAAATAACATTGGTTGGATCAGATGTAGTTCTACATAGTTTTATTAGGAAGCTATTGGGCCTAATAGAAGGATAGAAGAATATAATCGTAATAATGCAGTGATTATGGGAGCAGTATAGTCAATCTAGATAAAAATCAAGAAGAATCTGCAAAAACCTCATCCATTTGAACGATGGGTTTATCTGCTCTCAAGCCCTTCTCATTTGTTTGATATTAACAAAAACTAAACCAAATCAAGAACCTGCATAACCTCCATGATGGGTTCATCTTTTTGAAACGTTCTCTTAAATCCTTCTCATTTGTTTGATATTTTGAACAAAGAGAAAGTAAATGCACTGAAAAAAATTTGCTTTTTTCATTTCCCATCTTTTTCTTTCTGTTTTTCTTCCATCAGCTCATAGAAAAGTGTTATAATGGAGGCAGGAAGGAGCATGATTTCTTCTCCACCACAATTTCCTCACAGAACCCATCTCAGAAAATGCGGCTCTCCTTCAGGTGTTTTAACTCAAAGCTTTATACTTTTATTGGATTATGGGTAGTTCTGCAATGAAGAAGTGAAAGTCGTTCTGCAGTGAAGAAGTGAAAAACCAAACGCATTAGTTTTACTCGAGTCATGGAGTTGAATTTGTTCTCTCTCGTCAGTTTTGTATTGTATATCTATGTGATATCCATTTACTCCATGGACCCTTATTAGCAATTGTTTTAGAAAGATGATTGCATCCGCAATGTGGATCTTGAATGATTGTCAAGTTGTTGGATTGCAATGTTAGAAAATGATATAGCCCTTAGACCTACTTTGCCAAACGATCACCTTTCACTATCTTCTTGTCATCACATCAATTTGGTACGTAAAATGATCCTAACCCATCAAGAGTCATGAACCAAATTAACCCATTAATATAACACCAACATTATTTGATTCCAAATTCAGAGCAATACCTATAGTACCTTCTTCAAATTCGACTAATTCACCCGGCATTACTTCATCAAGACCATGAATAAGAGCAATACCATTGCCTACATGAAGTACAATATCGACATTTACAATCTTGACTTCTCTATTATATTGTTCAACACGATGGTAATATCACTAATTTCGTCAGCTCGAATGGTTACCTTGAGTTTTGCTTAATTAATTTTTGAAAAGAAAAAAAAAATGCCTGTAGTAGAAAAGGAGAAAGAGAATGTTAGAAAAATGATATAGCCCTTGACCTAACTAGTTGATGGACTTTGCCAATTGATCACCTTTTATTAAATATCACTATCTTGTTGTCATCACATCAATTTGGTATCTTCGTGTTAACATACTATATATGTGGAATAAGAATTGAACAAGTTCATGACTTTGGCCATGACCAATGTATTTCCTTCATGGATATAATCAATATACCATGAATATTTCCACATATACTTTAATGTACATGCACCAATTAATGTAGGAGACATTAAACATAATGTTTTTATGAAGCCCACATGTCTCATTTATGTGAATATTTTCTAACATGGACTGCATAAACATGATGCCAACTTTGAAGGCAAATTCTGTATGAAGAGTTACTATATAAAACTTTCTGCCTTTTTTAAGTTATGATGTTGAATTGTAGGATGTTAGATGGAAAAAATTGATAGTAAGAAAGAACATATTTAAATTTTTGGTTATCTTGAGGTCATGAATTGAAAACTATTGGATGATGCAGTCTAATTGTTCACTATCACAATATTTAATTGTACTCTCAGTGATTGGTAATATGATGCTTCCTCTTTACTAATTGTTAAGAAATTTATACCTCTGAAACAAATGCTACTTGAGGATTGTTAATGGACTCGAGTGAACGCATCCATAAATTCAAAGAGTTGTATATTCTAGAATTACAATACCAGTTTACTTTATCAGTTTTGACAGCATATGACTGCATGCACTATTAAGAGTTGATTAATCAAATTAATTTTTGCGCCTGTCATTGTGACAAGGAATTGTGGACTTTCTTAAGGATATTACATCTCAAATTCTTATTAATACTTTTTGGAAGTATGTGCAGATGCATTCAATTTGGATCATTTCTTACATTCTATTATGTGTTCATCGGAACGTAAATCTTAAATTTGTTGCTACTGTTTAATAAAAATGCTTCCACCGCATGTTTCTGAATAAGCTCTTTTTGTGGTCTTGATTTTTTTATTGTCTCATAGTGATTTGTATTTTTCTTTTTATCAGATGAAAGGAACTAATTTTGTCTCAGCTTAACTGACCAGTAACTCAGAGTGGTGAAAGTCTGTTGAGTATTATATGCATGTTTATTATTTCCAGTCAGAGACTCATAAATTAGGATTACATCCACAATATGGATATGATCTACAAGAAAATGGAGCCTTATATGAATTCACTGCCTTCTTAGATACTCTCTTCTTACGTTACGCATAGTTGGTTTGAATAGTATTTTTTATATTGTCCAACTTTATGAGATATCACTATCAAGCTACCTACAAATTCTGCAGTATTGCTGCTTCATGAGCAAGTAACTCCTGCTCTTACCTCTCTATCAACTACTTCTTTAGCTCGACATCCTCCCACTTCAGTTCTGATTCAGGATCAGCGTAATGAGAACAGGACATTGTTGTGTTTAAAGGAAGACAACACATTTCAGGTGAGAATCTTTGGTAAGCAATGCTATTCAAGTAACAGTAAATGTAGATTTGTCAAATTATTCAAAGATATTAAGGAAAGAACATGTAGGAACAACGCTTGAGAATTTGTTCTTCCCATCTTTAGTGTTGCCATCATTTTGTTATCATTTGTGTTATCAGTAAGGTGTTTCTTTCCATTTTTGTACTCCTAACCAACTTAATTATGCATAAGTCATTGCTACATTTTGTTGATATGATTTTTGTTCCTTTCTGGTCGAAGCAAACATTGGATAGGAGGCAGGGTATAATGGCACCTGCACCCTCATCTCATGAAGGGAATAACAATGTTGATCCTGATCAGTATGTAAATGACTTTCAGCTTCAGTTGTTACGCAGGCCAGAATTATGGTATTTGTAAGAGTTATCAAACTATCAGACCTTCCTACAATGTTATGTTGCATGAAACTTTGCTCTGGGTTTTTCTCTGTAGCATTCTCCACATTAGAATTATTTCCTAACTGTCTGGTCAACTTGATTATCTTTATGTGTCATTTCAGATGGCCATCCTTACAGAGAAAGGAACAATCCTTTTCTATGACGACAGAGTCCATTTCAAGTAAAAGTGAAAATTTAATGGGTGTAGAAGCAGACCGTGTCGTTGCACTTGCAAGAGAAGCTTTTTCGGCATGCAAAGAGGCAGCCTCAATTGCTAAAGATGCCAAACTTTTTGGAGCTCATCTTGATGACTCTTCCAGTATAAGGTCTGCATCTTTCTATCTTCACTTTTTTCACCTTCTATATGTCCTTAAAAATCTCTATATAAGTTATACCTAAAGTCTTTCTTGCTGTTGGGTTCCTAGAGGTTTGGCCAGTGTTCCTGTGCAAAGAACTGTGAGGTCAACACGTCTTCTGGAGAGGCAAACTAAGAGGAGAAGGGTGCCCAAGCCAAAAGTTGAGGTTGAGGAGACCAACCATCGTAGAAGCCAGAATCACATAGAAAATTTGATGAAGGATTTGATCCTAATGATCCTCTTCGACTGTTCTTATGGGGACCGGAAACAACACAACTTTTAACTGCCAAACAAGAGTCAGAGTTAATAGTGAAGATACAGGTTTCTTGCAGTCCTCATTGCCTTTTCTGTAGGAGATAGTCTTTGTTGGTGTGAATCTGATTGTAACTATTTGTAAGCAACTTGTTTTGTACTAGGAGTTAATGAAACTACATGAAGTGAGAAGTCGGCTCCAAACTCAGTTTTCCCGTGAACCTACACTAGTTGAGTGGGCTGCGGCTGTTGGGATTAGTTGTCAAGCCTTGCAGTCACAGGTTCACTGTGGGAACAGCAGTCGAGAGAAGTTAATTTATGCCAATTTCCGCCTGGTGGTTCACATTGCTAAGCAGTACCAAGGGCGTGGTCTAATCCTTCAAGATCTCTTACAGGTGATTTGGAGGTTGCGTTTTTAAGACTTCACTTGTTTGACTTTGCCGTAGGAATGAATTAGTACTGAATTCTTGTGTCTAATTTCATATTTGTTCTTGAAATAATTATGCAAAACTGAGGAGTTAGGCGATCTTGCAAATTCTTATGATGTATGAAGCTTTTTGCTTTGTTGTAGGAGGGAAGCATGGGTCTTATGAGGAGTGTAGAGAAATTCAAGCCCCAGGCGGGTTGCAGATTTGCTACTTATGCGTACTGGTGGATAAGGCAAGCAATTAGGAAAGCCGTATTTCAGCATTCTAGGACGATCCGCTTGCCAGTAATGCCCTCTTACAAAATTTGCATTATTCCATTTTGATCAAAGCTTTGTTTTATGCAAATTATATTTTATGGCATCTTCTTCGAGTTATGCTTATTGAAGAAATTTCAGCTACATCCTAAGCTATTCTTGTTCTTTTTTTTTTTAAATTTTGAGGAAAAAATCATTCAAATAAATGTGATGTTTCAGGAGAATGTTTATAGCCTCCTCTCCAAGGTGTATGAAGCAAAGAAATTATGCATTCAACAAGGTAATCACCACCCAATGAAAGAGGATATAGCAGCATGTGCTGGAATATCTGTTGAGCGACTGGAGAGATTGCTATATACTGCTAGAATGCCTCTTTCAATCCAACAGCCTGTGTGGATGGACCAAGATACTACATTTCAGGTAGTTGTTATTACTAATTTTTTGGCACCTGGTGAAGCTTCTAATTGAAAGACAATGATACGACACTAGTTAAAAGTTTTTTAGGTATTTCTTTCTGAAGAGCTTTGGTCGATTAAAAATGATGCAAAATTCATATTTCCTCCATTTAACACATAACAGAATATGTATTTAAGCGCAACTCATCTGCAGACAAGTTATATGTAAATACTGGTATTGTTCATTGAAAAGTCATATTACCAGTTCTCAAGCTAATGATACTGTTAATGTGGTGACATTTAATTTGAAATTGATTATAATTGTTTAAGCCCATTAATTTGTGCACTTTAAGAGCAAAATTCTGTAAAAAATATTTGACTATTATCATTGTCGAACTTATTGATCCCTTCATATAGCCTTTATGTTCTTGGTCTGTTAGGGAGTATATTTGTCATTTCTTGCCTTTCAAATCCATCCTTTCACGCACAACTCTTTGAACAAATTTATGTTGAGAGACTTAGTCAGCACTCGTGCTCTTTACAATGTGATGGGGGAGGGCACAGTGATCTCAGACTCTAGATATTTTGTGATATTACAGTAGATTCAGAAAATGAAAAACAGATTAGTAGACCCTACCATCGACCTCTAAGCAATTTATAGTAGCCATGTTTCACATTACATCTCACTCCTATCCTGCATTAGGTTCTGCTGCGGGTATATGTGGGAGGAAATCTTTCTTACCGTCTCAAGTAGATGATATGTAGCTTTGACAGACACTAATAGAGGACATATATTGTTGATTGCTACAGGAGATCACTGCAGACACCACAATTGAAGTCCCAGATGTGGGTGTAGCAAAGCAGCTGATGAGACAACATGTTCGAAATCTCTTGAGCGTTCTCAATCCTAGGGAGAGGAAAATAATCCGATTGAGGTTTGGCATTGAAGATGGCAAACAGAAATCACTGTCTGAAATTGGTGCTGGTTTTGGATTATCGAAGGAGAGAGTTAGACAACTGGAAAGTCGAGCATTATACAAGCTGAAACAGTGTCTTAGCAGCCAAGGGCTAGCAGCGTATGCAGATATGCTCATTTAGTCTGGACGCTGAAATTAGGTTGTGCAGTATTTTTGTTCATATGGTGGTGGTCCTGGTGCAAGTGAATGCGTCTGGTTGAAGTGTACATAAAACTGACACCATTTGCTTTTGGAAGTTTGAATATTATCTTTCAGAATTTGGAATAAGCATTTTCTAAATCCTTGTTTTCTTTGAGCATATTGATCTTGGTATACTTGCAGCGGTGTTCTATTTTTTCCTTTCTTTTTTCTTTCCTTGGTCCACTATTTGCATTCTTTTTTCATTTGAATTCATGGAACAACGACTTGAATTGCTGAGTTTGTTCTCGACCAGTATTTTGTTTCTTACAATCCACAAACGGCAGCGCATCTCATTTCTTACCCTCCCATGGCCCCTTGAGAATTCAAACTTTTAACATTCATATGCTTAAATGGAAGGTATTAGATGAACATAGTACGAATCTGTCCTTGGCATTCCCTCTCAGAGAATCATCCAATATTCACTGTGCAAATACTGCAATAAATTTACATCCTTGGGAATGATATAAACCAGTGTAGATTTACAAATAAAGGTGTTTTATTGTAGCCAAAAAATTCAGTTGTATCTATAATTTAGTAGGAGCATTTGGTGCTCATGTAAAAGGTAGTATATCAATCTCATCAAAAGAGTGACAAATTCATGCTATCTGGGAAAGAGAGTTGTTGAAAGTACGAGTTTGCCACATTAATGATTCTACAAGGATTGTGCTGCATAAGAGATGCGGAACTTGAAAAGAACTCGCTCCCCACATAAATTCTATTTGGAAGAACTTGGAGCCGCATCACCATGTTTTGAACATATAGCACTTGCTCTCATATCAGACGCATCTTAAATGAGCTCAACCTGGTTCTCATAGTTCATCAAAGATTTTAGACTAAGTTTTAGTACCATGGAGGCTGCCCACAAGAGAAGAGTATACCTTATCATCAGGTGTGAGACCAGCCTCTTTCATCTCATCATACAATTTGAAAGCTTCGTCTGATCTTCCCACTTTTGACAAGCCTGATATCAATGCAGTGTAAGTTACCAATTTGGAATTATATTCTTTATTGGCATCTCTTTGAAGAGCTTCAGAGCCTCATCTATCTTTCCGACTATGCATTCACCCTGGACAAGGGAGGTGTATGTATAAACATCTGGCAGCAGCCCCTTAGCTTCCATTTTCTTTCTTAGCATATGTGCTTCTCTGATCTTACCCTTTTTGCAATATCCATCTATCAAAGCATTGTATGTCACAGTATTTGGTTTCTCTCCCATTTTCTCCATCTCATGGAACAATTTTTCTGCTTCAACAAAATTACCTTCCTTGCTGTATATATCAATCAGTGTTGTGTAAGCAACAACGTTTGGGGCCACACCCTTATCCACCATTGAGAACAACAAACTTTTTGCTTGCTCATGCCGGTTTAGTTTGCATAAACCATTAGCAATAATGTTGTACACATAAACATCAGCTTCTAGTCCTTTCCTCACCATAACACCTTGCAGTCTCCAAGCTTCATCAATCATCCCTTGCTTACAATAACCATCCATCAATGTATTAAAAATCACTCGATTCATGTCTATTCCTTTGCTTTGCATCTCCTTGAGCAAGAGTTCTGCAGCCTCCATGTTCCCCGCTTTGCACACGCCATATATCAATGAACCATAAGTGTGCGCATTAGGTTCCAGGCCCTTCTCCACCAACTCATCAAATAAAGCAAATGCCCTTTTGACATCACTTAACTTACTATATAAACTAATCATTGAGGTGTACACATGAATATCTGCCGCTACATGCTTCTCATTCATTTTCTCAAACAGCTTCTCCGCATCGTCAATCTTGAAATGTCTTCCACGCCATTCAATCAAAAGTGTATACGTTGCCACATTGAAGTCCACCCTGCTTTCTCCATGGCGCCAAGATTTCTTCCACTCCCCTACTATCTGATTTCTTCACGTAAGCATCTATCAATGTGTTAAAAGTATACGCATTTGGTTTAATCCCTCTTCTAACCAAATCATCCATCAATTTTCTTGCTTTCTCAACTTCCTTTCTTTTACACAATCCATCAATCACCAATGTCATTGAATAAACTGTGATCATCACATTGCATTCTACCATCCTCTGAAAGAACCCATATAATGACTCAAACTGGTTGCATTTCTTGAACGCAATCAAGTAAACCATGCAAGAACGCTCATCAATCACAAACCCATTATTCACCATATACTCAAAAACCTCCAAACCCTCATCAAATTTTCTATTATCAGCATAAACCCTGAATAACATATCAAAAAACTTTGTTTTTATTTTGGGTTCTACACAAATTTCACCCACTAATGAAGCTATTTCTGGAAGTGGGCATCGAAGATTCTCATCCACAACAGCAGCATTCAAAATGTTCTTGGCCTCAGCAAATCTTCTGACTCCAAATAGTCGCAGAATAACTGTTATGTGGGCTTCAAGATTGGGTTTTTGAGGATTAATAGACTGGTTCGTCTGCAGAAATTTGAAGAAGCGCAAGCAAGAGGAGGTGGGAATTCGTGGGTTCGAGAGAACAAGGTGTGTTATGTGGAATTAAGATTCGAAATGAGAGACGGCGAAATATTCAGATATTTTGAGGTCGAATTAATTAGGGCTTTGGAAATCAAGTTGGCAGTCTGTTCATTGGATCTTGAAGCAAAATTCGAGCTGAAACTTGTTTCACAGTAATGTAGAATTTTTGGTTAGACATGGAACTTTGAAAAAGTACAAAGTCTATGGCTCACAAAACTGGTGCTCAGACCAAATTAAACCACTTGCATCAACAGTTCTATTTAGGGGTTTTAATTCGACAAAAACAGATCCATCAACTGGAGTCTATGCTGCATAATTTGTCAAATCTAATAAAAATTGAACTGAATGTAATCAAATTGAACCTGTGAGTTTATTTACCAAATTGAGTATTTAAATCGTTTTAAATGGTTCAATCTGCTAATTAATCAAATTATTAAATTTGGTTTGGTAGGTAACCCCATAAACTCAAAATTTTTTGTTCTTTTTAAAAGGAAGAGTCCTCCATTTTAATTAAGGAGGGAAGTACCTGCAGGCATAGATATAATGTTAATTGTTCATATATTTGTTCGAACTTTTGTGCAGTTATTCATAAATCTCAGAACAAGTAAAGCAATTTCTAGCAAAAGTCAATTTTTATTTTATTTTTATTTTTAAGAAAGATTGAAAACATAAAAGACACTCAAATTTCAAACAATACTTAACCTTAAAAGTATGAACAAAACTACTTGGGCAAGACCAAGTGAATTGTTTTTTTCTTGAATCGTATTGGTTACGAAAATCATTATTATTAGTAATATCAATTATCATAAACTAATTACAACTCACAATTTTAATTAATAATAATTTATAATCAATACTCGATAAATAACTACAAATTAATGGATTCAAACCCAAACCTTAATTTAAAATTTTAAGATTTCAATATTATCATTTAGATAATACTTAATTGCCACTATCCAAAATGAATATAACACCACAAAAATGGATGGGATACTAATTAAAAGGGGAATCATAAATCTAAGATGGACAGACCACGCCCAAAGTACAGAAATGAGAAAATGCACAGAGAAATAGAGCCTGGCCTTCTTTATCCTACCTTTAAAGTTTATGAGATGAGCCCAAATGAGAATTGATAAACACTTAATCTCATACATTCATATTAAATAATAACTAACTGTCCTTTTTATAAATTTAAATTTTAAAATGAATTGGTCATTTAATATATTATTAAAGCCATCAAAAGGCTTGTATTCTAATTTTACTGCTATCCATTTATAATAAAAAAGTTCATGTGCTTTGAAATTTTAAGTTAATTATATTTACTTACAACCCATACTAATATTTTGAAATGTTTACTTCTTTAGACTGATTCACATGTCTGTATAGGATGAAAACCATTTCGAGAAGGGCAAGAAAATTAGAAGCGGCTTCTACAGAAAGGACAAGCAATTTGCGCGCCTGTAACTGTGAGGCTGTGACTTGCAATAATCAAGCAATCATGATTTATATAAAGATTGATACATCGTTATTGTGAACTGAAATTTTTTGGTGTATTACTATGTTCTAGATTTTGTGAAAAATATCTATAAATATTCCTCAACTAAAGACTGGTTATCATAGTTTGATTGCTCATATCTCTATTTTCCCCTTAAGATCGAGTGAAAAATCTGTGCGCAGATTTGCTTGGGCCATTGATTTGTATTGTTGCAATGCATATAACTTGTCGCAACTTGGCCTTTGCCAATTTGTTTGCCCTGTTTCATGTGTATATCATGTGTTGGTTGATAGTTTTTGATCTACTTGAAACAAGCTTTTCGATAATTTCTTTGATTTCTTTTGAGAGAATTGGTTCTGCTAAAATGTCGTTTATAAGAATATACTTGATTCAAGAACAAAATAGCATATATACACGTTGGGCTACAGTTCTTGCCAACTAAACTTGAGAGAGTCGTGAAATTCACAACTTGAAGGTTCATGAGTTGGGAAAGTTAGCTATGATTGAGCCAAAGTCGTTGAGACCTTCAGTTTCTAGGCCCCTTTGTTTAAGTTATATCTGCAATAAATAAAAAACTAAACTTCATGTCAAGATCTAGTGAAAAAGAAGGTTATTAACAAACATACAAAGCAAGCAGTCATTAGTTTTACATCTCTTTATATGTTAATTATAAAATCCTTAACATAACCAAATGGTCCAAATCCCACAATCCAAAAATAAAGGGGCTATTTGCTCTCAGTGGGCAAGGCATGATTCTCTCAATACTAAGCTTGCATGTGGCACGATTCTTTCAATAAAGTTAAATCTGATATGAGATCAACCGACTGATCCTGTCAAAATTAAAGTAAGCAATGAAACTTCAAATACTAGATACCACACATAAAATCCGAAATGAAGATTCAGAGGGAAAGAAAGAACATGAGTAAGATAAACAAAACGCAGCTGGCATTGCCTACAGTTTCAAGAATCAACCTGAGAACTAATTTTAACTAGTAATAATGAACTTAGATAATTATCGATCACATTGTGGCACGTGGTTTATTAATTTTGTTGCGGCTAAACCATACGTTATTTTCCTCAGATAACCACAAGCTAAAGGACGATAAAGAAAGAACGATATAAAACAGTAGTTTTCATAAAGTATAATGTATGCCATACTTCAAAAAATAAGAATTGCCAGTTTCATCAGTTGAAATTATGTAAATTTAAGCAATAATCATGCATGCATAAAACATCCGAGTAAATAAATAGAAAATCCTGCTTGATCGAAAAAACCCAGAAAAACACTTAACAACCAGGATATAAAGGAGATCTGCGCGCTGACCATTCAAATTTTACTACTACTTCCTTCTTCTCGAGGCTCAGCAATATATAGAGAGGTAGATGTGCTAATCTTCCCCCTGATCAGTAATTAATTCTACTTCAGCTGTATATGTTATTGCCAACAGGATAAATTAATAAAGGTGTGAAAGCAAAGATTTTGCCGTGATTTACAAATTAGAGAATCCTCATACCTGACAGAAGGATGTCTAAATTACGTTTTGCTGCATGTGGAAATGCCTTCATGCTAAGAATGCATTAGACCGACTAATGAAACAAAGAACATGTGAAAGATAAGTTATAAATAATTAAAAATTCTTTTCAAAAAATACATATAAATAAACCACGCACATGGATATGATCACATGCTTACAAGTTCTAACTATATACTTTAGTACTTAAGTTTGATTTAACATAGACAAATTCTTGAATAATACTCATCAGCCAAGATTGGTATGTTAACCTATCTTTGCTGTCATTTAGCAGAAGATACAATTAGCTAAAGTTTTCCATCGTCACCATACCAAGAAAATGCAAACCCTTTATGATTTTGGGTAGTAATTTAGGTGGAAATTTGACAAATTCAATAAATTAAGAGACCCTGATGAAGAGTTGAAGTACCATTGCAGATACCAGGCTACCAGCAAGGTACAGGTGAGTCCCTTCTATTTGACGTTGTCAGAACCCAATAGAAGATGTGCAAAATCGACAAGAAAATACGAGGCCCTCAATTCTCTACTTCATTGGATGAGAAAGTTGTGGCAAATTAAGGACAGGAATCTTATTTCATGTACTGTTGGAATGGTCTCATCCTTCACCAGTAACCTTCGTCCTTGAATACATAAAATATATATTTGCTTTAATTTTTGACAATATAACTTACAATCTCACGAGGACTTCTCACCAGGATTTAATGTCAAACAAAATCCCAACGAACCAATGTTCTCAGAAAATTTAAAGCAGATTTCTCTAGAGACACGAATTTGTACTACATTAAATTGGACAAAGACTTAACCATGGTAAATATGTATAGAAGAATTTTCTGTGTGAAGTCACATATACTATGCACTTAAAGTGCGTTAATGACTAGAAAATCCTGATAAATAGTCATTATTAAATATAACCTCCGATTATTCCAGTCTCAGTTCAGGTTTTAATAGGTATATATGTTTTGCCTCATTCCATGGTTAAAGCTTCCAATCAGATGGCATCTGGATTCTAGACTAATCATTTACAGAACTAGTATCACTAATGGTGGTGGGTGGAGGGGGGTGGGGGGACCAAAGTGAAACTCTTCAATTTTCGAATCCCCATAGATATCCTATTCTCCAAAACAAGAAACCTATCTAATACCCTTAAAACGTGAAAAAGTTCCCCAAATGTGTCGGCAAAGGCATGCCCCTACCATTTCACCTGTTTTCTTTCACTTATTTATTTACAATTTATCTGAAATTTGACAAGAAAGGTACACTTTTAAATGGAGAGAAACACAAAATCTTGCATACCTCCACCTCAGTACTGATTCTGACGTACTTGATCTGTGTTTCACTGTAAACTAATATATCATCTTTTTTACCACCCTGTAATTAAGAGCAAAGTTCTTGTTCCATCTGAAGATCACAGAAATATCAAGAAAAGGGTAATTATATGCACTTTCCATAACACTAAATGAAAGGGGCAGATTTACCGTGGCTGTAAATTTTAAACAAACGCTGTACATATGAGTCGGTATTTGCCAATGCAGCATCATCAAGATTCTCATTGCACATCACTATACAGCGGCGCTGGCTGAATGTGAATCTTGATGACGCTGCATTTGCAAAGAACGACTATCTATCTATCCATATAAGCATGTATATTAAAGAATACTGGAATAAGAAACTTCAAGGGAGAAAAGAGTTGTTCATGAAATTTACATGTAAATTAAGGAGAAATTGTTTGAGGGTTCATGAACATTAAACAAAGGGATTGTGGAAGCAAAACCATGTGTCTGAGTGTAGTAATCAAAAATTGAACAGAAACCCTAGAATAATGCATGAATTGGAACAAAAATCCTCGTATGTGAACAGAAATTAAAGAGGTAAGTATTCAAACAACAGGTGGATCCCCGATGGACAGTGGAAATTACGATTACGGGTTTGTATGTGAGTTTTTTTCCAAACTGATCAGATTTGTGATGGTGGGCTCATCATCAAAAGAATCCTATACGGCGCAAGAGAACAAGAGCTACCGTAGATTTCATAAACTTGACCTTAGGATACAAGATCTGACTGAAAAACAAGATTTGTATCAAGTTTTTTAATCAGATAAGAATAGCAGAGATAGATGTATGAGCCAGAAACTTTTACAGCCTATAAGATGGAATGGAAACCAGGTTTTACTGGCAAAAAATCCGCTGTGTGTGTATTTTGGTGTGCGAGTGTGTGTGGTTGAGACGATAGGGAGAATAGAGAAGGTGGGAGCAAAACATATTTGGAGTTCGATGTCCACGCTTACTTCCCATGTACTAGGTTTTATACTAGGTTTGGCTTCCATTTGGTCATTTGGCATGAACCTCAATAAAAAAAGTCTTGCAGTTTATTTCTTATTTAAATAAACATTGTAAATTGAATTATGCAAGAATTATTTGTGACCAATTTTTTTAGTTAGACAGTTGTAGCTATTATTAAATTCGTGACACTGACATCTGTTTTGAATAGTACATCAAACTTTGTAATTAATTACATTGCTTTTTTAGCTTAAGATTTATATTATTTTAGGTGTTGAAATTGACATAACATAGTAATTATCAAAATTAACAACAAACGATAGTACTAAAAGGGAATATAAATAGAAGGTTTGAGGGTTCAATTTTTATTGTAATATTATATTATATTGCAACAATTCTCATCAGATATAGAATTAATTGACTTTTTTTACTGCAAATACAATAGAAATAGAGGTAAGGCAACGAAAGAATAAATGAAAATACTCTTTTGAACAACTTAAATATCACAAAATGAAAAAACTAGATAGAAAAGGACGAGAGTGTACATATGGCAATTCCACAAGTGTTTAAGACGGATCCTTTTTTCCCAATCTTTCCAAGTTAACAATCATTTTCCTTCAATCGAAAAATCAGAAAAAAAGGTACAGGTGGTACTAATCTTTCTTTTATCTATTAGTATACTAATATACTATACGTAACAACAATTAATATAATATAATATTACAATAAAAAAAATTATTTGAAACCCAGTTGTCATCTTATATACTTCACATTTTAATAATTGACTTGTGAATAATGTGACAAATAGTACTCTCAAATTCACGGTAATCAATAATTTACTTAATCGTAAATAATCATAGATACAAATTTTAAGGCAAGGTGGTAAACAATTCAATAAGTAGAAGTAGACTCAAGCATATATATATTTATCATGAGCTTAGGAAAAAATGATTTCATAAGCACATCGTTTAAGTATAGGCGTAAATGCCAACTTCATTATGACCTGACAATCACATAGCAATTTTCTAGGTTAAGGTTTCATTTTTTTAAGTGTGTGCATGTAGACTATATTTTAATTTATACATATACACATTGAAATAATATATTCATATTATTTTAAATAGAAAAGGGGTGGATAGTTTGAGGTAGGTAAGTTGCTTTCCTACTCCAATTAACAACTTTTAAGAATTTGAAGTGTGAAGGTAGTTTTATTTTGTTTCTCTTTAATATTTATTTTTTCTTCTCTTATCTTATTCACGTTCTCATTCTCTTTTTTATTCTCTCATACATGTTCTCTCTCATTTTCTTTTTTTTGGTTATATATTCTCTTTGGTCTCGCTTTTCTCCTTTAATTTAATTAATTTTTATTGAAAAATATTCTTATAAATTATTTTTGTACGCACACATCGAGTATGTTCTGTCAATTAGTTTCTATAAAAGGCAAAATCGCTACTCAAATATTATAAGTATCCCAAGGTAAAATTGCAAAAGCAAAATCGGGACTGTCAATAATCTGAGTTCAAATAGAAGTCGATAGTATTTTCAAATCTTGATAATATTTGATAAGGTTTGATGAATTAATTAGTTGCCACCTATAAGTTGTAAAAAATATGAATAAGCTTTTCCACGAAAATGATTGATGATTGGATATAAGTTGAAGAATATTTTCTGAGCGGCTCGTGGTCCCTTCGTAGCTGGAATCTAGCTATTAGTTATTCAAAAATAAATAAATAATAATAATATGGTCCTGCACTTGCATTGCATTAGCTGACCTAAAGTACATCAAATAATTATTTTTCATTTTCTTTTCTGGTTCCGTTTTTTTTCTCCCCACCTGCAGGAAAAAAATATAGTTTATAGTTTCCCATCAAAATGTCGGATTAGCTTTTATCAATTTTAAGGTTAGGATCTAATACACTACAAAAAAAGAAGAAAAAAAGAAAAAAATAATAATTACAAAATATTAAATAATAATGTAAAATTTATAATTAATAATAAATATTAAGTGACAATAACTATTGTTTTACTATAATTATAATCCTCACAAACTCAAAACTGAGTATTGATAAAAATTAATTTTAAATTTATCACTAATAATAATTAGTGATATAAAATGTATAATATTTAAATTATTACTATTGATATTCCTAACAACCAAATGATAAATAAAATTGTCATTATGATTTGTAATCAATTTTTTATTATCACTATATATATATATATATCACCAATTATTAATAGTAACAATTCAAATACAATTTTTGTCATGATTAAACTTGTAAAAACAATTATTATGATAAACAAAAAAAAATCACTTAATATATGGAATTATTAATTAATATTATATTATCATTTAGCATCTTATTACTAATATACTTTTTTTTTATAGTGATAATTTAATTGTCAACATAGGAGTAAATTTGATATATATGGTACATCAATGTGGGGAAAACGAAAAAAACAAAAAAACAAAAAATGAGTGTGATTACATATGTAAAGGCATATCTGGTGCAGGCCCCAAGCTTCTCCTGTGATTGAGATCTGCTGAATCTAATTGACAATGTTGCAGGTTTACGTTGCTTGTGACGAATTGTCATATAAAAATGTGGCCATTAAGGTTACACATGCTTCTTCCACTACATATGAAGGCATTTTTAAACTGTAGTGTTTTAATTGTACTTAGTTCTTTTCATGTGAGCTCTAGCGTTTAACTTATTCAGTAATTATAAGTTAATTTCTAATTATTTAGGAATTATGATGGGTATTTCTCACTACAAACAAATAGAATGTCAATTGAGAATATCATAGTTGTCCTAATTATATAAATTTAACGTATCGCAAGATTAAAGTGATAAGAATTGTATATAAGTTGTCACTATTTAAAATTAGTAATAAAAAATTATATATAAATTATTATTATTGACATCTAGTGAGAACACAACAATCATAATAATTTGTTATAATATTTGTGTTGTCGCTATATACGTGTTCAACAATTATAATTTAGATATAATTATTGTTATTATTAAATTTGTAAAATTATTACTATAACAAAATAAAAATTTATTGTCACTTAATATACTTCATTAGTGATAATTTTGATATTACCACTTAATATTTTATTAATAATATTATTTTTTCTTATAGCGGCCGGCCTTATAATAGTTGTTGCACATTAATGCCTCGTATCTTTCTCCTTTACCAGATTTCATGGGTAGCTGCTGCAACATTCATTTTGGTAAAACTTAAATTAATTTGTTTGATCCAATTTGGTAGGAATTCTACTTAATAAAAAGTTGATTGACAATCAATTTGTTTTCGAGAATCAAAAGAATATTCTAATTGAGACCTAATCCACTGAATAATTTGAATACCCTCTCCCCTCTTACTGTTGTTTTAAAGTAGTAGTCTACTTGGAATTACACAAAGTAGAGAATTAGGTCATTATCCTCCTACTCTAATGAGAGATGAGTCTCATACACCGAATCAGGATAATCGGTATTTGGCCTTTAAACGTTTCAAATACTGAACCAATTACTTGAGATTTGTCAGTTTCAAAGGAAATCGCTTACACGATTATATATGTAAGTTTGTGTATGAGATATTAGAATTTGCTCGTGTGGGTCTATAAGCCATAGTAAAAAACGTGTTTCTTAGGCTGTTTTACATGTTTAAAAGATTTGAATTATATTGTTTTGCAATGATGCAACCTTTTAGTATAACTCCTATAAGAAAAGATATCATTAATCATAAAAAGTCAAGTGATAATATAAAACTTATCATTAATTATAATCATTAATTATACGTATTAAGTCACATAAATTTTTATTTTAATAGTAACAAGAATTGTGTAAGAATTATTATTATAATAATTAATGAAAAAAATGTGTATACAATTTTAACTATACACAATTAGTCAGTAGCAACCCACTAACCAAAAATATAGTTGTTACTATATTCGTGTCATCACTGTTGTTTCATTAACTATTAACAGTGATAACTTAAATATAATTTTTATTATCATTATTAAATTATTAAAATTTGTGTTATAGCAAAATAAAAAATATTGCACGAAATACATATTTCTCGACGATAGCTATGCTCTTTTCTAGTGTCCAATATTTTTTCTAAAAAAATATCTGTTTAATGATAAATTCCCATGATATTAGGCTTTGGTTTAAAACAATTTAGGAATGCGAGACGAATATTCGAGATTATTTGTATGTTGAGGAATAATTATTATCAGGTAAAAGAATAGATTTTTTTTAGGATATGACCTCAGATACAACAGAACTGGAAGATTCAAACTTTTTTGTTGCTTTCGTTGAATTTATTTATGCATGTCCCATTTTCTTTTTGTCCTTAGGTTGTAAGATAATAAAGTAATGATAATTGGGGCAAAAGAAAACAAAAAAACAAAAAAAAAAGGTAGATTCCATTCCATTGCAACAAGTTTCCTCCATGAAGATGATGATGGCCTACAAGAAAAGAAAATACATTGATGGGATGCATAAGCAATTATCATTTACTACTGTAGGGGCCTTTTTTTTTGGAAATAATTTAGCAGAATTGTACGGAAAATAATTGTAAATGTACCCTATGGCCTCCAACTGCCAGGCTCATCTGAATTTGAACGGGCCAAATACGACCAAGGCCTTTACCTATCATACTTTAGTAGGATTATTTTTATTTATTTTTCTGATGTTTGGAGTTTTGATATTCAATTTTTTTTATAAATAATTTTTTGACTAATACCTCACTTAAGTTAAAAGATATAAAAAATTTGTATTGGGAGATTGGAAAAATCTCTAGCTTAATAAATATGAAAATAATCCATCATATTTAATTGAGAATTGTTTTTTTATATTACAAGTATAACAAAAAAAACAAAAAACAAAATTTAAACTTTAAAGTTCCTTCAGTTATACACAAAATATCTTAATTATTTAAAACATGATAAAATATTATATAGTTTTAAAAGAAATAAGAGACCAAAATTTTAATTTAAGGCCATCTTCAACAATTTAGATAATATTGATTAAACTTTTATGAGAATTAACTTAACTAAACATTAAGAAATAAAAGCAAGATCAAATGAAATTTTACCCTCTCAAATTATTAAAGAAAACAATAATTTTAATGTGAGAAAACAATGGATACTAATTTGAAAATTTTAATTTATGAAATGCATAAATTTTTAAAATAAGTAAAAGACAATTAAAGTTTAAGCCATATTTACTAAGACAGAGAGTATAATAAACTAACTTTTGTGTGTGTACAAAATAAGTACATAATTTTGAAAATATTAAAAGAGGTCATCTTTTAAATACAAAATCCTGAGGAAAAAAATGTGAGATCAAAATCTAAATTATGAAGTTCAAGAACATATAAAAGATATATTGTTAAGTTTATAAGTAATTATGTTTTAAAGTAACCGCTTTTGATTTTTTTTAAATATGAGTTTTATTGTGTTTAATTATACTTTATAAAAATTTAAGTCTCTAATTTCATTTTGAAATTATGCATTTAAAAATTTGTATAAAAACTTTTTATGTACAAAAATAATTATAGTACTCTTTATGCAATTAAAAGAAAATATAAAGTTTGGTGTCACTCACTTTTATTTTATTACACTGAAAAAATCTCAAAATTTAAAATTTGATATAATTAATTACTTTTTTCTTTAAAAAATAGTGATTTGAAAGTTACGATTTTTTTTTCAAAGGTACAGGGTTATGATTATTTTGGTCTTTTTTATTCGAATTTTTGATGGAACAATGCTAAAGATGAGGTATTTGGTCAAGATCTATACTCCAGGGAAGGTGGGTGTCAAAATTTCAAACCTATATCTTAGGGAACAAATGTCAAAACTTCAAAAATTTTAAAAAAGGTGGATCCAAATAACCGTATTTTATTTTAGGATGTTGAAAGATCAATGAATTTTTGTGCATTCTTTCTATTATCAGTTGATGCTCATATATCTCTAGAAGAGAATCGCAAAATTGCAAAAGCAAATAGAGGTTTTGCACATTTACACTAATCTATATTTACATCTTTAATATGTCTTGAACGGATGATAATCTAAGTCCAAAAATTGATATATTTATTTTTTAAATAAATTATAATTAGGTCATCTCCAATCACAACTCTATTTCAATGTAGTTTTGAACTAAAATGGTATAATTTTTGTACCAAATTTAAAATTCATATCCAATCTATTTACTTTAAGTTTTATTTCAAAAGAATATTCCTTATTATTCTATTCACAATAATTATTTTATTTCATTAAATATATATTTATAGTTTCACTAACATATTAATACAATTACTTATTCAAATTATATTTTAAGTTTAGTTAATTAAAATAATATAGATAAACAAATCAAATAATTAATAATAAGAAATAATTTTGTTGAAAAATATAAAAAGAAATAATTTTATTTGTGTATTTTATAATTTTGTTTATCTATTTATAATTTTATATGTACATATAACATACAAATTTTTTCTGTTAAAAATATATAATTAGGATAAAATATAAAATTTTAAAATATTTTTAAATATAATAAATAAATATAAAATTTGTTAAACAATAATAATAAAAAAAAAAGATAGCGTAGCTAGCGCCAAAAAACTGTAGCACACCCTATTTTAACGCAAGAAATAACGCAGTCTTGAGATTGATTTTTCTTCTCTTTTTAGTGCCCAACCCTGCATTTAACGTAGGGTTGGGTTTGCCATTAGGAAAAGAAAGATTTTCGTAAATTTGTTGATCAATGGTGCATCAATGATGATACAACAAAAGGAGAATCTACATGTAATTGATGAAATTGAAGAATTTTTATTGGTTGAAATTATAATTTATACCTTTCATCTATATTTTATGTCACATTTTGATTCCTTTGAATGGGAAAATAGGTAATATTTGGGTTAAGTTGGATTTATGGTTGACTTGAGGTTCATACTTTAAAATTCATCCGATTTTATTAATTAATAGAATCTTTTTTCCTTATCCACTAATGATTAGGGTATAGACAAAATTTGAGAATATCTTAGAAAATTATCAATTTTTTTCATGTATTTTCTATAATTCTCATTTCTCAATTTGTACGTTCCAAATGCGTGGGCATACACATATCTAAGATGTGTGCGTAAATTGGTCTGAATTCAATGGTGGATTCAAGAGTCAAAACGAATGGGGTGTGCTTAATTCATTTTTTTTTTCCAAAAGAGAATTTATCAAATATTGGTATTATATGGATATGGGAAGATTTTCTTTTCTTTTGTTTGTTTGGTTTTCATTGTTGCTTATTTGGTAAAATGGCCCTTTTTCAATATATGGTCATTTGTTGAAGTAATGAAAGTTGGGGGGATAATGCAATTATTTCTTCAATACTATGCTATTTTACGAGCTCTATACATTATGAAATCCATGAGAATTTTTGAAAAATAATTGCTAATAGAACTAAAATTTATAATCTTCAAATTATTCAAAAGAAATATGATTATATTCTTGAGATCTTAACTTTAAATTTTTTCGTGGCACGTACATTGATCTAATTGAATTTTTTTTTATTATAAAACGACAAAATAATGAAAGTTGATTGACCACTATGAGAATAATTAGAGTTGAAACACCAAATCCAAGAAATCAAGTTGCCCTAAATTTTATCTTGAAAATTTATGCAATTCTATCAATGAAAGTTTTGAGCAAGATAAGATTGAATGCCTCCATCATGGCAGACAACCTAGTACCAAAACAAAACTAGGGGCGTCTCTCCCTCTCCCAAGGCACATAGAGATGCTAAGCACCAGATCAATATGTAATTACAAATACGATTCTACACGCTACCACAATTTTTTGTTTTGTATGCATATAATTAATTCTTTCATTTATCTACTACATCACTACAAATTATGTCCAAGTAAGTATTCCAATGTATCCCATTGGTCTATTGTTTTCTTTCAGCTAAATAAGTAGTGTCAAATCCTAATTACAGAGAGTTTGATTTAGTGCTAATTCATCGTTTTTTCTTTTTGTTTTTAAAATTAGTGTAAATGTAAGTCAGAGATAACAATGGATTACAATATTGAACATTGGCCTGAGACTCGAGAATCTTAACATAAGATAACAAACTTTATTTTATTGACTTGATGTCACTTATAAATAAAAATAAATAAAAATAAAATCTGTCCCCTAAGAATCTATATCAGATATCAATTTACTTTGATCTGTTGGACACGTACTTGTAATCCTGCTGCATAGAATCAGAATTATGGGCAGGTAGAAAAAGTGCTCAGCACATGGTGAGTGCCTTAATCGTGGGGATAGTGATTGGTTGATATAATAATAATTAACCATATAAATCCACAATTTACTGGTTTCAATTTTTGACCTAATCGTCGAGGTTAATTGGCCCATTTGATATTGAGTAGTGTTGGGTGTAAATTCGGACCATTAATATAGTTTATTTTTTGAATTGCAGTTGATCTGCTTCTTCCAATGCCAAGAGGATTCAAGAATTCAACACGGCCCACACCACACCAAAATGGTTTTGTATGTTTGAAACATTAATTTGGGCTTCTTGTTTTTCTCTTACAATTAGGTCCTCCAGACTCATACATGGCAATGTAAAAGAAAACGTGGTTGTTTTGGACCTTTTGATGTAACTAAAGTTATTGGACTCCAATATTGTATTAAAAAAATAAAGATGAATGGTAGAACTTAGAAGCAATTAAGCTCATTCAATTGTTCAAAATATTTGGGAGAATTTGACTCGCGTAGATATGAATTTTGGGTGTTTAAAATCAGTCCGAATCTCTTATTTCTCTTATTTCAAATGTGTTTCATCTCCTATCAATACACGCTAAGTATACATTGATGATGTTATTTTACACACTTGATGTGTGTATTTGTAATTTTAGAATAAAAGATGAAATATTATTTGAAATAGAGGATTTGACTTGATTTATAATATTCCCTTGCTATTGGTTTAAAAGGAAAATAAGAAGTAAGAAAAAAATAGTTGACTTTTCCTTTTCTTCTCATTTTCCTTCATCAAATCGTATATCAAAATGGGTCCATAAAATAATTTTAATGATCTGAAAACCTCTCTCGGATAAATTCTTTCTTGATTATTAGTTTAATGATTACGTTTTATCAGATGTAGTATCTTAGGCTTGAAGTTGGTTAAATTTCATTTGATTGAGCCATTTGTGTAATTTGTCAAGTTGAAACTTAAATAGCTTCAAATTAATTTTCAACACATTGTCTAACGTTGCTCTTAATAACATCCATCCATTCTATTTTGATACAAAGGTTAAAGCAATTATGAGCAATTAAAGAACGCTAATGTTTATGATTAGGGAAAAGTAGTTAGGATATTCCATGGATATAGTGATGACAAGCAAAGCCCCAATAGACTATGACATGGCATGTCCAACGTCAACATCGAAAATTTTTGTTTTCTTTTTTGAGACATTTGAATTGGTCTATGTTTGTATGAATAGTGCTTGAAACTCCAGCAAATCAGGGCCATAATGTATCTTTAGTACTTCTCAAAGCAATTCAAAAGTTATTCAAGTAGGAAAAGGTCATTGCTATAGTATAATATTTCTCAACCAGTTCTACTATTCAAACATATTTATTTGTTTTTTTTTTTTCCCCCTCTTTGGAGAGTTTCCAGCGCAGGGGTAGGAAGTAGATAGCAAGCAAGAGTTTCTTTTTGGACTGGTTTGAAGATGGGGTTGCAATGAGGAAAGCGTAACAGTATTTGATGGTACTATCGATAATTTAATTAAAATTTAAAGTTATTGGCTGGGAAATTATATGATGATATCTAATTGGTACTATTTAAATGAATTTGTGAGTATATTGATGTGCATTTGGTAGTATTATATAAAGTGAAATGTTGATGTCCAATCTTGAAATAGATTTAAATTCTTTTGTGCGCTAAATTAGTAATATAATAGTGAATTTCTTTTCTATCTCTTTTAATTTTCTTGTATCAATTTATGCTGAATTGCTCCACAATCTAGTTTCTGCATCCATAATTTCTAAATGAAGCTGAAACAATCCGAATGATCCTGTAAAAGATTCACAAATGCTTTTATTTTTCAAATGATTAATATCGTCAAGTGTACCTATTCCAAATTTCAGTCCAAATGTAGCCTGTATTCGGCAAGATTCAACAATTTGGAAAAGCTCAAGTTAAACCCAGACAAAAATGAGTTAAAATTCTCAGCAGCAGTTGGCCAATAATGTACTAATACTGTGAAACAAATAACAAAATATAAAAAGGAACTCTTAGAACATCTGAAAGGGTGAATGAAGATAATTGGAAAGAATATACGTCTTTATCGTTCCACAATGTTGGAAATCGTTTTCACCCAGTTCAACAACGTTACAAGTAAAAACAAGCACTTAAAAACAAATACACATCCCAAAATTATGTTGGATATATATCGATCGCATAAGCAAGAATGGACGGGGAGAAAAAGGCCTACATTGAGCAAATTGTTCTTTACTAAAACTTAAAGGACAGAATTTGAGAGACAAAAATTCAATTATTCACAGCGAGAGATTTAACTCTGAGGCCTGAGCCATCATATTTGGTTATATATATGGGGTAAAATTCTGAAAATCGTCAAACCCTTCAAATGTTTTGCTTCCTCTGATACATAGAAGAAAGGAAATTAAATTCCATTAACAATGGCTGAAAAAGAAATAGGCTCGCCCGGAAGCTCCATGCACGGAGTAACTGGCAAAGAACAAAGCTTTGCCTTCTCTGTGGCAACAGATGAAACAGTTCCCACTGATTCAACGGCTAAATTCGCATTGCAGTTGATTCGGAGCACAAGGCCAAAGTTTTTAAGATTTATTCTTTCGCAAACCGCACATGAGAACTTTCCACCTCTCCTGGATTGCCTTCTTTACCTGTTTTGTCTCGACGTTTGCAGCTGCCCACTTGTTCCCATCATTCGTGACAACCTCAACCTGACAAAGCGTGACATTGGGAACGCGGGCATAGCCTCTGTTTCAGGCAGTATTTTCTCCAGGCTCGCGATGGGGCGGCCTGTGATCTCTTGGGACCCAGATACGGGTGCGCGTTCTTGATCATGCTGTCGGCCCCGACAGTGTTTTGCATGTCGTTTGTGTCGTCGGCAGGGGGGTACGTGGCTGTCAGGTTCATGATTGGCTTCTCTCTGGCGACGTTTGTTTCGTGCCAGTTCTGGATGAGCACAATGTTTAATGGTAAGATTATAGGGCTGGTGAATGGAACGGCTGCCGGCTGGGGAAATATGGGAGGAGGGGCAACTCAGCTGTTGATGCCGTTGCTTTATGAGGTGATTAGGAGAGCGGGAGCAGCGCCGTTTACTGCCTGGAGAATTGCGTTTTTCATACCTGGATGGATGCATGTGATCATGGGGCTCTTGGTTTTAGGCCTGGGACAAGATTTCCGGATGGAAACCTTGCACCCTGCAGAAGAAAGGAGATGTTCCGAAAGACAAATTTTCCAAGGTCAATTTCATTTGAAAAGTTAATTATTTGACAATTTAACATAAGAACAAAAACCATATGTTAAAGGAGGATATGCTATATATCTTGTAGTTGAACTGAAAATATGTCTAAAAGGGACATCAAATGTTTGAATTATCATTAGGACCTTACTAGAAACAATCCATCTTTTGAAAAGTTTATAACCAACAGTAAATTTTTTTCTTGCCGCTCATACATTCTCCAATGAGAAGAGATTAATTTGACAAAGATTATTTGTTTGGTCAGGTCCTTTGGTACGCCATTACAAACTACAGGACATGGATATTTGTTCTCTTGTATGGTATGTCGCTGGGCGTAGAATTAACCACGGATAACGTCATCGCGGAGTATTTTTACGACAGGTTTATAGTACTACTATATACACGAGTTCTCTCTTTTTCATTGCTTCTCAATGACCTTTATTTTATGACAAAAAATGACTAAATCAAACTTATTGTTTCCAGGTTTGATCTCAATCTTCACACGGCCGGCACCATAGCAGCCACATTCGGCATGGCCAATATAGTATCCCGACCCTTCGGCGGGCTTATGTCTGATGTGGCTGCGCGGAGGTTTGGCATGAGGGGCCGGCTCTGGAACTCTGGATCCTCCAAACACTTGGCGGAGTCTTCTGCATTTGCCTAGGCCGAGCCAACACACTACCACTCTCCATCACATCATGATCCTCTTCTCCATCGGGGCACAAGCCGCTTGCGGCGCCACCTTCGGTATCATCCCTTTATCTCCCGGAGATCCCTCGGCATCATCTCCGGCCTCACTGGTGCCGGCGGCAACTTCGGGTCGGGCCTGACCCAACTGCTATTCTTCACGAGTTCGAAATATTCAAAGGCGCTACGGGGCTGAGTTTGGGGATTATGATAGTTGCGTGCACACTGCCGGTGGCGTTGGTGCATTTCCCGCAGTGGGGGAGCATGTTTTTGCCGCCGAGTGAGAAAGTGGAGCGAGGAGTATTATTATGGGAAGGAGTGGAATAAGGAGGAGAAGGATAAGGGGCTGCATCAGGGGAGTCTGAAGTTTGCGGAGAACAGCCGCTCCGAGAGGGGCCGGCGGGTTGTTTCGGTGGCGACGCCGCCTGATTCGACGGCGGCCTGTGTGTGAAAAAGGAAATGTTAAAGTGCTTCTCGGCCTGAATAATACCGTTTGCCTATTAGTGTTATACTACAATTGTGTGTTGATTAGGTGTGAGTGAGTGTATTGCAAAACATTTATTTTAAGAAAAAATAAAAACATGGCTGAGGAATATAATAACATAGATAACATATCGTGTGTAAATAAATATATCAATGTTGATAAATTATTAAAGAGTAAAAATACAACTAATTTATACTTTAATTTGTATATGCATGATGCTTGTATCCTCTAAAATTATGTGTAAACAATTTTTGCATATTATATTATATTATTTAACTAATAATTATGATGCAATTAATTTTGAGATAACTATTGAGATTTTATGTGTTTTAGTTATATATCTTTCAATTATCGTATGATAAATTAGTTCAAATAACAATGACAATCATAAAGATATTTATCAATATGGAGAATTTTCGTCTAATACGCTATAGAGAACTTGTATATAAATATGTTTATTAGATGATTCAACTCAAGAATGTGTATAGTTTTCCCAAAACTAAGAAAGTATACTTGAGAAATACTTTTCATTTATTTGTATATGTGTGTACTAAACGATTATGATCATGTTTTTACTAACAAAGCATTGATACATACAAAAGCTTTCAAATTTCATTTTGTTCAAAGTAATCTAAAGGAATACTATTAAGAGCTAAAGAGGAAAAAAAGGAAAAAAGAAAAAAAGAAAATACTAATCAGAAAATCAGAGTATGAGCCAGGCAAACAGAAATTCATAATATCTATTTTCATATCTCATTTCATTATTTAGATTTGAGCACTGTTGTTATCATCTTTTTTATTTTTATTTTTATTTTGATAAATCAAGCATTATTCTAACCATAATTTTCAATAAATATTGGACTTTCACAAATATATTGAATCAGGCAATTATCCTTTTTTATCTCTTCACTTGACCAATTATCAATTAATTTAACTGGGCTTATTTCAAGCCCCAGGATCAATGAAAACAGCTTGGGTCAATAGCAAATGTAATTGTTGGATCGCCCGTCTGCCAACCCAACCCAACCCAACCCAACCCATTTCAGTTCTTGGTTCCAGGCTTTATCCACTAGCACTACTCAATTGAAAGACTCGAAGGGGAAAAAAAAAAATAACTTTCAGAATCAGAAGTAAACTCGAGTGTCAAGAAAAATAAATTCGGATAAAAAATTTGAAAGATTGATTTTATGGTAATAAATCAGCGCACTGAACTCATCCATTCTTAGTTTTTATCTGATGAAGGCCTTTATAAGTAATTCCATAAACCATATCATACAAAATATTTCACAACCAAACACAGAAAACGTACCTCATCATCAAATGTCCTCAGCCATTTATTTCCAAATTTGGGGAAGCTAAAATTTTTACCTATGAAACTGCACTAGCAAATTAAACCTCATCTCTTTCAAGAACAATGACAACAATGAATAAGATAGCGACTATACATTCCCCATTCCACGTGAAATTAGCAACACAAATTAAATAAAGAATTGTTCATTATTTCTTGTAGCAAAATGCCAATTAAAGAATCTGCCTAAGATATTTTGCGTTTTAGAAAGTGAAGTCTTGTTATCTTTTAATTAATAATTGAGAAAAAAAAAAAAGAATACAATATTTTTGGCTAATCAATAAGCGAGCCGAATTCGATTAATGAGAAGTAAAGAAAACTTATGGACAATGGGTGTAAGAGTTGCTACATTATATGTGAATGTCTGTTAAATGTGTATCTCATAATACATTTTATATATACTCATGTGTATATATATATATATATATATATATATATATATATATATGTAAGCGTATGTAATTATATGTTGAAATATATATCTAATGGACACAGTCAAATGTAACAGGTCTTGGATATTACTTTAATTGTACCATACCCTAAGCTTCATCCCCATTTTTTCAGTCTTCAACGGCTTAAATGTATTTCGAATTTTCTTTTACTGTATAACAATGTTAGAAGTACAAAGACAAAAATACCCTTGAATTAGCAAATATTGTCTCTGAAATGCACTCGACAAGACAACATTGTCAATATCAAAAACTTCAGATGAAAATGATTTTCTCCACGTATGAATATTATACCGTTTAAGATTGGACTTTACCAACTCATGACACATGAGGCTGAGCTGTCTGATTCACACCTGCACAGAAGCGCATCGCATACCCGTAAAACACTGCAGAAAAACACGATTTTTATGCTTTTGGCTTGCTCCCTTTTTTCTTCTTTTTGGTTCTTTTATTATCCTAGCTCTTTCTAAATTATTCGTATACAGTAGTAATTATTGTTTTTTCAGTACGTTGTCAATTTATGATTTTGGGTTCAACATTTTGATTATTGCCATGTCCCTAGTTAGCTACTTCGTAATTTGAGTTTTCATCGATGAAGCAATTACAATATTTCCCTCTCCTAAAATCTTAGGATCTCCATCTAAGATTTAATGTCCATTTAACAATTTCGGCACTCAATTTGATTATATTTTCAAATTGCAAAACTGAACAACATATTTAGTTAATTTATGTACAAATTACTTAAAATAACAAAAGAATAATAATTATTAAAGTTCCTAAGTTTTATAATATTGACATACTCAAAACTATAGTATTGTAGAGTAATAAAAGAGTTAAATGTTACACATCGTTTTATACTATAACAAATTGAACATTCAAATGTTAGCACCACTATTTTCAAAAGAATATTGTGAAGATTTTGTGCATATCTTTTACCGTTGGTATCAGTAGTTCCTTTCCCATAGATACATGCTTTCGTTTACATTATCGATAATATTTATTTAATGTTTGATATCTTGATGATTAACGATGATATCTTGATTATTAATGAGTGATGTAATGATCGTTTCTTTAGAAAAAAAATAGTAGCTCAAATTTACTCAAAAGTTTGTTGTGATAGTCACAGGCCGAAATTAAAAATAAAAAATGAAAAAAGGAAAAAGGAAAAAGATAGAAGTCAAGGTTCACTACTGGTGTGTGCAAAGATTTGTGTTTCGTTGCAACTGGCGCTGACTATGATAGTTACAATTAGCCAAAGTATGAGGGACAAAACCACCCCATGTAATCCATAGCTGTGAATTTTAACCATATTTAAAAAAAAAAAAAAAAAAAAAAAAAAACAACCAGGGTAGCCCACTTTTCACTATTCAAGGCACATCCCTCTCAATTATAGCTCATCGATTGTGATCGTTAATTCGTACTTGTCCTAGATTTCCCATTTCCAGCCACCCCTTAAAACCCAAACTCTTCCACCATCAATACAAATAAATGTACATCCAGCTCCTCCACCTCCACCCACCATTTTTTGTACTCAAAACTCGAGCTTCTGTAATCCCAAGAAAAAAGTATTGTTAGTAAAAAAAAATCATGGCTGAAAGCGAAAAGGAAATTGAATATCAGGGGCATCATCATCAGACAGTGAGTGTGCCGTGCAGATCTTTCGGGGAGAAATGCAGCCACTTGGCGAAGAAGCAGCGGGCGAAATTTTATATTCTTCGGCGTTGTATTGCGATGCTTTTGTGCTGGAATGAGAGAAATGAGCCTTGAGGAATCAGAGGCCTCAAGCTCTTGTTTTCTGCAAAAAAATGATTTAGGAATTCTAGTGAAGATTGACTATCTTGTAAAGAGTACG